>CM068303.1:29914607-30523045 GCA_034768395.1 Linum lewisii | reverse complement strand
AAAACCGTTTTTTCATGGCCACTCCATAAATTCCTCTGATCGGTCCGGCTCCCGGGTTTTGGGGCTCGGGGTTGTTCTCTCCTTGGCCTTCTACATTTTTGCTTGGCCTTTTCTTAAGTTCAGGTGGCCTCCAAGGCCCCTGTTTGCTCTCCGGGGTTTTGGGTCGGTCTAATGTCACCCCGGGCCAAAAGACCCAAATTCTTCTCATGCTCCTTTCAGGGTCATTCCTTGAAAGCTCCCTCCTCCGGGCCCAAGTTTTTCCAGGCTCTTTTCCCCCCTATACTCCAAAATGCTTCGAGGGTCCCCTCAATTTTGGGCTCCTTTCCAGGCTCCTGGAGGTCAGGCTGGGAGAGGTTGGGCTTTTTCTTGTAGGGCTTCTACCTCGGCCGCGCATGGCCGGAATATCACCCATCTCTGGACCCCTTTTAACCTAAAGGGGAAGGGACTTAGTCGATATTTCGGGGTGTCCCTTGCTTAGGGCTTAAAGAGGCCTGCCCTAGTTTTATATCCTTTTGGGAGGTCCTAGGGTCTTATCTCGCCCAGGTACCCTGGGGGGGGTGAAGGAGCCCGTTGGCATCAGGGCAACATTTTGGTCATATAAACTGGGGAAACGGGGCCCGGGGTCAATCACCCAAAGTACACTCCATCCAAGGTTTCTTTGGGATCACTAGCCGGTATTCAAGCTCCGGTGGTTCGGGTCTGGGAGAGCTCCCCAGGTTCATCCCCAAAGGGGGTGACAGGCAAGGACACCGTCGAAGGTTCACACAAGAAAGGAAGGCATCTCTCCACCTACTAACTGGGGGCCATCTTTGCCAGGCTAAGGGGCCAAACTTTGTTTTTCTGGCTTTAGAGGCGCTCGTCACCCACCACGGTGTGATACTTTTTTCACTTGCGGCCGGCCGGGTAAAAAATGCTTTCCCCCTCGATTTTGGGGGGACACCGTTTGGGGGGGCCTTTTTTAGTACTTGGGAACCCCACTATGGAGAGTGCACTGTTGAGGTCAGTTTTACTGTTACACTTGTGGGGAGCCGAACCAAAGATAACTACTACCCAAAAGGGTTAGCCCCCGGTCTTGGGGGTCGGGGGGAGGCCCTAGGGGCTCCGCTAGTTAGGGGGGCAGAGGAAGAGGTAGTTTTTTTAGGAGCGAGGGGAAATGGGGCTAATGTACGCCCTTGGACTGGAGGGGAACAGGGAGGGTTTGTTCTCTTGCCCAGGGGGTTTGAAGGGGTTCGAACGCGAGTGAAGGTATGACATTTTCTGAAAACTTTTTCCCCTTTTTTCGCCTTTGTTTGAATTCGGGCTCGTTTCCACTTTTTTGTTCTTTTATGCTGGGATGCTAGTGGTCTAACACTACAAAAAAAAGGAGATTAGTTACAAATTTTTTTTACTATTTGTCCGGTAAAAAAATTTTTTTTGGGGTAAGAAAACCCGGGCTATATGACAAATTTTGCATAGTTTAGTTTAAACCGGACTAACGATTTTCACGGTTTTCCCTTTTAAAAACCCTGACCAATATTATCCGTTTTTTTAAACCGACCAATATTAGTCAGGTTCCTTTAAACCATGCCAATTTTTAGTCTGTTTTTTGGGAAACCGTGACTAATATTGGTCCGGTTTCTTAAGAAATTTTGAAAAATTAGTGCCTAATGTTGTAATAAATTTTTTTACCCATAATTTCCGAATTATAACAAAAACCCTTACATTTTTCGTTAGCCAAATGATCCTTTAAAATTAAAATTTTTCAAAATTCAATTTTAAAAATTAATTAAAAAAAAAAAAAAAACTTTCTTCCGCCGCCCGTTCCCGTCCCGCCGATCCCCCCTTGCCGCCGATCCCCTCGCCACCGATAACCACCCCCCCCCCCAATAACTCCGCCTCCGTTCCCTCGCCGTCGATCCCGCCGGGCCCCCATTTCTCGTCGCCGCCGTCCCCCCCGCCTCCCATTCCGCCCCCTCCGTTCGTGCCCTTAATCCCTATCATAAATGTTTTTGGACGGGGTTTTGACCAAAGTGAAAAATAAAAGGGACGCCCGGGTTTAGATTGGCGTTGGGTATGGTGAGGCTGTTTGTGTGTGAACCACGGGCCCCAATGCCCCTTGACCCTAACCACCGCAAGTTGAACTTCAAAACAACGAGAGAAACCCATGGAACCGAGATGGAAATTCAAGGGACCACAAATTTTCTTCCTTCCTCCGAATAGGATTGGCACCCCGGGGAATCCCCATGCTTTCTCCCTCCAAGTACCATCCGCATCATTCTTTCCGACAAACTTAGGGGGTGGTCTTGAGATTTCTCAACATCTAATATCTTGGACTAACCTTCTACCCTTCGGTAGATCTCCCTGGGTTTCTTCATCTTTCTCCTCGGTCATCCTTTCCCCCTCAAAATTGGGGCCCGGTTGTCTCTCTCAAATCTGGGTTTGGGGGTTCTTGATTCCCGCCCAAATTCCCCCAAGGCCATGGCCTGGCCTTCCAAATCTCCATTCTCTCGTCTTCCCTGTTGTTTAAAGCAAGCAGAACAATTTTTATCCCCCTTTTTTAGAATTAAGCTTACAACAAAAGGAAACACACTTTGGGAAGGGTGGCCTTGCTTTTATTTTTCTTTGCCACCTATTTTCCTTGCCTTACAATACCAAACCTTTAAAGTTGACATAGGGGGGGGTTTTTAAAAGATAATTTTCCGAACAAAAGGAAAAAAAATTATGAATCCAAAGAATGAACCTTGAACTGGGATAGATGTGGTCCTAATGTTGAACCATGCTCTGAAAACCCAAATGATGTAACCAGGCCGAAATGCTTTTTGACCCTAACCACCCCCAAGTTGATCTTCAAGGCAAAGAGAGAATCTATGAACGGGATGGAAACAACTTTGCCCCCTAGCTTCAGCTAAACTAGGGCCCCAAGTATCACTCGGGGAGCCACCCAAAAAATGGATGCTCTTGATATAAAACCTTAAACAATGCTCCTCACATAACTTGAAGGGAAAAAACATAATTCTGAAATCAAAAGGGGGTTTATTAATTGATAAAATCTAAACATAAGGGTGGCCGATGGCCTCTATTTTTGGGGGGGAACAAGCCCCCTCACCCATTTACTACTTCCCAACTTTGGGAAAAAATTTAAACTAATCCAACTAGGGAAAAATTAAAAAGACCAAAACAAGCTAACTAAATAAGGAAAAATAAAAGGGAAACTCAAAAAAGGAAGAGAATGCTTGGAAAGCAAGAAAAAGCCTAAATAGGGGAAAAAAACCGGGGATCCGGGCAAAAACCCTAAATCCGGGAGCATTGTGGCGGTCGAGCAAATTTTGGGCCACTGGCGGGTTTTGACCAGTTAGGCCTCCTTCTCTGCCTAGTACAAAGGACTTGGTCCGGGGGTCTTCTGTCGTGGCACCTGTTCTTTTGGCCCGGGGATGGAATCCTTGTCTGGGGGATTGCATGCATGAACACGGGGGTTTTGAGCCTTCCCTACTGGCTCCTCCTTCATTCCCTTCCCCCTTTTGCAACGCCGTTTGTTGGGCCGTGTTCTTGGGTCTCCACTATCCAAGCAACTGGAATTTCCCAAAACCCGAGCGTTTGGGGGCCGGCCCAAAGTGCTTCTCTGTAGCACCTGGTGGGGTGCCCCCCTGCCCGGGGGGGGTCATGTCTTGGCCTTCTTTTATTTTGGCCAGGCCTTTTGCATTCTGCTTCGGCCAGTCTTCAGAAAAATCCCCTAGGGCTTTAAAGGGGAGGGGGTTTGGGCAAGGGCTCGTGGGGACAACTTCAGATCGCTTGCGAAAGCAGCATCCGGTTTTCAAATCTGCTTGGTGAGGCTTTTGGGGGCGGTTTGGGTTTTCCGAAGGGTTTTAGAAGAGAGGTTTGGATTTGGGGAATGAAAGGGGTAAAAGAAGGGAAAAGGAGGAGGGTTTGGGAAAAAATTAGAGGGAATGAAGAAGAAAAAAAGGGGAGAGAAGTTTGGTTTAGAGAAGAGGTGAACACCGAAAAGAAAAGAGAAGAGAAGGAGAGGGGGGGGGAAAATTTATAGGGGTTTGGGGTTTTTCCCGCGTTGGCACTTTGGTTCAAATAAGGCTTTTAAAAAAATTAAGTCACGGTTGCATACAAACCGTAAACTAATTTGCCCGGGTTTTTTAAAAAAAACCGTGCAAATTTTGGCAGGGTTTTCTAAAAAATGGGTGACTAACCCGTCAGGGTTTTCTAATAATAATGACTACAAATCCGGGACTAACCCTATATTTTTTAGTAGTGAAATTTTGAGGGGGTTTGGAAGAGTAGAGCCTTTAAAAGGTTTTTTGGTTTTAAATTTGGTGAATGCTTGAAGGGTTTAAATTTAGTCGGGGGGTGTTAGCTAGTAGTTCCCTGGCCTTGCTTGTTTTTTGGGGTTTGTGTTTTTTGAATGTTTTGTGTTTTTGTTTTGTTTTTAGTTGTGCTCTTGTGTTTGGTTGGTCGTATAGGTTCATTTGTGCGTGTGTTTTAGATAAAAGTTAGGGTTAGTGAGGGAGAATTGTTCTTAGAAGGTGCATGTTGTAAAACTTTGGGGGGCAGTTTCGGGTTTTGATTGGTGCTTAAGCTGCTGCGTTTTGCTGCTTTTTTGTGTTGCATTGCTAGGTAGGTTGGGTTGTGTTTTGGGGGGACAAAAACTTTTGAAGTTGGGAAAATTGTAGCATCCCCACTAAAATAAACAAAATTTGGAACCTTTTTGGGGATGATTGAGAATTGGAAAAAAAGCTTTTTGGGGCCCCCAACGAAGTCCGAGATGTTAAAAATTTTGGGGGGGGTTTCAAAATTTTTGCAAGTGAATACTTTGAAAATCTGTTAAAAAAACAGCAGACTACAACACACATCCTTTGGTTATAGCCACACACCGTGTTTTAATGATACCGGCCGGGGATTTCTTGGTCTGATATAAAAAAAAGGGTTTTGACGAAAATCCTCAACTTTTTCACTCTTCTTTCCCCCCGAAAACCCTTTATGAACCAAAAACCCCTCAAACCCTTTAAACCCTTTAATTTCCGGGGAGCTACAGGGGGGCCCATTGGCGATCCGTTTCTTGTTTTTCATTCGTGGAGACGAGAGGAAGAGATCACATATTAGGGGTTTTTGGGTAAATTTTGGAGTTGGCGTGTCAGTGGGGAGACGGAAGAAAAACTACGTTTTTTGGGGGTGTAGAACTTGGTTGTTCGAGTTTCTAGAAGTTGTTTAGAGGTCCCTTGTCAGGTCAGGGTTTCTTACTAGGTAGTGAAAAGGTTTTTTTTTTAGGGGGTTTAAATTTTTGGGCCCCAGATGAATTAGGGATTGCATGAAATTGGAAAAGAGTAAAAGATGACCAAAATGCTTAATGATTGATTGTTGGGATTTTGATGATTGTGATTGAGGAATTGAATGTTGAATCGAATGTTGAATTGGGATGATTTTTTTAATGTAAAGTTTTGCTGATGGGATTGGGAAAAAAAGATTAATATACATGAAAAAACGAATCAGAATTAGAAGTGAGTAAAAACGAAAAAAGGGTTTTTTGGTGAACTTGTGAATTTTAAAATTTTCCATTTTGTCGTCAGTTGTGGTTGCAGAAGGGTAGTTTGCCAATGTGGGGTCGCCCTATTTATGAAAAATAGGAGGACCCCCTCCCAATGTGGGGTCTTTCCATGAAGGATGAACAGGAGGGTACCCAAAGACTCACGGGGTACTTGCAGGTGGGGGTGGTTTTGGGGAGCAAGCCGTTTACCCTTGTTGTATTCGATGCAAAAATTGAGTGTGTAGTTTGTGAAGTAGGAAAGTTTGTGATTAAATGAATTGGTAAATTTTGATGCTACATGTTTGATTTGAGTAAAATTGGGTGTTATGTGTGATAGTTTTGATAAGGTGATTTGTGGCGTAGAATTTATGGAAAAAAAATTGGTCCCTTGGGGAAATTGGGGGAAATGAAATTAAAACATGAAAATTGTGAAAAAAAAATTGATTGGAAGGAATTGCATGGTGTTGGTAAAATTTTTTTGGGGTTTGTGACTATGGAATGGGGGGGAAAATTCATGATGTTGAGGGGAAAGATGCGGACTCGATTTGGGAAAAAAGGATGTTTGATTTTGGGGGTTTTGATTGATTTTTTTAAGGGGAGAATGTCTGTTGGGGTAGTAAAGATAAAACCGCAGGATTCCCCTGCCCACCTTAGATGGGGGTTTTTCACTTTTGTTTGAATCACCTTTAAACTACCGGGTTTTTTTATTTGAATCGATCCACATTGAGTGGACCCCCTTGGTAAAAAGTACCGGGGTTTTTGGGTTTAAAAAGGGTCTTTTGATAGATCACCTTGGTTGTTATACCGGGGGTTTTTGGGCCCCGGCAATTTTGGTGGGGACCAACTCCTAGGCTCTAATAAAAACTCACCTAATAATTGTAAAAAATTTTGTGAATGATTGATTGCGTGTGAATGTGTGAGTATAAAAGGTAATGTGTGGGGGGGGGTATGAGATGTTGAACTGTATTATAAAAATGTTAAACCCACTATTTTTTTGTGATGCAATTTAAACGGTATGCATTTTTTTTCCCTTTTGTATTGATGATTTTGTAAATGGTGAATTTTGAACAAAAAAACTCCCCCTATGTGAACCTAACTTTTTTTGGGGAAAAAAAATTTTGGTAGGGCTGGTCGGGTTCCTTTGGGGATGTGTGGCGGATTTTGGGAAACCCGGGCTTGTCGGGTTTTGGGTTCGACCCATAAATTTTCCTTTTAAAAACCCCTAATAGGGGTTTTTAAAAGTCATCACAATCAACAAAGTTTAGGATTTTGACTTGATGTAGGATCTCTCTTCAAAAGGCCCCTCCGGAAAACCTTGCTTTTTTTGGCACCCACATCTTCACTCAGGTCAAGTCTTTTTGACCAGCCCCACTCCTATGTACTCTTAAACTGAATGTTCCCTTGCAAAAAAATTTTAAGTTTGGGCGGGGGCAAGCTTTTTTTATGCTGGTCCCAAATTTTTTTCTCATTTTTTTTTTTAAACCCCCCCAAAAACTGGGGTGGGTCCTTTTTCTTCTCTCCTGATCTGTTTCTATTTGACCCCCCACAAAGCACAAAGTCATGAACTCAAGGTGGCGGGGATTTTTTTCCCTTTTCCGGAATAGTTATGGCATCAAAGAAATTTTCCATTCATTTCCCCCAAACAATGTACTCGTCGGTTTCCCTTTTCCACAAACTTGGGTACATTTACTTCAAAAGCTCACATCATCATCTATCTCCGTTCATTCCTCCTTGGCCGTTTGGGGGGGGCCCCCCCATTCGGGGGGTCCCCCTCTGCTCGGGGGGTTTTGGGGGGGGGTCTGGGGGTTACGGGAGCCATGTGCCCCCACGGCATAAAACCTCTCATCGCCATGATTATATCCCGGAAAAAAGGACCTCAGAAAACACTCTAAGAAAACCCCCCACACTCTTTTTTTTTCCCCCCGGTATGAAAAAATTTAAAAAAACTCAAATTAGGGGGTTTTCTTTTAAATTCCAAGACAAAGGGCAATTCCAATTTTAAAAAAATTTTAAAAATTTTTTCAAACTATAAGTCATCTACCAAGACACAAAACAAGGGCCTTTTACCGGGTTCAAATTTTCCCCCAAAGGGGGGAAGTTGATGCTAGGTCGTGGGATGACAAGACAACAAAAATTTTGGGGGGTTTTACTAAGAAAGCATAGCTAAAACTTATGAAAAACCCCTCTTTTTTGAACTTAACCTTACCTTTATTGTAACTGGCCTTGCTTTTTTGCTAGGTCAAAATTTTTTTTTTTTTTTTTGAAAACCTTGATTTTTTTTTTCTTTTTTTTTATTTTTTTTTTTTTTATTTTCTTTTGAACGGCCCCCCAGCTTTTTCTCACAAAAAAATTTTAAAAAAAAGGGAAAAACTAAATAAACACCCCCAAAATATTTTAGGGGGTTTTTTTTGAAAACTGAAAGCAAAAAAATTTAAAGATATGAATCCAAATAAAAAACCTGGAAACGGGGTAATGTGGTCCAGGTTTTAACCCCCGGGTCTGGGCACCCCGATGCGAACCGCCCCCTAGGGGAAGGGGACGACTCAAAAACCCAAAAATTTTACAGCCCCCCGAGAACCCAACTAAAATTTGGGGAAAATGTCGGGGTTTTATGGTTCAACCCAAAAAAAATACAATGCTAATAAAAAAGGGTATGTAATCGTTTTTCCAGGGGGTTTTCCTTTTATTCCTTACTAAAAAGGGGTTTTACAGTTTAATTCAAGTTCAAACAAAATTTGGGGGTGGGGTGATTTCCCCCGACTTCTATAAAAAAATCCAAAAAATAAAAAAAAAGAAAATTAAAAACCCAAGAAAGATTTAAAAATTGATTAATTGCTTTGAAGAGACAACAAGCTTAGATTTCGAATTCCCCCTTTGTCACCAAGGCAACAACAGTCACAGCCAAAAATTTTTTTATTCTGTTCATTCATTCACAGAAAAACCCTCATAACTCCCCCCCTTAGGTTTAAGATGCGAACGTTCGCTCCTTTTTGATCTAGCACCAGTTTAAAATTTGCCCCCGGGCGGTCCCCTCGCAACGACTTAATTAACGGGGGAAAATTTTTTAGTTTAAAAGGTTACTCTCAATGGATCAACCCTAATCGGTTCCTACGAAAGGCACACTCCAATTATAAGGTTTGACTATTCGTTTTGGGGTTTTTTTAAAAAAAGGCGGAAACTTTCCCCCTTCTACCCTTTTGTTTAAAAAAAAAACTAACTAGGTGGCCAAACCCCCGACAAGAAACACAAAAACGAAGAACCAAAAAAAATGAAAAAGAAACGAATAAAATTTTGAATCTAATCCCGGGGCCCATCCGTTTACCGTTTTTAACCCCGGGGCCCTTTGGGGGGGTTTTCTAATCTAAGTACACGAGTTTATCTATCTACTCAAAACAGAAAAAACGAAGACAGACAAAAAAAAAAATCCGTAGGAAGACAGAGAAGAAATATGTAAAAACCCGGCAGAAATTTTGGTTTAAATTTTAATTGGCTCCTTTGAACATTCCGGTTCAGTTCCTCGATGTTCCAATGCCTTAGACACGTCTGGTTACTTTATTTGATGGCAAAAACCTGTGTAACGAAAAAAAAAACAGAAAACCATCAAATAGCCCCAAACGGGCCAAGGGTAACACAAATGGACGAGAAAGGGAAATCGATTCAATATCCGTTATTCTACCCTAAAAACAATGTTTTTACGCAAAGAAATGTCGCTTAAATAGGCGATAATCACGTCAAATGGGTCATCAAAACCCCCACTTAGCTTTTGCTTGTCCTCAAGCAAACGAATAAAAACACGCTAAAATTCTAAAGAACGAGATGAAATGGCTTCAATTTAACAATTTGGTTTAGACTGCTCCACGTAGAAAGAGTGACCTACACATGCAAGAATTTCAACCAAAAAAAGTTTCCGATCATACTGATTTCTGCACACTTCCAGGGAGTGGTTTTAAACACAGATTGTTTCTCAGCAAAACAATTAATCATGATTAACCGACTAAGATAACCCAATTTCTAATCAAAAGACTTTAAGCTCTGGCCATGATGTGGACGGGGAGGTAGGGAAAAATGACGTGGCTTCGACTTGATTCATCCGTTTCTAAATCTATACGTTACATGTTCTAGCTAGGACCGATTTAAACAAGATTCTTTCAAGATTCAAAACTTTCTTTAATTGTTTACTGCAAACTAGTGCTCGATACCAAAAACTTCACTTAGGTGTTGGACCTGCCTAGCTCACAGTATTCGTGCCTTTTTCTAGTGCTCAACCCGAACATTTTCCTTTGGGTCGGCTTGCCAGCTTTATTTTCAGCATTTAAAGAACTTAGCATTGATTTGCAAACTTTATTACTTGATTTAACAATTTAACCACTTAATCCTAGCTAGTTTTTAACTTTTTACACAAGTTTCGATTGGATTTTTCCCTCTAAAACTCAAGCCCCATCACAGGGATCAAATATGGAGTGAAAATATGGAAAAGTGGCATTTATCATCTTAGAACGGTTTTATCGAGCTTTGTTGTTAACAATTAATTGATTCAATTAATTCCAGTTCCAACTACAGAAGTGATTTATGATCTGTTCTGACCTAGACCCATTTAATATTAGTTCTGACAGTTGGTTAAAAGGTTCTAAAGTGGAACAGCTAATGTCATTGTTCAAAATTGAAGTCAATTTAACATCCAAAGTCAAGAATTGAGCAATTCGATGCTAGAGAACTGGGACAGGAATCACGAGGCACACACAAAGATATAGCAATCAAGATCATGCATGGTTATCTAACACCCTCCCCACACTTGAACTGTTCTGTGTCCTCACAGGACTAACTAGAGGAGAGATATACGAAGAACCTGGAAGGTGATGGTTGGTGTAGTGGATGAACACGGAGAGTCCGGGCGGAGCAGAGCTACCAAATCCTACCAAAACAAACAACAAAAAAAAAAGATCAAAAGGACACCGGGACAAGTGTCCCGGATCCACACAGAATTAAAATTGGGTCGAGACCCGAAAAGAAGGAAAGAAAAGAAAGGAAAAAGATAGAAGCCCCAAACCCGATCACGTTCCGCAGGAGGAGGTGGAGGTGCAGTGGGAATGGAGGATATGGCGAAAACGTGCTCCATCTGCTTTTCGCATGCGAGCTCGTCCATGTGTCTGGCTGATTGGTCAGCCATGAATTTGCTGTAGATGGACCAAACGCTCATTCTGAGTCTCCTCTTTTGCCACTCGGTCCTTCTGCCATTGCAACGAACCAGCCGAGTAGTCTAGCTACCATTCTCAATACGCGCCAGCCTTTCATTCTTTTCGCGGTGATTTGCGCTCGCGACGGTGGGCGGTAAACTGGCTGGTTCGTGCGATGAGGGAGCGATGTGCAAAGCTCAATAGTCTCTGAAAGGTCGATGCGCCGTGCAATGGCAAGTTCAGCGCCTACATGCTCAATCGGGATCGAGAAATCGGGGCCCCCATTTATCCCCCGAGTGGAGGTTGTCGATCAGAATAGAAATGAAGGGCCTCCTGGAAGCTCAGTAGGAAGCTTCTTGGCGGTAGTGCACTTGTGAAAGAATGTGCAACCCACCAGCCGGGGTGCAGGTTGGCATTTTTTCCTTTTAAGCACCGAACAATACGAGCTCCTCCAGAGAAACGTGGGTGGGGGCGGTTGTCTTGTTTAAAAACACAGGACTGTACCCAAAAAAATCCCAAGAATTTGAGAACAGGGTGGAAGATGTACAGACCTTTGGGGGGGTGGACGATAGGTGAGCTTTCATCCCAAAGCGGGGCCCCCCATTTCCACACATCCGGGTAAGGAGCACTGGTGAGGGAGTATGTGTCCTCAAAGCTAGCTAAGCAGTATTCGAAATTGACGTGCAAAATCTAAAAAGCGGCCGAACTCGAAAAAGGGACTTCCATGAAGAACACCCCGGGTGAAAGGGAACAAATTTTTTCTGTCACGAAAGGCCTCGGGGTGAGGCCCGAAAGAACTCCCAAAAAACTCCTGGAGGGCGACAAGCGGATATGGGATCCATGGGGGGAGGGTCAGCACTCGCAATCCAACTTTATTAAAGCGGTGTCAATTGTTGAGTGCCAAGCCGGGTTGTGCGCTTTTGAGACTGTCAAGAGACAGAACTGCCACCTTAGCCGGAGGGATGTCTTTCATCTTCAGAAAACCTAGAGCTGGTGCGGCTCAGGGCGGCGATGAAAGGATGCACGGCCCCATTGGCAGGTGTAGGATTAGAGGAAATGGGAGTCGCAGGGGTAGGCGCATCCTCGGGAATGATGGCCACAGCCTATCGATTTTTGTGCAGCTGGTGCGGGTCGACGAGGAGGGTGGTGTCCTGCCTGGCGAGCTGAGGATCGCTGTGCTCTATCTGCACTGGTAGTCTTAAAATGCTTGGGAGCCCTGTAAAACATAACTCAGAGATGACCATCATTAGATTACAAGACTCTTACCCCCACACTAAGGTGACACGTTGGGGTACTAAGTAACCGAGTTATCATAGAATCAAGATATTATCATTGAATAACTATCAATTCATGAGGCAGGCATGAATAATGGAACGATTCATTAACATGATCACACCGACAAACAGATCACAATCCCGAAAAGGCCCGAAACAACACCAAAACCTAGCCGATTGATACCGATAAAGCGTTATGAAGAATGAGGGAGAACCTAAAAGTCAACCCTAGTCAACCATGCCAAAAACCGAAAGTCAAAAAGCCAAAAGTTGCACAATCAAAGGCTGAACAACTAACAGTGAAGACAATGATTCGAGAAAACGATGGAAATCCACGAAAACGGGGAAAAACTGGAAAATTAGGTCGGGCCGGAACCGGAGCTGAAAAACACTTGATTTTGGGTATCGAAACAGTGGCAAGGAACCAGGTCTAGGTGGGGGAATGGTCGGCGGTCGGCTCCTAAAGAAGGAGGGTGGCGGCGGCTGATCGGTGGGTCCGAGGTGCAGTTGAACGATCGGGGCGGTGGCGGCTGAGGAGATGGGAGTGGTTTTATTATGTTTTCGTTTTTCGGGGGGGGGGGGGGGGGGCGAAAAATATGAGGGGTGCGCATTTAAAAAGGAGGGTGGTAGCACGAAATTTTCGACGAAAAAGATGGCTTGGTTTCGGCGAAAATGTTAGACATGATAGGCAGGAGAATTTGAAAACCAGGATTTTTTCGGCGAAGATGAAGGGAATTTTGGCATAAAATTGTAGTGAAAATGGAAGAAGAAATTGTTTCGGCGAAAAAAATGAGGGGTTTTTCGGTTCGAAAAGTATGGACAGGAGGATCATGCGGAATTGAAACACATGGTTTTGGTCGAAAATTTGGATATGTTTTTCGCCGAAAATTCATTTAAAAAACCGGCGGCTTTTTGTTTTTTTTTTGTTTTTTTTAAAGGGTGTTAAAACAAAACGACTCAAAACGGGAAATAACTGACTCCAGCCATGGGTTGCCTCCCACGAAGCCTCTTGTTTTAACGTCCGTGAGCCAGACGATACCTGGATTCGTGTCAGGATTCAAAACGAGGTAGTGTACGTCTATGGAGGATACGGCTAACCCTTGCAGATACTTCTTAACGCCTATGCCCGTTGACTACAAACGGCTCTTGATCGTGCAATTTAATGTAGACGCTGCCTAAGGGTGTTGTCGGACCATGGTATAAGGGCCAGACCATCGAGATTTCAATTACCCCGGAAAAGAGCTTTAATCGAGAATTATATAAGAGCACTTTCCTCTCCCGGGTAGAACTGCTTGATCGTCTTCAATGAGAGTCATGAATTCTCTTCGTGCGTTCTTGTATAGCTTTGTGCTCTCATAAGCGTGGAGACGGTGCTCCTCAAGCTCAGCGATCTGGTCATGGCGGTTATTACCTGCTACTGCATAGCTCATATTCAACTCTTTGTTAGCCCAAAATGCCTTGTGCTCAAGCTCAACTGGTAAATGACATGACTTGCCATAGACCAGCTGATACGGTGAGGTTACCGATGGGAGTCTTGTAGGCAGTTCGATATGCCCATAAGGCATCATTGAGCTTAGATGACCAGTCCTTGCGAGACCGGCCAATGTTCTAATCAAGAATCCCTTGAGCTCACGATTCGTCACTTCCGCTTGAGGATGTAAAGCCGTGGACATTCGGTGGGTGACACCAAAAGCGTTGCACACCCGTCGAATTGGCCGTGGAAGTGGGTACCCTATCGCTTATGATGAAGCGCAGTGAACCAAAACGCGTGAAAAGATGAGTAAGGAACCGACCCACCCACTCTAGAATCATTAGTGGGTAAAGCTTCAGCCTCAGCCCACTTAGAAACGTAATCAACGGCTACAAGAATGTACTTGTTTCCGTTGGAGGGTGTGAACGGACCCAAAAAATCAATCCCCCAAACATCAAAAATTTCAACGGTTAAAGAAATAATTTGGGGATCTCATTACGGTTGGAAAATGTTACCTGATCGCTGGCATGCATCACAACGTCGAGCATAAACATCGCAATCACTAAAAATTGAGGGCCAGTAGAAACCTGTTTCGAGTACCTTTCTCGCCGTGCAGTTGCCTCCAAAAGTGTCCTCCCGAACTGTCCTTCGTGGCACTTACGCATGATGTCTGCAGCTTCAATGTAAGAGACACATCTTCGGATCATCCCGTCAAGACTGATGCGGTATAAGAAAGGCTCATCCCAGAAGTATGACTTGGCTTCTTTAAAGAGCTTTTTGCGGCATTGAAATCCAGTTCAGGAGGTACAATGCCGTGTGAGAAAATAGTTAGCCAGAGTTGCATACCAAGGCTCATCTGAATCGGCGGCATTACTCAGATCTTGAGCGTGAGGAATTGCCCAGGGCTCAATAGCTACGCTGTTAACTTGTTCAAATGTCTCAAAAACGCAACAGCTCGTCAGGGAACGAATCATTGATAAGGGGTAGTAGACTTACCTGTTTGTGATTCCTCGAGGCACGAAAGATGATCTGCTGCTAAGTTCTCTGCTCCTTTCTTGTCTTTAATTTCTATGTTGAACTCTTGGAGGAGAAGGATCCACCGGATGAGACGTGGCTTTGAATCCTGCTTGGCTAATAAATGGCGCAGAGCAGCATGATCTGTGTAGACAATGGTATGTGAAAGAACTAGATACTGTCAAACTTATCAAAGGAGAAAACGATAGCTAGAAGCTCTTTCTCCGTGGTAGTGTAGTTTCTCTGAGCATCATTGAGTGTCTGCTCGCAAAGTAGATATGATGAAATCTCTTCTCCTTTCTCTGACCAAGAACCGCGCCAACGGTGAAATCACTAGCATCGCACATGATCTCAAATGGGAGATTCCAATCTGGTGCTGTAAGAATCGGTGCGGTGGTCAGTTGAGTCTTCAGAGTATCAAAGCCTTCGAGACATGCTTTATCAAAAACAAAAGGAAAACTTTCCGTGTAGCTTGGTCATGGGGAGAGCGATCTTGGAGAAGTCTTGGATGAATCTCTGGTAGAAAATCCAGCATGACCGAGGAAACTTCGCACTGTCTTAACTGGGGGTCGGCGGTGGTAAGCTGGCAATCGTCTCAAGCTTGGCACGATCGACTTCTATACCTGTCTTAGATATTCTATGGCCAAGAACAATACCTTCTGTAACCATGAAGTGACATTTCTCCCAGCTAAGAGCTAGGATGGTCTCCTCCCCAACGAGCTAACACCTTATCCAGATTAGCCAAAACACTTTGAAAATGAATCTCCATAGACAGAGAAGTCATCCATGAACACCTCTACCACATTCTCTACCAGATCTCCAAATATTGCAAGCATGCATCTCTGAAAAGTAGCGGGGGCATTACATAGACCAAAAGGGATACGACGATAAGCAAACGTACCGAACGGGCATGTGAAGGTCGTCTTCTCTTGATCAGCAAGCTCAATGGGGATCTGAAAAGTAACCGGACATCCCGTCTAAGAAGCAGTAGTATTCATGACTAGCCAATCGTTCAAGCATCTGATCAATGAACGGCAGTGGAAAGTGATCCTTCTTGGTGGCATCATTTAGTCGTCGATAATCGATGCAGACTCTCCATCCTGTAATTGTTCGTGTGGGAATGAGTTCACCCTTTGGATTAGGGATGACTGTGATTCCTCCTTTCTTTGGGACGACTTGAGTCGGGTTGACCCAAGGACTGTCGGTGATAGGATAGATGATACCGGCATCTAAAAAGCTTGAGTACTTCTTTCTTTACGACTTTCTGCATCTGAGGGTTAAGTCGGCGTTGCCGTTGTCTGACTGGTTTGAATTCTTCATCAACAACTATCTGATGTTTACAGAAGGTTTCAGAGATGCCTCTGATGTCTGCCAACTGCCAGGCAATAGCTCGGACAAAGCTTCTTGAGTAGCCCAATTAGTTGCTCTTTCTGCTCAGGAGTCAGATTGGAGCTGATGATGACTGGTAGCTGGGGGTCCTTCCCCAGAAATGCATATTCTAGGTGGTCAGGCAGCTCCTTCAGAGTAAGTTCTGGTGGATATTCATATGAAGTAGTAATCCGACTCGAAGCCGGTTCGATGTGTGGAGGCGCATGTAAGGGTGTGAATGTTGCCTTTGTTCATCTAGCTCATCTTGCCATAAGCACTGCTCTGGGTCGTCTTAACACATTATCAATCCCTGAAATCAAACACAACTCTAGCGGATCACTAGATAAAGCATTAGTAAAGGAGTCGGCCCGAGGCCGTCTCTAAGGGATCAACAGCATAACATTTATCATCTTGAGCAATAGAATATCTCATGCTATCTTTAATGCGGAATGCAACACTCTCTTGACCTACACTTAAAGTTAATAAGCCTTGTTTGCAATTTATATTCACACCAGCAGTTGCTAAGAAAGGTCGACCTATGATAAGTGTTCCGTCTAGCTCACGAGTATCTAAAACAACAAAATCTGTCAGTATAGTAAATGGACCACAGCAAACAGT
Organism: Linum lewisii; assembly: GCA_034768395.1. NCBI lineage: Eukaryota > Viridiplantae > Streptophyta > Magnoliopsida > Malpighiales > Linaceae > Linum > Linum lewisii. The sequence goes on along the minus strand of CM068303.1, from coordinate 30,506,617 downwards.
TACATCTTCTACTATACCTCTACGCCGTTTGACAGACCTATCGGCTAAAACGAGATGCAGAGTAATGGGTTTTTTAATTGCCCTAGATTCAGCTTCTCATATAGATAGACAGGCATAACATTAATAGAAGCACCAGAATCAACCAGACTGCGATCAATTTGAATGCCATTAATAATGCACGGTAATGTAAAAGAACCGGGATCAGGACACTTAGCGGGGGGGTTGGTGGCGGCTGTCGAATGGGAGATGGCGCACCTAGAATAGACGCGCATTCATTAGTGAGCGTGATAGAGTACACCTCGCCACTCTTCACTTTCTTCACGAGGTCTTTAAAGAACTTCCCAAGTGGTGGCATAATCTCTACAACGTCTGTCACTGGTATCTTGATTTCTGCAGTCTTAAGAACATTGTACCATTTCTTATACTGAGTGTCGTGATCCTTGGCTTTGCTCCTTGCAGCTTTTGGAAAAGGAAATCCTAGGTACATATGGCGCCAAGACAGGTTTAGGGGCTGTCTTGGGCGGCGGAGGAAGAGCAGGTGCTTCTTCTTCCTCTTCTGTGATATCTTTTATTTCTGGCATATCCATGGCAGCACTAGTATCTGGTATCATGTCAGGTTCTGGAGCTTTTGGATCAGTTGTTTGCTTGCCGCTCCTAGTGGTAATAGCTTGAGCGTGTTCACTCCTTATATCGGAGTCTGCTTGAAATGCTTCTGGGTTAAGGAGAGGATTGCTAGTAAAAAGTTTTGCCATATTGAGTACTGCATCCTCTATCCTCTGGGTTTGAGCCTTTGTTCCTTGATTAAGTGCGCTTAGGCTTTTAACTGAATGTCATGCTCGTCAAGTCGGCTCATGATCTGATCAAACTTCCTCTCATAGTCCATATCTCTATTGTAGCATGGCTTCGCCTGAAACTGGTGTTGCCCTCCAATGAATCCTGGAGGTCTATAATAAGGATCTACCAACCGGTTGCTTTGCTTCCGTGGCACGTAGTTTCTGTAACCGGCATAGCCTTTCTAATTATTGGCAAAACCTTGATCAATCAAGTTTACCTCCTCAGTAGACCAGACTTCTGCTGCACCGAAATTGAGGCAACTTTCGCCGCTATGAGCACATGATCCACACCATCCATAGTCATCCAGAGTCGAGAGGGATACCAGCTGCTTGCAGATGCTTCTGAACTTCTGCCTTGATCTGCTCTGCAACATTTATCTGACTCTGGCTCTGACTCTTGGTTCCTTCTATGTGCCTCTCCCAGTTTCTAGATTTCGACGCACAGTCAGCAAAATGCAGAAGAGCATCCTGAGGAGTGAGAGCGGTGCAATCTCCGCCGGCTAAGGTGTTGACCCAGGTTGCAGATTCTTTGCGCATACCTCGAGTAAAGAATTCAGCCAGCTGTCTCTGTTCATACCCATGGTGAGGAAGTCGAAGAGAAGAGACTGAAATTCGTTCCAAGTGTCATACAGGCTTGCATCTTCTCTCTGAGTGAACTTGGAGATGCGGTCTTTTAAGCAGTTGTTCTTGCAGGAGGAAAGTATTCCTGAACAAAATCTTGAGCTAATGTCTCCCATTCAGTGTAATGACCTGGCGGTTTGCTGCTAAGCCATTGTTTAGTTGCACCTCTGAGAGAAAATGGGAAAGCTCGGAGATATAGCACATTCTTATTGAGATTCCCAGACTTGGAGGTGTCGCAAACAGCCAGAAAGGTGGTTATGTGTGTGTGAGGGTTATCTTCTGGTCTTCCCTCGAATTGTATGTCCCTAGAAATAGCTCCAGGAGAGGAATCTGAATCTCATAGTCAGGATCATTGTCATTAGAGGGCACGGTGATGGGTATCGAAGATTAGATGCACGCGGCTTACTATAGTCCGCAACACTTTTAAGAGTAACCATTGTGGTAAAAGAAGACGGAACGGATGTGATCTGCTTCTGTACCTGCTATGATCTGCACGAGGCAAAACAAAACACAACCGGTGTAAAATCGAAGTGTGATGGAAAATGAAAGATGGAAAGGTAGAAGAATAAAAATGCCAACTCTTCTCTTCAACGAAGTAGAAGAGTCCCCGGCAACGGCGCCAATTTGGTGAACGTGTCGTTGTGATGCGTTCAACCAAATAAACTACTAATGCTAATAAAGGCTATAGCAGATCGTATTCCAGGGGTTTCCTCTACTTCCTTACTCCAATGAGTTGACAGTTTTTTAATTCAAGTTCAAACACAAGTTGTGCGTGGTGTGAGTTCCACGACTTCTATACTAAGAATGCAAAAATAAGAAGAAACAAAAATTAAACCGAAGAAAGATTGAAGATTGATTAATTGACTAGAAAGATGACAGACAAGCTTAGATTTCGAATTCCCCTTAGATCACCAAGGCAACAACAGTCACAGACCAGCTATTTTCGATTCTAGTTCATTCAGTTCACAGACACCATCATAACTCCTGACCCTTAGGTTTAAGACTGGCGAACGTTCGCTCTATCCGATCTAGCTACCACGATTAATTAGCCGCCCGGGTACGATCGCCTCTCGCAACGACTTAACTTAACTGGTGCAAATTCTAGTGATTAATGAGTTACTCTAGCAATGGATCAACCCTAATCGGTTCCTACGAAAGGCACACTCCAATTATAAGGTTGACTGTTCGATTTGGTGTTTTAAAGTAAGGCGAGCGTTCGCTTCTATCCTTAGCTTAACAAGAATCTAATCTAGGTGGCCAAACCAGACAAGAAACACAGAAAATGAAGAACAAATCAAACATGCAAGATGAAACTGAATGAATTTCGAATCTAATCACCGCCGATCCGTGACCGCTTTAAGCCCTTGGTCACTTAGGGTTCATCTAATCTAAGCTACATGAGTTTATCTACTCATACTCAATACAGAAGAATCGAAGACAGACAAGAAATACATCTCAGGTAGGAAGACAGAGAAGAACTGCAAAACCTAATTTCGATGTTTCCTGGCAGCTCAAATCTGCTGGATTTTCAACTCCTCGCACTGGCTCTCCGAGATGGATGGATGGCGTCACAATCCGTTCCTACTCCTCGAACTCTATCTACTCGCCCTACCTCTCTCTCTGTCGTCGTTTGTGTCTGTTCAGTTGGCAAAAGTCCTCTTCTTTTAGCTGCCGAGTTCTCTATTTATATCAACTCGAGATTTTTCTGATTTCAACTGGGATTTTCGCAAAGGAATTTCGGCGAAAACTTCTTCATACTCGGGACAGTGGATTCTTCCTTTTGTTTTCGGGGAACTCTCAAGGGTATTTTCGCCGAAGACTTCCTCTCAATCGGCCAGTGATTTCTTCTTCCATTTTCGGCGAAAACCAAAGAGTAGTTTCGCCGAAAATATATGTATAAACCGGGCAGCAATTTGGTTTGAACTTAATTGGCTCCTTTGAACGATTCCGGTTCAGTTCCTCGATGTTCCAATGCCTTAGACACGTCCTTGGTTACTTTATTCGATGGCAAAAACCTGTGCTAATGTAAAAACACTAGAAAACCATCAAATAGACCCGAAACGGGCCAAGGTAACACAAATGGCACGAGATAGGGCAATCGATTCAATATCCGTTATTCTACCCTAAAAACCATGTCTTACGCAAAGAAATGTCGCTTACATGAGGCTGATAATCACGTCAAATCGAGTGTCATCACTAATGAAACCGCGGAGAACCTTGAAATCCACTAAGTATTGACTTAGGAACCCCAAGGTATTCAGTCGAATTGGTGCCACAAACAAAGGATGATTGCCTTTGATGATAAACCAAAACCTTAAGCTAAGCAACAACGAGCAAAGACTTGAAGGAAAAAGAACAGAGTTCTGAAATTTTCATTAATCAATAATCTGTCTTACAATGGTGGTCGAGGCCTCTATTTATAGCTCAAGGGTGGCCTAGGCCGGTTCCAACTCTAAAAAGGAAAAACTAAAATACTCCTAAAAGATAGGTCGAGGAAACTATTGAAATAAACAAAGTTGTCCGAATATCAAACTCCTAAACTGGCAAAATTGAGCAAAACCCTAATCCGGGCGGATTAGGGCAAATCCGGCTTTCCTTGTCCGGGTGGGATTGGGAAACCTCCGGGCGCGGGCAGGAATCCGGACGCGGCTAGGAAAAGGGCCTGGAACGCGCGCGGTGGCATTTCTGTAATTACCGCATGTTTCGGGAGACCGGGTGGTCGGGTGGCATCCTTCGGCTGTGGTGACCGGCTCGGCATCATTCGCTCCGGACCCAGTGCTAGGGTTTTGGTGATGTCGGGCTGTTCTGGCCTTCTGCTTGACATTTCCTTGGACAAGCGAGGTTCTCTCCAAGTCTTTTGGCTTCCTGAATCTTCTGGCATCAACTTGTCTGCCAGATTCTGAGTGCTGAGCAAGGTTGTCCGATACAGGGGCTGGTTGTCCGCATCCGCCAGGGCCGGAGCAGTTTCCTTAGGGGACCATCCTATCTTGGCCACGTATTCTTGAATCCTTTTGACTTCTGTACTCCAGAACTGTCTCCAGATGGCTTTTGGAGTGTGTTTGACTTGGGGGATCATGGCGGTGAAGTTAGGGAAGGGCTGAGACTCTGTTCCCGGGCTAGGGCTTACGTCCTTGGCCAGGAGCATGCTCTGGAATATCCTTCCATCTTGTGGGGCCTTCCTTCTTGCTTGAGGTGGCCTCAGCCTATACTTATCTCATACCTTGGCTTGAGGGCTTGTAGGTGGCCAGCCCTCAGTCCTAGGCGCTTTTTGTATGGCCCTAGGGTTTTGCCTCCTAAGGGGACCCTGGGAGCGTGCACGGGTACTGGTGTTTGCTGGGGTAGCTAGGCCAGGTCATATCATCCCCTCTTCTTGACTGGGATTTGTCCCCAAATCCATCTCAGAGTCTTTTCTAGAACCCATCACTCTTTTCCAAACTTCAGCAATCTTGTTGGCGGTGGTCGGTGACGAGTCATCATCATTGGTGGTCCTTGGGGTGTCATTTGAGTCGGTAATGGACCAGGGCTGGGATTCTTCAGTGTCTTCTTCCTCAGCTCCATTTCTTCCTCTTCTGAAATACCATTAACAACAATGTTAAGGCTCGGGGAGCCACAGGGCGAGGGTTCCACACTCATATCCTCATCCGAGTCAGCATCTGGATCTTCTTTCCTCAGGTCAGCCTTTAAAATTCGTCGGGAGATGATCTTCCAATGAATCTCGGGACGGGTGGTCGTCGGGTTCTTGTCCGTCGGGCTCCCGGGGGGCCATCGGGGCCAGTGCTCGACTTCAGGATATCGACGAGGCCTTCTTCTGTCTTGAAGGCAAAACTGGCCGAGGGAATGTTCAAAAGGACAGGGGTAGGTCGATTGACATCATCTGGCTCGGACAGGGTGTCCGGGGCAGGCGTGATGCTGGGCCGGGGCAGGGCTGATGCTGGTCCGGGGCAGACCTGCTCGGCATCAGTCGGCGTGACCGGTGTGATCACTCGGCTGTTGAAGGATGAAAATTTTTCCAGGCCTTCCACGTTGACTTCTTCTCCTTCACTGGACTCCTCTTCTATTTCTTCAACAATTGGCTCCTCTTCATCATCCGTGACAACCTCTCCTTCTCTAAGTACCATGGTTTGGGTGTTAGGGCAGTCCCTTGCCATGTGACCCCTACCTTGACACTTGAAACACAAATGGCACTGGGCCGAGCATTAGTAGTAGGGATTTTTGAGCTAGGATTAGGTTTTACCCGTGATGTGGTCCCTTGATTAGGGTTTGGCCTCGATCCAGAACTCCGGCTAGGGTTTTTCCTCCAAGGGGTGTTCCTGCACTCCTGTCTCCTCTCACAGGGCACTGATCGGTGGCGGGGTAGTAGCCCTCCTTCCAAGTCCATTCTTCAATTCCTTCTCAACCCTAATAGCTGTGGTTACCAAGTCATCATAATCAACAAAGTTTATGATGTTGACTTGATGTAGGATCTCTCTTCGTAGGCCTCCAGTGAACCTTGCTATTTTGGCATCCACATCTTCACTCAGGTCAAGTCTTGTGACCAAGATCTCCATCTCGTTACTGTACTCTTCAACTGACATGTTCCCTTGCTTTAAAAGTTGAAGCTTGGCGTGCAAGTCTCTATTGTAGCTGCTCGGTACAAATTTTCTTCTCAAACTTTCTCTTAAGACTCCTCCAACTAGGGATGGGGTCCTCTTCTTCTCTCCTGATCTGATTTCTGAGCTGAGCCCACCACAAAGCAGCAAAGTCAGTGAACTCAAGTGTGGCTAGGGTTACCTTTTTCCTCTCAGAATAGTTATGGCACTCAAAGAAATCTTCCATGCTCATCTCCCAATCAATGTACTCGTCGGGGTTTGCTTTGCCAGCAAACTTGGGTACATTGAGCTTCAAACTGCTCACATCATCATCTATCTCCTGTTCATTCCTCCTTGGCCGTCGGGGGCCATCTCCATTCGGGGCTCCCATCTGCTCGGCGATTCGGGTGAGGGTTTGAGTTACGGCAGCCATTGTGCCTCCACGGCAGTAAGCCTCTCATCTGCCATGATTAGTATACGGACAAAGGACCTCACAAAATCACTCTAAGAAAACCTCACACACTCTTTTTCTTACCACTCGTGTATGAAAATTTAAAGTCACTCAAATTAGGGTTTTCTTTGAAAATTCCAAGACAAAGACAATTCCAATTCAAGTAGTTGCAAGTTTCTTCAAGCTATGAAGTCAGTCTACCAATGACACAAAACAAGACCTTATACCTAGGGTTTCGGATTTCCAAGGCAAGAAGCTTGATGCTAGGTCGTGGGATGACAAGACAACAAATTTGGGTGTTCTACTAAGAAAGCTACTAGCTAAACTTATGAAAAACCCCTCTTCTTGAACTTAACCTACTACCTTGATTGTGAACGTGGCCTTGCTTTTTAGCTAGGTCAATTTTTCTATTTTTTTTGAAGACCTTGATTTTTCTTTTCTTTCCTTTGATTCTTCTTTTTGTATTTTCTTTTGAACGGCCCCAGCTTTTTCTCACAAATAATTAAAAGAAAGGTAGAAGACTAGAACAAACACAATGAAGATATTTTAGGGTTTTTCTGAAAACTGAAAGAAACGAAAATTTAAAGATATGAATCCAAGTAAGAACCTGGAAACTGGATAGATGTGGTCCAAAAGTTGAACCGTGCTTTGACACCAGCTGATGCGAACCGCCTCCTCTAGGAAGGGATCGACTCAACACCCAAAACTATATTATCAGCCCCACGAGAACCTAACTAATGAAACCGCAGAGAACCCTTGAAATCCACTAAGTATTGATTTAGGAACCCCAAGCTATTCAGTCTATTGGTGCCACAAACAAAGGATGATTGCCTTTGACGATAAACCAAAACCTTAAGCTATGCAACAACGAGCAAAGACTTGAAGAAAAAAGAACAGAGTTCTGAAAATTTCATTAATCAATAATCTGTCTTACAATGGTGGCCGAGGCCTCTATTTATAGCTCAAGGGTGGCCTAGGCCTGATCCAACTCTAAAAAGGAAAAACTAAAATACTCCTAAAAGATAGGCCGAGGAAACTATTAAAATAAACAAAGTTGTCCGAATATCAAACTCCTAAACCGGCAAAATTGAGCAAAACCCTAATCCGGGCGGATTAGGGCAAATCCGGCTTTCCTTGCCCGGGTGGGATTGGGAAACCTCCGGGCGCGGGCAGGAATCCGGACGCGGCTAGGAAAAGGGCCTGGAACGCGCGCGGTGGCATTTCCTAATTACCGCAGGTTTCGGGAGACCGGGTGGTCGGGTGGCATCCTTCGGCTGTGGTGACCGGCTCGGCATCATTCGCTCCGGACCCAGTGCTAGGGTTTTGGTGATGTCGGGCTGTTCTGGCCTTCTGCTTGACATTTCCTCGGACAAGCGAGGTTCTCTCCAAGTCTTTTGGCCTCCTGAATCTTCTGGCATCAACTTGTCCGCCAGATTCTGAGTGCTGAGCAAGGTTGTCCGATACAGGGGCTGGTTGTCCGCATCCGCCGGGGCCGGGGCAGTGTCCTTAGGGGACCATCCTGTCTTGGCCATGTATTCTTGAATCCTTTTGACTTCTGTACTCCAGAACTGTCTGCAGATGGCTTTTGGAGTGTGCTTAACTTGGGGGATCATGTCGGTGAAGTTAGGGAAGGGCTGAGACTCTGTTCCCGGGCTAGGGCTTACGTCCTTGGCTCAGCAGCATGCTCTGGAATATCCTTCATCTTGTGGGGCCTTCCTTCTTGCTTGAGGTGGCCTCAGCCTATACTTCATCTCATACCTTGGCTTGAGGGCTTGTAGGTGGCCAGCCCTCAGTCCTAGGCGCTTTTTGTATGGCCCTAGGGTTTTGCCTCCTACAGAGGACCCTGGGAGCGTGCACGGGTACTGGTGTTTTCTGGGGTAGCTAGGCGGGTCATATCACCACCTGAGCCTGACCATGGAGGTATTTATGACCATTTATGATACGGGAAATGAAGAGGAGATGCCAAATACATCCAAGCAAGGAATCCTAATCAAGCTAGGATTTCCCGGTTTTGGACAGATTCCTAGTCTGACAAGGATTGACGAATATGGGCTACTTGGAGGCAGAATTTGGGCTGATTCCCAACATGAAAGTTGTAGCCCATGAAGTCTAATAGTGATCTTCCAAAGGGCTTAATTTTACGAATTTATTTGCTATTTATTTGGCTGAATCTTCCAGAACCCGTTTAGCTGTTTTTTTTAGGAATATTTTTATTGTCTTTGTTTAGGAAGGACTCTTTTCCTTGTAGGAATAGAGTTCCGTATTGCGAGCCCGACGGACAAGAACCCGACGGCCACCCGCCCCGAGATTCATTGGAAGATCATCTCCCGATGAATTTTAAAGGCTGACCTGAGCAAAGAAGATCCAGATGCTGACTCGGATGAGGATATGAGTGAGGAACCCTCGCCCTGTGGCTCCCCGAGCCTTAACATTGTTGTTAATGGTATTTCAGAAGAGGAAGAAATGGAGACTGAGGAAGAAGACACTGAAGAATCCCAGCCCTGGTCCATTACCGACTCAAATGACACCCCAAGGACCACCGATGATGATGACTCGTCACCGACCACCGCCAGCAAGATTGCTGAAGTTTGGAAAAGAGTGATGGGTTCTAGAAAAGACTCGAGATGGATTTGGGGACAAATCCAGTCAAGAAGAGGGAGATGATATGACCCGGCCTAGCTACCCAGCAAACACCAGTACCCGTGCACGCTCCCAGGGTCCCCCGTAGGAGGCAAAACCATAGGGCCATACAAAAAGCGCCTAGGACTGAAGGGCTGGTGATGACACTCGATTTGACGTGATCATAAGCCCCATTTAAGCAACATTTCATACCCTTTGTGCCATTTGATGAGTATTTGGTGCATTTGTCATAACTTTGTGATTCTAGGCTCCTAGTGCATACATTGTCCATTTATTGGCTATTTTTACCCTTTTTGTGAGCTTTTATTTGAGCCTCCAGGTTACCACATTATAGAGGACTCTCTCACGAGTCCAGCGCTTCAAACGGGACCAAATCGGAGTTCAAACGGAGCGGGAATCATCGAAACAAGTTGGAGCTGGTTTTTAACTAATATTTTCGGCGAAAATGTGGTGATATTTTCGGCGAAAATTCCTTTGAAAATCCGGGCAGAAACCCTAATTTTCAGCCTTTTCCAACTTGTAAAGGGTTTCTGGGGGTATATATAGACTTTTTGAAGCCAGAGTAGCACACACACGAATTCGAGAGATCAGCCACGACCTTAGGGTCGATAGATAGAGTTTAGAGAGTTCGAAGATCTGTGGAGAGATCGTGACGCCATCCTCCCACCTCGGAGAGCTCGGAGCTTAAAGTTGAAGATCCAGGAGATTGAAGCTTCGCCGGAGTCGTCAGAATTAGGTTTTTCAGTTCTTATCTGTTCTTCCTCTGTATGATGATTTCCTTTGTTGCCTTTCATTCTTCTGTTATCGTTATGAGTAGCTAAACTCGTAGAGTTTAGATTAGATGAACCCTAAGTGACCGAGGGCTTTAAAGCGGTCACAGATCGGCGGTAATTAGATTCGAAATTCAATCAGTTTCTCTTTGCATGGTTGTTTTGTTCTTGATTGTTTGTGTTTCTTTTCTGGTTGGTCGCCTAGATTAGGTTTTTGCAAGCTAGGGTTAGTCGCTAGACGGTTCCCTGTTTGGCGCATAAACTTGTCTTCCTTGATCACCTAGTTTAGATTTTTGTTAAGATGAGGATAGAAGCGAACGCTCGCCTCTCTTTAAAACATCAATTCAACCAGTTAACCTTATAATTGGAGTGTGCCTTTCGTAGGAACCGATTAGGGTTAATCCGCTTCAAGAGTAACTCATAAATCATTAGTAATTGCACTAGTTAATTAAGTCGTTGCGAGAGGCGACCGTACCCGGGCGGCTAGTTAATCTTGGTAGTTAGAACGGAATGAGCGAACGTTCGCCGGTCTTAAACCTAAGGGTAAGGAGTTATGGTGGTGTATAGAAACCGATTGAATGAGAATTGAAAACCGGTGATCTGTTGATTGTCGTTGCCTTGGTGATCTAAGGGGGATTCGAAATCTAAGTTCGTCTATCTTCTCGTTAGTCAACCTTTTACTTTTCTGTCTTTTATTTTCCTGCTTTATTAGATTAGAAGTCGTGGAACTCACCCCACGCACTAAGTGTTTAAACCTGAGTAATTTGTCAGCTTCTTTGAGTAGTCGATTAGTAGAAACCCTGTGGAATACGATCTAGTCTACTTCGGTAGGTTAGTTATTTGATACCGCTAAAACTGCAGCATCAAATTGGCGCCGTTGCCGGGGACTCTTCTAATTGTTTGAAAGGAGAGTTGGCAAATTATTCTTCTACCTATCCGCCTTACCATTTAATTTTCATCCATATTTTCATGATTTACCTGGGTAGTGCTTCTTAGTTTTGATCATGCAGGATTACAGGTGGGATGACCGGTACCGAGAGTGGCACATCAATGAAGCACCATATCTCGAAGACTCCCAAGAGATGGATTTACACACTTATGAGCATCAACAATGGATGGCAAGCACCCAAGTCGCGATCGACAACCTCCAATCAATGGACGATGCTGTTGATGCATTGAACGCCACGCTCAAGCGACTAGTGAAATTGAAGGGAGAAGATGCTCAAGAACATTTCGAAGAAGAGCCAGAAGCTACACACCACCAACAGAATCACCGAGAGGTGTATATACCGGTTCATCAGCATCGACAACAGACGGCAAGAGTAGAATCCGCCTTGGATGATCTCGTTTCGAAGCTACAAGCTCGTAACATGGTGGATGTCGAGCTCGAGCAACCGAATCCACTAATGGAAGAAGATGCTCAAGAGCCGCACGAAGATGAACATGACAATCTCACCCATGACTATTGCGAGCTAGAAGCATCTGATGAAGGATCCTTGGTGGTGGTGGTTAATGAAGACAAAGAGCCAATCCATCTTGAAGTTGAAGCCGAAGAGGAGCACGAAGAAATCGAGGAGATATCCTCAATAGAGCTTCCGCCGAGCCAACCTATAGATCAAGCCAAGAACGAGCACGTGGGGATCGAAGACGTCAAGGATTTGGAAGCATACATACTCGATCCTGATAGACCTCTAGATGATCATAAAGTGGAGAAGATGGAGCTCATTGACCATGCCGCACCATACTACCTATTTCCTCCTCCAGAAGGAGAATTCGAGAAGAACTGGTCATCTAACCAGAACCGCGATCTACTAGAGCACTACCGGCTACATCACCCTGCTGGAGTGGTACGTGGCACTCAACCGCTGGACTTGAAGAAGACGATTGACTTCAAGGAACTCCTAAGTTGGGGTCCCTAACAGATACCGTCCGGATCAAGGACGTTAAAAGAGAGCGCTTCGTGGGAGGCAACCCACGGCTGGATGTCCGTTTTTGAATTATTGAGTCAGTCTTTTTCGTCGTTCGAGTCGGTTTCGGGGAGCCAAAGTGTCAGTTTTCTTTTATTTTCGTCTGTTTTAATTTTTTGTGTCAGGTCAAATTTTTGCCGAAAATTCCTCAGATTTTTCGGCGAAAACCTTAGTCTGTTTGAGTCTGTTCTGTTTTTAAAGTAGTTTTCGCCGAAAACTTCTAAAAGTTTTCGGCGAAAATGTTTAGTTAAGTCGTCTGTCTTTGTCTTCAAAGTAGTTTTCGACGAAAACTTCACCAGTTTTCGGCGAAAACCTTAGTTGGGTCGGAAAATTTTTGAAAACCTTTTAAAAAAAAAAAAGAGTCAAAATATTTTCAAAATTCCCCTAAACCGTCTTCGTTTCGACTTTTATTCTGTGTGGATCTGGGACACTTGTCCCGGTATCCTTTTGATCTTTTTGTTGTTTTTGTTTTTGTAGGAACTTGAGGAGCTACTCCGCTCCACTCCGGACTCTCCGTGCTCATCCGCTACACCAACCATCACCTTCCAAGTTCTTCGTATCTCTCTACTCTAGATTAGTTCTGTGAGGACACAGAACCGTTTAAGTGTGGGGTAGGATGCTAGGATTATGCATGATCTTGCTTGATTTTCTGTGATTCTGTGGTTCAAATTTGAAATTTCTCTAGCATAGAATTGCTCAATTCTTGACTTTTGATGTTAAATTGACTTTAATTTTGAACAATGACGTCTAGACTGTTCCACTTAGAACCTGTAACCAAGTGTCGGCACTGATATTAAATGAGTCTAGGTCAGAACATATCATAAATCACTTTTGTAGTTGAACTTGAATTAATTGAATTAATTGGTTTGTTAATAACAAAAGCTCGATAACACCTTTCTAAGATGATAAATGTTAGCTTCTTCATGTTTTTTTACTCCATATTTGATCACCTGTGATTGTGGCTTGAGATTAGACGGAAATCCAATTCGAAATCTTGTGTAAAAAGTTATAACTAGCTAGGATCAAATGGCTAAATTGTTAAATCAAGTAATAAAGTTGTGCAAATCAATGTAAAGTTCTTTAAAGTGCTGAAAATCAAAGCTAGGCAAGCCCGACACCTAAGTGAAGTGTTCAGGTTGAGCACTAGCATAGGCACAAATACTGTGAGCTAGGCAGGTCCAACACCTAAGTGAAGTGTTTGGTACGAGCACTAGTATGCAGTAAATAAATTGAACGAAGAAGTTGAAACTTGAAATAAATTGTTGTTTAAATCGGTCCTAGCTAGAACATGTAACGTACAGATCTAGAAACGGATTAAGTCAAGTCGATAGCCACGTCACTTTTCCTACCTCCGCGTCCACATCATGGCTAGAGCTTAAAGTCTTTTCTCATTAGAATTCGTGTTATCGTAGTCGGTTAATTATGATTAATTGTTTTGCCAAGAAACGAGCTTTGTTAAAACTACTACTTGAAGTGTGCAGAAATTAGTGAGATCGAAAACTTGTTTGGTTGATGTTCTTGCATGTGTAGGTCACTTTTTCTACGTGGAACAGTCTAAACCAAATCGTTAGAATTGAATCTCAGTTTAATCTCGTGTCATTTGTGAATTTGAGTGTGTTCTAGTTCAGTTTGCATGAGGACAAGCAAAAGCTTAAGTGTGGGGTATTTTGATGACACTCGATTTGACGTGATTATAAGCCCCATTTAAGCAACATTTCATACCCTTTGATGCCATTTTGATGAGTATTTGGTGCATTTGTCGTAACTTTGTGATTTAGGCTCCTAGTGCATACATTGTCCATTTATTGGCTATTTTTACCCTTTTTGTGAGCTTTTATGTTGAGCCTTCAGGTTACCACATTTATTGGCTATTTTTACCCTTCAGCCCGACGGACAAGAACCCGACAGCCACCCGTCCCGAGATTCATTGGAAGATCATCTCCCGACAAATTTTAAAGGCTGACCTGAGCAAAGAAGATCCAGATGCTGACTCGAATGAGGATATGAGTGAGGAACCCTCGCCCAGTGGCTCCCCGAGCCTTAACATTGTTGTTAATGGTATTTCAGAAGAGGAAGAAATGGAGACTGAGGAAGAAGACACTTAAGAATCCCAGCCCTGGTCCATTACCGACTCAAATGACACCCCAAGGACCACCGATGATGATGACTCGTCACCGACCACCGCCAGCAAGATTGCTGAAGTTTGGAAAAGAGTGATGGGTTCTAGAAAAGACTCCGAGATGGATTTGGGGACAAATCCCATTCAAGAAGAGGGGGGTGATATGACCCGGCCTAGCTACCCCAGCAAACACCAGTACCAGTGCACGCTCCCAGGGTCCTCCGTAGGAGGCAAAACCCTAGGGCCATACAAAAAGTGCCTAGGACTGAGGGCTGGCCACCTACAAGCCCTCAAGCCAAGGTATGAGATGAAGTATAGGCTGAGGCCACCTCAAGCAAGAAGGAAGGCCCCACAAGATGGAAGGATATTCCAGAGCATGCTGCTGGCCAAGGACGTAAGCCCTAGCCCGGGAACAGAGTCTCAGCCCTTCCCTAACTTCACCGCCATGATCCCCCAAGTCAAGCACACTCCAAAAGCCATCTGGCGACAGTTCTGGAGTACAGAAGTCAAAAGGATTCAAGAATACGTGGCCAAGACAGGATGGTCCCCTAAGGACACTGCCCCGGCCCCGGCAGATGCGGACAACCAGCCCCTGTATCGGACATACTTGCTCAGCACTCAGAATTTGGCGGACAATTTGATGCCAGAAGATTCAAGAGGCCAAAAGACTTGGAGAGAACCTCGCTTGTCCGAGGAAATGTCAAGCAGAAGGCCAGAACAGCCCGGCATCACCAAAACCCTAACACTGGGTCCGGAGCGAATGATGCCGAGCCGGTCACCACAGCCAAAGGATGCCACCCGACCACCCGGTCTCCCGAAACCTGCGGTAATTACAGAAATGCCACCGCGCGAGTTCCAGGCCCTTTTCATAGCTGCGTCCGGATTCCTGCTCGCGGCTGGAGGCTTCCCAATCCCACCCGGACAAGGAAAGCCGGATTTGCCCTAATCCGCCCGGATTAGGGTTTTGCTCAATTTTGCCAGTTTAGGAGTTTGATATTCGGACAACTTTGTTTATTTTAATAGTTTCCTCGGCCTATATTTTAGGAGTATTTTAGTTTTTCCTTTTTAGAGTTGGAACCGGCCTAGGCCACCCTTGAGCTATAAATAGAGGCCTCGGCCACCATTGTAAGACAGATTATTGATTAATGAAAATTTCAGAACTCTGTTCTTTTTCCTTCAAGTCTTTGCTCGTTGTTGCTTAGCTTAAGGTTTTGGTTTATCATCAAAGGCAATCATCCTTTCTTTGTGGCACCAATTCGACTGAATACCTTGGGGTTCCTAAGTCAATACTTAGTGGATTTCAAGGGTTCTCCGCGGTTTCATTAGTTAGGTTCTCGTGGGGCTGATAATATAGTTTTGGGTGTTGAGTCGATCCCTTCCTAGAGGAGGCGGTTCCATCAGAAGCCTGCGACAAACTTTGTCACAGACACATTGTCACAGACAGTGTCTACCACAAATGGAGCCCAGGGCTTTGGGTTGCTCTATTTTAGCAGGGTTTGGGTTGCTCTGTATTCCCGACCTATGAGTTTAATTTGGAGAAAATAAATGTCATTCATACTAATTCAGCTAAATCAAGAATAGAAAAAACAAAAATCAACCAACCTTGAATTCGATTGATATTAACAGAACAGATCGATCTCATTGGTACTAAAAGAAGAACACATGATAAGCTGAACTAAAACTACAAACATAAAACTTGTCATTTTTCTTGTTATGTATTTACATCCAAAAGCTTACAGTAACTAATTTCTCAAGACAAGGGAGTAGCAACTACAACAATATTCCGGTGACTGAAGGAGAAAATTGAAGCTAAGGAGTGAGCAATTCCGGTCACGATCGCCACCTTCACTTTCCCTCTCTTGGCTATCGTCCGCCTCAAAAACACCCTCCTCCTCCTTCTCGATATGCCGCCTGAATTAGCCATCCCCGATGAAGAAATATGTATTGAAGAAGAGAGCTGAGAGAGTGTAATTTACGAAATCAGAAACTCGTTTAATATGAAATACAGAACCGTCGGACGAACTGAGTAGATGATATTACTCACCTGGAGATTGTCAGCGGATGCGATAGTACGTTGGAGGAGGCTCTTAGACGTCAGAGGAGGCTCGGGAACGGAAAGAGGATGAGATTGGGACAGCGAAATAGGTGGTTGAATGTCGTAGGCGTCAGAAGAGAGGAGAGAATGAGAATTTCAGAGAGTTTCGGAAGAAGTGAGAATGAAAAAACTGAATTCGCAGGCGTCAGAAGGGGGATCATTCGTTCGTTTGTCGAAGGCCTATGCTGTTTGTCACAGGAGGCCTGCGACAAAGCTGTCCCAGTTAGGGCTTTGTCGCAGGCGGCCTGTGACAAACCTGTCACAGGCAGGACTTTGTCGCAGGCCGCCTGTGACAAACCTGTCACAGACAGCGATGCACCTGCGACAAACAGTTCCGCCTCGACGAGTTTTGTCACAGACCGAATTTTCTGTCACAGACGGCCTGCGACAAATCAACTCGTCTGTTGTAGTGATAACTCCTGACCCTTAGGTTTTAGACTGGCGAACGTTCGCTCTGCTATTCGAGGCAAGGAAAGAAAGACTAGTTCAATAGAGTTATGGAAATCCGATCTAACTACCACGATTAATTAACCGACCGAGCTTTCGCTTCTTGCGACGGAAGAACTAACTAGTACAATTACTAATGATTAATGAGTTACTCTTGAAGCGGATTAACCCTAACTGGTTCCTACGAAAGGCACACTCCAATAAATAGGTTAATTGGTTGAATTGATGTTCTAAAGTAAGGCGAATGTTCACTAGTATCCTCAGCTTAACAAGAATCTAAACCAGGTGATCAAGGAAGATAAGTTTATGCGCCAAAGCAAGGAACTGTCTAGCGACTAACCCTAACTTGCACAAAGCTAGTCTAGGCGATCAACCAGAGAAGAAACATAAACAGTGAAGAACAAAACAACCATGCAAAGAGAAACTGATTGAATTTTGAATCTAATTATCGCCAATCCGTGACCGCTTTAAAGCCTTGGGTCACTTAGGGTTCATCTAATCTAAGCTCTACAAGTTCAGCTACTCATAACGATAACAGAAGAATCAAAGGCAACAAAGGAAATTATCATACAGAGGAAGAACAGATAAGAACTGAAAAACCTAATTTTGACGACTCCGACGAAGCTTCGATCTCCTGGTTCCTCAACTTTAAGCTCCGAGCTCTCCGAGGTAGAAGGATGGCGTCACGATCTCTCCACGGATCTTCGAACTCTCTAAACTCTATCTATCGACCCTAAGGTCGTGGCTGATCTCTCAGAATTCGTATCCCTCAAATCTGGCCTTGAAAGGTCTATATATAGCCCCATAAACCCTTTACAAGTTGGAAAAAGAACAATTTTCCCGTCTGGGAAGCTTACACGGCGTGTAAGCTATAGTGCATTCGTGTAAGCTCCAAAACGCAGCACTTTGAGATAGGCAGAATTCCAACTTGTTTCGATCATTCCTGCTCCGTTTGAACTCTGATTTGGTCCCCGTTTGAAGCACTGGACTCGTGAGAGAGTCATCTATAATGTGATCACCTGGGGGCTCAACATAAAAGCTCACAAAAGGATAAAAATAGCCAAGAAATGGACAATGTACGCACTAAGAGCCTAAAATTACATAATAAACACATTTTCACCAAATACTCATCAAAATGGCATCAAAGGGGCGTGAAATGTCATTTAAATGGGGCTAAAAATCATGTCAAATCGAGTGTCATCAAGCATCAATGCTTGGCTTAGTGCTGGTGCCCGTTCTGGTTGTTCATGTGGCTCTCTAGTGGTTAGGAGAGTGTATTTTGATCAAACAATCCAATCAGCATCCTCCTCGTGCCGATCCTTGCTCCACGCCGCCATGTAGATATTGAGCCGATCTTTGAATGTCTTGGTCTGGCTCCGGGTTAAGGGCAGCTCGGGTAAGGTCCAGGGAACATGAGACTCATCATTACCCTCTTCTTGAGAAGGATTCGGCCTTGAATCCGGTTCTGCATAAACCTCATCATAATATGGTGTTAGGTCAGCAACATTGAAGGTAGCACTTATGCCATAAGAGTTTGGGAGATCTAGAACATAGGCATTGTTGTTGATCCTCCGAAGTACGGTATAGGGTTAATCTCCCCTAGGGAGTAACTTGGTCTTTCTCTGTTCAGGAAATTTGTCCTTTCTAAAGTGAATCCACACTTGGTCACTGACTTCAAAGATCTTCTCTTTCCTTCATTTGTTGACATTGCTTATGTACTGAGCAGTTCTTCTTTCTATGTTGGCCTTGGCCTTCTCGTGCAACCTCCGAACATACTCAGCCTTTTCTTGGCCACCTGCATCTAAGAATTCATGTAAATGCAAAGGTGATAGGTCCAAAGGGGTTAGGGGATTGAATCCATAAACAAGCTCGAATGGTGAGTACTGGGTGGCTGAGTGGACAACTCGATTGTAAGCAAACTCAACATGGGGTAGGCAGTCTTCCCATGTCCTAATATTGGATGAAATGACAGCCCTAAGCATCGGGAGAGGGACCTATTCACCACTTTGTCTGGCCATCGGTTTGAGGGTGGCAGGTGGTAGAAAACATGAGTTTGGTGCCGATCTTGGCCCATAGGGTCCTCCAGAAGTAACTTAGGAACTTAGAATCCCTACCTGACACAATGGTCTTTGGGATCCCATGAAGTCGGACCACCTCTTGAAAGAAAAGATCGGCAATGTTGGAAGCATCATCTGCCTTGTGGCAGGCAATGAAGTGTGCCATCTTTGAGAACCTGTCCACCACTACAAACATTGAATCTTTCCTTTTTGCGGGTCTTAGGCAACCCTAATATGAAGTCCATATACAAATCGATCCATGGGTGTTTAGGGATGGGAAGAGGAGTGTACAGTCCATAGGGTTGAAGGTGTGACTCAGCTCTTTGGCACTTTGAGCACTGAGCAAGCAGTTTCTCTACATCATGGCGCATCTTGGGCCAGTAGAAGTGCTCTCTGAGGGTGGCCAGAGTTTTGGCTACCCCAAAATGCCCCATTAGTCCTACTCCGTGAGCTTCTAGGGCTAGCACAGTCCTGCAAGAATGGTTAGGTAGGCAGAGCTTGTTTTCTTTGAACAAATACCCATCCTGTCGGTAGTATTTGCCAAATCCTCCTTGTTCAGAAGCTTCAAAAATACTCTTAAAGTCATGGTCAGTAGCATAAAATTCCTTAATATGTTCAAACCCAATAAATTTAGTGGTAAGGACAGAGATTAGAGTGTACCTTCGAGAAAGGGCATCGACTACCACATTTTCTTTACCTTTTTGAACTTGATGGTGTAGGGAAAGGATTCAATGAATTCTACCCACCGGGAATGTCTCTTGTTAAGCTTGTGTTGGGACTTAAGGTATTTAAGGGATTCATGATCCGTGTGGATGATAAATTCCTTGGGCCACAAGTAATGTTGCCAAGTCTTTAAAGCTCTTACTAGGGCATAGAGTTCCTTGTCGTAGGTGGGGTAGTTAAGCGGGGCTCCACTTAGTTTCTCACTAAAGTAAGCAATTGGTCTTCCTTCTAAGGACGACACCAATTCCTACTCCAGAAGCATCACACTCAATCTCGAATGGCTTGTTTAAGTCAGGTAGCATGAGGAGTGGTGCTTCGGTCAGATTCTTCTTCAGGGTTTCAAAGGCTTCTTGCTGAGGTGTGCCCCACTGGAAGGGTAAGTCCTTCTTGATGACCATCGTTAGAGGAGCAGCAATGGTGCTAAAATCCCTCACAAACCTTCGGTAAAAGCTAACCAACCCATAGAAACTCCTAACATCCGTGATGCTCTGTGGGGTTGGCCAAGACTTGATAGCTTGATATTTTCTTCATCCACCCTAATCCCTGAAGAGTTGATAACAAAACCAAGAAAAATAAGGTCATCTGTGCAAAAGGTGCACTTGGTCATGTTAGCATATAATTGCTCTTTCCTTAGGGTTTCTAAGATAGATTTTAGGTGCCCTAGGTGGTCTTCTAGGTCTTGGAATAGACTAATATGTCATCGAAGTATACTACCACAAATTTGCCAATGTAGAATCGGAGGACTTGATTCATTAATCTCATGAAGGTACTAGGTGCATTAGTCAACCCAAAGGGCTGACCATCCACTCATACAATCCTAACTTAGTTTTGAAGGCAGTTTTCCATTCATCACCTTCCTTCATCATAATTTGATGATATCCAGACCTAAGATCTATTTTAGAGAAGATTGTAGACCTATGCAACTCATCAAGCATGTCATCTAGTCTAGGAATGGGATGTCGATACTTAACTGTTATATTGTTGATGGCTATACAGTCGACACACATCCTCCAAGTTCCTTCCTTCTTTGGGACTAGGATGACTGGAACAGCACAAGGGCTCATGCTTTCCCTTACATATCCTTTGTCCATTAAGTCTTCTACTTGTGACTGAATTTCCTTTGTTTCTTCGGGGTTGGTTCTATAGGCTGCTTTGTTTGGCAAGGCTGCTCCCGACACTAAGTCAATCTGATGTTCAATTCCTCTGAGTGGAGGCAGGCCACTCGGTACTTCCTCAAGGAATACATCCTTGAAATCATGTAAAAGAGACACAACAACGCTAGGTAACAAGGTGTTATGGTTAGTATTAAGGCATTCCTTATAGAGGATGACCACCATAGGTCTCCTAGCCACCAAGGCTTGTTTGATCTCACCGAGGGTGGCTAGAAGGTCTTCTCTCTTTCCATTCTCCTTTTTTGAGCTCTGGACCCCTTAGGATTTTGTTTTCCTGTTTTTGTATTTAGGGTTCACTCATTTGCTCTTTCATCTCTTTATTCTTGAGTTCCCTCTCTTTTTTTTCTCGACTGACCCTCCTATCTATTTGATCTTGAAGGATCTCGGTTGGGGATAGAGGCATCAGCTTGTACTTAGTGTCTCCATTAATCAGACTATAACTATTTGTTCTTCCATCGTGTTTGGAGAACCTGTCAAACTGCCAAGGCCTGCCTAGTAGTACATGAGCAACTTCCTTGGGTACTATATCACATAGGACTAGGTCAGTGTACCTTCCAATACTGAAGGGCACGTGGCCTAGCCTGTCACTCTTAGCTCTCCACAATTACTAAGCCAGTGTAGTTTATAGGGTTTGGGTTGCTTTTGAGTTGGAAGGTTGAGGCCCTTCACTAGTTCTTGACTAACAGCGTTGGTGCAGCTGCCGCATCAATGACCATGCTACATACCTTATTTTGAATGACACACCGTGATGGAACAAGTTGTCCCTCTGCTCCCATCCTTCTTTTATCACTTGGGCACTCAGGAGTCTTCGAGAGATGGCTGAGTACCGTTGGACATCCTTTGGTTGGGTGCCCTGGTTATGACTGGAGAAGGTACTGGCGGTGGCGTCATGTGGTGCGCCGGGGATGGCTAGGGCGCCGGGGCTGGACAGGGAGTCGGGGACGGGCGGTCGTGTGTCCTGGGGTCGGGGCCCGGTCGGTGCCGGGGTGCGTAGGGAGTCTTGGGCGGCGGCCTGGGCTAGGGCTCGGGCCATGGCCCGGGTGGTAATTCGCGTCGTGGCCTGGCTGGGGGAAGGTCCGAGTGTCGATCCGCCACTGGAGCCGGGGTCACTTGGATGCTGATCGGGTACCGTCCCGGCGGAGTTCTCGGGACTGGCCTGCTAGTGGCCTGAGGGTGGCCCGGTGTGGACTTGGTGCTCATCGGGTGGTGACCTAGGGAGGTCTTGATGTTGGGCCGAGACATGATCAGGGAAACTTTGGGGTGGCGCCGCGGCTGGCACGGGGCGTCCTTGGTGTAGACCTGATGCGGGGCCGGGGCCGGCTGGATTTCTATCTTCCTCTCTTTCGAGTCTCTCTATGGAAGCCCTCATCTGGGCTAGAATTTGGGCAATAGTTGGTACGGTGGCCTCCAACAAAGCGAGCTCCTCCTCTGTCATGGTTTGCCGGAAATAAAGAAAATAATCCTCACAAATCTCTCGAATATACCTTACTCACTTTGGTTTTACCGCTCGTGTATAAATTGAAAGTGATACTCAAAAAGGAAAAGCTGAATCTGTCAAACTCGGCTCAAGTAGTTGTAAGTTTCTTCAGAGCTTTCAGGATTGGTTTATCGATCGTAGGGTACCACATGGGGGTCTTCAGATTGCAAGGGCTTCTCTTCTCGGGGGCTGGATGCTGGGCCGAGGATAGCTAGGTGACAACTCAAAAATTTTGGGGTCTTGGATTCACACAAAACCTTAGCAACGAAAGCTTCAACTTCTACCCCTCTTCTTAAGTTTAACGTATAAAGAAATGAAGCTAGGGCAAAGGTGGCCTTTCTTTTTGTTTCTTTTTATTTTTCTTCTCTTCTCCTTGTATATATTTTTCTTGATGACTTGAGTTTGGCCACCGAGTTTTTCTTGCCTTACAATGCTTCGGACAGAAACTAAAAGTAGATGGATTTTCTAAACAGATTTTTTAACAACACAAAGCAAAGATAGATAGGGTTTTCTCACAATTTGTTTTCTAAGCACAAAATAAAAGATATGGATTCAGGGATTGATGACACTCGATTTGACGTGATTATCAGCCTCATTTAAGCGACATTTATTTGCTTAAGACATGGTTTTTAGGGTAGAATAACGAATATTCAATCAATTGCCCTATCTCGTGCCATTTGTGTTACCTTGGCCCGTTTCGGGTCTATTTGATGGTTTTCGAGTGTTTTTATGTTAGCACAGGTTTTTGCTGTCAAATAAAGTAGCCAAGGACGTGTCTAAGGCATTGGAACCTCGAGGAATTTGCACCGGAATCAAACAAAGGAGCCAATCAAGTCAAACCAAAAGTCTGCCATTTACACTGACATTTTCGGCGAAAAGAACCTATGGTTTTCGGCGAAAATGCAAGGATAAATCCACTGATGCTCAGCCAAGGAAGTTTTCGGTGAAAACCCAAAGTTTTCGCCGAGAACCATCAGTCCGAAAATCATAAGAGGGATACCAGCCATTTATGAAGGAATTTTCACCAAAAATTCCTCAAGATTTTTGGCGAAAATATCAGGCAAATCCGGCCAATCTAGGGTTAAGTATAAATACTTAACCGGCGGCCCAAAGAAAGAGACCTAATACAACACATCATAATATACTTTTTTGAAATCAGAATTTGGAGAATTCTCTGAAGTTCTAGAGCGAAGAGTTAGAGTTCGAAGAGTGGGAAAGAGATCGTGACGCCATCCCTTCCACCTCGGAGAATCGGAGCTAGGAGTGTAGTTTACTGAAGATCGAAGTCTGTCAGAGTCGTCTAAATTAGGTTTTTCAGATTCTTTTATGTTCTTCATCTGGATGATGAACTCTTTCTTTGACTTAGATTCTTTTGTGATAAACATGAGTAGCTAAACTCGTTAGAGCTTAGACTAGATGAACCGTAAGTGACCCAGGGCTTTCAAGCGGCCACGGATCGGCAGTGATTAGATTCGAAATTCAATCAATTCTCTTTCATGTTTGATTTGTTCTTCTTTGTTCATGTTTCTTGTCTGGATTGATCACCTAGATTAGATTCTTGTTAAGCTAAGGATAGAAGCGAACGCTCGCCTTACTTTAGAACATCGAATTGAACAATTAACCTTATAATTGGAGCGTGCCTTTCGTAGGAACCGGTTAGGGTTAATCCACTACAAGAGTAACTCATAAATCATTAGTAATTACACCAATTAATTAAGTCGTTGCGAGAGGTGACCGTACCCGGGCGGCTAGTTAATCTTGGTAGTTAGAACGGATAGAGCGAACGTTCACCGGTCTTAAACCTAAAGGTAAGGAGTTATGGTGGTGTCTTAGTAATTGATTGAATGAGAATCGAAATCCGCTGATCTGTTGATTGCCAATGCTCTGGGGAACGAAGGGGGATTCAAAGTCTAAGTTCGTCTGTCATCCTTGTTTTCAAACCCTAATTTCCAATCTGCTTTAGTTTAATTTTTAATTTTCTCCGCATTTTTAGAGTTAGAAGTCGTGGAACTCACACCACGCACAAAGTGCTTACACTCGAGTATTTTGCTAGTTCTCAGAGTAGTCAATCATAGAAGGCCCTTGGAATACGATCTACCCTTGCTTTTGTTAGCTTTGTTAGTTATTTGGTTGAACCGAACAAAGACTGGAGGTTCACCAAATTGGCGCCGTTGCCGGGGACTTCTTTTGATTGTTCGAAAGAAGAACTGGCAAATTTATTCTTCTATTTTCCATCTTTCACCTTTCCATCCACTTCGATTTTACACTGGTTTTGTTTGTTTTTGTTATCTGTAGATTTACAGGTGTATGCCTCACCGTCCTTGGACTCGCTCTCAAACCGAATAGGCTAAGAGTGTAGAGAGACCAGGCAGTTCTGCTCCACCTCTACGATCACAGATTTTGAAGAGAAGCAGATCCAATCCACCCGTCACTCCGATCAAGATCGAGGAACTGAAGGAGAGTTCCTCCTCTCCGTCTTCACCGTCATCTTCATCCACTTCATACACCGCATCACTTTCACCTCCCGCATCTCCTACCATGGACGATCAGTTACCACCACCACCACCACCTGCACAGAAAAGTCAAGCTGATTATAACAAGCCGAGCGCGACTAGCGTTCGATCTGCCATTGCTGTTCCGCGCATTGAAGGAGATCCTGACTATGAGATCAAGATTCCATTCTTGACCATGATCTCTAGGGATCTACAATTTGAAGGCAGGCCCCTAGACAATCCGTGCACTCATCTTGCAGACTTCCTTGATCTCTGCAGCACTTTCAAGAACGGAAACCTCGACAAAAATACTTTTTGTCTGAGAGCTTTCCCATTCTCTCTGAAAGGCCCTGCTAAGAGGTGGCTTACTGGCAAACCACCTGGCTATTTACACTGATTGGGATACTCTAGCTCAGGACTTCATTGAAGAATACTTTCCTCCTGCCAGAACAACTGCCATCAAGACAGCATTGCCAGATTCTCCTAGAAAGAAGGAGAAAGCTTATATGATACTTGGAATCGATTCCAAGAACTTCTCTACAACTGCCCGCATCATGGATTCGAGCAGAGACAGTTAGCTGAAATCTTTGCTCGAGGACTTCGAGAAGAATCTGTCAAGTGGGTCAATTCTCTAGCTGAAGGGGATTGCACTACACTTACACCTGAAGCTGCTCTTCTTCACTTCGCAAACTGTGCTTCCAAGTCAAGGAACTGGGAACGACAATCTGAAGAATCAAGGAGCAAGCTCGATCTTGAAGCTACTATCAAGGCAGAGGTAGAGAAGCATTTGAAGAAGTCTACCACACCAATCAAACCACGGCAGCTTCTGTCTATGTTGTCGATTGCGAATGGTGTGGAGCTTGCGCACATAACGGAGGCCGTTGTCAGAATTTTGGTAAGGCAGAAGTCTGGTCTGCCGAAGAGGTAAATTTCATTCAACAAGGCTTCGTTAATAATCAGAATGGTTATGCTGGCTACCGCAACTTCAGGCAGCAAGGGAACTATCAAGAAAGACCTCCCTACAATAATGGCGCCAACCATAACCAGAACCAGAATAACCGCCCAGCTGGTCCAGATCAGGATCAGAAACCTAACCATCCGCCGGCAGGTGTCTACCTGCCGCCGCATCACAATCCGGGTAATTACGGAACTGCTCCTGCAATCGCCAGAATCAATATCTTAACAATACATATCCAAGGCAGCAGCATCAAAGAGAAAACAATGTTAGTGACCTGGATAAGAAGCTTAGCCAGATCATCACAAGACTCGATGATCATGACAGTCAGTTCAAGGCTCAAGCTCTTCTCAATCAAGAACAGATAGCATCTGGACAAAGAATTGAGCAAGCCGTGAAACATCTCGAGCATGCTAGCATCTGGTCGACCATTTGGCCAACTTCCAAGCCAGACAGAGCCGAAAACGAGAAAGGAGCAAGCTAAGATGGTAACCGCTCGAAAACTTCCAAACTTAATTGCTGATGCTTGTTCTGTCTTACGCAGGATCGCTGAAACTCCAGAGGAAGAGGAAGAACAGAAAATGGCGCCTAAGGAGGATGATCCTCCTCTTGCACCGTATGTCGTGAAGCCTCCTTTTCCTAGAGCATTGCTGCCAAATACAAGGATTGAGACTGGCATGAAGGGAATAAAGAAGGATATCCTGACGTTCGTATCAAGAAACCTGCCTCTCCATATCCAGCTAAGTGCTCTGATCCTGGTTCTTTTACTTTACCCTTGGTTATTAACGATGTTGAGATTGAGCGTTGTTTGGTTGATCTAGGAGCGTCTTTTAATGTTATGCCTATGAGCCTGTTTGAAAAATTGAACCTAGGAGAACTTGAACCGCCTAGTATGCAACTTGTCTTTGCTGATAGATCACTTAAAACTCCTAGAGGAGAAATAAAAGACGTTGTTACTAAATGTGGTTATGGATAACTAGTACAGATGATTCTACCATTCTCATAGGTCGACCTTTCATGGCTACTACTGGAATGAATATTAACGTTCCAAATGGTTCTTTGACTCTAAGGGTTGGTAAAGAAACGAAAACTTTCCGTCTTAAAGATGGCATGAAATATGACTCTAAGAATGAAGAACCTCATTGCCTGGTTGTTGAAACTGTGGAGTTGACTCCAGTCAACTCCGTTACTAATGCTTCTTCCAGTGTCTCTAGATCAGTTATTGCTGCAGGTATAGAACAGGTTATTAAGAAGAAGCCAGAAATTTCTGTTCAGAAGCCGCCCAAGAAGAAGAAGGAACTGCAAGCCTCTTCTAAGCCACCGAGCACTAAACCTAGCAGACCTCGGGGAAAGAACAAAAAGACGAAGACCCAAATGGTCTGAAGACCAAAAGTTCCGCCGTCTTCCATCGAGCCAGCTGCACCACCAATTCATTTCGAGAAACCGGCGCCGGAACAAGTATGGAAAGGGAAGCCAAAAGCATCTCCTAAGGAAGTACTGATGATCACCGATCCTGGTGATAACAAGCCGGAGAATAAGAAGAAGACGAAGCTGACAGTCCTCATTCCTTCCTTCGTAACACTCAAGAAGGATAACCTCTCCAGAGAACTGTTCAGACCGTTCAAGTTTATCGATCATCTTCCCGATGGACGTACCAAGCTCTTGCATGCGAACGGGAAGAGATTCACGCTTACTGGAGAAGCCCCGAAGCTGTACTTCATGAACTCCGACGCGAGCGTTAAGGAGAATCTGAGTTGGGATGTCTCCTAATACCGTCCAGGTATCGTCCAGCTCAAGGACGTTAATAAAAGAGTGCTTCGTGGGAGGCAACCCACGGCCGGAGTCCGTTTTTAATTTTTGTCAACCTTGGTGTTTTAGAGTCGGTTCGGGGGAGACAAAAGTGTCAGTTTGTTTGTTTTCTTATTTTTCGTGTAGAGTCTGTGTGTCATAGAGTCAGTCACAAGTTGATTGAGGTCGTTCCGATTTTTGTGGATTTAACTGTGAATTTCTGAAGTTTGCCGGATTTGCGAAAATATTTTCACCCGAGCAGTTCAAAATTTTCGGCGAAATGAACCCCTATTTCCGGCGAAATCGCCTTTTGTATTTTCACTGAATTTCACTGTTTCATATTTTCGGCCGAAAAACTCATTGTGTTTTCGGCGAAAATCCATTTGAAAACCGGCAGTGCATTTGAACGTAAATTTTCGGTGAAAACTCCCTATTCTTTTCGCCGAAAATCTCTGATGACACTCGATTTGACGTGATTATAAGCCCCATTTAAGCAACATTTCATACCCTTTGATGCCATTTTGATGAGTATTTGGTGCATTTGTCGTAACTTTGTGATTCTAGGCTCCTAGTGCATACATTGTCCATTTATTGGCTATTTTTACCCTTTTGTGAGCTTTTATGTTGAGCCTCCAGGTTACCACATTATAGAGGAATCTCTCACGAGTCCAGCGCTTAAAACGGGACCAAATCGGAGTTCAAACGGAGCGGAAATCATCGAAACAAGTTGGAGCTGGTTTTTAACTAATATTTTCGGCGAAAATGTGGTGATATGTTCGGGGAAAATTCCTTTGAAAATCCGGGCAGAAACCCTAATTTTCAGCCTTTTCCAACTTGTAAAGGGTTTCTGAGGGTATATATAGACTTTTTGAAGCCAGATTAGAAACACACGAATTTTGGCTGATTAGCCACGACCTTAGGGTCGATAGATAGAGTTTAGAGAGTTCGAAGATCCGTGGAGAGATCGTGACGCCATGCTTCCACCTCGGAGAGCTCGGAGCTTAAAGTTGAAGATCCATGAGATCAAAGCTTCTTCGGAGTCGTCAGAATTAGGTTTTTCAGTCCTTATATGTTCTTCCTCTGTATGATGATTTCCTTTGTTGCCTTTGATTCTTCTGTTATCATTATGAGTAGCTGAACTTGTAGAGCTTAGATTAGATGAACCCTAAGTGACCCAGGGCTTTAAAGCGGTCACGGATCGGTGGTATTTAGATTCAAAGTTCAATCAGTTTCTCTTGCATGGTTGTTTTGTTCTTGATTGTTCATGTTTCTCTTCTGGTTGGTCGCCTAGATTAGGTTTATGCAAGCTAGGGTTAGTCGCCAGACAGCTTCCCTGCTTTGGCGCATAAACTTGTCTTCCTTGATAACCTAGTTTAGATTCTTGTTAAGCTGAGGATAGAAGCGAACGCTCGCCTCTCTTTAAAACATCAATTCAACCAATTAACCTAATCATTGGAGTGTGCCTTTCGTAGGAACCAGTTAGGGTTAATCCACTGCAAGAGTAACTCATAAATCACTAGTAATTACACCAGTTAGTTAAGTCGTTGCGAGAGGCGACCGTACCCGGGCTGCTAATTTATCTTGGTAGTTAGATCGGATAGAGCGAACGTTCGCCAGTCTTAAACCTAAGGGTAAGGAGTTATGGTGGTGTATAGAAACCGATTGAATTAGAATTGAAAACCGCTGGTCTTGTGATTGTCGTTGCCTTGGTGATCTAAGGGGGATTCGAAGTCTAAGCTCGTCTATCGTCCTGTTAGTCAACCTTTTTACTTTTTCTGTCTTTTATTTTCCTGCTTTATTAGATTAGAAGTCGTGGAACTCACACCACGCACAACTTGTTTAAATAGAGTAATTTGCCAACATATTTGAGTAGACAAGAAGAAGAGACCTCGAGTAGAATACGATCTAGTCTACCTTGGTAGATTAGTTATTTGATACCGCTAAAACTGCAGCATCAAATTGGCGCCGTTGCCGGGGACTCTTCTAATTGTTTGAAAGAAGAGTTGGCAAATTATTCTTCTACCTTTCCGCCTTATCATTTATTTTCCCTCCATATTTCCATGATTTACCTGGGTAGTGCTTTTGAGTTTTAATTATGCAGGATTACAGGTGGGATGACCAGTACCAAGGGTGGTACATCAATGAAGCACCATATATTGAAGACTCCCAAGAGATGGATTTACACACTTATGAGCATCAACAATGGATGGCAAGCACCCAAGCCGCGATCGACAACCTCCAATCAACGGACGATGCTGTTGATGCATTGAACGCCGCGCTCAAGCGACTAGTGCAATTGAAGGGAGAAGATGCTCAAGAGCATTTCGAAGAAGAGCCAGAAGCTACACAACCACCAACAAAATCACCAAGAGGTGTATATACCAGCTCATCAGCATCGACAACAAACGGCAAGAGTAGAATCCGCCTTGGATGATCTCCTTTCGAAGCTACAAGCTCGTAGCATGGTGGATGTCAAGCTCGAGCAGCCAAATCCACTAATGGAAGAAGATGCTCAAGAGCCGTACGAAGATGAACATGACAATCTCACCCATGACTATTGCGAGCAAGAAGCATCTGATGAAGAATCCTTGGCGGTGGCGGTTGATGAAGACATAGAGCCAATCCATCTTGAAGTTGAAGCTGAAGAGGAGCACGAAGAAATCGAGGAGATATCCTCATTCGAGCTTCCGCCGAGCCAACCTATAGATCAAGCCAGAGACGAGCACGTGGGAATCAAAGACGTCAAGGATTTGAAAGTATACACACTCGATCCTGAGAGACCTCTTGATGAGCATCAGGTGGAGAAGATGGAGCTCATTGATCATGCCGCGCCGTACTACCTCTTTCCTCCTCCAGAAGGAGAATTCAAGAAGAACTGGTCATCCAACCAGAAACACGATCTACTGGAACACTACCGGTTACATCACCCGTCTGGAGTGCCACATGGCACTCAATCGCACACCTTGAAGAAGACGATTGACTTCAAGGAACTCCTAATTTGGGGTCCCTAACAGGTACCGTCCGACTCAAGGACGTTAAAAGAGAGCGCTTCGTGGGAGGCAACCCACGGCTGGAGTCTGTTTTTAATTTTTTGTCAACTTAGTATTTTAGAGTCGGTTCGGGGAGCCAAAAGTGTCAGTTTGTTTGTTTTCTTATTTTTTCGTGTGTAGACTGCATGTCGTAGTGTCAGTCGCAAGTTGATTGAGGTCGTTCCGATTTTTTTGGATTTAACTATGATTTTCTGAAGTTTGCCGGATTTGCGAAAATATTTTCACCCGAGTAGTTTAAATTTTTGGCGAATATTCAACCCCATTTTCGGCGAAATCGCCTTTTGGTTTTCACTGAACCTCCCTGTTTCATATTTTCGGTCCGAAATTTATAATGTTTTCGGCGAAATTGAACTTGAAAACCAGGCAGTGATTTTAACGCTTATTTTCGGCGAAAACATATGGTTACTTTCGGCGAAAACACACTTGAAAAACCGGCAGTGCATTTGAACTAAAATTTTCGGCGAAAACACCCTCTTATTTTCGGCGAAAACTATTTTGAAAACCACCCAATCCTCCACTTAAAGAGAGTCAAAATATTTTCAAAATTCCCCTAACCGTCTTTGTTTGACTGTGTGGATTCGGGACACTTGTCCCGGTATCCTTTTGATCTTTTTGTTGTTTTTGTTTTTGTAGGAACTTGAGTAGCTACTTCGCTCTACTCCGGACGCTCCGTGTTCATCCCCTACACCGACCATCTCGTCACAGGTTCTTCGTATCTCTCTACTCTAGTTTAGTCCTGTGAGGACATAGTACGATTTAAGTGTGGGGTAGGATGTTAGAATTTTCCTGATCTTGCTTGCTATCTATGATTCTGTGGTTCAAATTTGAAATTTCTCTAGCATAGAATTGCTCAATTCTTGACTTTTGATGTTAAATTGACTTCAATTTTGAACAATGACGTCTAGACTGTTCCACTTAGAACCTGTAACCAACGTGTCAGAACTGATATTAAATGAGTCTAGGTCAGAACAGATCATAAATCACTTCGGTAGTTGAAACTTGAATTAATTGAATTGATTGACTTGTTAATAACAAAGCTCGATAACACCGTTCTAAGATGATAAATGCTAGCTTCTTCCATGTTTTTCACTCCATATTTGATCACCTGTGATTGTGGCTAGAGATTAGGCGGAAATCCAATTCGAAATCTTGTGTAAAAAGTTATAACTAGCTAGGACCAAGTGGCTAAATTGTTAAATCAAGTAATTGAGTTGTTCAAGTTAATGTTAAGTTCTTTAAAGTGCTGAAAATAAAGCTAGGCAAGCCGACACCTAAGTGAAGTGTTCGGGTTGAGCACTAGCGTAGGCACAAATACTGTGAGCTAGGCAGGTCCAACACCTAAGTGAAGTGTTTGGTATCGAGCACTAGTATGCAGTGAATAAATTGCAGGAAGTTGAAACCTGAAACAAATTGTTGTTTAAATCAGTCCTAGCTAGAACATGTAACGTACAGATCTAGAAACGGATGAAGTCAAGTCGATAGCCACGTCACTTTCCTACCTCCGCGTCCACATCATGGCTAGAGCTTAAAGTCTTTTCTCATTAGAATTGGTGTTATCGTAGTCGGTTAATTATGATTAATTGTTTTGCCAAGAAACGAGCTTTGTTAAAACTACTACTTGAAGTGTGCAGAAATTAGTGAGATCGAAAA
The DNA here is from genome assembly GCA_034768395.1 of Linum lewisii. NCBI lineage: Eukaryota > Viridiplantae > Streptophyta > Magnoliopsida > Malpighiales > Linaceae > Linum > Linum lewisii. Next base: position 30,474,742 of record CM068303.1, on the reverse strand, counting down.
CTTGTTTGGTTGATGTTCTTGCATGTGTAGGTCACTTTTTCTACGTGGAACAGTCTAAACCAAATCGTTAGAATTGAATCTCAGTTTAATCTCGTGTCATTTGTGAATTTGAGTGTGTTCTAGTTCAGTTTGCTTGAGGACAAGCAAAAGCTTAAGTGTGGGGTATTTTGATGACACTCGATTTGACGTGATTATAAGTCCCATTTAAGCAACATTTCATACCCTTTGATGCCATTTTGATGAGTATTTGGTGCATTTGTCGTAACTTTGTGATTCTAGGCTCCTAGTGCATACATTGTCCATTTATTGGCTATTTTTACCCTTTTTTTGAGCTTTTATGTTGAGCCTCCAGGTTACCACATTATAGAGGAATTTCTCACGAGTCCAGCGCTTCAAACGGGGACCAAATCGGAGTTCAAACGGAGCGGGAATCATCGAAACAAGTTGGAGTTGGTTTTTAACTAATATTTTCGGCGAAAATGTGGTGATATTTTCGGCGAAAATTCCTTTGAAAATCCGGGCAGAAACCCTAATTTTCAGCATTTTCCAACTTGTAAAGGGTTTCTGGGAGTATATATAGACTTTTTGAAGCCAGATTAGAAACACACGAATTTTGGCTGATTAGCCACGACCTTAGGGTCGATAGATAGAGTTTAGAGAGTTCGAAGATCCGTGGAGAGATCGTGACGCCATCCTTCCACATCGGAGAGCTCGGAGCTTAAAGTTGAAGATCCAGGAGATCGAAGCTTCTTCGGAGTCGTCAGAATTAGGTTTTTCAGTCCTTATTTGTTCTTCCTCTGTATGATGATTTCCTTTGTTGCCTTTGATTCTTCTGTTATCGTTATGAGTAGCTGAACTTGTAGAGCTTAGATTAGATGAACCCTAAGTGACCCAGGGCTTTAAAGCGGTCACGGATCGGCGGTGATTAGATTCAAGTCAATCAGTTTCTCTTTGCATGGTTGTTTTGTTCTTGATTGTTCATGTTTCTCTTCTGGTTGGTCGCCTAGATTAGGTTTATGCAAGCTAGGGTTAGTCGCCAGACAGCTTCCCTACTTTGGCGCATAAACTTGTCTTCCTTGATAACCTAGTTTAGATTCTTGTTAAGCTGAGGATAGAAGCGAACGCTCGCCTCTCTTTAAAACATCAATTCAACCAATTAACCTAATCATTGGAGTGTGCCTTTTTGTAGGAACCAGTTAGGGTTAATCCACTGCAAGAGTAACTCATAAATCACTAGTAATTACACCAGTTAGTTAAGTCGTTGCGAGAGGCGACCGTACCCGGGCGGCTAATTAATCTTGGTAGTTAGATCGGATAGAGCGAACGTTCGCCAGTCTTAAACCTAAGGGTAAGGAGTTATGGTGGTGTATAGAAACCGATTGAATTAGAATTGAAAACCGCTGGTCTTGTGATTGTCGTTGCCTTGGTGATCTAAGGGGGATTCGAAGTCTAAGCTCGTCTATCGTCCTGTTAGTCAACCTTTTTACTTTTTCTGTCTTTTATTTTCCTGCTTTATTAGATTAGAAGTCGTGGAACTCACACCACGCACAACTTGTTTAAATCGAGTAATTTGCCAACATATTTGAGTAGATAAGAAGAAGAGCCCTTCGAGTAGAATACGATCTAGTCTACCTTGGTAGATTAGTTATTTGATACCGCTAAAACTGCAGCATCAATCTCTTTGAAAATCGGCCAAAATCCCACTTTAAAATCCGGTCTTATCCTCTCTCTCCCCACTTGCCATTTTCGAACCGAAAAACAAAACAACCCCCCCTGTTTTCGAAACCCGACCGCCACCCTTTTTAAACCGCCGCCGCCACCGTTTCCCGCCACCATCACCGTTTCACGCTGCCGCCGCCATCGCCGACCACCGCTGCTCAACTCCCCTCTCTTTTCCGATCGTTTTGAGCCCTAGAACGTTCGAATCGGAGCTCTACAGCTCCAGTTCACCGAAACCCTTGTTTTTAGAGTTTTTCACCGATTTCTCCCAAACCGTGCGTTTTTAGCATCCATGGCTTCAAGGTAAGTTGTAGAACTTTTCAATACGAATCTTTTGACTTATTCATTGCTGAATTTCGTCGGGTTGACTTTCGGTTGACTTTTTCGGTTTGCCTCGTTTTGCGTGCCGACTGATTTCGTGTGAACTAGGTTAGCTGAACTTGTTGAACTGTTCTAGCATGCTTAGGGAGTATCGTGCTTAATTTCCATATCATTTGATCATGTGTTGCTTTGCATACGATTGATTCTTTGTGTTGTTGACTTGTGAGAAATGTCGGTTTGACCATGGACTGTTGTTGATCATTTGGCTGCCGTATGTGTTCATTCTCATTCAGATTATCGTGCTTGCCATCTGAGATCATATTTTACCGTCATTCTCCAAGTTGTGATAGTCTTGTCATGATTAGGATTCATTATGCTATAATGTTGACTTTCTGAATGTCGGTTTGACTCTTTGAACTCTGATTGTGCTTATCCGATTCTGGCTGTTCCTAAGCATGTATTTTACTATCTATGATTACCGGTTACTCTGCTTTGCTTACCCCCACTCGGTTTTCCTCATTTCTTTGTGAAATTGAGTTTTTCTACTAAGTGTGGGGTAGGGTTTTAAGTTTGACTGATCTGGTATCATTATGGTTTTAGGAACACCACTTATGGGCGCAGGACTAAGGCGCGACTTGATGCCGCCTCGACCTCCAAGCCCCCGCTCCCGTCACACCCGCTGTTCAGGGCCCTCCTCCAGCACTACCTCGCCGGGCTGGGTACCACCGCACTATCGCCCGTCTACCTGACTTCTACTTTGAGTGCTTCCAGAAGATCGAGCACATCCGGGGAGCTAAGGTACGCCCTCTTTCCATGGAGTCCCTGAGCGAGCACGACGAGGACTACTACCGGAACGTGCATGACGCCCTCGCACCGGCCGGCCTCCTGGAGCTGACCACCATAGCTGCCAACTTTCCAGACATCGCCCTTCAGGAGTTCTGAGCGACTTTTGATCTAGATGAGCATAAGAGGAGGCAAGGCCAGAAGGTTGTTACCTTCTATCTGGGAGGAGTGTACAGGCAGCTCACCTACGATGAGTTTGCTGCTCATCTAGGTATCCCCTATGAGCACTATCATGGCCATCACCTCGGCTGGGGCGACGATGAGGAGTACCACGCGCTCTGGAGCCACATGACGGGCGTGCCCGGTGATCGCCTTGGGGAGCACAACTCAATTAAGTCACTCTCTCACCCTCTCTTTAAATTTATTCATATGGTTTGGCGTAGATCCCTTTTATATGTTCCAGATAAGGATCGCCACCATATCCTCAAGGAGGAGCTTATGCTTCTCCGAGCCATCCGAGAGAGCTACCCTCTTCACCCCGGTTGGGTGCTTGCTCGCATTTTCCACTAGAAGACCAAGAGGCGGAAGCTACCTCGTGCGCTCCTGGGAGGTAACTTCATAGGTTAGCTCATCATCTCCTTTGACATCAGCCATGAATATGGCCCGAACATTCCACGACACCACGTTAGGACCGTTGGAGGAGACTTAGCGGTTGAGTACGACTTAGAGCTGGACCTCAGTCCCTAGGTGGCAGCAGATCCCCCGCTACAGCATGTAGCCGAGTCGGAGGATGAGGATGACACTGAGGAGCCTCAGCCACAGCCAAAATTCCAAGACTATATACCCTCGCCACATCACCAGGCAGGGTTTGCTCACCAGTCACCGCCGCACATTCCCGATCCATACCAGGCGCCTCACCCTCCGCACCGACCGCACCCCGCGGACATTGGTGAGTTGTATGAGTTACTGCAGGAGTGGCGCATCACCGTCAACGCCACTCAAGAGGCGAGGTGGACTATTATGCAGCAGCATATGCGCCGCGCCGACAGGCGATATGAGGCACAGCTGGCGTCGCAACGTCAGCTCGGCGAGCACCTCCACTTTCCACCCCCCGACACCCCTGACCAGCCATGATCAGGTGGTGTCCTTTTCCTTGTCCTTTCTTTTATTTATTCTTTTCGGATTTCGGTCCACCTTTTTTCTGTGTGGATCCAGGACACTTGTCCCGGTTTCCTTTTTATGCTTCATTTGTTTTTGTTTTGTAGGCAGTTGGGAGATTCCCTTTGCTTCGCTTGGGTAGATTCCCTCTGCCCCGAAGACCCGTGCTCATCCCCTACGCCAATCATCTCGGTCCAGGTTCTTCTACTTCACTCTGAACTCTAATTTTAGTCCTGTGAGGACACAGTCCGATTTAAGTGTGGGGTAAGATGCTAGAGAACCTTGCATGAACTTGATTGCCCTTGATTGTGTTTTCTGTGTGCCTCGTGATTCCATTCCAGTCTCTCTAGCATTAGAATGGCTCAGTTCTTGATTTTTGATGTCAAGTTGTTGTTCAAACCTTCATAATGATGCTTAGACTGCTTAACCTAGAACTTGAGAACCAACTTGTATACTTTGATGCTAAATTGCCTGGTCAGAACAGAATTTTTAAAATCACACTTGTAGTTTGTAGCCTTTATTGCATGAAAATGACCAAATCCGACTAGCAAACCAACTGTGAGCTTTTGATCCATTGCACGCAACTTGCAATTTTAATTCTTTCTGAGTGGTCTTCTGTTTGCTTGAATGAGTTAGAATTTGCATGAGACCTACTCGAGACCACACGATGACACGAGTTCTAGAAGGATAGGGGCACCTAGATTCAGCTACTTAGCCAGATAGCCAACCAAACGATAAAATCCATTAGGTTTAGACGCTTGAGCTTGGCCTGTTCTTTCGGTTCGATAATACATTACAGCCATTTCCCATTTCTTTCATTCCCCGTTGATCCCCTGTGGTTGTAGTTCTAGATTGACCTACCGGAAGTCGGTTTGTGGTAACCTGCCTATAGCCATTAAACAGGTGGTCTTAGCTAATATGTCCAGACGTGTAAACCCCTCTAGCAACTAAAAGAAAATCGGCACAAAAGAAAAAAAAAGTAAAGTAAAAAAGGAAAGAAAATTTCGAAAAAAAAAGTGAAGAAAAATCAGAAAAGTTTCAAAGTTTCTAGCGCAATAAAACGTTCTTCTCCCTACAAATGGAAGAACGAAGTCAAAAGAAAAGTTGAAAAGAAAAAAATCGTGTAATGAAAAAAGAATAAGTGCTAGGTTGCTTGAGGGTATCATAGGACGAGCGTTCATCATTCCACCCGTGTCTGGTTAGACGGTAGGAAGCCATAGCTTAGATTCGAGGGAAGTTAGTCGAAAGCTACACCGCACAAAGCCATCATCATACATTCCCATCATCCATCGCATCATAAACCCAAGTAGTGTAGATTTCATTACGGTCCTAGCAGGGAAGTCCTTCTTGACTAGATACTCGTGTTGTCACAGTGGTGGAGATGTGGTCGAATTGCAAACCTATGACAGAATTCAGTAACAGAAAATGATCGAGAGCAGAAACACGTCCTTAAACACAGAGAGTGAGAGTTCCCATTGTACTATATATATCCTGTGTGAGGAGTCTGGTCGGTCAGGTCAAATTTGTGCATAATTGGTTGCTTGGTGAAGCCGCAATCGTTGTTATGCGTTCACACAAATAACTACTAATGCTAAGAAAAAGCTATAACAGATCGTATTCCGAGGGTCTCTTATGATTGGTTACTTCAGAACTAGCAAAATACTCGAAGGCAAACACGTTATGCGTGGTGTGAGTTCCACGACTTCTAATTCTAAGAAATGCAGAAAAATTAAAATGAATTAAACTAAAGCAGATTGGGAATTAGGGTTTGAAAACAAGGAAGACAGACGAACTTAGACTTTGAATCCGCCTTCGTTCCCAGAGCATTGGCAATCAACAGATCAGCGGATTTCGATTCTCATTCAATCAATTACTAAGACACCACCATAACTCCTTACCCTTAGGTTTAAGACCGGCGAACGTTCGCTCTATCCGTTCTAACTACCAAGATTAACTAGCCGCCCGGGTACGGTCGCCTCTCGCAATGATTTAATTAATTGGTGTAATTACTAATGATTAATGAGTTACTCTTGCAGTGAATTAACCCTAACCGGTTCCTACGAAAGGCACGCTCCAATTATAAGGTTAATTGTTCAATTTGATGTTCTAAAGTAAGGCGAGCGTTCGCTTCTATCCTTAGCTTAACAAGAATCTAATCTAGGTGATCAATCCAGACAAGAAACATGAACAATGAAGAACAAATCAAACATGAATGAGAAACTGATTGAACTTTGAATCTAATCACCGCCGATCCGTGACCGCTTTAAAGCCCTGGGTCACTTAGGGTTCATCTAGTCTAAGCTCTAACGAGTTTAGCTACTCATAATCATTACAAAAGAAACAAAGACAAAGAAAGAGTTCATCATTCAAAGGAAGAACAGAAAGGAATCTGAAAAACCTAATTTAGACGACTCTGACAGACTTCGATCTTCGTTAGATTACACTCCTAGCTCCAGTTCTCCGAGATGGAAGGGATGGCGTCACGATCTCTATTCGACTCTTCGAACTCCAACTCTTCGCTCCAGAACTTGAGAGGATTCTCTGAATTCTGATCTCGAAAAGTTGTATTATGATTAATTATGATGTCTCTCCGTTTTGGGCCGCCGGGTTAAGTACTTATACTTAACCCTAAATTAGCCGGGTCAGCCTGATATTTTCGCCAAAAATAACAAGGTATTTTCGGCGAAAATCCTTGTTAAAATGCACGGCCCCTTCGGTTGAATTCTTCTGTCTTTTTCGCCGAATAAGTTCTCGGTCCGAAAACATATTGTTTTCACCGAAACCATCATTCAAGTGGCATCAGTCGATTTGCACTAATATTTTCGCCGAAAATAACAAGGTATTTTCGGCGAAATCTTCTTTGTAAACGGGCAGAAGATTGCTTGAACTTAATTGGCTCCTTTGATCGATTCCGGTTCAGTTCCTCGATGCTCCAATGCTTTAGACACGTCCATGGCTACTTTATTTGACGGCAAAAACCTGTGCTAACACAAAAACACTAGAAAACCATCAAATAGACCCGAAACGGGCCAAGGTAACACAAATGGCACGAGATAGGGCAATCGATTGAATATTCGTTATTCTACCCTAAAAACCATGTCTTAAGCAAAGAAATGTCGCTTAAATGAGGCTGATAATCACGTCAAATCGAGTGTCATCAAATACCCCACACTTAAGCTTTTGCTTGTCCTCAAGCAAACTGAATAGAAACGCTCATGTTCATAAATGATAAGATCGATTAAATTGGAGCTCAATCAAACACAATTAATTATTAGACGGATCGATCCTAGAACAAGAAACCTAACATGCATACAGATCAGCCAAACTGCCTGGTCTCACTAATAAACTGCACACGACAAGTAATCAGCAACCAATTATGCACGAATTTGACCTGACCGACCAGACTCCTCACACAGGATATATATAGTACAATGGGAACTCTCACTCTCTGTGTTTAAGGACGTGTTTCTGCTCTCGATCATTTTCTGTTACCGAAATCTGTCATAGGTTTTCATTTCAACCACATCTCCACCACTGTGACAACACGAGTATCTAGTCAAGAAGGACTTCCCTGCTAGGACCGTAATGAATACTACACTACTCGGGTTTATAATGAGATGGATGATGGGAATGAATGATGATAGCTTTGTGCGGTGTAGCTTTCGACTAACTTCCCTCGAATCTAATCTATGGCTTCCTACCGTCTAACCAACCACGGGTGGAATAATGAACGCTCGTCCTATGATACCCTCAAGCAACCTAGCACTTATTCTTTTTTCTCTACACGATTTTTTCTTTACTTTCTTTTGAACTTTTCTTTTGACTTCGTTCTTCCATTTGTAGGGAGAAGAATGTTTTATTTGAACTAAACTTTGAACTTTCTCTGACTTTCTTTTCTTCATTTTTTTGAAATTTTTCTCTTTTTCTTTCTTTTACTTACTTTTTTCTTTTGTGCCGATTTTTCTTTTAGTTGCTAGAGGGGTTTACACGTCTGGACATATTAGCTAAGACCACCTGTTTAATGGCTATAGGCAGGTTACCACAAACCGACTTCCGGTAGGTCAATCTAGAACTACAACCACATGGGATCAACGGGGAATGAAAGAATGGGAAATGGCTGTAATGTATTATCGAACCGAAAGAACAGGCCAAGCTCAAGGGTCTAAACCTAGTGGATTTTATCGTTTGGTAGGCTATCTGGCTTAGTAGCTGAATCTAGGTGCCCCTATCCTTCTAGAACTCGTGTCATCATGTGGTCTCGAGTAGGTCTCATGCAAATTCTAACTCATTCAAGTAAACAGAAAACCACTCAGAAAGAATTAAAATTGCAAGTTACGTGCAATGGATCAAAAGCTCACAGTTGGTTTGCTAGTAGGATTCGGTCATTATCATGCAATCAAAGCTACAAACTACAAGTGTGATTTTAAAATTCTGTTCTGACCAGACAATTTAGCATCAAAGTATATAAGTTGGTTCTCAAGTTCTAGGTTAAGCAGTCTAAGCATCATTATGAAAGTTTGAACAATAACTTAACATCAAAAATCAAGAACTGAGCCATTCTAATGCTAGAGAGACTGGAATGGGATCACGAGGCACACAAATACTGCAATTAAGGGCAATCAAGTTCATGCAAGGTTCTCTAGCATCCTACCCCACACTTAAATCAGACTGTGTCCTCACAGTGAAGGGACTAGAGTTCAGAGTGAAGTAGAAGAACCTGGATCGAGATGATTGGCGTAGTGGATGAGCACGGATCCTCGGAGCGGAGGGAATCTACCCAAGCGAAGCAAAGGGAATCTCCCTACTGCCTACAAAACAAAAACAAATGAAACATAAAAAAGGAAACCGGGACAAGTGTCCCGGATCCACACAGAAAAAAATTGGACCGAAATCCGAAAAGAATAAATAAAAAGAAGACACCAGAAAAGGAATACAACCCGATCACTACTGGTCCGGTGAACCGGAGGTGGAAAGTGGAGAAATTCGCTGAGCTGGCGTTGCCACGCCATCTGTGCCTCATATCGCCGGTCGGCGCGGCGCATATGTTGCTGCATAATAGTCCACTGCGCCTCTTGAGTGGCGTTGTCGGTGATGCGCCACTCAAGAAGTCGCTCGTATAACTCTCCAACATCCGCGCGGTGGTGTCGGGGCTGCTGGGGAGGCGCCTGGTATGGATCGGGAATGTGCGGTGGCGACTGGTGAGCATACCCTGCCTGATGGTGTGGCGAGGGTATATAATCTTGGAATTCTGGTGGCGGCTGCGGCTGCTGCTCCTCAGCATCATCTTCTTCCTCCGACTCGACCACAGGCTGGAGTGGAGGATCAGCTGCTACATGGGGACTGAGGTCGAGTTCTAAGTCGTACTCAACCGCCAAGTCTCCTCCAACGGTCCTAACTGGGTGTCGTGGAATGTGCGGGCCATACTCATGGCTGATGCCGAAGGAGATGATGAGCTGTCCTATGAAGTTGCCCCCCAAGAGCCGGTGAGGTGGCATCTTCCTCTTGGTCTTCTGGCGGAAGATGCGAGCCAGTACCCAGCCGGGGTGTAGAGGGTAGCTTTCTCGGATGGCTCGGAGAAGCATGAGCTCCTCCTTGAGGATATGGTGGCGATCCTTGTCGGGTGCATATAAAAGGGATCTACGCCAAACCATATGAATAAATTTATAGAGCGGGTGAGAGAGAGACTTAACTGAGTTGCCCGCTCCGAGGCGATCTCCAGGCACGCCTGTCATGTGGCTCCAGAGCGCGTGGTATTCCTCCTCGTCATCATCGTCTCCCCAACCGAGGTGATGATCTTGATAGTGCTCGTAGGGGATGCCGAGATGAGTGGCAAACTCATCGTAGGTGAGCTGCCTGTACACCCCACCAAGATAGAAGGTCACAACCTTCTGGCGCTGCTTCCTCTTGTGCTCATCCAGATCAAAGGTTGCCCAGAACTCCTGGAGGGCAATGTCTGGGAACTCGGCGGCGATGGTGGTCAGCTCGAGGAGACCGGCGGGTGCTAAGGCGTCATGCACGTTCCGGTGGTAATCCTCGTCATGCTCCTGGAGTGACTCCATGGAAAGAGGGCGCACGTCAGCTCCCCGGACGTGCTCGAGCTTCTGGAAGCACTCGAAGTAGAAGTCAGGTAGACGGGCGATAGTGCGATGGTACCCAGCCCGGCGAGGGAGTGCGGGTGGTGGACCCAGAACAGCAGGTGTGACGGGAGCGGCAGCTCCTGAGCTCGAGGCGCCATCAAGTCGTGCCTTAGTCCTGCGCTCATAAGTGGTGTTCCTAAAACCAGAATGAAAACAGATTAGTCAACCAAAACCTTACCCCACACTTAGTAGAAAAACTCAATTTCACAAAGAAATGAGGGAAACTAAGTGGGGTAAGCAAAGCGGAGTAACCGGTAATCATAGACAGTAAAATACATACTTAGGAACAGCATAATCGGAAAAGCACAATCAGAGTTCAAAAAGTCAAACCAACATTTAGAAAGTCAACATTTAGGAATATCGAACCCTAATCATGGCAAGACTATCATAACTTGGAGAATGACGGTCAAATATGATCTTAAATGGCAAGCACGATAATCTGAACGAGAATGAACACTTATGACAGCCAAACGATCAAATACAGCTCATGGTCAAACCGACATTTCTCACAAGTCAACATAACAAGGAATCAATCTTATGCATAGCAACACATGATCAAATGATATGGAAATTAAGCACGAAACTCCCTAAGCATGCTAGAACAGTTCTATAAGTTCAGCTAACCTAGTTCACACGAAAACAGTCGGCACGCAAAACGAGGCAAACCAAAAAGTCAACCGAAAGTCATCCCCAACAAAATTCAGCAATCTATATGTCAAAAGATTCGTATTGAAAATCTCTACAACTTACCTTGAAGTCATGACTGGTAAAAATGAACGGGTTGAGAGGAATTCGTGAAAAACGTTAAAAATGAGGGTTTCGGTGAACTGGAGCTGCAAAGCTCCGATTTGGCTGTTCTAGGGCTCGACGGATTCGGAATTGGGAGGGGAAGGGAGCGGCGGCGGTCGGCGACGGTTTGAAAGAGTGGGTGGTGGTCGGCGATTTTTTTTTAAAAGATGAGGGGGGGTTTCGGGTTTGTTGAACGAAAATGAGTGAAGGAGAGAGAGGAAGTAAATCCGGATTTTAAAGGAATAGTGGGGTGATTTTCAAAATTATTTTCGGCGAAAATAAGAGGGTGGTTTCGCCGAAAATTTTAGTTCAAATACACTGCCGGATTTTCAAGTGCGTTTTCGCCGAAAACAAGAACACTTTTTCGCCGAAAATTTCAGTTCAAATACACTAGTTGGTTTTCAAAATCGATTTCGCCAAAAACTTAATTCATTTCGGACCGAAAATAAGAGATAGGGAGAATCAGTGAAAACCAAAAATCAATTTCGCCGAAAATGGGGTTTTAGTTTCGCCGAAAATTTTGAACTGTTCGGGTTGAAAATATTTTCGCAAATCCAGCCAACTTCAGAAAATCACAGTTAAATCCACGAAAATCGGAAAGACCTCAATCAACTTGCGACTGACTCTATGACACACAGACTCTACAAGAAAAATAATAAATCAAACAAACTGACACTTTTGGCTCCCCGAACTGACTCTAAAATACCAAGTTTGACAAAAAATTAAAACAGACTCCAGCCATGGGTTGCCTCCCACGAAGCGCTCTTTTATTAACATCCTTGAGCTGGACGATACCTGGACGGTATTAGGAGACATCCCAACTTAGATTCTCCTTAACGCTCGCGTCGGAGTTCATGAAGTACAGCTTTGGGACTTCTCCGATAAGCGTGAATCTCTTCCCGTTTGCATGTAAAAGCTTGGTACGTCCATCGGGAAGATGATCGACGAACTTGAACGGTCCGAACAGTTCTCTAGAGAGATCATCCTTCTTGAGTGTGACGATGGAAGGAATGAGGACTGTCGGCTTCTTCTTTTCTTTAATCTTTGGCTTGTTATCACCAGGATCGGTGATCGTTAGTACTTCCTTAGGAGACGCTTTCGGCTTCTCCTTCCATACTTGTTCCGGCGTCGGTTGCTCGGAATGAAATGGTGGTGCAGCTGCCTCGATGGAAGATGGCAAAATTTTTGGTCTCCAGACCATTTGGGTCTTCGTCTTCTTGTTCTTTCCTCGAGGTCTGCTCGGTGGTTTAGAAGAGGCTTGCAGTTCCTTCTTCTTCTTCTTAAGCGGCTCCTGAACCGAAATTTCTGGCTTCTCCTTAATAACCTGTTCAATACCTGCAGCAACAACTGATCTAGAGACACTAGAAGAAGCATTAGTAACGAAGTTGACCGGAGTCAACCCCACAGTTTCAACAGCTAGGCAGTGAGATTCTTCATTCTTGGAGTCATATTTCATGCCATCTTTAAGACGAAAAGTTTTCGTTTCTTTACCAACTCTTAGAGTTAAAGAACCATTTGGAACGTTAATATTCATTCCAGTAGTAGCCATGAAAGGTCGACCTATGAGTATGGTAGAATCATCCGTACTAGTATCCATAATCACATAGTCAGCTAAAAACGTGAACGGACCACATTTAGTAATAACGTCTTTAATCTCTCCCTTAGGGGTTTTAAGTGATCTATCAGCAAAGACGAGTTGCATACTAGGCGGTTCAAGTTCTCCTAGGTTTAGCTTTTCAAACAGGCTCATAGGCATGACATTAACAGACGCTCCTAGATCAACTAAACAACGTTCGATCTCAACATCATTGATTACCAAAGGCAAAGTAAAAGAACCAGGATCAGATAACTTAGCTGGATATGGAGAGACAGGTTTCTTAATACGAATATCAGGATATCCTTCCTTGTTCCCCTTCATGCCAGTCTCGATCCTTGCATTTGGCAGCAATGCTCTAGGAAAAGGAGGCTTCACGACGTACGGTGCAAGAGGAGGATCATCCTCCTTAGGCGCCGGTTCCTGTTCTTCTTCTTCCTCCGGAGTTTCAGCGATCCTGCGTAAGACAGAACAAGCATCAGCAATTAAGTTTGGAAGTTTTCGAGCAGTTACCATTTTAGCCTGTTCTTTTCTCAGGTTTTGCTCTGTCTGGCTTGGAAGCTGGCCAAATGGTCGACCAGATGCTAGCATGCTCGAGATGTTGTTCACGGCTTGCTCAATTCTTTGCCCAGATGCTATCTGTTCTTGATTGAGAAGAGCTTGAGCCTTGAACTGACTGTCATGATCATCGAGTCTGGTGATGATCTGGCTGAGCTTCTTATCCAGGTCACTGACATTGTTCTCTCTTTGATGCTGCTGCCCTGGATAGGTATTGTTGAGATATTGATTCTGGCAATTGCCAGGAGCAGTTCCATAATTACCCGGGTTGCGATGCGGCGGATGGTTAGGCTTCTGATCCTGAGCTGGACCAGCCGGACGGTTATTCTTGTTCTGGTTATGATTGGTGCCAGCATTGTAGGGAGGTCTATCTTGGTAGTTCCCTTGCTGTATGAAGTTATGGTAACCAGCATAACCGTTCTGATTATTGACGAAGCCTTGTTGGATGAAATTTACCTCTTCGGCAGACCAGACTTCTGCCTTACCAAAATTCTGACAATGGCCTCCGTTATGTGCGCAAGCTCCACACCACTCGCAATCAGCAACATAGACAGAAGCTGCTGGCGGCTTGATCGGTGTGGTAGACTTCTTCAGATGCTTCTCTACCTCTGCCTTGATTGTAGCTTCGAGATCTAGCTTGCTCCTTGATCCTTCATATTGTCGCTCCCAGTTCCTTGACTTGGAAGCACAGTTTGCGAAGTGAAGAAGAGCAGCTTTAGGTGTTAGTGTAGTGCAATCCCCTTCAGCTAGAGAATTGACCCACTTGGCAGATTCTTCTCGAAGTCCTCGAGCAAAAATTTCAGCTAACTACCTCTGCTCGAATCCATGATGAGTGCAGGTGTAGAGAAGTTCTTGGAATCGATTCCAAGTATCATACAAGCTTTCTTCTTCTTTCTGGGAGAATCTGGCAATGCTGTCCTTGATGGCAGTTGTTCTGGCCGGATGGAAGTATTCTTTAACAAAGTCCTGAGCCAGAGTATCCCAGTTAGTGTAGTAGCCAGGTGGTTTACCAGTAAGCCACCTCTTAGCAGCGCCTTTCAGAGAGAACGGAAAGGCTCTCAGACAAAGAGTGTTTTTGTCGAGGTTCCCGTTCTTGAAAGTACTGCAGAGATCAAGGAAGTCTGCAAGATGAGTGCAAGGATTGTCTAGGGGCCTGCCTTCAAACTGTAAATCCCTAGAGATCATAGTCAAGAATGGAATCTTGATCTCATAGTCATGATCTCCTTCTATGCGTGGAACGGCAATGGCAGATCGAACGCTAGTCTCGCTCGGCTTGTTATAGTCTGCTATACTCTTCTATGCAGGAGGTGGAGGTGGCGGAGGTTGATTGCCATTTGGCGGTGGGAATTGATTGTCCATGGTAGGAGATGAAGGTGGTGAGAGTGACTCGGTGTACGAAGCGGATGAAGATGACGGTATAGGTGAAGATGGAGATGAGGAACTCTCCTTCGGTTCCTCGATCTTGATCGGAGTGATGAATGGATTGGATCTGCCTTTCTTCAGAATCTGTGATCGTAGAGGTGTAGCTGAACTGCCTAGTCTCTCTGCACTCTTGGCCTGTTCGGTTTGAGAGCGAGTCCAAGGACGGTGAGGCATACACCTGTAAACCTACAGATAACAAAGACAAACAAAACCAGTGTAAAATCGAAGTGGGTGGAAAAATGAAAGATGGAACATAGAAGAATAAATTGCCAGTTCTTCTTTCGAACAATCAAAAGAAGTTCCCCGGCAGCGGCGCCAATTTGGTGAAGCCGCAATCGTTGTTATGCGTTCACACAAATAACTACTAATGCTAAGAAAAAGCTATAGCAGATCGTATTCCGAGGGTCTCTTATGATTGGTTACTTCAGAACTAGTAAAATACTGGAAGGCAAACACGTTATGCGTGGTGTGAGTTCCACGACTTCTAATTCTAAGAAATGCAGAAAAATTAAAACGAATTAAACTAAAGCAGATTGGGAATTAGGGTTTGAAAACAAGGAAGACAGACGAACTTAGACTTTGAATCCCCCTTCGTTCCCCAGAGCATTGGCAATCAACAGATCAGCGGATTTCGATTCTCATTCAATCAATTACTAAGACACCACCGTAACTCCTTACCCTTAGGTTTAAGACCGGCGAACGTTCGCTCTATCCGTTCTAACTACCAAGATTAACTAGCCACCCGGGTACGGTCGCCTCTCGCAACGACTTAATTAATTGGTGTAATTACTAATGATTAATGAGTTACTCTTGCAGTGAATTAACCCTAACCGGTTCCTACGAAAGGCACGCTCCAATTATAAGGTTAATTGTTCAATTTGATGTTCTAAAGTAAGGCGAGCGTTCGCTTCTATCCTTAGCTTAACAAGAATCTAATCTAGGTGATCAATCCAGACAAGAAACATGAACAATGAAGAACAAATCAAACATGAATGAGAAACTGATTGAACTTCGAATCTAATCACCGCCGATCCGTGACCGCTTTAAAGCCCTGGGTCACTTAGGGTTCATCTAGTCTAAGCTCTAACGAGTTTAGCTACTCATAATCATTACAAAAGAAACAAAGACAAAAAAAGAGTTCATCATTCAAAGGAAGAACAGAAAGGAATCTGAAAAACCTAATTTAGACGACTCTGACAGACTTTGATCTTCGGTAGATTACACTCCTAGCTCCGATTCTCCGAGATGGAAGGGATGGCGTCACGATCTCTATCCGACTCTTCGAACTCCAACTCTTCGCTCCAGAACTTGAGAGGATTCTCTGAATTCTGATCTCGAAAAGTTGTATTATGATTAATTATGATGTCTCTCCGTTTTGGGCCGCCGGGTTAAGTACTTATACTTAACCCTAAATTAGCCGGGTCAGCCTGATATTTTCGCCGAAAATAACAAGGTATTTTCGGCAAAAATCCTTGTTAAAATGCACGGCCCCTTCGGTTGAATTCTTCTGTCTTTTTCGCCGAATAATTTCTCGGTCCGAAAACATATTGTTTTCGCCGAAACCATCCTTCAAGTGGCATCAGTCGGTTTGCACTAATATTTTTGCCGAAAATAACAAGGTATTTTCGGCGAAATCTTCTTTGTAAACGGGCAGAAGATTGCTTGAACTTAATTGGCTCCTTTGATCGATTCCGGTTCAGTTCCTCTATGCTCCAATGCTTTAGACACGTCCATGGCTACTTTATTTGACGGAAAAAACCTGTGCTAACACAAAAACACTAGAAAACCATCAAATAGACCCGAAACGGGCCAAGGTAACACAAATGGCACGAGATAGGGCAATCGATTGAATATTCGTTATTCTACCCTAAAAACCATGTCTTAAGCAAAGAAATGTCGCTTAAATGAGGCTGATAATCACGTCAAATCGAGTGTCATCATTGCTAATTACTTGTCGTGTGCAGTTTATTAGTGAGACCAGGTTGTTTGGCGGATCTGTATACATGTCAGGTTTCTTGTTCTAGGAATTAGCTGTCTAATAATTCATTGTGTTTGATTGAGCTCCAATTTAATCGATGTT
Organism: Linum lewisii; assembly: GCA_034768395.1. NCBI lineage: Eukaryota > Viridiplantae > Streptophyta > Magnoliopsida > Malpighiales > Linaceae > Linum > Linum lewisii. The sequence goes on along the minus strand of CM068303.1, from coordinate 30,458,181 downwards.
ATCACTTATGAACATGAGTGTTTCTATTCAGTTTGCTTGAGGACAAGCAAAAGCTTAAGTGTGGGGGTATTTGATGACACTCAATTTGACGTGATTATCAGCCTCATTTAAGCGACATTTCCTTGCTTGAAACGTGGTTTTAGGGGTAAAATAGCGAATATTCACTCAACTACCCTATTTCCTACCGATTTGGTTACTTTGGCCCTTTTTGGGTCTATTTGATGGTTGTCTAGTGTTTTTGTGAAAGCACAGGTTTTTGCCATCATTTATGTAGCCACGGACGTGTTCAAGACCTCAAGGAGTGAACCAGAATCAAACCAGAGTCAGAACCGAAGATCCAACTGCCCAGCACAATGTTTTCACCGAAAATACTATGAAGTTTTCGGCGAAAATACCTTCAGATACTCACAGGCAACGTCAGCTGATTTACACTGAAGTTTTCGGCGAAAACTAGTTTTCGCCGAAAATCATAGAAGAAATCAAACAGGGGATTTTAACTAAAGTTTTCGGCGAAAATTATTTGATATTTTCGCCGAAAATATCTTGCAAATCCGGCGCTGTATTGGAAACCCTAAGCGTACCTATTTAAAGAGAAGCAGTCGGCAGCCAAAGGGAATGGATCATTATTCATATTTTCACAAATCAGACTTTTGAGAGTCAGCCGACTCTAGGGTCGATAGATAGAGTTTAGAGAGTTCGAAGATCCGTGGAGAGATCGTGACTGCCATCCTTCACCTCGGAGAACTCGGAGCTTAAAGTTGAAGATCCAGGAGATTGAAGCTTCGCGGGAGTCGTCAGAACTAGGTTTTTCAGTTCTTATCTGTTCTTCCTCTGTATGATGATCTTCATTGTTGCCTTTGATTCTCTTGTTTCTGATATGAGTAACTGAACTTGTAGAGCTTAGATTAGATGAACCCTAAGTGACCCAGGGCTTTAAAGCGGTCACGGATCGGCGGTAATTAGATTCAAGTTCAATCAGTTTCTCTTTGCATGGTTGTTTTGTTCTTGATTGTTTATGTTTCTTCTCTGATTGATCGCCTAGATTAGGTTTTTGCAAGCTAGAGTTAGTCGCTAGACGGTTCCCTGCTTTGGCGCTTAAACTTGTCTTCCTTGATCACCTAGTTTAGATTCTTGTTAAGCTGAGGATAGAAGCGAACGCTCGCCTCTCTTTAAAACATCAATTCAACCAGTTAACCTTAATTATAATTGGAGTGTGCCTTTCGTAGGAACCGATTAGGGTTAATCCGCTTCAAGAGTAACTCATAAATCGTTAGTAATTGCACCAGTTAATTAAGTCTTGCGAGAGGCGACCGTACCCGGGCGGCTAGTCAATCTTGGTAGTTAATCGGATAGAGCGAACGTTCGCCAGTCTTAAACCTAAGGGTAAGGAGTTATGGTGGTGTATAGAAACCGATCGAATTAGAATTGAAAACCGCTGATCTGTTGATTGCCAATGCTCTAGTGATCTAAGGGGGATTCGAAATCTAAGTTCGTCTATCTTCTCGTTAGTCAACCGTTTTAATCTTCCTGTCTTTTATTTTCCTTTGTTTATTAGATTAGAAGTCGTGGAACTCACACCACGCACAAAGTGTTTAAACTTGAGTAACTTGCCAACTTCTTTGAGTAGTCGATTAGTAGAAACCCGTGGAATACGATCTAGTCTACTTCGGTAGGTTAGTTATTTGATACCGCTAAAACTGCAGCTTCATAAAGCTTGTGTTGAAGCCTTTGAGACTTTGAAGACTCAACTCACCACCGCACCGATCCTTACAGCACCAGATTGGAATCTTCCATTCGAGATTATGTGCGATGCTAGTGACTTCGCCGTTGGCGCGGTTCTTGGTCAGAGGAAGGAGAAGAGATTTCATCCTATTTACTTTGCTAGCAAGACACTCAATGATGCTCAGAGAAACTACACTACTACGGAGAAAGAGCTTCTGGCCATCGTTTTCTCCTTTGACAAGTTCAGACAGTACCTGGTTCTTTCACATACCATTGTCTACACAGATCATGCTGCCCTGCGCCATCTATTAGCCAAGCAGGACTCAAAGCCACGTCTCATCCGATGGATCCTTCTCCTCCAAGAGTTTGACATAGAAATTAAAGACAAGAAAGGAGCAGAGAACTTAGCGGCGGATCATCTCTCCCGACTGGAGGAATCACAAACAGGTAAGTCTACTACCCCTATCAATGATTCCTTCCCTGACGAGCTGTTGCGTGTTGAAACGTATGAACAGGTTAACAGCATAGCTATCGAGCCCTGGGCAATCCCTCACGCTCAAGATCTGAGTAATGCAACCGACTCGGAAGAACCATGGTATGCAACCCTGGCTAATTACCTCTCTCACGGCATTGTACCTCCTGAGCTGGATTTCAATGCACGCAAGAAGCTCTTTAAAGAAGCCAAGTCAGACTTCTGGGATGAGCCATTCTTATACCGCATCAGTATTGACAGGTTGATCCAGAGATGTGTCTCTTACATCGAAGCAGCTGACATTATGCGTAAATGCCATGAAGGATAGTTTGGAGGACACTTCGGAGGCAACCGCACTGCGAGAAAGGTACTCGAAACAGCTTTTTATTGGCCTTCAATCTTTAGTGATTGTGATGCTTTTGCTCTACGTTGTGATGCGTGCCAGCGATCAGGTAACATCTCTAACCGTAATGAGATGCCCCAAATTGTTTCTTTAACTATTGAAATTTTTGATGTTTGGGGAATTGATTTCATGGGTCTGTTCACACCCTCCAACGGAAACAAGTACATTCTTGTAGCCGTTGATTATGTTTCTAAGTGGGCCGAAGCTGAAGCTCTACCCACTAATGATTCAATAGTGGTGGGTCGGTTCCTTACCCGTCTTTTCACACGTTTTGGTTCACCGCGCTTCATCATAAGCGATAGGGGTACCCACTTCCATGGACAATTCGACCGGGTGTGCAAACGCTTCGGCGTCACCCACCGTATGTCCACAGCTTATCATCCTCAAGCGAATGGTCAAGCGGAAATGACGAACCGTGAGCTCAAGCGGATTCTTGATAGGACAGTTGGCCGGTCCCGCAAAGACTGGTCATCTAAGCTCAATGATGCCTTATGGGCTTATCGAACTGCCTACAAGACTCCCATCGGTACCTCACCGTATCAGCTGGTCTATGGCAAGGCATGTCATTTGCCGGTTGAGCTTGAGCACAAGGCATTTTGGGCTAACAAAGAGTTAAACATGAGCTATGCAGTAGCAGGTAATATGCGTCACGACCAGATCGCTGAACTTGAGGAGCACCGACTCCACGCATATGAGAGCACGAAGTTATACAAAGAGCGCACAAAGAAAATTCATGACTCTCAACTGAAGACGATCAGCAGTTCTACCCCGGAGATGAAGTCCGATTATATAACTCTGGATTGAAGCTCTTCCCGGGTAAACTGAAGTCCCGTTGGTCCGACCCTTATACCGTGGTGCGGCAGGCATCTTTAGGCAATGTCACCGGGCATAGGCTTAAGAAGTATCTACAAGGACTAGCTGTCTCCTCCATCGACGTGCACTACTTTGCTTTAGAATCATGACACAAATCCAGGTATCGTCTGGCTCACGGACGTTAAACAAGAGCGCTTCGTGGGAGGCAACCCACGGCTAGAGTCAGTTGCTTTCGTTTCGAGTCGTTCTGTTTTAAAACCCCTTCTAAAAAAAACGAAAACTGCCACCATTTTCAAGATTATTTTCGGCGAAAATTTACCCATATTTTCGCGTGAAAATTCTTGTTTAAAACCGACCTGTTTCTCCTGTTTCAACTTCTCGACCGAAAATTCCCTCACTTTTCGCCGAACCGGATGTTGATTATACCAGAAATTTTCGTCAAAAATTTTCTATTATTTTTGCCGAAAATTTTGTGCTGTCGCGCCGACTATTTAAGCTGACCCCAACTTCTGATTTTCGTCCCCCATCCGAAAAATTTCAAGAGACCCCCTATTTCTCTCCCGTTTTGAACACCGCCGCCACCCGTCCGACCGACGCCGCCGACCAACTGCCGCCGCCCTTCTCCCTTGCCTAGCCCTCGGTTCAAACCCTAGAATCGGAGCTCCACATCTCCGACTCCTCCCGACCTAGTTTTCAAGCTCTTTTCGTCGTTTTCCCAGATTTCCAATCATTTTCTCGAGTCATGTCTTCACGGTTAGTTGTTTAGCCCTTGATTGTGAATCTTTTGGCTTTTTGACTTTCGGTTTTCGGCATGGTTGACTTTGGTTGAATTTTTGGTTCTCTCTCATTTTTCATGATTGCTATGTCGGTGTCAATTGGCTAGGTTCTGGCATTTCGTTGTGACCTTTTAAGGCTCGTGACTTGTTGTCTGTGCGATCGTGTTGATGAATCAATCCATTCCTCATGCTTGCTTAATTGTTTGACAGTTCCTTGCTGCTATATCTCGATTCGGTGGTCTCTCGGTTAATTTGCTTGCCCCACTTGTCAACTTAAGTGTGGGGTAGGATTCTTGTCATCTGACGCTGGTCTTCCCTGAGTTGTGTTTTACAGGGCTCCCAAACGTTTTAAGACCACCAGTGCAGATAGAGCGCAGCGATCCTCAGCTCGCCAGATCCGGACCCCATCCTCCCGACCACCCGCACCAGCTGCACCAGCATCGACGGCTGTGGCCATCATCCCCGAGGATGCACCAACCCCTGTGACTCCTATCTCATCTATTCCTGCACCTGCCAATAGGGCCCTACATCCTTTCCTCGCAGCCCTGGAGCCGCACCAGCTAGAGGTCTTTCAGAAGATCAAAGACATTCCTCCGGCTAAGGTGGCAGTTCTTTCTCTAGACAGTCTCAAGGCGCACAATCCGGCTTGGCACTCCACCGTCGACACCGCCCTTCATAAAGCCAGTTTACGAGTGCTGACCGCTCATGGTTCACCCTACCCGCTTGTCGCTCTTCAAGAATTCTGGAGTTCATTCCGGCGCCTCACCCCGAAGCCCATACGTGAGCAGAAATTCATATCATTTCGCCTCGGTGGTGTTCTCCACGAGAAGTCCATTCAAGAGTTCGGCCACCTGCTGGATCCGCACGTCAACCTCAATACAACATCCGCTGGCTTCAAGGACACATACTCCATCACGAGTGCTCCTTACCTAGAAGTGTGGAGATGGGCCTCCTGCGAAGATGAGATCTCACCTATCGTCAACCCTATGGTCGGTGACATCTTTCACCCTATTCTTAAATTCTTGCATTATGTTTGGGTGCAATCTCTGTGTTATTGCAGCAAGACGAGCAATCACCATGTTTCTTTGGAGGAGCTCGTATTATTCCGTGCTGTAGACGAGGATGCCAACCTGCATCCCGGATGGTGGCATGATTCTTCCACAAGCGCACTACTACCAAGAAGCTTCCTTCTGAGCTTCCAGGGGGGACCTTTCATTTCAATTCTGATCGACAATCTCCAGCTCGGTGACAAATGGGGCCCCGACATTCCTCGTGTCCCGGTTGAGCATATAGGTGCTGAACTCGCCATAACACGGGGCATCGACCTTTCAGCGGATTTTGAGCATTGCAAGTCGCTCCCTCACCACATTCCCCAGTCAGTTGAACGCCCGCCGTCGCTGCGCTAATCACCGCAGAGATGAATGAGAGGCTGGCGCGTATTGAGAAGTGGCAGCTAGACTACTCGGCTGGTTCTCTTCAATGGCAGAAGGACCGGGTAGCAGATGAGGAGACCCAGAACGAGCGATGGACCATTCTTCAGCAATTCATGGCCGACCAGTCTGCCAGACACAGGGATGATATCGCATGGCGACAGCAGCTGGAGCAGCGGCTTGGCATTTCACCTCTCCCGACCCCGCCTCCACCCCCACCCTCGGAACAGTGATCAAGTTGTTTCTATCCTTTCCATTTCTTTTCTTTCTTCTTTTCGGATCTCGATCCATCTTTTATTCTGTGTGGATCCGGGGCATTGTCCCGGTATCCATTTGTTCTTTTTGTTGTTTGTGTTTTGTAGGATTTTGAGTAGCTGCTCCGCTCCGCCCTGGACTCTTCGTGCTCGCCCGCTACACCACCCATCACCCTCTAGGTTCTTCGTATCTCTCTACTTTAGTTTGGTCCTGTGAGGACACAGAACAGTCTAAGTGTGGGGTAGGAGTCTAGGATTATGCATGATCTTGCTTGCTATCTATGATTCTGTGGTTCAAATTTGAAAATTCTCTAGCATAGAATTGCTCATATTCTTGACTTCTGATGTTAAATTGACTTCAATTTTAAACAATGACGTCTAGACTGTTCCACTTAGAACCTGTAACCAACATGTCAAAACTGATATTAAATGAGTCTAGGTCAGAACAGATCACAAATCACTTCGGTGGTTGAAACTTGAATTAATTGAATTGATTGACTTGTTAATAACAAAGCTCAATAACACCGTTCTAAGATGATAAATGCTAGCTTCTCCCATTTTTTCCACTCCATATTTGTTCACCTGTGATTGTGGCTTGAGATTAGACGGAAATCCAATTCAAACTCTTGCGTAAAAGTTATAACTAGCTAGGATTAAATGGCTAAATTGTTAAATCAATTAATTGAGTTGTTCAAGTTAATGTTAAGTTCTTTAAAGTGCTGAAAATAAAGCTAGGTGATGACACTCGATTTGACGTGATTATCAGCCTCATTTAAGCGACATTCCCTTGCTTGAAACGTGGTTTTAGGGGTAAAATAGCGAATATTCACTCAACTACCCTATTTCCTACCGATTTGGTTACTTTGGCCCTTTTTGGGTCTATTTGATGGTTTTCTAGTATTTTTGTGAAAGCACAGGTTTTTGCCATCATTTATGTAGCTACGGACGTGTTCAAGACCTCAAGGAGTGAACCAGAATCGAACCAAAATCAAACCAGAGTCAAAACCAAAGATCCAACTACCCAGCACAATGTTTTCGCCGAAAACACTATGAAGTTTTTGGCGAAAATACCTTCAGAAACCCACAGGCGAAATGAGCTGAATTACACTGAAGTTTTCGGCGAAAATACTATAAAGTTTTCGCCAAAAAGTTATGAAGAAATCAGCCGACAGAAGCAGCAATTTACAAAGGAATTTTCGGCGAAAACTCCCTTAGGTTTTCGGCAAAAATTCCTTCACAAATCCGGCGACTTAGGGTTTAAGTATAAATACTTAAACCGGCGGCCCAAAGAAAAAATCATTCATTATTCATATTTTCACAAATCAGACTTTTTAGAGTCAGCCGACTCTAGGGTCGATAGATAGAGTTTAGAGAGTTCGAAGATCCACGGAGAGATCGTGACGCCATCCTTCCACGTCGGAGAACTCGGAGCTTAAAGTTGAAGATCCAGGAGATTGAAGCTTCGCGGGGGTCGTCAAAATTAGGTTTTTCAGTTCTTATCTGTTCTTCCTCTGTATGATGATCTTCTTTGTTGCCTTTGATTTTTCTGTTATCGTTATGAGTAGCTAAACTTGTAGAGCTTAGATTAGATGAACCCTAAGTGACCCAGGGCTTTAAAGCGGTCATGGATTGGCGGTAATTAGATTCGAAGTTCAATCAGTTTCTCTTTGCATGGTTGTTTTGTTCTTGATTGTTTATGTTTCTTTTCTGGTTGGTCGCCTAGATTAGGTTTTTGCAAGCTAGGGTTAGTCGCTAGACGGTTCCCTGCTTTGGCGCTTAAACCTGTCTTCCTTGATCACCTAGTTTAGATTCTTGTTAAGCTGAGGATAAAAGCGAACGCTCGCCTCTCTTTAAAACATCAATTCAACCAGTTAACCTTATAATTGGAGTGTGCCTTTCGTAGGAACCGATTAGGGTTAATCCACTGCAAGAGTAACTCATAAATCGTTAGTAATTGCACCAGTTAATTAAGTCGTTGCGGGAGGCGACCGTACCCGGGCGGCTAGTTAATCTTGGTAGTTAGATCGGATAGAGCGAACGTTCGCCAGTCTTAAACCTAAGGGTAAGAAGTTATGGTGGTGTATAGAAACCGATTGAATTAGAATTGAAAATCGCTGATCTGTTGATTGCCAATGCTCTGGGGAACGAAGGGGGATTCGAAATCTAAGCTCGTCTATCTTCTCGTTAGTCAACCTTTTACTTTTCTATCTTTTATTTTCCTGCTTTATTAGATTAGAAGTCGTGGAACTCACACCACGCACAACCTGTTTAAACCTGAGTAATTTGCCAGCTTCTTTGAGTAGTCGATTAGTAGAAACCCTGTGGAATACGATCTAGTCTACTTCGGTAGGTTAGTTATTTGATACCGCTAAAACTACACATCAAATTGGCGCCGTTGCCGGGGACTCTTCTAATTGTTTGAAAGGAGAGTTGGCAAATTATTCTTCTACCTTTCCGCCTACGATTTATTTTCCCTCCATATTTCCATGATTTACCTGGGTAGTGCTTCTTAGTTTTGAATATGCAGGATTACAGGTGGGATGACCGGTACCGAGAGTGGCACATCAATGAAGCTCCATATCTCGAAGACTCCCAAGAGATGGATTTACACACTTATGAGCATCAACAATTGATGGCAAGCACCCAAGTCGCGATCGATAACCTCCAATCAATGGACGATGCTGTTGATGCATTGAACGCCGCGCTCAAACGACTAGTGCAATTGAAGGGAGAAGATGCTCAAGAACATTTCGAAGAAGAGCCAGAAGCTACACACCACCAACAAAATCACCACGAGGTGTATATACCAGTTCATCAGCATCGACAACAGACGGCAAGAGTAGAATCCGCCTTGGATGATCTCGTTTCGAAGCTACAAGCTCGTAACATGGTGGATGTCGAGCTCGAGCAACCAAATCCACTAATGGAAGAAGATGCTCAAGAGCCGTACGAAGATGAACATGACAATCTCACCCATGACTATTGCGAGCTAGAAGCATTGATGAAGAATCCTTGGTGGTGGTGGTTGATGAAGACAAAGAGCCAATCCAACTTGAAGTTGAAGCCGAAGAGGAGCACGAAGAAATCGAGGAGATATCCTCAATAGAGCTTCTGCCGAGCCAACCTATAGATCAAGCCAGAGACGAGCACGTGGGGATCGAAGACGTCAAGGGTTTGGAAGCACACTACTCGATCCTGATAGACCTCTAGATGATCATAAAGTGGAGAAGATGGAGCTCATTGACCATGCCGCACCATACTACCTATTTCCTCCTCCAGAAGGAGAATTCGAGAAGAACTGGTCATCCAACCAAAACCGCGATCTACTAGAGCACTACCGGCTACATCACCCTGCTGGAGTGCTACATGGCACTCAACCGCTGGCCTTGAAGAAGACGATTGACTTCAAGGAACTCCTAAGTTGGGGTCCCTAACAGGTACCGTCCGGCTCAAGGACGTTAAAAGCGAGCGCTTCGTGGGAGGCAACCCACGGCTGGAGTCCATTTTTGAATTTTTGAGTCAGTCTTTTTTTCGTCGTTCGAGTCGGTTTCGGGGAGCCAAAGTGTCAGATTTCTTTTATTTCGTGTGTTTTAATTTTCTATGTCAGGTCAAATTTTCGCCGAAAATTCCTCAGATTTTCGGGAAAACCTTAGTTTGTTCGGTCTATTTTCCAGTGGGTTTTCAAAGTTGTTTTCACCGAAAAACTTCCAAAGTTTTCGGCGAAATGTTTAGTCTGTTTGAGTCTGTTTCTGTTTTTGAATTAGTTTTCGCCAAAAACTTCTAATGTCTTCGGCGAAAATGTTTAGTTAAGTCGTCTGTCTTTGTTTTTAAAGTAGTTTTCGCTGAAAACTTCACCAGTTTTTCGGCGAAAAAATTTTAGTTGGGTTAGAAAATTTAGAAAATCTTTGCAAAAAAAAAAATATATATATATATATATTTTTTCAAAATTCCCCTAACCTTCTTTGTTCGACTTTTATTCTGTGTGGATCCGGGACACTTGTCCTGGTATCTTTTGATCTTTTTGTTGTTTTTGTTTTGTAGGAACTCGAGTAGCTACTTCGCTCTACTCCGGACGCTCCGTGTTCATCCCCTACACCGACCATCTCGTCACAGGTTCTTCGTATCTCTCTACTCTAGATTAGTTCTGTGAGGACACAGAACCGTTTAAGTGTGGGGTATTTTTAGGATTCTAGGATTATGCATGATCTTGCTTGCTATCTATGATTCTATGGTTCAAATTTGAAATTTCTCTAGCATAGAATTGCTCAATTCTTGACTTTTGATGTTAAATTGACTTCAATTTTGAACAATGACGTCTAGACTGTTCCACTTAGAACCTGTAACCAACGTGTCAAAACTGATATTAAATGAGTCTAGGTCAGAACAGATGATAAATCACTTCTGTAGTTGAAACTTGAATCAATTGACTTGTTAATCAAAAAGCTCGATGACACCGTTCTAAGATGATAAATGCTAGCTTCTCCCATGTTTTTCACTCCATATTTGTTCACCTGTGATTGTGACTGAGATTAGACGGAAATCCGATTCAAAATCTTGTGTAAAAAGTTATAACTAGCTAGGATCAAGTGGCTAAATTGTTAAACCAAGTAATTGAGCTGTGCAAATCAATGTTAAGTTCTTTAAAGTGTTGAAAATAAAGCTAGGCAAGCCCGACACCTAAGTGAAGTGTTCGGGTTGAGCACTAGCATAAGCACAAATACTGTGAGCTAGGCAGGTCCAACACCTAAGTGAAGCGTTTGGTATCGAGCACTAGTTTGCAGTGAATAAATTAAAGGAAGAAGTTTGAAACTTGAAATAAATTGTTGATCGGTCCTAGATAGAACATGTAACGTACAGATCTAGAAACGGATGAAGTCGAGTCGATAGCCATGTCACTTTTCCTACCTCCACATCCACATCATGGCTAGAGCTTAAGTCTTTTGGATTAGAATTGGTGTTATCGTAGTCGGTTAATCATGATTAACTGTTTTGCCTTGAAACGAGCTTTATTGAAACTATACTTGAAGTGTGCAGAAAACAGTGAGATCGAAACTTGTTTGGTTGATGTTTTTGCATGTGTAGGTCACCTTTTCTACGTGGAACAGTCTAAACCAAATTGTTAGAATTGAATCTCGGTTTAATCTCGTGTCATTTGTGAATTTGAGTGTGTTCTAGTTCAGTTTGCTTGAGGACAAGCAAAAGCTTAAGTGCGGGGTATTTTGATGACACTCGATTTGACGTGATTATCAGCCTCATTTAAGCGACATTCCCTTGCTTGAAACGTGGTTTTAGGGGTAAAATAGGAATATTCACTCAACTACCCTATTTCCTACCGATTTGGTTACTTTGGCCCTTTTTGGGTCTATTTGATGGTTTTCTAGTATTTTTGTGAAAGCACAGGTTTTTGCCATCATTTATGTAGCCACGACGTGTTCAAGACCTCAAGGAGTGAACCAGAATTGAACCAGAAATCAAACCAGAGTCAGAACCGAAGATCCAACTGGCCAGCACAATGTTTTCATCGAAAACACTATAAAGTTTTCGGCAAAAATACTATAAAGTTTTCGCCGAAAAGTTATGAAGAAATCAGCCGACAGAAGCAGCAATTTACAAAGGAATTTTCGGCAAAAACTCCCTTAGGTTTTCGGCAAAAATTCCTTCACAAATCCGACGACTTAGGGTTTAAGTATAAATACTTAAACCGGCGGCCCAAAGAAAAAATCATTCATTATTCATATTTTCACAAACCAGACTTTTGAGAGTTAGCCGACTCTAGGGTCGATAGTAAGAGTTTAGAGAGTTCGAAGATCCGCGGAGAGATCGTGACATCATCCTTCCACCTCGAGAGAACTCAGAGCTTAAAGTCGAAGATCCAGGAGATTGAAGCTTCGCGGTGGTCGTCAGAATTAGGTTTTTCAGTTCTTATCTGTTCTTCTTCTGTATGATGATCTTCTTTGTTGCCTTTGATTCTTCTATTATCGTTATGAGTAGCTAAACTTGTAGAGCTTAGATTAGATGAACCCTAAGTGACCCAGGGCTTTAAAGAGGTCATGGATTGGCGGTAATTAGATTCGAAGTTCAATCAGTTTCTCTTTACATGGTTGTTTTGTTCTTGATTATTTATGTTTCTTTTCTGGTTGGTCGCCTAGATTAGGTTTTTGCAAGCTAGGGTTAGTCGCTAGACGGTTCCCTGCTTTGGCGCTTAAACCTGTCTTCCTTGATCACCTAGTTTAGATTATTGTGAAGCTGAGGATAGAAGCGAACGATCACCTCTCTTTAAAACATCAATTCAACCAGTTAACCTTATAATTGGAGTGTGCCTTTCGTAGGAACCGATTAGGGTTAATCCACTGCAAGAGTAACTCATAAATCGTTAGTAATTGCACCAATTAATTAAGTCATTGCGAGAGGCGACCGTACCCGGGCAGCTAGTTAATCTTGGTAGTTAGATCGGATAGAGCGAACGTTCGCCAGTCTTAAACCAAGGGTAAAGAGTTATGGTGGTGTATAGAAACCGATTGAATTAGAATTGAAAACCGCTGATCTGTTCATTGCCAATGCTCTGGGGAACGAAGGGGGATTCGAAATCTAAGCTCGTCTATCTTCTCATTAGTCAACCTTTTACTTTTCTGTCTTTTATTTTCCTGCTTTATTAGATTAGAAGTCATGGAACTCACACCACGCACAACCTGTTTAAACCTGAGTAATTTGCCAGCTTCTTTGAGTAGTCGATTAGTAGAAACCCTGTGGAATACGATCTAGTCTACTTCGGTAGGTTAGTTATTTGATACCGCTAAAACTACAGCATCACTAGGGAAACCCGACACCTAAGTGAAGTGTTCGGGTTGAGCACTAGCATAAGCACAAATACTGTGAGCTAGGCAGGTCCAACACCTAAGTGAAGTGTTTGGTATCGGGCACTAGTATGCAGTAAATAAATTAAAGGAGAGAGTCGAATCTTTAAATAAATTGTGGTTTAAATCAGTCCTAGCTAGAATATGTAACGTACAGATCTAGAAATGGATGAAGTTGAGTCGATAGCCACGTCACTTTTTCTTACCTCCGCGTCCACATTATGGCTAGAGCTTAAGGTCTTTTTGATTAGAATTGGTGTTATCGTAGTCAGTTAACTATGATTAATTGTTTTGCCAATAAATGAGCTTTGTTAAAACCACTACTTGAAGTGTGCAGAAGCTAGTGAGATCGAAAACTTGTTTGGTTGATGTTCTTGCATGTGTAGGTCATTTTTTCTACGTGGAACAGTCTAAACCAAATTGTTAGAATTGAATCTCAGTTTAATCTCGTGTCATTTGTGAATTTGAGTGCGTTCTAGTTCAGTTTGCTTGAGGACAAGCAAAAGCTTAAGTGTGGGGTATTTTGATGACACTAGAATTGACGTGATTATCAGCCTCATTTAAGCGACATTTCATTGCTTAAGACACAATTTTTAGGGTAGAATAGTGAATATTCACTCAATCGACCCATCTTATGCGTTTTGTGTTACCTTGGACCATTTCGGGTCAATTTGATGGTTTTCTAGTATTTTCGTGTTAGCACAGGTGTTCGCCATCAAATACGGTAGCCAAGGATGTGTCTTAGACGTTGGAACCCTGAAGAATTACACCCGAATCAACCAGAAAAGTCATTCAACTCAAAGAAATCCCCGCTTCATTTTACACACAGATTTTCGGCGAAAATACCTTTGGATTTTCGCCGAAAACATAAGAAGGAATCCACTGTCCCGATCAAGAGGAAGTTTTCAGCGAAAACCATGGGATTTTCGCCAAAAACCCTAAGCTGAATCAACCAGGAGAAATAGATGGAGGAGACACATTGAACAGATATTTTTGCCAAAAATATCCTTGGATTTTCGGCGAAAATCCCAGTGGAAAAGCAGAAATCGCCGTTTAGGTATAAATACTGAAACAGGAGGCTAAATAAAGGGGATCACAATTTTTACAATCACAGACGGGGACGAAAAATCCCAAGACTGAGAAATAGAGAGAACGAGTGGATAGAGTTCGAGGAGCCAGGAACGGATCGTGACGCCATCCATCCATCTCGGAGAGCCAGTGCTAGGAGTTGAAAATCCAGCAGATTGAAGCTGCCAGGAGTCGTCGAAATTATGTTTTAAAGTTCTTCTCTGTCTTTCCTACCTGAGATGCATTCTTTGTATGTCTTCGATTCTTCTGTATTGAATATGAGTAGCTGAACTCGTATAGCTTAGATTAGATGAACCCTAAGTGACCCAGGGCTTTAAAGCGGTCACAGATCGGTGGTGATTCGATTCGAAATTCATTCAGTTTCTTCTTCATGTTGACTTGTTCTTTGTTCTTTGTGTTTCTTGTCCGGTTTGGCCACCTAGATTAGATTCTTGTTAAGCTAAGGATAGAAGCGAACGCTCGCCTTACTTTAGAACATCAAGTTGAACAATTAACCTTGTATTTGGAGTGTGCCTTTCGTAGGAACGATTAGGGTTGATCCACTGCAAGAGTAACTCATAAATCGTTAGAATTTGCACCAGTTAAGTTAAGTCGTTGCGAGAGGCGACCGTACCCGGGCGACTAATTAATCGTGGTAGCTAGATCGGATAGAGCGAACGTTCGCCAGTCTTAAACCTAAGGGTCAGAGTTATGGTGGTGTCTGAGAACTGAATGAACTAGAATCGGAAACTGCTGATATGTTGATTGCCTATGCTCTGGTGATCTAAGGGGGATTCGAAATCTAAGCTTGTCTGTCTTCTGTTTTAGTCAATCAATCAATCGTTATTCGCTTTAATTTCATTTCAACCTATCTTTGCATTTTTAGTATAGAAGTCGTGGAACTCACACCACGCACTAAGTGTTTTTAACCTTGAATTTAAATTGCCAACACATTTGAGTAAGGACGTAGAGGAGACCCGTGGAATACGATCTACCCTAGCTTCACAGCTTGGTAGTTATTTGATTGACCGCTATTCTGCAGCTCATCAAGCAGCTACAATAGAGACTTGCATACCTAGCTTCGATTTTTGAAGCAAGGGAGCATGTCGGTTGAGGAGTACAACAAGGAGATGGAGATCCTGGTTGCACGGCTTGACCTAAGTGAGGATGAAGATGCCAAAATAGCAAGGTTCACTGGAGGGCTACAGAAGGAGATCCTACACCAAGTCAACATCCAAAACTTTGTTGATTATGATGACTTGATAACCGTGACTATTAGGGTTGAGAAGGAGCTGAAGAATGGTTTTGGAAGAAGGACTACTACCCCGCCACCAACCAGTGCCCCTGTGAGAGGAGACAGGAGTGCAGGAAACACCCCTTGGAGGACAAACCCTAGCAGGAATTCTGGATCGAGGCCAAACCCTAACCAAGGGTGTCATCACGAGTAACACCTAGCCCCGGCTCAAAAATTCCTACTACTAATGCTCGGCCTAGTGCCATTGTGTGTTTCAAATGTCAAGGTAGGGGTCACATGGCAAGGGATTGCCCTAACACCTGAGCCATGGTACTTAGAGATGGAGAGGTTGTCACGGATGATGAAGAGGAGCCAATTGTGGAAGAAATAGAGGAAGAGTCCAGTGAAGAAGAAGAAGTCAGCATGAAAGGCCTGGAAAAATTTTCAGCCTTCAATAGCCGAGTGATCACCCCGGTCACGCGGCTGATGCCGAGCAGGTCTGCCCCGGACCAGCATCAATTCTGCCCCGGTCCAACATCACGCCTACCCCGGACATCCAGTCCGAGCCGGATGATGTCAATCGGCCTACCCCGGGCCTTTTGAATATTCTCTCGGCCAATTTTGGCCTGAAGACAGAAGAAGGTCTCGTCAACGATTTGGTGCAGAATGCCGGCCCGGCGGCCATCTAGCTACCCCGACGCCCAGTTCCGGCGCCATCAAGCCGGGCCTGTCCGACCCTAGCGGACGCAGTGCTACCCCACCAGGCCCCGGAGTCCCAATACTCGGTCCCATCCCCTATGCACCCAAGATCCAATGGGAGATCATCTCCCGACGGATTTTAAAGGCCGCCCCGAGCGAAGAAGATCCGGACATTGACCCGGATGTGGATATGAGTGAGGAACCCTCACCAAACACCTCTCTGAGCCTTAACATTGTTGTTGACAGTATTTCAGGAGAGGAAGATTAGGGGACGAATGGAAAGACACTGAAGAATCGAGCTTGGTGTACCGACTCAAATGGAAACTCCAGGCCCACAGATGATGCTGATCTTCCTCGACGTAGCCACAAGTTGCTGAAGTTTGGAAAAGAGTGATGGGTTCTAGAAAAGACCCGTAGATGGATTTGGGACAAATCCAATGCAGAAGAGGGGGATGATATGAACCAGCCCAGCTGCCCCAGCACACGCCAGTACACCTACACCCCACCGGGGTCACCCATTGGAGGCCGAACCCTAGGACCATACAAGAAGCACCTAGAACTAAGGGCTGGCCACCTACAAGCCCTCAAGCCAAGGTATGAGATGAAGTATAGTTTGAGGCCCCCTCAAGCAAGAAGAAGACCCCACAAGATGGAAGGATATTCCAGAGCATGCTGCTGGCCGAGGACATAAGCCCTAGCCCAGGAACAGAGTCTCAGCCCTTCCCTAACTTCACCTCCATGATCCCACAAGTCAAGCACACTCCAAAATCCATATGGAGACAGTTCTAGAGTACAGAAGTCAAAAGGATTCAAGAATACGTGGCCAAGACGGGATGGTCACCTAAGAACACTACCCCGGCCCCGGCGGATGCGGACAGCCAACTCAAGCCCCGGACAACCTTGCTCAGCACTCAGAATCTGGTGGAAAAGTTGATGCCAGAAGATTCAGGAGGCCAAAAGACTTGGGGAGAACCTCGCTTGTCCGAGGAAATGTCAGCAGGGAGCCCGGACGCCCCGACATCACTGAAACCCTAGCACCGGGTCCGGAGCGAGTGATGCCGAGCCGGTCACCACAGCCGAAGGACACCACCTGGCCACCCTGTCACCCGGATCTAGCAGTAATTACAGATATGCCATCGCGCACGTTCAAAGCCCTTTTCCTAGCCGCGGAAGGATTCCCACCCACGTCCGGAGCCCTTTCCTAGTCCTACCCGGACACGGATTGCCGGTTTGCCCTAATCCGCCCGGATTAGGGTTTTGCTGAATTTTAGCCAGTTTAGAGTTTTATTTTCGACTACTTAGTTTATTTTAATAGTTTCTTCGGCCTATCTTTTAGGATTATTTTAATTTTTTCTTTTTAGAGTTGGAACCGGCCTTGGCCACCCTTTGTGCTATAAATAGAGGCCTCGACCATGATTGTAAGACAACTTATTGATTAATGAAAATTTCAGAACTCTGTTCTTTTTCCTTCAAGTCTTTGCTCGTTGTTGCTTAGCTTAAGGTATTGGTTTATCATCAAAGGCTATCATCCTTTGTTTGTGACACCAACTCGACCGAATACTTGGGGTTCCTAAGTCAATACTTAGTGGATTTCAAGGTTCTCCGCGCGTTTCAATAGTTAGGTTCTCGTGGGGCTTATAATATAGTTTTGGGTGTTGAGTCGATCCCTTCCTAGAGGAGGCGGTTCGCATCACCAGCGCCCGACCGACACCCACCCGCGCCCGCCAGCGCCCAGCCCCAGCGCCCAGCCACACCCGGCGCCCCAGCACTCAGCGCCCCAGCGCCCAGCCCCGGCGCCCCAGCGCCCCGCCACGGCCCTCCAGCACCCTGCTTCGGCCCTCCAGCCCAGCCCCCCAGCGCCCGGCCCCCAGCGTGATGCGAACCACCTCCTCTAGGAAGGGATAGACTCAACACCCAAAACTATATTATCAGCCCCACGAGAACCTAACTAATGAAACCGGCGGAGAACCTTGAAATCCACTAAGTAACGACTTTGGAACCCCAAGTGTTAGGTCGAGTTGGTGCCACAAACAAAGGATGATAGCCTTTGATGATAAACCAAAACCTTAAGCTAAGCAACAACGAGCAAAGACTTGAAGGAAAAAGAACAATGTTCTGAAAATTTCATTAAGGGGTAAACTGTCTTACAATCGTGGCCGAGGCCTCTATTTATAGCACAAAGGGTGGCCAAGGCCGATTCCAACTCTAAAAAGGAAAGATTAAAATAATCCTAAAAGATAGGTCGAAGAAACTATTAAAATAAACTAAGTTGTCCCAATAATAAACTCCTAAACTGGCTAAAATTCAGCAAAACCCTAATCCGGGCGGATTAGGGCAAACCGGCTTTCCTTGTTCGGGTGGGACTAGGAAAGGGCTCCGGGCGCGTCGGCGGGCAATCCGGGCGCGGGCAGGAATCCTTCCGCGGCTAGGACAACTGCCTGGAACGCGCGAGGTGGCATTTCCGTAATTACCGCCGGCTCTGGGTGACCGGGCGGTCGGGTGGCATCCTTCGGCTGTGGTGACCGGCTCGGCATCATTCGCTCCAGACCGGTGCTAGGGTTTTAGTGATGCCGGGGTGTTTCGGCCTTCTGGCTGGCATTTCCTCGGTCAAGCGAGGTTCTCCCCAAGTATTTTGGCCTCCTGAATCTTCTGGCATCAACTTGTCCGCCAGATTCTGAGTGCTGAGCAGGGTTGTCCGATACAGGGGCGGGTTGTTCGCATTCGCCGAGGCCGGGGCAGTGTCTTCGGGCATTTGTCTTCTGTGGGGGATTTCTGTCGGCCATCAAGGGTCAGCACTGTGCATCCTTCTCTGATGAACCTCTGGTCCAGCTCTTCATGCTTGGCTCGACTCCAATCGCCTATGTAGGCTGTGACTCATGTCTTGAAGGCTTTGACTTGGCTCCGGGTCAAGGGCAGGTCTGGTCGGGTCCAGGGCACCGGGGGTTCATCATTCCCCTCTTCTTGAGGAGGATTCGTCCTCGAATCTGTTTCTGCAAAGTCTTCATCATAGAAAGGAGTTAAATCAGCAACATTAAAAGTAGCACTTACACCATAGGTATTAGGCAAATCTAAAACATAAGCATTATTGTTTATCCTTTCAAGGACAGTGTAAGGTCCATCTCCTCTTGGCAGCAACTTAGATCTCCTTTGTTCAGGAAACCTATCCTTTCTGAAGTGAATCCACACTTGGTCACCAGGTTTTGAAGATTTTCTCCTTTCTCCCACGGTTTGCATTCCTTAGGTATTGTGCTGTCCTCTTTTCGATGTTGGCTTTAGCCTTCTCATGAAGCTTTCGGACGTACTCAGCCTTGGTGTGTCCATCTGCATCTAGAAACTCATGTATAGGCAATGGTGATAAATCCAATGGGGTTAGGGGGTTAAAACCATAAACCAATTCAAAAGGGGAGTATTGAGTGGCTGAGTGGACCGATCGATTGTAAGCAAACTCTACATGGGGTAGGCAGTCCTCCCAAGTCCTAAGGTTGGACTTAATGATCGCTCTAAGCATTTGGGATAGGGACCGACTGACAACCTCTGTTTGGCCATGCATTTGAGGGTGGCAGGTTGTGGAAAACATGAGCTTGGTTCCTAGTTTAGCCTACAAGGTCTTCCAAAAGTAGCTTAGGAAGTTTGAGTCTCGGTCAGAAACTATAGTCTTAGGGATGCCATGAAGTCTAACTATTTCACCAAAGAATAAGTCAGCTATGTGGGATGCATCATCAACCTTATGACATGCAATGAAATGAGCCATTTTTGAAAACCTATCTACAACCACGAAAATTGAATCTTTGCCCCTCCTAGACTTAGGCAATCCTAGAATAAAATCCATAGATATATCGACCCAAGGGTGCTCAGGGATAGGCAAAGGGGTATATAAACCAAAGGGTTGAAGGTGTGACTTAGCTTGTTGGCATTTGGCACATTGGTTGATGATCTTATCAACTTCTTTCCTCATCCTAGGCCAGTAGAAGTGTTCCTTAAGGCAAGGTACTGTCTTGGCAACGCCAAAGTGACCCATGAGACCTCCTCCATGAGCTTCTCTTATGACTAGGGTTCGGCTTGAATGGCTAGGGTAGCATAGCTTGGCTCCTTTAAATAGGTAACCATTCTGCCTATAATAATCCTCAAACCCTACATGTGTGCAAGACTCAAAGATGTCTTTAAAGTCGTGGTCAGTCAAATATAAATCCTTGATATGCTCAAAACCAATGAATTTAGAACTCAAGGCAGTGATTAGGGCATACCTTCGAGAAAGGGCATCGGCTACCCCATTCTCCTTACCTTGTTTGTAGTGGATGATATAAGGGAAAGACTCAATGAACTCCACCCACCTTGCATGCCTTTTGTTCAATTTATGTTGAGCCTTCAAATATTTGAGGGACTCATGGTCGGTGCGGATGATGAACTCCATGGGCCATAAGTAATGTTGCCAAGTCTTAAGGCTCGGACTAGGGCATACAGTTCCTGGTCGTAGGTGGGGTAATTGAGGGTTGCACCACTCAATTTCTCACTGAAATAGGCAATAGGTCTCCCTTCTTGCATCAATACGACTCCAATTCCTACTCCCGAAGCATCACACTCGATTTCAAAAGGTTTTGAGAAGTCGGGCAGCTTGAGCAATGGGGCTTCGGTGAGTTTCTTCTTGAGTGCTTCAAAGGCTGCTTCTTGAGGTGCTCCCCAATGGAAGGGAACATTCTTCTTAATGACAGCCGTGAGAGGGGCAGCTATTGTGCTAAAGTCCCTTACAAATCTCCTATAGAAGCTTGCAAGTCCATGGAAGCTTCGGACATCAGTGATGTTCTTTGGGGTGGGCCATGACTTATGGCTTCGATCTTGTCCTCATCAACCCTAATTCATGTAGAGCTAACAACAAAGCCAAGAAACACAAGATGATCGGTGCAAAAGGTGCACTTTTCCATGTTTGCATACAACTGTTCTTGTCTTAGGGTTTCTAGGACGGATTTTAAGTGGCCTAAGTGATCCTCTAGGGTTTTTGAGTAGATTAGGATGTCATCGAAATAAACTACCACAAATTTCCCTATAAAAGGCTTAAGGACTTGATTCATTAATCTCATGAAGGTACTAGGTGCATTAGTCAACCCAAAAGGCATGACCATCCATTCATACAAACCTAGTTTAGTTTTAAAGCAGTTTTCCATTCATCACCTTCCTTCATTCGGATTTGGTGATAGCCTGATCTTAAATCAATCTTAGAAAAGATCGTTGAACCATGTAATTCATCAAGCATATCATCTAACCTAGGGATGGGGTGTCGGTACTTAACTGTGATGTTATTGATTGCTCGGAAGTCGACACACATCCTCCAAGTTCCTTCCTTCTTTGGCACAAGGATGACTGGAACAGCACACAGACTCATGCTCTCCCTCACATAACCCTTGTCCATCAATTCTTCGACTTCTTGCTGGATTTCCTTAGTTTCATCCGGGTTTGTCCGGTAGGCAGCCTTGTTGGGTAGTGATGCTCCCGGCACAAGGTCAATTTGATGCTCTATGCCTCGGATCGGGGGTAGTCCACTAGGGATTTCCTTGGGAAATACATCTTCAAAATCCTGCAAAAATGAAGAAACAGCACTAGGAAGAGAAGTGTTAGGGTTAGAGATCAAACATTCTTTGTAAAGAATGACCACGAGGGATTTCCTAGATACTAGGGTTTGTTTGATCTCACTAGGTTTAGCTAACAGGTTTTCTCTCCTCTCAACCTCACTCTTTTGAGCTCTTTGATCTTGGGATCATGAAATTCTGTTTTTGATCTTAATTTGTTTTTGTACCATTTTCTTTTGAGGTTTCACTCTTTTCTTCCCTCATATCTCGTTTCTTGAGCTCTCTCTCCTTTTTCTCTCGGCTCACCTTTCTTTCTATTTGATCCTTGAGTATCTCAGTAGGTGATAGTGGCTTCAACTTGAAAATAACATCTCCATGTGTGAGTTGATACTTATTTGCTCTTCCATCATGTTGTGAGTATCGATCAAACTGCCAATGTCTTCCAAGTAGAACATGGGCAGCCTCCATGGGAACTACATCACAAAGCACCACGTCCTTGTATCTTCCAATGCTCAAAGGGATGTGTGCTTGTTTGTTGACCTTCAAATCTCCACTATTGCTAAGCCAATGCAATCGGTAGGGCTTAGGGTGGGATTGAGTAACAATTCCCAAGCCCCTAACAAGATCTAAGCTCACTGCATTTGTACAACTTCCACCATCAATAACCAAAGTACAAATCTTATTTAAAATCACACACCTTGTATGGAATAGATTGTCCCTTTGCTCCCATCCATCTTCTTTAGGTTGTGTACTAAGGATCCGTCGAGAAACTGCTGAAAATTGAATCCGGGGATGGGTGGCCGTCTGGTTCATGTCCGTCGGGGCCATCGGGGCCGGCGCTCTGCTCCGAATTGTTGGCGAGACCTTCTTCTGTCTTCAGGCCAAAATTGGCCGAGGGATTATTCAAAAGGCCCGGGGTAGGCCGATTGACGTCATCCAGCTCGGACAGGATGTCCGGGGCAGGCTTGATGTTGGGCTGGGGCAGAACTGATGCTGGTCCGGGGCAGACCTGCTCGGCATCAGTCGGCGTGACCGGGGTGATCACTCGGCTTTGAAGGCTGAAAATTTTTCCAGGCCTTCCACGTTGACTTCTTCTCCTTCACTGGGCTCCTCTTCTATTTCTTCAACAATTGGCTCCTCTTCATCATCTGTGACAACCTCTCCTTCTCTAAGCACGATGGTTCGGGTGTTAGAGCAGTCCCATGCCATGTGACCTCTACCTTGACACTTGAAACACAAATGGCACTAGGCCGAGCATTAGTAGTAGGAATTTTTGAGCCAAGACTAGGTGTTACCCGTGATGCCGATCCTTGGTTAGGGTTTGGCTTCGAGCCAAAATTCCTGCTAGGGTTTGTCCTCCAAGGGGTGTTTCATGCACTCCTGTCTCCTCTCACAGGGGCACTGATTGGTGGCGGGGTAGTAGCCGTTCTTCCAAGTCCATTCTTTAATTCCTTCTCAACCCTAATAGCCGTGGTTACCAAGTCATCATAATCAACAAAGTTAAGGATGTTGACTTGGTGTAGGATTTCTCTTCGTAATCCTTCAGTGAACCTTGCTATTTTGACATCTACATCTTCACTTAGGTCAAGTCTCGTGACCAGGATCTCCATCTCTTGATTGTACTCTTCAACTGACATGTTTCCTTGCTTCAAAAGTTGAAGCTTGGCGTGCAAGTCTCTATTGTAGCTGCTTGGTACAAAATTTCTTCTCATCTTTCTCTTAAGACTCCTCCAACTAGGGATGGGGTCCTCTTCTTCTCTCCTGATCTGATTTCTGAGCTGAGCCCACCATAAAGCAGCAAAGTCAATAAACTCGAGTGTGGCTAGGGTTACCTTTTTCCTCTCGGAATAGTTATGGCACTCAAAGAAATCTTCCATGCTCCTCTCCCAATCAATGTACTCGTCGGGGTTTGCTTTGCCAGCAAATTTGGGTACATTGAGCTTCAGACTGCTCACATCATCATCTATCTCCTGTTCATTCCTCCTTGGCCGTTGGGGGCCATCTCAATTTGGGGCTTTCATCTGCTCGGTGATTCGGGTGAGGGTCTGAGTTATGGCAGCCAGTTGTGCCTCCACGGCAGTAAGCCTCTCATCTGCCATGATTAGTATACGAACAAAGGACCTCACAAAATCACTCTAAGAAAACCTCACACACTCTTTTTTTTACCACTCGTGTATGAAAATTGAAAGTCACTCAAATTAGGGTTTTCTTTGAAAATTCCAAGACAAAGACAATTCCAATTCAAGTAGTTGCAAGTTTCTTCGAAGCTATGAAGTCTAAGTCTACCAATGACACAAAACAAGACCTTATACCTAGGGTTTCAATTTCTAGGGCCAGAATCTTGATGCTAGGTCGTGGGATGACAAGACAACAAATTTGGGTGTTCTACTAAGAAAGCTACTAGCTAAACTTATGAAAAACCCCTCTTCTTGAACTTAATCTACTACCTTGATTGTGAACGTGGCCTTGCTTTTTGGCTAGGTCAATTTTTCTATTTTGAAGACCTTGATTCTTTTCTTTTCTATTTCTTGGACTCTTTTTGTATTTTCTTTTGAACGGCCACAGCTTTTTCTCACTAAAACTAAAAGAAAGGTAGAAGACTAGAACAAACACAATGAAGCTATTTTAGGGTTTTTTCTGAAAACTGAAAGCAACGAAAATTTAAAGATATGAATCCAAGCAAAGAACCTGGAAACTGGATAGATGTGGTCCAAGAGTTGAACCGTGCTCTGATACCAGCTGATGCGAACCGCCTCCTCTAGGAAGGGATCGACTCAACACCAAAAACTATATTATCAGCCCCACGAGAACCTAACTAATGAAACCGGCGGAGAACCTTGAAATCCACTAAGTAACGACTTAGGAACCCCAAGTGTTCGGTCGAGTTGGTGCCACAAACAAAGGATGATAGCCTTTGATGATAAACCAAAACCTTAAGCTAAGCAACAACGAGCAAAGACTTGAAGGAAAAAGAACAATGTTCTGAAAATTTCATTAAGGGGTAAACTGTCTTACAATTGTGGCCGAGGCCTCTATTTATAGCACAAAGGGTGGCCAAGGCCGATTCCAACTCTAAAAAGGAAAGATTAAAATAATCCTA
This sequence comes from Linum lewisii, assembly GCA_034768395.1. NCBI lineage: Eukaryota > Viridiplantae > Streptophyta > Magnoliopsida > Malpighiales > Linaceae > Linum > Linum lewisii. The sequence goes on along the minus strand of CM068303.1, from coordinate 30,433,795 downwards.
AAAGATAGGCCGAAGAAACTATTAAAATAAACTAAGTTGTCTGAATAATAAACTCCTAAACTGGCTAAAATTCAGCAAAACCCTAATCCGGACGGATTAGGGCAAATCGGCTTTCCTTGTCCAGGTGGGACTAGGAAAGGGCTCGGGCGCGTCGGCGGGCAGTCCGGCGCGGGCAGGAATCCTTCCGCGGCTAGGACAAGTGCCTTAACGCGCGCGTGGCATTTCGTAATTATCCCGGCTCGGTGACCGGCAGTGGGTGTCATCCTTGCTGTGTGACCGGTCGGCATCATTACGCTCCGGACCCGGTGCTAGGGTTTTAGTGATGTCGGGGTGTTCGGCTTCTGGCTGGCATTTCCTCTTCAAGCGAGGTTCTCCCAATATTTTGGGCCCTTGAATCTTCTGGCATCACTTGTCTGCCAGATTCTGAGTGCTGAGCAGGTTGTCGATACAGGGGCGGGTTGTCCGCATCCGCGGGCCGGGCAGTGTCCTTCGGGCATTTGTCTTCTGGGCGGATTTCTGTCGGCCATCAAGGGTCAGCACTGTTGATGACCGTCGGTCGTTGTTATGCGGACGTTCAAACAAATAACTAACAAAGCTACAAAGCAGGTAGATCGTATTCCAGGGTTTTCTAGATTGACTACTTTAAAACTGGCAAAATACTCAAATGCAAGCAAGTTGTGCGTGGTGTGAGTTCCACGACTTCAAAATCTACGAAATGCGGAGAAATTAAAAATTAAACTAAGCAGATTGGAAATTAGGGTTTGAAAACAAGGATGACAGACGAACTTAGACTTTGAATCCCCCTTCGTTCCCCAGAGCATTGGCAATCAACAATCAGCGGATTTCGATTCTCATTCAATCAATTACTAAGACACCACCATAACTCCTTACCCTTAGGTTTAAGACCGGCGAACGTTCGCTCTATCCGTTCTAACTACCAAGATTAACTAGCCGCCCGGGTACGGTCGCCTCTCGCAACGACTTAATTAACTGGTGCAATTACTAATGATTAATGAGTTACTCTTGCAGTGAATTAACCCTAACCGGTTACTATGAAAGGCACGCTCCAATTATAAGGTTAATTGTTCAATATGATGTTCTAAAGTAAGGCGAGCGTTCGCTTCTATCCTTAGCTTAACCAGAATCTAATCTAGGTGATCAATCCAGACAAGAAACATGAACAATGAAGAACAAATCAAACATGAAAAAGAACTGATTGAATTTCGAATCTAATCACCGCCGATCCGTGACCGCTTTAAAGCCCTGGGTCACTTAGGGTTCATCTAGTCTAAGCTCTAACGAGTTTAGCTACTCATGATTATTACAAAAGAAACAAAGACAAAGAGAGAGTTCATCATTCAGAGGAAGAACAGAAAAGAATCTGAAAAACCTAATTTAGACGACTCTGACAGACTTCGATCTTCGGTAGATAACACTCCTAGCTCCGGTTCTCCGAGATGAAAGGGATGGCGTCACGATCTCTTTCCGGCTCTTCGAACTCTAACTCTTCACTCCAGAACTCCAGAGAAAATCGTAGGATTCTGATTCGAAAAGTATTTTCTGATGTAAATTATGATGTATATCCTTTTTGGGCCGCCGGGTTAAGTATTTATACTTAACCCTAATCAGCCGGATTTCTTCTAATATTTTCGCCAAAAATAGTGAATTATTTTCGCCAAAAATATACTTCTGAATGGAAGTCCCGCGGCTGATTCCTCTGCCTTTTCTTCTCGGTCCGAAAACTCAACACTTTCGCCGAAAATCTCCTTCACTTGGCGTCAGTCGATTTGTACTATTATTTTCGCCGAAAACGTATGCTTATTTTCGCCGAAAATGTAAGTGTGAACGGGCAGAATTTTGGTTTGACTTGATCGGCTCCTTGGATCGATTCCGTTTGATTCCTCGAGGTTCCAATGCCTTAGACACGTCCTTGGTTACTTATTCGACGGCAAAAACCTGTGCTAACACAAAAACACTAGAAAACCATCAAATAGACCCGAAACGGGCCAAGGTGACACGAATGGCACGAGATAGGGCAATCGATTGAATATTCGTTATTCTACCCTAAAAACCATGTCTTAAGCAAAGAAATGTCGCTTAAATGAGGCTGATAATCACGTCAAATCGAGTGTCATCAAATACCCCACACTTAAGCTTTTACTTGTCCTCAAGCAAACTGAATAGAAATGCTCATGTTCATAGATGATAAGATCGATTAAATTGGAGCTCAATCAAACACAATGAATTATTAGACAGCTCGATCCTAGAACAAGAAACCTAACATGCATACAGATCAGCCAGACTACCTGGTCTCACTAATAAACTGCACACGACAAGTAATTAGCAACCAATCATGCACGAATTTGACCTGACCGACCAGACTCCTCACACAGGATATATATAGTACAATGGGGACTCTCGCTCTCTGTGTTTAAGGACGTGTTTCTGCTCTCGATCATTTTCTGTTACCGAATTCTGTCATAGGTTTGCATTTCGACCACATCTCCACCACTGTGACAACACGAGTATCTAGTCAAGAAGGACTTCCCTGCTAGGACCGTAATGAATTCTACACTACTCGGGTTTATAATGAGATGGATGATGGGAATGAATGATGATGGATTTGTGCGGTGTAACTTTCGACTAACTTCCCTCGAATCTAATCTATGGCTTCCTACCGTCTAACCAAACACGGGTGGAATAATGAACGCTCGTCCTATGATACCCTCGAGCAACCTAGCACTTATTCTTTTTCTTTACACGATATATTTGTTTTCTTTTCTTTCTTTTGACCTTTTCTTTTGACTTCGTTCTTCCATTTGTAGGGAGAAGAACGTTTTATTGAACTAAAACTTTGAACTTTTTCTGATTTTTCTTTTCTTCACTATTTTTTTTTCGAAATTTCCTTTCTTTTCTTACTTTACTTTTTTTCTTCTTTTGTGCGATTTTCTTTTAGTTGCTAGAGGGATTTACACGTCTGGACATATTAGCTAAGACCACCTGTTTAATGGCTATAGGCAGGTTACCACAAACCGAGTTCCGGTAGGTCAATCTAGAACTACAACCATAGGGGATCAACGGGGAATGAAAGAAATGGGAAATGGTTGTAATGTATTATCGAACCGAAAGAACAGGCCAAGCTCAAGGGTCTAAACCTAGTGGATTTATCGTTTGGTAGGCTATCTGGCTTAGTAGCTGAATCTTGGTGCCCCTATCCTTCTAGAACTCGTGTCATCGTGTGGTCTCGAGTAGGTCTCATGCAAATTCTAACTCATTCAAGTAGACAGAAAACCACTCAGAAAGAATTAAAATTGCAAGTTACGTGCAATGGATCAAAAGCTCACAGTTGGTTTGCTAGTCGGATTTGGTCATTTTCATGCAATCAAGGCTACAAACTACAAGTGTGATTTGAAAATTCTGTTCTGACCAGGCAATTTAGCATCAAAGTATACAAGTTGGTTCTCAAGTTCTAGGTTAAGTAGTCTAAGCATCATTATGAAGGTTTGAACAACAACTTAACATCAAAAATCAAGAACTGAGCCATTCTAATGCTAGAGAGACTGGAATGGAATCACGAGGCACACATAAAACACAATCAAGGGCAATCAAGTTCATGCAAGGTTCTCTAGCATCCTACCCCACACTTAAATCGGACTGTGTCCTCAGAGGACTAATTCTAGAGTTCAGAGTGAAGTAGAAGAACCTGAACCGAGATGATTGGTGTAGGGGATGAGCAGGGTCCTCGGAGCGGAGGGAATCTACCCAAGCGAAGCAAAGGGAATCTCCCAACTGCCTACAAAACAAAAACAAATAAAACATAAAAAGGAGACCGGGATAAGTGTCCCGGATCCACACAGAAAAAAGTTGGACCGAAATCCGAAAAGAATAAATAAAAAGAAGACACCAGAAAAGGAATACAACCCGATCACTGCTGGTCCGGTGAACCGGGAGGTGGAAAGTGGAGAAATTCGCCAAGCGGCGTTGCCACGCCAGCTGTGCCTCATATCGCCTGTCGGCGCGGCGCATATGTTGCTGCATAATAGTCCATCGCGCCTCTTGGGTGGCGTTGTCGGTGATGCGCCACTCCTGCAGTCGCTCATACAACTCTCCAACATCCGCGGGGTGGTGTCGGGGCTGTTGGGGAGGTGCTTGGTATGGATTGGGAATGTGCGGCGGCGACTGGTGAGCATACCCTGCCTGATGATGTGGCGAGGGTATATAGTCTTGGAATTCTGGCGGCGGCTGGGGCTGCTCCTGCTCAGCATCATCTTCTTCCTCCGACTCGACCACAGGCTGGAGTGGAGGATCTGCTGCTACATGGGGGCTGAGGTCGAGTTCTAAGTCGTACTCAACCGCCAAGTCTCCTCCAACGGTCCTAACTCGGTGTCGTGGAATGTTCGGGCCATATTCATGGCTGATGCCGAAGGAGAGGATGAGCTATCCTATGAAGTTGCCCCCCAGGAGTCTGCGAGGTGGCGTCTTCCTCCTGGTCTTCTGGCGGAAGATGCGAGCCAGCACCCAGCCGGGGTTTAGAGGGTAGCTCTCTCGGATGGCTCGAAGAAGCATAAGCTCCTCCTTGAGGATATGGTGGCGATCCTTATCTGGAACATATAAAAGCGACCTACGCCAAACCATATGAATAAATTTAAAGAGCGGGTGAGAGAGCGACTTAACTGAGTTGTGCTCCCCAAGGCGATCGCCAGGCACGACTGTCATGTGGCTCCAGAGCGCGTGGTACTCCTCGTCGTTATCATCTTTGCCCCAACCTAGGTGATGATCGTGATAGTGCTCGTAGGGGATGCCGAGATGAGCAGCAAACTCATCGTAGGTGAGCTGCCTGTATACCCCACCAAGATAGAAGGTCACAACCTTCTGGCGCTGCTTCCTCTTGTGCTCATCCAGATCAAAGGTTGCCCAGAATTCTTGGAGGGCAATGTCTGGGAACTCGGCATCGATGGTGGTCAGCTCGAGGAGACCAGCCGGTGCTAGGGCGTCATGCACGTTCCGGTGGTAGTCCTCATCATGATTGTGCAGGGACTCCATGGAGAGAGGGCGCACGTCAACTCCCCGAATGTGCTCGATCTTCTGGAAGCACTCAAAGTAGAAGTCTGGTAGACGAGCTATAGTGCGATGGTATCCAGCCCGGAGGGGTAGTGCAGGTGGGGGACCCAGAACAGCGGGTGTGACGGGAGCGGCAGCTCCTGAGCTCAAGGCGCCATCGAGTCGCACCTTAGTCCTGTGCTCATAAGTGGTGTTCCTAAAACCAGAATGAAACCAGATTAGCCAACTAAAACCCTACCCCACACTTAGTAGAAAAACTCAATTTCACAAAGAAATGAGGGAAACTAAGTGGGGTAAGCAAAGCGGAGTAACCGGTAATCATAGACAATAAAATACATACTTAGGAGCAGCCAGAATCGGATAAGTACAATCAGAGTTCAAAAAGAGTGAAACCGACATTCAGAAAGTCAACATTTATAGCACAATGAACCCTAATCATGGCAAGACTATCACAACTTGGGGAATGACGGTAAAATATGATCTCAAATGGCAAGCACGATAATCTGAACGAGAATGAACACATACGACAGCCAAACGATCAAAAACAGTTCATGGTCAAACCGACATTTCTCATAAGTCAACAAAACAAACAATTAATCGTATGCATAGCAACACATGATCAAATGATATGGAAATTAAGCACGGAACTCCCTAAGCATGCTAGAACAGTTCTATAAGTTCAGCTAACCTAGTTCACACGAAAACAGTCAGCACGCAAAATGAGGCAAACCGAAAAGTCAACTGAAAGTCAACCCCGCAAAATTTAGCAATCCGTATGTCAAAAGATTCGTATTGAAAAGCTCTACAACTTACCTTGAAGCCATGGATGCTAAAAATGAACGGTTTGGGAGGAATCGGTGAAAAACTTTGAAAATGAGGGTTTCGGTGAACTGGAGTTGCAAAGCTCCGATTTGAATGTTCTAGGGCTTGAAAAGATCGGAATTGGAAGGGGAATTGAGCGGCGGTGGTCGGCGATGGCGGCGGCGGCGGAAAACGGCGGCGACGGCAGTTTTTAAAGAGGGGTGGCGGTCGGCGGTTTTGAAAACAAAGGGGAGGGGATTTTCGGCGTTTAAAACGAAAATGAAAGAAGGGAAGAGAGAGAGTGGTAAATCCGGATTTTAAAGGAATAGTTGGGTGATTTTCAAAATTATTTCGGCGAAAATAAGAGGGTGTTTTCGTCGAAAATTGGAGTTAAAATGGCTCGCCGAAAACACTCAACTTTTCGAACCGAAAAGATAGAACAGGAGACCGGGTTCGAAAATTCTAAAATGTTTTCGCCGAAAAATAGGGTTTTAGTTTCGCCGAAAATTTTGAACTGTTCGGATTAAAATATTTTCACAAATCCATCCAACTTCAGAAAATCACAGTTAAATCCACAAAAATCGGAACGACCTCAATCAACTTGCGACTGACTCTATGACACACAGACTCTACAAGAAAAATAATAAATCAAACAGACTGACACTTTTGGCTCCCCCGAACTGACTCTAAAATACCAAGTTCGACAATAATTAAAAACAGACTCCAGCCGTGGGTTGCCTCCCACGAAGCGCTCTTTTATTAACGTCCTTGAGCTGGACGATACCTGGACGGTATTAGGAGACATCCCAACTTAGAATCTCCTTAACGCTCGCGTCGGAGTTCATGAAGTACAGCTTCGGGACTTCTCCGGTAAGCGTAAATCTCTTCCCGTTTGCATGTAAAAGCTTGGTACGTCCATCGGGAAGATGGTCAATGATCTTGAAGGGCCCGAACAGCTCTCTGGAGAGGTCATCCTTCTTGATTGTTACGATGGAAGGAATGAGGACTGTCGGCTTCTTCTTTTCTTTTATCTCTGGCTTGGTATCACCAGGATCGGTGATCGTCAGTACTTCCTTAGGAGATGCTTTCGGCTTCTCCCCCCATACTTGTTCCGGCGCCGGTTTCTCGAACTAATAGGTGGTGCAGCTGGCTCGGTGGAAGATGGCGGAACTTTTGGCCTCCAGACCATTTGGGTCTTCGTCTTCTTGTTCCTTCCTCGAGGTCTGCTCGGTTTAGCGCTCGGTGGCTTAGAAGAGGCTTGCAATTCCTTCTTCTTCTTCTTGAGCGGCTTCTGAACTGAAGTTTCTGGCTTCTTCTTAATGACCTGTTTAATATCTGCAGCAACAACTGATCTAGAGACACTGGAAGAAGCATTAGTAACGGAGTTGACCGGAGTCAACTCCACTAGTTTCAACAGCTAGGCAGTGAGATTCTTCATTCCTAGAGTCATATTTCATGCCATCTTTAAGACGGAACGTTTTCGTTTCTTTACCGACCCTTAGAGTTAAAGAACCATTTGGAACGTTAATATTCATTCCAGTAGTAGCCATGAAAGGTCGACCTATGAGTATGGTAGAATCATCTGTACTAGTATCCATAATCACATAGTCAGCTAAGAACGTGAACGGACCACATTTAGTGACAACGTCTTTAATCTCTCCCTTAGGAGTTTTAAGTGATCTATCAGCAAAGACAAGTTGCATACTAGGCGGTTCAAGTTCTCCTAGGTTTAATTTTTCAAACAGGCTCATAGGCATGACATTAACAGACGCTCCTAGATCAACTAAACAGCGTTCAATCTCAACATCATTGATGACCAGAGGCAAAGTAAAAGAACCAGGATCAGATAACTTAGTTGGGTATGGAGAGGCAGGTTTCTTAATACGAATGTCAGGATATCCTTCCTTGTTCCCCTTCATGCCAGTCTCGATCCTTGCATTTGGCAGCAATGCTCTAGGAAAAGGAGGCTTCACGACGTACGGTGCAAGAGGAGGATCTTCCTCCTTAGGCGCCGGTTCCTGTTCTTCTTTTTCCTTCGGAGTTTCAGCGATCCTGCGTAAGACAGAACAAGCATCAGCAATTAAGTTTGGAAGTTTTCGAGCGGTTACCATCTTGGCTTGCTCCTTTCTCAGATTCGGCTCTGTCTGGCTTGGAAGCTGGCCAAATGGTCGACCAGATGCTAGCATGCTCGAGATGTTGTTCACGGCTTGCTCAATCCTTTGTCCAGATGCTATCTGTTCTTGATTGAGAAGAGCTTGAGCCTTGAACTGACTGTCATGATCATCGAGTCGTGTGATGATCTGGCTGAGCTTCTTATCCAGGTCACTGACATTGTTCTCTCTTTGATGCTGCTGCCATGGATAGGTATTGTTCAGATATTGATTCTGGCGATTGCCAGGAGCAGTTCCATAATTACCCGGATTGTGATGCGGCGGCTGGTAGACACCTGACGGCGGATGGTTAGGCTTCTGATCCTGAGCTGGACCAGCCGGGCGGTTATTTTGGTTCTGGTTATGATTGGCACCAGCATTGTAGGGAGGTCTGTCTTGATAGTTCCCTTGCTGTCTGAAGTTACGGTAGCCAGCATAACCATTCTGATTATTGACGAAGCCTTGTTGGATGAAATTTACGTCTTCGGCAGACCAGACTTCTGCCTTACCAAAATTCTGACAACGGCCTCCGTTATGTGCGCAAGCTCCACACCACTCGCAATCGGCAACGTAGACAGAGGCTGTCGGCGGCTTTATCGGAGTGGAAGACTTCTTCAAATGCTTCTCTACCTCTGCTTTGATTACAGCTTCGAGATCTAGCTTGCTCCTTGATCCTTCAGATTGTCGTTCCCAGTTCCTTGACTTGGAAGCACAGTTTGCGAAGTGAAGAAGAGCAGCTTTAGGAGTGAGTGTAGTGCAATCCCCTTCAGCTAGAGAATTGACCCACTTGGCGGATTCTTCTCGAAGTCCTCGAGAAAAGATTTCAGCTAACTGCCTCTTCTCGAATCCATGATGAGGGCAGGTGTAGAGAAATTCTTGGAATCGATTCCAAGTATCATATAAGCTTTCTCCTTCTTTCTGGGAGAATCTGGCAATGCTGTCCTTGATGGCGGTTGTTCTGGCCGGAGGGAAGTATTCTTCAACGAAGTCCTGAGCTAGAGTATCCCAATCAGTGTAATAACCAGGTGGTTTGCCAGTAAGCCACCTCTTAGCAGGGCCTTTCAGAGAGAACGGGAAAGCTCTCAGACAAAGAGTGTTTTTGTCGAGGTTTCCGCTCTTGAAAGTGCTGCAGAGATCAAGGAAATCTGCAAGATGAGTGCACGGATTGTCTAGGGGCCTGCCTTCAAACTGTAAATCCCTAGAGATCATAGTCAAGAATGGAATCTTGATCTCATAGTCAGGATCTCCTTCAATGCGCGGAACGGCAATGGCAGATCGAACGCTAGTCGCGCTCGGCTTGTTATAGTCTGCTAGACTCTTCTGTGCAGGTGGTGGCGGCGGCAGTTGATCGCCATTTGGTGGTGGTGGTGGTAATCTATCGTCCATGGCGGGAGATGGAGGAGGTGAGAGCGACTCGGTGTATGAAGCGGATGAAGATGACGGTACAGGTGAAGATGGAGATGAGGAACTCTCCTTTGGTTCCTCGATCTTGATCGGAGTGATGAATGGATTGGATCTGCCTTTCTTCAGAATCTGTGATCGTAGAGGTGGAGCGGAACTGCCTGGTCTCTCTGCACTCTTAGCCTGTTCGGTTTGAGAGCGAGTCCAAGGACGGTGAGGCATACACCTGTAAACCTACAGATAACAAAGACAAACAAAACCAGTGTAAAATCGAAGTGGATGGAAAGGTGAAAGATGGAAAGTAGAAGAATATATTGCCAGTTCTTCTTTCGAACAATCAAAAGAAGTCCCGGCAATGGCGCCAATTTGATGAACCATCCGGTCGTTGTTATGCGGACGTTCAAACAAATAACTAACAAAGCTACAAAAGCTAGGGTAGATCGTATTCCAGGGGTTTTCTAAGATTGACTACTTTAAAACTGGCAAAATACTCAAATGCAAGCAAGTTGTGCGTGGTGTGAGTTCCACGACTTCTAAATCTATGAAATGCGGAGAAATTAAAAATTAATCTAAGCAGATTGGAAATTAGGGTTTGAAAACAAGGATGACTGACAAACTTAGACTTTGAATCCCCCTTCGTTCCCAGAGCATTGGCAATCAACAGATCAGCGGATTTCGATTCTCATTCAATCAATTACTAAGACACCACCATAACTCCTTACCCTTAGGTTTAAGACCGGCGAACGTTCGCTCTATCCGTTCTAACTACCAAGATTAACTAGCCGCCCGGGTACGGTCCCCTCTCGCAACGACTTAATTAACTGGTGCAATTACTAATGATTAATGAGTTACTCTTGCAGTGAATTAACCCTAACCGGTTCCTACGAAAGGCACGCTCCAATTATAAGGTAATTGTTCAATTTGATGTTCTAAAGTAAGGCGAGCGTTCGCTTCTATCCTTAGCTTAACCAGAATCTAATCTAGGTGATCAATCCAGACAAGAAACATGAACAATGAAGAACAAATCAAACATGAAAAAGAACTGATTGAATTTCGAATCTAATCACCACCGATCCGTGACCGCTTTAAAGCCATGGGTCACTTAGGGTTCATCTAGTCTAAGCTCTAACGAGTTTAGCTACTCATGATTATTACAAAAGAAACAAAGACAAAGAGAGAGTTCATCATTCAGAGGAAGAACAAAAAAGAATCAGAAAAACCTAATTTAGACGACTCTGACAGACTTCGATCTTCGGTAGATAACACTCCTAGCTCCGGTTCTCCGAGATGAAAGGATGGCGTCACGATCTCTTTCCGGCTCTTCGAACTCTAACTTTTCACTCCAGAACTCAGAGAAAATCGTAGGATTCTGATTCGAAAAGTATTTTCTGATGTAAATTATGATGTATATCCTTTTTGGGCCGCCGGGTTAAGTATTTATACTTAACCCTAATCAGCCGGATTTCTTTGATATTTTTGCCGAAAATAGTGAATTATTTTCGCCAAAAATATACTTGTGAATGGAAGTCCCGCCGGCTGATTCCTCTGCCTTTTCTTCTCGGTCCGAAAACTCAACACTTTCGCCGAAAAATCTCCTTCACTTGGCGTCATGCCATTTGTACTATTATTTTCGCCGAAAACATATGTTATTTTCGCCGAAAATGTAAGTGTGAACGGGCAGACTTTTGGTTTGACTTGATCGGCTCCTTGGATCGATTCCGGTTTGATTCCTCGAGGTTCCAATGCCTTAGACACGTCCTTGGTTACTTATTCGACGGCAAAAACCTGTGCTAACACAAAAACACTATAAAACCATCAAATAGACCCGAAACGGGCCAAGGTGACACGAATGGCACGAGATAGGGCAATCGATTGAATATTCGTTATTCTACCGTAAAAACCATGTCTTAAGCAAAGAAATGTCACTTAAATGAGGCTGATAATCACGTCAAATCGAGTGTCATCAACTGTGCATCCTTCTCTGATGAACCTCTGGTCCAGCTCTTCATGCTTGGCTCGACTCCAATCGCCTATGTAGGCTGTGACTCGTGTCTTGAAGGCTTTGACTTGGCTCCGGGTCAAGGGAAGGTCTGGTCGGGTCCAGGGCACCGGGGGTTCATCACAGCGCCCAGCGCCCAGCCCCTGCGCCCAGCGCCCAGCACCGGCCCTCCAACGCCCAGCTCCAAAGCCCCCGCGCCCAACCCCCGCGCCTCCGGGCCCAGCCTCGACACCAGCCCCGACACTAGTTCGGCCCCAGCCTTGGCCCAGCGCCCAGCACCGGCCCCAGCCCCGACACCAGCCCCACCGACTCAGGCCCAGCACATAGTGCCCAGCCCCAGAGTGCCAGTACCAGCCCTGGTACGACCCGAGACCCCTAGGAGCGTCCATGAACAACCAGGTCAAGTCCTATACCCCCTGTGATTATTTTTATTATCTCTGACGGATTATCAGGCAAGGATTCGAGGATGAATCCTCTTCAAAAGAGGGGGATGATGTGATCCTGGCCACCAAGCCTGGCTTGGACACAACTGATGCCGACCCGGCCCCAGCACTGATGCCGGGCCGAGAATACACCGACCCCAGGCCCACACCGGCACCACCACCGGAGCCTAAAAGAGCCCAAGCCCCGGAGCTAGAAGATGCACCTGGGAGGATGCTGATCCTCAGCCAGGGACCAAGGCCAGCTCCTGCTCCAGCCAAAGTCCATTTCATGACCCGCTGATGCTGCAGTTTTAGCGGTATCAAATAACTAACCTACCGAAGTAGACTAGATCGTATTCCACAGGGTTTCTACTAATCGACTACTCAAAGAAGCTGGCAAATTACTCAGGTTTAAACACTTTGTGCGTGGTGTGAGTTCCACGACTTCTAATCTAATAAACAAAGGAAAATAAAGACAAAAAGATTAAAACGGTTGACTAACAGGAAGATAGACGAGCTTAGACTTCGAATCCCCCTTAGATCACCAAGGCAACGGCAATCACAAGACCAGCGGTTTTCAATTCTAATTCAATCAGTTTCTATACACCACCATAACTCCTGACCCTTAGGTTTAAGACCGGCGAACGTTCGCTCTATCCGTTCTAGCTACCAAGATTAATTAGCCGCCCGGGTACGGTCGCCTCTCGCAACGACTTAACTTAACTGGTGTAATTACTAACGATTTATGAGCTACTCTTGCAGTGGATTAACCCTAATCGGTTCCTACGAAAGGCACACTCCAATTATAAGGTTAACTGGTTGAATTGATGTTTTAAAGAGAGGCGAGCGTTCGCTTCTATCCTCAGCTTAACAAGAATCTAAACTAGGTGATCAAGGAAGACAAGTTTATGCGCCAAAGCAGGGAGATGTCTGGCGACTAACCCTAGCTTGCGAAAACCTAATCTAGGCGATCAACCAGAGAAGAAACATAAACAATCAAGAACAAAACAACCATGCAAAGAGAAACTGATTGAACTTCGAATCTAATTACCGCCGAACCGTGACCGCTTTTAAAGCCCTGGGTCACTTAGGGTTCATCTAATCTAAGCTCTACAAGTTTAGCTACTCATAACGATAACAGAAGAATCAAAGGCAACAAAGGAAATCATCATACAGAGGAAGAACAGATAAGAACTGAAAAACCTAATTCTGACGACTCCGGCGAAGCTTCAATCTCCTAGATCTTCAACTTTATGCTCCGAGCTCTCCGAGGTGGAAGGATGGCGTCACGATCTCTCCACGGATCTTTGAACTCTCTAAACTCTATCTATCGACCCTAAGGTCGTGGCTAATCAGCCAAAATTCGTGTGTCTTCAATCTGGCTTCAAAAAGTCTATATATAACCCTAGAAACCCTTTACAAGTTGGAAAAGGCTGAATTTTCCCGTTTGGGGAGCTTACACGGCGTGTAAGCTCACAGTGCATTGAGCTTACACGACATGTAAGCTCCAAAACGCAGCGTTTTGAGCTGTGCTGCACTCCGACTTTTTTCAATCATTCCCGCTCCGTTTGAACTCCGATTTGGTCTCCGTTTGAAGCGCTGGACTCGTGAGAGAGTCCTCTATAATGTGGTAACCTGGGGCTCAACATAAAAGCTCACAAAAAGGGTAAAAATAGCCAAGAAATGGACAATGTACGCACTAGGAGCCGATAATCACAAAGTTACGACAAATGCACCAAATACTCATCAAAATGGCATCAAAGGGTATGAAATGTTGCTTAAATGGGACTGATAATCACGTCAAATCAAGTGTCATCAAAATACCCCATACTTAAGCTTTTGCTTGTCCTCAAGCAAACTGAACTAGAACACACTCAAATTCACAAATGACAGAGATTAAACTGAGATTCAATTCTAACGATTTGGTTTAGACTGTTCCACGTAGAAAAAGTGACCTACACATGCAAGAACATAAACCAAACAAGTTTTCGATCTCACTAATTTATGCACACTTCAAGTAGTAGTTTTAACAAAGCTCATTTCTTGGCAAAACAATTAATTATGATTAACCGACTACGATAACACCAATTCTAATAAAAAAAGACTTTAAGCTCTAGCCATGATGTGGATGTGGAGGAAGGAAAAGTGACGTGGCTATCGACTCGACTTCATCCGTTTCTAGATCTGTACAGTTACATGTTCTAGCTAGGACCGATTTAAACAACAATTTATTTCAAGATTCAAACTTTCTTCATTGATTTACTGCATACTAGTGCTCGATACCAAACACTTCACTTAGGTGTTGGACCTACCTAGCTCACAGTATTTGTGCCTACGCTAGTGCTCAACCCGAACACTTCACTTACGTGTCGGGCTTGCCTAGTTTTATTTTTAGCACTTAAACAACTTAACAATTACTTTGAACAACTCAATTACTTGATTTAACAATTTAGCCACTTGATCCTAGCTAGTTATAACTTTTTAAACAAGATTTCGAATTGGATTTCCGTCTAATCTCTAGCCACAATCACAGGTGAACAAATATGGAGTGAAAACATGGGATAAGCTAGCATTTATCATCTTAGAATGGTGTTATCGAGCTTTGTTATTAACAAGTCAATCAGTTTAATTGATTCAAATTTCAACTACAAGAGTGATTTATGATCTGTTCTGACCTAGACTCATTTAATATCAGTTCCGACACGTTGGTTACAAGTTCTAAGTGGAACAGTCTAGACGTCATTGTTCAAAATTGAAGTCAGTTTAACACCACGAGTCAAGAATTGAGTAATTCTATGCTAGAGAATTTCAAAATTGAACCACAGAATCATAGATAGCAAACAAGATCATGCATAATCCTAGACTCCTACCCCACACTTAAACGGTTCTGTGTCCTCACAGAACTAATCTAGAGTAGAGAGATACGAAGAACCTGTGACAAGATGGTCGGTGTAGGGGATGAACACGAAGAGTCTGAAGCAGAGCGGAGTAGCTACTCGAGTTCCTACAAAGCAAAAACAACAAAAAGATCAAAAGGATACCGGGACAAGTGTCCCGGATCTACACAGAATAAAAGTCGAACAAAGACGGTTAGGGGAATTTTGTAAATATTTTGACTCTTTTTTTTAAAAGGTTTTCGAAAATTTTCTGACCCAACTAAAGTTTTCGCCGAAAAACTAGTGAAGTTTTGGCGAAAACTACTTTGAAAACAAAGACAGATGACTTAACTAAGCATTTTCGCCGAAAACTTTAGAAGTTTTCGACGAAAACTACTTCAAAAACAGAACAGACTCAAACAGACTAAGGTTTTCGCCGAAAAATCTGAGGAATTTTCGGCAAAAATTTGACCTGACACAAAAAAAATTAAAACAGACGAAAATAGAAGAAAACTGACACTTTGGCTCCCCAAAACGACTCGAACGATGAAAAAGACTGACTCAATAATTCAAAAACGGACTCCAGCCGTGGGTTGCCTCCCACGAAGCGCTCTCTTTTAACGTCCTTGAGCCGGACGGTACCTGTTAGGGACCCCAACTTAGGAGTTCCTTGAAGTCAATCATCTTCTTCAAGGATAGCGGTTGAGTGCCATGTAGCACTCCAGCAGGGTGATGTAGCCGGTAGTGCTCTAGTAGATCGTGATTTTTTTTGGATGACCAGTTCTTCTTGAATTCTCCTTCTGGAGGAGGAAATAGGTAGTACGGCGCGGCATGGTCAATGAGCTCCATCTTCTCCACTTTATGATCATCTAGAGTTCTATCAGGATCGAGTATGTATGCTTCCAAACCCTTGACGTCTTCGATCCCCACGTGCTCGTCTCTGGCATGATCTATAGGTTGGCTCGGCGGAAGCTCTATTGAGGATATCTCCTTGATTTCTTCGTGCTCCTCTTCGGCTTTAACTTTAAGATGGATTGGCTCTTTGTCTTCATCAACCACCACCACCAAGGATTCTTCATCAGATGCTTCTAGCTCGCAATAGTCATGGGGGAGATTGTCATGTTCATCTTCGTACGGCTCTTGAGCATCTTCTTCCATTAGTGGATTCGGTTGCTTGAGCTCGACATCCACCATGTTACGAGCTTGTAGCTTCGAAACGAGATCATCCAAGGGGATTCTACTCTTGCCGTCTGTTGTCGATGCTGATGAACTGGTATATACACCTCTTGGTGATTTTGTTGGTGGTGTGTAGCTTCTGGCTCTTCTTCGAAATGTTCTTGAGCATCTTCTCCCTTCAATTGCACTAGTC
This sequence comes from Linum lewisii, assembly GCA_034768395.1. Lineage (NCBI taxonomy): Eukaryota > Viridiplantae > Streptophyta > Magnoliopsida > Malpighiales > Linaceae > Linum > Linum lewisii. Next base: position 30,417,716 of record CM068303.1, on the reverse strand, counting down.
GCTTGAGCGCAGCATTCAAGGCATCAACAGCATTGTCCGTTGATTGGAGGTTGTCGATCGTGGCTTGGGTGCTTGCCATCCATTGTTGATGCTCATAAGTGTGTAAATCCATCTCTTGGGAGTTTTCGAGATATGGTGCTTCATTGATGTGCCACTCTCGGTACCGGTCATCCCACCTGTAATCCTGCATGATCAAAATTAAAAAGCACTACCCAGGTAAATCATGGAAATATGGAGGGAAAATAAATGGTAGGCGGAAAGGTAGAAGAATAATTTGCCAACTCTTCTTTCAAACAATTAGAAGAGTCCCCGGCAACGGCGCCAATTTGATGCTGCAGTTTTAGCGGTATCAAATAACTAACCTACCGAAGTAGACTAGATCGTATTCCACAGGGTTTCTACTAATCGACTACTCAAAGAAGCTGGCAAATTACTCAGGTTTAAACACTTTGTGCGTGGTGTGAGTTCCACGACTTCTAATCTAATAAACAAAGGAAAATAAAAGACAAAAAGATTAAAACGGTTGACTAACAGGAAGATAGACGAGCTTAGACTTCGAATCCCCCTTAGATCACCAAGGCAACGGCTATCACAAGACCAGCGGTTTTCAATTCTAATTCAATCAGTTTCTATACACCACCATAACTCCTGACCCTTAGGTTTAAGACCGGCGAACGTTCGCTCTATCCGTTCTAGCTACCAAGATTAATTAGCCGCCCGGGTACGGTCGCCTCTCGCAACGATTTAACTTAACCGGTGTAATTACTAATGACTACGAAAGGCACACTCCAATTATAAGGTTAACTGGTTGAATTGATGTTTTAAAGAGAGGCGAGCGTTCGCTTCTATCCTCAGCTTAACAAGAATCTAAACTAGGTGATCAAGGAAGACAAGTTTATGCGCCAAAGCAGGGAGATGTCTGGCGACTAACCCTAGCTTGCAATCTAGGCGATCAACCAGAGAAGAAACATAAACAATCAAGAACAAAACAACCATGCAAAGAGAAACTGATTGAACTTCGAATCTAATTACCGCCGATCCGTGACCGCTTTGAAGCCTGGGTCACTTAGGGTTCATCTAATTTTAGCTCTACAAGTTTAGCTACTCATAACGATAACAGAAGAATCAAAGGCAACAAAGGAAATCATCATACAGAGGAAGAACAGATAAGAACTGAAAAACCTAATTCTGACGACTCCGGAGAAGCTTCAATCTCCTGGATCTTCAACTTTAAGCTCCGAGCTCTCCGAGGTGGAAGGATGGCGTCACGATCTCTCCACGGATCTTCGAACTCTCTAAACTCTATCTATCGACCCTAAGGTCGTGGCTAATCAGCCAAAATTCGTGTGTCTTCAATCTGGCTTCAAAAAGTCTATATATAACCCTAGAAACCCTTTACAAGTTGGAAAAGGCTGAATTTTCCCGTCTGGGGAGCTTACACGGCGTGTAAGCTCACAGTGCATTGAGCTTACACGGCATGTAAGCTCCAAAACGCAGCGTTTTGAGCTGTGCAGCACTCCGACTTGTTTCGATCATTCCCGCTCCGTTTGAACTCTGATTTGGTCTCGTTTGAAGCGTTGGACTCGTGAGAGAGTCCTCTATAATGTGGTAACCTGGGGGCTCAACATAAAAGCTCACAAAAAGGGTAAAAATATCCAAGAAATGGACAATGTACACACTAGGAGCCGATAATCACAAAGTTACGACAAATGCACCAAATACTCATCAAAATGGCATCAAAGGGTATGAAATGTTGCTTAAATGGGACTGATAATCACGTCAAATCAAGTGTCATCACCCGCCAGGAGCTGATGTTGACACCGAGCACAGACCCGGACCCCGGGCCAAGCCTAGCACCCATGCCGACCCCCACGGGCCCCCGGAGCAAAGACCTACCTAAAGACATCCCTAAGGTACCCTGGAAAGAAGGCTTGAAGCGGAACTCAAAAGGCCTGGACAGAATTGAAGAAGGCCCCAAGCGAAGCTTGCCACAAGCACAGGGCCCATGCCAGTGCCCGTCAGAGGAGCACTTTTGGCCCAGCGAACAATTGACCCGCGCCTTTTGGGATTTTCCAAAGGTACTGGAATTCTTATGGCCCCAGGATTACCCTCCAACAAACGGAGCTCAATTCGGAGGAGTATCAAGGGAGATAGGGCTAGAACAAGTCATAGTGATGCTTGGCCTAAGCATCAAGGAGTGGAGCTCGGATGCTGATCCGAGGGAGCCGACACCAGGAGCTAGGATCAGGCCACCTCATAAGCCTGATACAATGAAGGATGCTTGACCATCAAGGACGCGGGACATGAAGAGAAGATGCCAAATACATCCAAGCAAGGAATCCTAATCAAGCTAGGATTTCCCGGTTTTGGACAGTTTTTAGTCTGACGAAGAATGACGGTTTTGGGCTACCTGGAGATAGAATTTGGGCTGAATCCCAACATGAAAGTTGAAGCCCATGACGTCTGCTAGTGATATGCCAAAGGGATTATTTTTACTATTTTATTTGGTATTTATTTGGCAATTTCTCCCAGAACCCGTTCTGCTGTATTTTAGGATTTTCCAGCCTCCTTTTTAGGAGTTCTAGTTTATGTAGGATTCTTTTCCCTTATAGGATTGGAATCCGAATTTTCCCTCTTGTCAGTCTAGATTAGGATTAGTTAAAGTCCTCTTTAGAATTCTAATTAGGACTCTTTTTATTTCTTTATTTTATTATTATTTAGGAAGTAGTCTTTAGGGAGGAGAGCTTGTTCCCTCACCTATATATAGAGGCCGCCGGCCACCCTTGTAAGACACCTTTGAATTGAATAAACACTTAAACTTAGGTTTTCTCTCTAGCATGGAATTGCTAATCTCTTCTCGACTTTCATGGAATTGATTGTTGTTTAGATCGACTTATCATCAAGAGCATCCATCTCTTGGCGTGGCGTCATCGACTTGATACTTCTGGTTCCTAGCTGTTATATAGCTAACGGGTCAAAGTCCTCTTCCATCCCGGTTCCGACGGTTTCTACCTCGTTGCATGATCATCAGCTTGCGGTGGTTAAGGTCGTCTGCCCACGGTTGCAGCGGTTCACATCATAACAACTCCTAAATAATAAAGAAATAACCTAGAGTCCTATTTAGACTACTAAAATGACTTAAATATTCCTAAACAATCGAAGACTAAAAGAGAAATCCGAATAAAATACTAAAAAGGAATAAAAATAGAAAAATGTGTTCAAAACCCTAAACCGACGGATGCCCGGTTGGGAAACCCTAATTAGGGCCGAATCCGGTTTAGGAAAGTCGGCGCCGCCTTTGTGAAGTGACTCCGGGCAGCCGACCGGCTGGAAATTCCTATTCCTACACCCCGCCGGGATCACCCATGAGGGCAAAGGCCTTAGGGCCTTATAAGAAGCGCTTAGGACCTCGCCAGCACCTTAAGATAAACCCTAAGAGGTTTACCAAGCCCCAATAGGTAGTGAGGTTCAAGTACAGCCCTCCCGAAGGGCTCAACAAGCACGGATGAGCGTCTGGACCCATCCGGCCCTAACTTGGGCCCCGGTGCTCATGGCAGCCAAGGAACCTAGCTTGGCCAACACCTTAGGTACTAAGTCTAAGGACCCAGGAGGTGCTACACAACCCTGGGATCCTCTAGATGCCTTCTTAGAGGAATGCCGATTGAAGAAGGCCCAGCCCCGGCCTAAAGGAGCTCCAGTCGGCCCTACCCCGAGCGCTCCTTCGACCCTAGCACTAAGGCTAGGGTTCCAAGAGCTCAAGGACCGGATGACGACCTTAGGGGAACCTCTAAGGACCTTCCTAGACAACTGGGAGACACAAGAACGGCCAGGCCTGAGCATATCCGAGAGAAGGCCCGAAGGCAGACTACACCTGGGCGCCAGCCCCGGCCTCGGAAGGCCCCAACCGGGCCCTAGCACCCAGCCAGCAGGGGACTCTACCCCTAGGAGGACCTACACCCCCCTCAACCACATACAAGGCCTAGAGCCGAGCCTAGGAGCTGCCAACCTAGGAACACAGAAGGAAATGGAGGAAATGAGGAAATGGAAGGAAGGCCGAACAGGCAGGCCGAGCGAGAACCCCGGGAACCAACCAGCATCAACATCAGACCCGCCGGAGCACAGCACTAGGAGCCCCGAGCCATGCCTAGCCCGAGCAACCGATGCCACCGCCAATTCCAAGCCCGATAGCAAAGGCGGTGCCGACTTTCCTAATCCGGCCCGCGCGTGAGCGGCACACACCGACCGGATCCGCCGGTTTAGGGTTTTTAGCCGGCTTTTGTATTATTTAAGTCTTTTAGTATTATACTCGGATTTTCCCTTTTAGTTTCGATTCTTTAGGAGCAAGTAAGTCCTTTTATTCTATTTAGGACTCACGACCATTATTTTATTATTTTAGAGTTCTTTTCCAAGTAGGAAACGTGAGACTGTTCACGATTTCCTCACCTATAAATAAGTGGCTTTGGCATCATTGTAAAGACAGACTTTTTCCAATCAATCAATCAAATACAGAACTTTGTTCTTCAATTCTTAGTTTTATGTTGCGTGCATAGCTTAGAGTAGGTATTATCAATAGAAGTATTCCCCTTCTGTCGTGGAGCCATTCCTGGACACTACGGGTTCTCGGCTGTTATATAGCCGACGGGTCCTAGTACTAATCCGCCCCCGGTGCCAAAGGTGATCGAGCGAAGGTTCAAGACTTGCGGTGGTTAGGGTCGTCTGCCCACGGTTGCAGCAGTTCACACCAGTTTTGGTATCAGAGCTTCGGTTCAACTCGAGGAACCACAATCTATCCCAGTCTTCAGGTTTGAAACCCTGGATTCATATCCTTTACTTTCAGTCTTAAAAAATCCTTGAAAAAAACCTACCTATCTTTATTTTCGTGTTATTAGAAAATCAGTTTAGAAAAACCATCTATTTTTCATTCTTGTTCGAAGCATTGTAAAAAAAAGAGAAGAAAATAAAAAGAAAGGCAATCTGCCCTAGGGTTTCTCGTTCATTATAGGTTGATCTTAAGAAGAGGGGTAGATAGATATATTTGCTTCCCTGTATTATCAACTAACATGGCAGATGAAAGACTCAACCACATGGAGGCCAACGTTCTCAACATTACTCAAATTCTAACCACGTTACAAGAATCTGTGGCTCGGCTGGAAAGGAGAGCCGCGGAGCAAGGATTTGAGAGGGAGAGACCTCGTGGCGACCGAGAACGGGAGGACAGAAGACCGCCCCAAGACGTTGACGATGATGTGAGCAGCCTTAAGCTCACTGTGCCTAAGTTCAACGGGAAGGCCAACGCCGACAACTACTTAGACTGGGAAAGAAGCATGGAAGACTTCTTGGACTGCCACAACTACTCCGAGAGGAAAGATCAATGTAGCCACCATAGAATTCACTGACTACGCTGCCTTGTGGTGGAGTCAATACCGGCGGCAAATCCTTAGAGAAGAAGAAGAACTCGTTGGGACGTGGAGAGAGCTGAAGAGAATAATGAGAAAGAAGTTTGTACCGGTTGCATATACAAGAGACTTGCATATTAAGCTACAAACCCTAAAACAAGGAAGTATGTCCGTGGAAGACTACCACAAGGAAATTGAGATGCTGGTAACACGACTTGACCTTAAAGAGGACGAGGAGGACAGAATAGCCCGGTTTACCAACGGCCTACAAAGGGATATCATGCATCAAGTCAACATCCTTCATTATGTTGACTATGAAGATTTAGTAGCCTTGGCGATCCGAGTGGAGAGGGAGATCAAGAATGGCTTCGGCAAGAGGTCCGCGCCACCCGCCACTAGCACTTGGAAGTGAGCTGCCAGCACCAGCCAGCCCCCATGAAAATCCGGCCCTAACCAGGCCCAAGGCGGCAAGCCAAACCCTAGCCCCGCCGCCAATCGGGTAACCCCGAGCACCGCCCCTACTGTACGAGTACTAACCATAGGCCTAGCGGCATTGTTTGTTTTAAATGTTTAGGGCCGAGGACATGTGGCAAGGGACTGCCCCAATCAGAGGGTAATGTTACTCAAGGAAGGAGAAGTCGTCACCGACGACGAGGAAGAAGAAGCGAAGGATGGCAAAGAAGAAGACTCCGACAGCGGAGAAGAAGTACAGGTTCAAGGCCTCGAAAAATTCACGGGGATGTTCGTGAAAGACCTAACCTAGGTCCCAAGGCCTGGCGAGACACCTTGGCCGAGCCATACATCCCTGGCATTGGCCCGAATCAAGAACAGCGCTCGGACAGCATCGGATCAACCCCGAGCTAGTACCCAACGCCTTACGAAGTGGTACATGAGCATCTACTAGCCATCCCCCTACTGGTGCAGGAACAGCACCCGGACACCCCGAGGCCCCCGAGGGACGTACATGCTATCCGGGACATGCACACCGAGGAGGTGTCACACTGACTTTTGCGCTGGCACCCATCCGACTCCACCTACCTCCAAGGCGACGGCGGTAGAAAAGAGCCCTAGCAAGGAGGAGGGGCTCCACTGGGACGACCTGTACTCTCCCATGTCTTCTACGAGCTTCAACATTAAAGTCAACAGTCCATCGACTGATGACAACATGAACACCGACGGTGCCAGCTCAGAAGACCCAGAGCCTTGGTCAGACTCGGATTCCAATGAGTACCCAAGCCCCCGAAGCATGAGGGAAGATAGCCCCAACACCACCCCACCAGCCGCCGACTTGAAGAAACCCCTGCCCAGCACACGCACGAAGAATTAGGATTCGAGGACGAATCCCTTACAAGAAGAGGGGAATGAAGTAACTTCGGGCAGCCGACCGGCTGGAAATTCCTATTCCTACACCCCGTCGGGATCACCCATGAGGACAAATGAAGTGACTTCGGGCAGCCGACCGGCTGGAAATTCCTATTCCTACACCCCGCCGGGATCACCCATGAGGGCAAAGGCCTTAGGGCCTTATAAGAAGCGGTTAGGACCTCGCCAGCACCTTAAGATAAACCCTCAGAGGTTTACCAAGCCCCAACAGGTAGTGAGATTCAAGTACAGCCCTCCCTGAAGGGCTCAACAAACACGGATGAGTGTCTGGACCCATCCGACCCTAACTTGGGCCCCAGTGTTCATGGCAGCCAAGGAACCTAGCTTGGCCAGCACCTCAGGTACTAAGTCTAAGGACCCAGAAGGTGCTACACAACCCTGGGATCCTCTAGATGCCTTCTTAGAGGAATGCCGATTGAAGTAGGCCCAGCCCCGGCCTGAAGGAGCTCCAGTTGGCCCTACCCCGAGCGCTACTTCGACCCTAGCACTAAGGCTAGGGTTCCAAGAGCTGAAGGACCGGATGACGACCTTAGGGGAACCTCTAAGGACCTTCCTAGACAACTGGGAAACACAAGGAAGGCCAGGCCTGAGCATATCCGGAGAAGGCCCGAAGGCACACTACACCCGGGCGCCAGCCCCGGCCTCGGAAGGCCCCAACCGGGCCCTAGCACCCAGCCAGCAGGGACTCTGCCCGTAGGAGGACCTACACCCGCCCTCAACCCCATACAAGGCCTAGAGCCGAGCCTAGGAGCTGCCAACCTAGGAACACAAAAGGAAATGGAGGAAATGAGGAAATGGAAGGAAGGCCGAACAGGCAGGCCGAGCGAGAACCCGGGAACCAAGCAGCATCAACATCAGACCCGCCGGAGCCCAGCACTAGGAGCCCCGAGCCATGCCTAGCCCGAGCAGCCGATGCCGCCACCAATTCCAAGCCTGATAGCAAAGGCGGCGCTGATGTGACTTTATTTGGTGCATTTTTAGCTTATCATTGACCTATGAAACGCCCGTGTTTGATCCTTAAATGCCATGCTTAATATGTTTTTATCAAAGTTTTGTGCTAAGTGCTATTCTGTTGCCGGTTGCCACTTTGAGGCCAATTCCATGTCTATTGGAGATGTTTTCTTTGTATTTTCAGGTCTTGGCATTGCAGTACTGGTGACAAGGAGCACGTAGGATCAAACGGGAGGTCAATCGGAACTAGGACGGAGGAGATATGGACGTGGCAAAATCGAAGAAAATACGATTTTCAGCTGAAGACAGTTTCGGCGAAACTATCATATAGTTTTCGCCGAAGAAGAAGCTTTCGGCGAAGTTTGCAAGTCCTCGGTCCGAAAACTCTAGGCAGAGAGCGGACTTTTGATCTATGAAGGATTTTCGGCGAAAACCCTTAAATGGTTTCGCCGAAAATATATGAAGAAATTTCCAGCCGGTTCTTCAAAGGCATTTTCGGCGAAATTATTGCATAAGTTTCGCCGAAAATATTGGGCATTTTCCAGCGGCTATATAAGGGGAGAAGGCGGCGAAAATAGATCATCAATTCATTATTTACACAACACCATCGCCGATTGCCCTCTCTCTCTCAATTTTTCATCATCAACTCCATCATCTCCTCTCCCTCAAACACACACCAACCTCTCTCAATTGTTGATCAACTTGAAGATCTAAGTGAAGCCTTCCACCCTTGGATTGGAGCTTGAAGAGCAAAGTGAGAAGATCCTCCATGGAAGCAAGGATGATCTCTTCTCCTAAATTTCAGGTTTCCTCCATGGTTAAGCTAGGCTAAACTTAGGTTTAGTTTAGTGAGGGATGGATCAAGCTAGGATAGGTGATTGATTGTTTGGATTGATATTCTTATAGCCATTTGTGTAAGATGATGATCCTAGACCTTGTGCTTTATAGCCATTAGAGCTTGACTTGTTCTTTTGGTATTGTTATGTCTTTCAATTCATGAGAATGATTGATTGATGTTGATCTAAGGTTGTAGGATTGTAATTGGATGATTTGAGAGATTGGATTATCAAGTTACAACCATTTTGAGCTTGTTTTCCTTGTTGTCATTTTATCAAACACTTGGTGTGCATTTAGTTTCTTTCATTTGAAGGTTGAAAGACCCTTGTGATTGCTATGACTAGTGTTATGTGATTGACATGAGAGTGTCTTGCATCATTACCTTGTGCTAGATGATTGTTAGCATAGAATTCAAGTTCCAAGCATTTCATTGAGCTAGTTTAAAGCATTCCATTCCCTTTGTTCACATAGCGAGAGCATGGTGCATTTGGTCTAGGAATAGAGAGTCAATTGTGCGAGAGTTCGTTGATTCTACTTGAGTGAGATGCATGGTCATTAATTACACATCGTTGCTTGAGAATCAATCCAGCTTTCATGAACCTTGAGCTTGAAGAAACCCCTTGCTAGACTAAACTTTTTTCTCTTGTTTGATCCTCAATTTTCACTTGTCAATTTTACCTTGTTTGCTTATGTTTTTAACTTGTCTCCTTTCAAAACCAAACTTCAATTTAAATGTATGGACCGTTTATGAACGTTGTGAGTATTAGCCTATGAGGGAACCCTGAGGAATACGACCTTGATAATTCCTTATCAAGTTTTTGGCGCCGTTGCCAGGGACCTCTCATTCCTAAGAAAGCAATTATTAGTGAACCGATCTTTACACCTCCTTCCGTTTTCCTTTTTGCTTCCTTTTTACTCTTTATTTACTTTGTTATCCCGCATCGTTGTATTACTCGGGTGTGTTTGTTGTGCTTGTGTGCAGGAGATTTGGGTTAGTGCATGAGGCGTTCAGCTTGTCTTCAAGCACGACTCCAAGGATTAGAACAAGTGCTCGAACCACGGACTACTTCCCCACCTCCTACAGTTGAAAAACAAGAAGCTGAACGCATTTCACACCACACTATGTCTCAACACGGAGATGACGATGAACAATCGGTACATTCACATCACACTAATGAAGATGATCAATCGCAAAGAGGTGTGAGGCGCACACTAGCCAATTATGCTCGCCCAACCCTCGAAGGGGCAGCCTCGAGTATCGTGCGAAGACCGGTAAATGCAAGAAACTTCGAGTTGAAGCCTAACATGATTCAGATGGTGCAGAATGGAGTGGTGTTCAACGGTATAGATGGAGAGTGCCCATCTAGACACTTGAAGGACTTCCTTGAGATATGCGATACGGTGAAGAACGATCAAGTTCACCCGGATTGTGTACGACTCCGACTCTTCCCCTTCTCACTCAAAGGTAGAGCCAAGTCTTGGTTGGAGAACCAACCTAGTAGAACATTCACTACATGGGAGAGACTAGCCGAAGCCTTCCTCGAGGAGTTCTTTCCCCCCTATATGACGGATGCAATCCAGGATCGAATCAACCACTTCACACAACACAAGGGAGCTCTTCCATGAGACTTGGAATAGGTTCCAAGCCCTTCTTCGGTCTTGTCCTCATCACAACTTTGCCGAATGGAGCTTGGCGGATATCTTTGCTAGGTCCCTTGACTTTGAGAATACAAGGATGATCAACCAAGCCGCCGGAGGTGATCTAAGGACGCTCACTCCCGAGGATGCTCTAGAACTCTTTGCGGAGATGGCCAACAAGACAAGGAGTTGGTCTCGACAACAACCTCCAAGCTCTAAGTATGGAAGCGACACGCACTATGACTCTAGAGCTATAAGTGTTGATGCACCAAAGGATTCATCTACCTATGGGAAGAAGCATAAGTTACCGGGACATCGAGATGAAGATGACCCTATGTTTGCGCTCCTCATGTCTAAGATCGATGCTATGGCATCCCAAGTAAGTAACCTAAGCATGCCTAAGCATCCCTCCAAGGTTCAATCATCTCATGTGGGTAACCCTCCAGTGGCTTCTATATATTGTTGTGAATGTTGTGGGGGTCAAGGTCACGATGTTAGTGCTTGTCCTTCCGCCACTCCTGAGCTTGGCCAAGGCGACCATGAGGAGGTGAGTTTCGCACAAGGTCAAGGATTCCATGGTAATTTCAGCCCCCAAGGTAACTATCAAGGTAACTATAACCGACCTTGGTAAAACAAGTCTAACCATGGTTACCAAGGCCAAGGGAGTCAAGGTAGTGGTTATAGCAAGGGTTACAACCAAGGAAATCAAGGAGGTTATCAAGGCTATAGAGGGCACCAAGGAAACCAATGGTCTCAAGGAAGTAACCTAAACCAAGGTAGTCAAGGCAACCAAGGGGGGAATCAATGGAATCAAAGTGGACATCCAAGTCAAGGTTCCCAAGGTCCTACCCCACCGGGAATGTACAACCATAGAGGTGAAGGACCACCCGGTTTCAACAAGCCTCTTCAAAACAAGGAGGGTGGTTCTTCGATTTCTCAAGAAGACACCAATGCGGCAATGATCCAACTCATCAAGAATCAACAAGCTTCAATTGCCAATTTGGAGAACCAATTGGGACATATTTCTAAGGCACTCTCGGAGCACCCTCGGGCACTTTACCTTCCAATACCGAGGTCAATCCCAAGGCCCGGAGCATTGCAAGGTAGTGACATTGAGAAGCGGGAAACCTTTGCAAGATACAACCTCTTCCCCAAGTGTCTCCCAAAAGGTACAAGCTCCTAATCTAATAGTCGATGATGATGATACTAAAGATCCTTCGGATGAAGTTGAGGTTGAAGTCGAACCTCCTTCGGATAATGTGAATACTAAGGTTGCTAAGGAACCTAGTAAGGCTACATCAAGTACACCTCCGGTCTCTCCTCCCGCACCGGTTGTACCTCCTTACAAGCCTAAGCTTCCATACCCCTCTCGAGTGAGTAAGGATGGCCTTGAGAAGGTTTTTAAGAAGTTTGTGGAGCGGCTTAGTCAAATGCAGTTCTCTCTTCCGTTTCCCGAAGCTATGACTATGATGCCTCAATATGCTAAGTTCATGAAGGAACTCTACACCAACAAGAGGAAGCTACCGGAGACACCTCTAGTCCACCTCAATCAGGAATGTTCCGCCGTTCTCTTCAAGAGTCCACCAGAAAAGCTTAAGGATCCAGGTACTTTTACTATCCCTTGTGCTATAGGTAATACCTCTTTGGCTAATGGTCTTGCGGATCTAGGTGCTAGTATCAATGTCATGCCTTATTGCATATTTGAGAAACTAGGGTTGTCTAATCTTCGTCCTACTCGTATGTACATTCAACTTGCGGACAAGTCGACCAAGAGTCCTAGGGGAATTGTTCATGACGTGCTAGTTAAAGTAGGTCCTTTTGTTTTCCTAGTTGATTTCGCGGTCATTGATACCGATGATGTGGATGTCTCATTGATATTTGGTAGACCATTCCTTGCTACTTCTCGTGCTTTAATTGATGTGCATAATGGGAAATTGACATTGAGAGTAGGACAAGAGAGTGTCACGTTTTGCATAGCCGATGGCATGAAGTTTGCTCACGCACAAGATGATTTAGAGTACTCGTGTGATACTATTGCTTCGGCTAGTGTGTGTAGTATTTCTAACTTCGTGTGTAGAGATTCTTTGGATGTTTGCCTTAGAATGAATGTGCAGGAACATCTAGACACCCCAGAATTAAAAGCTCAGGTGGCTTATCTTGATGAAGGGAGAGATAAGTTGGAGAGTGAGACAGTTTTTGTTGCTGTTCCAAAGGTGGAAAGGGTGAAGACCTCTTATGAAGAACCACCTACTCTTGAGCTCAAGCCTCTTCCCACACATTTGGAGTATGCTTTCCTCATGCCAAACTCTAAGCTACCGGTCATCATCAATTCTAAGCTTCTACCCGAGCAAAGTACCGTCTAGTGGAGCTTCTCAAGAAGTACATGAGAGCTATTGCGTGGAGCATCTCGGATATTCGAGGTATAAGTCCCACATTTTGCTCACATCGGATCCTCATGGAGGAAGACTTTAAGCCGGTTGTGCAACCTCAAAGAAGATTGAATCCTAACATGAAAGAGGTTGTGAAGAAAGAGGTTATAAAGCTCATGGATGCGGGGATTATCTTTCCTATCTCGGATAGTCCTTGGGTTAGCCCCGTGCAAGTTGTTCCCAAGAAAGGAGGGATCACGGTGGTAGCTAATGACAAGGATGAGCTTATCCCAACAAGGACGATCACCGGATGGCGTGTATGCATAGATTATCGTCGACTCAATGAGGCCACTAGGAAGGATCAATTTCCTCTACCTTTCATGGATCAAATGCTCGAGCGTCTCTCCGGTCATGAGTACTATTGTTTCTTGGATGGCATGTCCGGATACTTCCAAATACCGATTGCTCCGGAGGATATTGAGAAGACCACATTCACATGCCCTTTTGGTACGTTTGCTTATCGCCGAATTCCATTTGGATTGTGCAATGCTCCCGCTACCTTCCAACGATGCATGCTTGCTATCTTTGATGATTTTGTGGAAGACATCATGGAGGTGTTCATGGATGATTTCTCGGTATTTGGGGATTCATTTGATCTTTGTTTGAGGAATCTCGAGAAGGTGTTGCACCGTTGTGAAGAGACCAATCTCGCACTAAGTTGGGAGAAGTGTCATTTCATGGTCAATGAGGGGATTGTTCTAGGACACAAGATCTCTAGGAGGGGCATTGAGGTTGATAAGGCGAAGCTAGAGACCATCTCTCAACTTCCTCCACCATCTTCCGTGAAGGCCGTTAGAAGTTTTTTGGGGCATGCCGGTTTCTATAGGCGTTTCATTAAGGATTTTTCCAAGATTACTACCCCTATGACTCGGCTTCTCGAGAAGGATGTGGAATTCCGATTTGATGAAGAATGTTTGAAAGCCTTTGAACTCCTAAAGGGTAAACTCACAAATGCTCCTATACTCATTGCTCCGGATTGGTCCAAGTCATTTGAGTTGATGTGCGATGCTAGTGATTACGCTATTGGAGCGGTTCTAGGCCAACAAATTGACAAGAGATTCCATCCGATATACTATGCAAGCAAGACTCTCAATGAAGCTCAAAGGAACTATACAACCACGGAGAAGGAGCTCTTGGCCATAGTGTTTGCCTTTGATAAGTTTAGGTCCTACTTGGTGCTTTCTCATACTATTGTCTTCACGGACCACCAAGCTTTGAGGTACCTTCTATCCAAGACCGATGCTAAGCCAAGATTGATTCGTTGGGTTCTTTTGTTACAAGAGTTTGACATTGAAATTCGGGATAAGAAGGGATCCGAGAATGTAGCCGCCGATCACTTGTCTCGTTTGAAAGAAGCTGAATTGGTACACAATGGTAATGAGGAAATCAACAACAACTTTCCAGATGAGCTATTATTCGCTTTAGCGACAATGGAGTTCGAGGAGCCTTGGTTTGCGGATTTAGCTAACTATCTTGCTAGTGGATATTTGAAGGAGGGCCTCTCCACTCAAGACAAAAGGAAGTTCTTTGCGGATTTGAAGCATTACTTTTGGGACGATCCCTTTGTGTTTCGAGTTGGCTCCGATGGGATAATTAGAAGATGTGTTAACCATGGCGAAGCAAAGGACATCATGCTTCATTGCCACTCCGGACCTACGGTGGACATCATGGAGCAAATCGCACGGCTCGCAAGGTACTTGAGTCCGGATTCTTTTGGCCTTCGATCTTTCGAGATTGTCAAGACTTTGTCAAGTCTTGCGATGCTTGCCAACGTTCAGGTAACATCTCTTCCCGTAATGAAATGCCTCAACATGTCTCGTTAGTGGTCGAAATATTTGATATATGGGGTATTGATTTTATGGGACCGTTTCCTACTTCGCATGGTAACAAGTATATTTTGGTTGCGGTTGATTATGTGTCTAAATGGGCGGAGGCACAAGCTTTGTCTACTAATGATGCCCATGTTGTAGGGAAGTTTCTTGTCAAGTTGTTCACCCGATTTGGTGCCCCTCGTGCTATTATTAGTGATCGAGGTACTCACTTTCAAGGACAATTCGATAGGGTGTGCCGACGGTTCGGTGTCACTCATCGGATGTCTACCTCGTATCACCCTCAAACTAGTGGCCAAGCCGAGGTTACTAATAGGGAACTTAAGAGAATTTTGGAGAAAACGGTCGACCAATCACGATAAGATTGGTCGTCAAAGCTTGATGATGCTCTTTGGGCCTACCGCACGGCTTATAAGACCCCTATAGGCACTACTCCCTATAGGATGGTCTATGGCAAAGCTTGCCATTTGCCGGTAGAGCTTGAGCACCGATCTCTTTGGGCGTTGAAATTTCTAAACCTTGATATGAGTCTCGCAGGAGCAGAGCGTAAGTTTCAGGTACATGAGCTCGAAGAGTATCGCCATCATGCTTATGAGAGTTCCAAGCTATACAAGGAGAGGACGAAGCTTATCCATGACTCCCGCTTGAAGTCGGGCAAGGATTTCAAAATTGGTGACCAAGTCCTCCTATAACACTCTCGGCTCAAGCTCTTTCCTGGGAAGTTGAGATCTCGTTGGTCCGGACCTTTCACGGTAACTCAAGTGTTTCCTTATGGCACCATCGAGGTAATCTCTCCCTCTCAAACCGAGCCTTTTAAGGTGAATGGCCATCGACTTAAGCATTATGTGATTAATGATACTATTGGTACGGTTGAGGTTTTATCCTTGGTCATGCCTTGAGTGCTCTTGGTTTCGTCTAGCTAGAGACGTTAAAGAAGCGCTTCATGGGAGGCAACCCATGTTTTCCTCACTTTTTTGATTTTATGTTTATGTGTTGTTTTAGTTCTTTGAGTTGGTTGTTGGCAAGCAATGAGGCGGATCACTCTTCACAATGTGCGCTATGGGACTCTTCCACTACTTTAGCTTCCTAAGCTTTTCTCTACCAATGCGGTAACTTCGTTCCACCCTACCCTCTCTCTCTTGATCATTGAGGACAATGCTCATGTTAGTCGTAGGGGAGTTTGAGGTTTGGTGTGATTATTTGTTGGTAGAAGTCTAATGTTTTACTTGGTTGATTTGCATGATCTTATTTGAATGTCGATTTCCTCTACTTAAGAACCATTCGGTTCTTGACTTTTGGTGTTTAATTGACTTCAAGTTTTCATAATGACGTTTAGATTGTTCCACTTAGAACCTATAACCAGCGTGTTAGCGCTAATATCAAATGAGTCTAGGCCAGAACAGAGATTTTATCACTCTTGTGTGTTGGTTGATTGGTTGATACGTGTTTTTGTACCGCGCGATAACACCGGTCTAAGATGATGAAGGCAATCAACATTTTCACCCCTTTTCCATGTCTTTCTTTACCCTTTTTGATCCTTCGTGATTGTGGCTTGAGATTAGACGGAATCCAATTCGAAATCTTGTGTGGAAGTTGTAAGGGGCTAAGGATCAAGTGGCTAAATTGTGAAGAAAAGAAGAAAAAAAGAGAAAATGCTCAAAAGAAAAGCTAGGCAAGCTCGGCACCTAAGTGAAGTGTCGGGTTGAGCACTAGAAAAAGGGCAAAGGCTATGAGCTAGGCAGGTTCAACACCTAAGTGAAGTGTTGAATCGAGCACTAGTATGCAGTAAGAAAAAAAAAGAAAAAAGAAGAAAAAAAATGGAAATGAAAAGAAAAGAAAAGAAAGAAAAAGAGTTCTCAAATGTAGCCCTTGATCCTAGCCAGAGTTTGTAAAGTGCGGATCTAGAAGCGGATGAAGTCGAGTCGATAGCCACATCATGATCACTCATCACTTTCAAAAAAATAGTCCTTTTGATTAGAATTGGTGTTGTCGTGGTCGGTTTTGCTGTGTCCCAATCAACCACTGCTTGAAGTGTGCAGAAAATAGTGAGGTCTAGACTTGTTTGGTTGACGTTCTTGCATGTGTAGGTTTAGTTTGTTCGTGGAACAGTTTTAAGTCGAATTGTTGTTGCTTGAATCTCAATGGACCGATCTTGTCATGTATGAACTTGGATGTTTTCTAATTCATTTGCTTGAGGACAAGCAAAGCTTAGTCGTAGGGGAATTTGATGTGACTTTATTTGGTGCATTTTTAGCTTATCATTGACCTATGAAACGCCCGTGTTTGATCCTTAAATGCCATGCTTAATATGTTTTTATCAAAGTTTTGTGCTAAGTGCTATTCTGTTGCCGGTTGCCACTTTGAGGCCAATTCCATGTCTATTGGAGATGTTTTCTTGTATTTTCAGGTCTTGGCATTGCAGTACTGGTGACAAGGAGCACGTAGGATCAAACGGGAGGTCAATCGGAACTAGGACGGAGGAGATATGGACGTGGCAAAATCGAAGAAAATACGATTTTCAGCTGAAGACAGTTTCGGCGAAACTATCATATAGTTTTCGCCGAAGAAGAAGCTTTCGGCGAAGTTTGCAAGTCCTCGGTCCGAAAACTCTAGGCAGAGAGCGGACTTTTGATCTATGAAGGATTTTCGGCGAAAACCCTTAAATGGTTTCGCCGAAAATATATGAAGAAATTTCCAGCCGGTTCTTCAAAGGCATTTTCGGCGAAATTATTGCATAAGTTTCGCCGAAAATATTGGGCATTTTCCAGCGGCTATATAAGGGGAGAAGGCGGCGAAAATAGATCATCAATTCATTATTTACACAACACCATCGCCGATTGCCCTCTCTCTCTCAATTTTTCATCATCAACTCCATCATCTCCTCTCCCTCAAACACACACCAACCTCTCTCAATTGTTGATCAACTTGAAGATCTAAGTGAAGCCTTCCACCCTTGGATTGGAGCTTGAAGAGCAAAGTGAGAAGATCCTCCATGGAAGCAAGGATGATCTCTTCTCCTAAATTTCAGGTTTCCTCCATGGTTAAGCTAGGCTAAACTTAGGTTTAGTTTAGTGAGGGATGGATCAAGCTAGGATAGGTGATTGATTGTTTGGATTGATATTCTTATAGCCATTTGTGTAAGATGATGATCCTAGACCTTGTGCTTTATAGCCATTAGAGCTTGACTTGTTCTTTTGGTATTGTTATGTCTTTCAATTCATGAGAATGATTGATTGATGTTGATCTAAGGTTGTAGGATTGTAATTGGATGATTTGAGAGATTGGATTATCAAGTTACAACCATTTTGAGCTTGTTTTCCTTGTTGTCATTTTATCAAACACTTGGTGTGCATTTAGTTTCTTTCATTTGAAGGTTGAAAGACCCTTGTGATTGCTAGACTAGTGTTATGTGATTGACATGAGAGTGTCTTGCATCATTACCTTGTGCTAGATGATTGTTAGCATAGAATTCAAGTTCCAAGCATTTCATTGAGCTAGTTTAAAGCATTCCATTCCCTTTGTTCACATAGCGAGAGCATGGTGCATTTGGTCTAGGAATAGAGAGTCAATTGTGCGAGAGTTCGTTGATTCTACTTGAGTGAGATGCATGGTCATTAATTACACATCGTTGCTTGAGAATCAATCCAGCTTTCATGAACCTTGAGCTTGAAGAAACCCCTAGACTAAACTCCTTTGTCTTGTTTGATCCTCAATTTTCACTTGTCAATTTTACCTTGTTTGCTTATGTTTTTAACTTGTCTCCTTTCAAAACCAAACTTCAATTTAAATGTATGGACCGTTTATGAACGTTGTGAGTATTAGCCTATGAGGAACCCTGAGGAATACGACCTTGATAATTCCTTATCAGGCGCCGACTTTCCTATTCCGGCCCGCGCATGAGCGGCACACCCGACCGGATCTGTCGGATCCGCCGGTTTAGGGTTTTTAGCCGGCTTTTGTATTATTTAAGTCTTTTAGTATTATACTCGGATTTTCCCTTTTAGTTTCGATTCTTTAGGAGCAAGTAAGACCTTTTATTCTATTTAGCACTCACGGCCATTATTTTATTATTTTAGAGTTCTTTTCCAAGTAGGAAACGTGAGCTTGTTCACGATTTCCTCACCTATAATAAGAGGCTTCGGCCTCATTGTAAAGACAGACTTTTTCCAATCAATCAAATACAAAACTTTGGTCTTCAATTCTTAGTTTTATGCTGTGTGCATAGCTTAGAGTAGGTATTATCAACAGAAGTATTCCCCTTCTGTCGTGGAGCCATTCCTGGACACTACGGGTTCCCGGCTTTTATATAGCCGACTGGGTCCTAGTACTAATCTGCCCCCGGTGCCAAAGGTGATCGAGCGAAGGTTCAAGACTTGCGGTGGTTAGGGTCGTCTACCCACGGTTGCGGCGGTTGACACCAGTTTTGGTATCAAAGCTTCGGTTCAACTCGAGGAACCACAATCTATCACAGTCTTCAGGTTTGAAACCCTGGATTTATATCCTTTACTTTTAGTCTTAAAAAATCCTTGAAAAAAACCTACCTATCTTTATTTTCGTGTTATTAGAAAATTAGTTTAGAAAATCCATCTATTTTTCATTCTTGTTCGAAGCATTGTAAGAAAAAGAGAAGAAAACAAAAAGAAAGGCAATCTGCCCTAGGGTTTCTCGTTCATTATAGGTTGATCTTAAGAAGAGGGGTAGATAGATATATTTGCTTCCCTGTATTATCAACTAACATGGCAGACAAAAGACTCAAACCCCATGGAGGCCAACGTTCTCAACATTACTCAAATTCTAACCACGTTACAAGAATCTATGGCTCGGCTGGAAAGGAGAGCCGCGGAGCAAGGATTTGAGAGTTAGAGACCTCGTGGCGACTGAGAACGGGAGGACAGAAGACCACCCCAAGACGTTGACGACGATGTGAGCAGCATTAAGCTCACTATGCCTAAGTTCAACGGGAAGGCCAACGCCGACAACTACTTAGACTGGGAAAGAAGCATGGAAGACTTCTTGGACTGCCACAACTACTCCGAGAGGAAAAAGATTAATGTAGCCACCATAGAATTCACTGACTACGCTGCCTTGTGGTGGAGTCAGTACCGGCGGCAAATCCTGAGAGAAGAAGAAGAACCCGTTGGGATGTGGAGAGAGCTGAAGAGAATAATGAGAAAGAAGTTTGTACCGGTTGCATATACAAAAGACTTGCATATTAAGCTACAAACCCTAAAACAAGGAAGTATGTCCGTGGAAGACTACCACAAGGAAATCGAGATGCTGGTAACACGACTTGACCTTAAAGAGGATGAGGAGGCCAGAATAGCCCAGTTTACCAACGACCTACAAAGGGATATCATGCATCAAGTCAACATCCTACATTATGTTGACTATGAAGATTTAGTAGCCTTGGCGATCCGAGTGGAGAGGGAGATCAAGAATGGCTTCGGCAAGAGGTCCGCGCCACCCGCCACTAGCACTTGGAAGGGAGCTACCAGCACCAGCCAGCCCCCATGGAAATCCGGCCCTAACCGGGCCCAAGGCGGCAAGCCAAACCCTAGCCCCGCCGCCAATCAGGTAACCCCTAGCACCACCCCTACTGTACCGAGTACTAACCCTAGGCCTAGCGGCATTGTTTGTTTTAAATGTCAGGGCCGAGGACATGTGGCAAGGGACAGCCCCAATCAGAGGGTAATGGTACTCAAGGAAGGAGAAGTCGTCACTGACGACGAGGAAGAAGAAGCAAAGGATGGCCAAGAAGAAGACTCCGACAGCGGAGAAGAAGTAGAGGATCAAGGGCTCAAAAAATTCACGGGGATGTTCGTGAAAGACCTAACCTAGGTCCCAAGGCCTGGCGAGACACCTTGGCCGAGCCATACATCCCTGGCATCGGCTCGAATCAAGAACAGCGCCCGGCCAGCATCGGGTCAACCCCGAGCAAGTACCCGACGCCCTACGAAGCGGTACCCGAGCATCCACTAGCCATCTCCCTACTGGTGCAGGAACAGCACCCGGACACCCCGAGGCCTCCGAGGGACTACAAGCTATCCGGGACATGCACACCGAGGAGGTGTCACACCACTTTTGCGGCTAGGCACCCATCCGACTCCACCTACTTCCAAGGCCGACGGCGGTAGAAAAGAGCCCTAGCAAGGAGGAGGGGCTCCACTGGGACGACCTGTACTCTCCCATGTCTTCTACGAGCTTCAACATTAAAGTCAACAATCCATCGACTGATGACAACTTGAGCACCGACGGTGCCAGCTCAGAAGACCCGGAGCCTTGGTCAGACTCGGATTCCAATGAGTACCCAAGCCCCCGAAGCATGAGGGAAGATAGCCCCAACACCACCCCACGAGCCGCCGACTTGAAGAAACCCCTGCCCAGCACACGCACGAAGAATTGGGATTCGAGGACGAATCCCTTACAAGAAGAGGGGAATGAAGTGACTCCGGGCAGCCAACCGGCTGGAAATTCCTACTCCTACACTCCGCCGGGATCACCCATGAGGGCAAATGAAGTGACTCCGGGCAGCCGACCGGCTGGAAATTCCTATTCCTACACCCCGCCGGGATCACCCATGAGGGCAAAGGCCTTAGGGCCTTATAAGAAGCGCTTAGGACCTTGATATGACCCGGCCTAGCTACCCAGTAAACACCAGTACCCATGCACGCCACCAGGGTCCCCCGTGGTTAGCAAAGCCCTAGGGCCATACAAAAAGCGCCTAGCAGTGAGGGCTGGCTACTTACAAGCTCTCAAGCCGAGAAATGAACTGAAAAACAAGCTCAGATCTGCCCCAACGGGAAGGAAGGCACCCCGAGATGGAAGGGAGTTCCAGGCCATGTTACTGGCCGAGGACCTAAGCCCTAGACCAAGAACTGAGTCTCAGCCTTTCCCTGACTTCCCCTCCATGATCCCCCAAGTCAAGCACACGCCAATAACCATCTGGAGAGAGTTCTGCGTACAAAAGACAAGAGGATTCGAGAATATGTGGCCAAGACAGGTTGGCTTGCTAAGGACACTACCCCGGCCCCGGCGGATACGGACAACCAGCCCCTGCCCCGGATAACCCTGCTCAACACACAGAATCTGGCGGACAAGTTAATGCCATAAGGTTTAGGAGGACAGAAGACTTGGAGAGAACCCCACTTGTCCGAGGAAATGACAGGCAGAAGGCCAGAACAGCCCGGCATCACCAAAACCCTAGCACCGGGTCCGGAGCGAATGATGCTGGGCCGGTCATCAGAGCCGAAGGACGTCACCCGACCACCCGGTCACCCGGAACCCGCGGTAATTATAGAAATGCCACCGCGCGCATTCCGGGCACTTTTCCTAGCCGCGTCCGGATTCCTGCCCGCGCTCGGAGGTTTCCCAAGCCCACCCGGACAAGGAAAGCCGAATTTGCCCTAATCCGCCCGAATTAGGGTTTTTGCTCGATTTTGCCGGTTTAGGAGTTTTAATTTCGGACAACTTTGATTATTTTAATAGTTTCCTCGGCCTATCTTTTAGGATTATTTTAGTTTTTCCTTGTTAGAGTTGGAACCGGCCTTGGCCACCCTTGAGCTATAAATAGAGGCCTCGGCCACCATTGTAAGACAGATTATTGATTATTGAAATTTTCAGAACTTAGTTCTTTTACTTTAAGTCTTTGCTCGTTGTTGCTTAGCTTAAGGTTTGGTTTATCATCAAAGGCTATCATCCTTTGTTTGTGGCACCAATTCGACGAATACCTTGGGGTTCCTAAGTCAATACTTAGTGGATTTCAAGGGTTCTCCGCGGTTTCATTAGTTAGGTTCTCGTGGGGCTGATAATATAGTTTTGGGTGTGGAGTCGATCCCTTCCTAGAGGAGGCGGTTCGCATCAGCTGGTATCAGAGCACGGTTCAATTCTTGGACCAACAATCTATCCAGTTTTCAGGTTCTTCTACTTGAATTCATATCTTTTAGAAAAACCCTAAAATAGCTTCATTGTGTTTGTTCTAGTCTTCTACCTTTCTTTTAATTATTTGTGAGAAAAAGCTGTGGCCGACCAAAGAAAAATACTAAAAGAGTCTAAGAAAAAGAAAAGAAAAGAATTAAGGTCTTCAAAAACAGAAAATTTGACCTAGCAAGAAGCAAGGCCATGTTCACAATCAAAGGTAGTAGGTTAAGTTCAAGAAGAGGGGTTTTTCATAAGTATAGCTAGTAGCTTTCTTAGTAGAACACCCAAATTTGTTTGTCTTGTCATCCCACGACCTAGCATCAAGATTCTAGCCCCTAGAAATCCGAAAACCCTAGGTATAAGGTCTTGTTTTGTGTCATTGGTAGACTTAGACTTCAAGCTTCGAAGAAACTTGCAACTACTTGAATTGGAATTGTCTTTGTTTTGAAATTTTCAAAAGAAAACCCTAATTTGAGTGATCTTGAAAACCTAAACACGAGTGGTAAGAAAAAGAGTGTGTGAGGATTTCTTAGAGTGATTTTTGTGAGGTCTTTTGTTCGTGTAGCTAATCATGGCAGATGAGAGGTTAGCTGCTGTGGAGGCTCAAGTGACTGCCATGGCTCAAAACTTTGCCCGGTTCACCGAGCAGTTTGGAGCCCCGGATTGAGATGGCCCTCGGCGGCCAAGGAGGAATGAGCAGGAGGTTGATGATGATGTGAGCAGTCTGAAGCTCAACATACCCAAGTTTGCTGGCAAGGCAAACCCTGATGAGTACATCGATTGGGAGAGGAGCATGGAAGACTTCTTTGAGTGCCATAACTACTCCGAGCGGAAAAAGGTAACCCTAGCCACACTAGAGTTTACTAACTTTGCTGCTTTATGGTGGGCACAACTCAGAAATCAGATTAGGAGAGAAGAAGAAGACCCCATTCCTAGTTGGAGGAGTCTTAAGAGGAAGATGAGAAGAAAGTTTGTCCCGAGCAGTTACAATCGAGATTTGCACGACAAGCTTCAACTTTTGACGCAAGGGAACATGTCAGTTGAGGAGTACAGTCAGGAGATGGAGATCTTGATCACAAGACTTGATCTGAGTGAAGATGTGGATGCCAAGATAGCCAGGTTCACTGGAGGGCTACGAAAAGAGATCCTACACCAAGTCAACATCCTAAACTTTGTTGACTATGATGACTTGGTAATCACGGCTATTAGGGTTGAGAAAGAATTGAAGAATGGGCTTGGAAGAAGGGCTGCTACCCCGCCACCAATCAGTGCCCCTGTGAGAGGAGACAGGAGTGCCGGACACACTCCTTATAGGCCAAACCCTAGCAGGAATTCTGGACGGAGGCCAAACCCTAACCAAGGGTCGCATCACGGGTAACACCTAACCTAGCTCTAAAATCCTACTACTAATGCCCGGCCTACTGCCATTGTGTGTTTCAAGTGTCAAGGAAGGGGTCACATGGCAAGGGAATGCCCTAACACCCGAGCCATGGTGCTTAAAGAAGGAGAAGTTGTGACGGACGATGAGGAGGAGCCAATTAATAAAGAAATTGAGGAAGAGTCCAGTGAAGGAGAAGAAGTTGATGTGGAAGGCTTAGAAAAATTTTCAGCCTTCAACAGCCAGAGTGATCGCCCGGTCACCCTGATTGATGCCGAGCAGGCCTGCCCCGGACCAGCGCCGGACCTGCCCCGGCCCAGCATCACGACTGCCCCGGACATCTTGTCCGAGCCAAATGATTCCAGTCGGCCTACCCCGAGATTTTTGAACAATCCCTCGGCCAATTTTGGCCTGAAGACAGCAGGAGGACTCTTTGACGACCTGAAGCAGAGCGCCGACCCCGACGGCCACCCGGCGGCCCCGACGGTCATGGAACCAACGGCCACCGTCCCGAGATTCAATGGGAAATCATCTCCCGGCGGATTTTAAAAGCTGCCCGAGCCAAGAAGATCCAGAAGCAGACTCGGACGAGGATATGAGTGAGGAACCCTCGCCCAGCAGCTCCCCGAGCCTTAACATCACCGTTAATGGTATTTTAGAAGAGGAAGAAATGGAGACTGAGGGAGAAGATACGGACGAATCTGAGATTTGGTCCGTTACCGACTCAAACGACACCCCTAGGACCACAAACGAAGCTGAGTCATCCCCGGCCTTAGCCAACAAGATTACTGAAGTTTGGGAAAGAGTAATGGGATCTGGAAAAGGCCCCGAGATGGATTTGGGGACAAATCCCAGTCAAGAAGAGGGGATGATATGACCCGGCCTAGCTACCTCAGTAAACACCAGTACCCATGCACGCCACCAGGGTCCCCCGTGGTTAGCAAAGTCCTAGGGACCATACAAAAAGTGCCTAGCAGTGAGGGCTGGCTACTTACAAGCTCTCAAGCCCAGAAATGAACTGAAAAACAAGCTCAGATCTGCCCCAACGGGAAGGAAGGCACTCCGAGATGGAAGGGAGTTCCAGGCCATGTTACTGCCGAGGACCTAAGCCCTAGACCAAGAACTGAGTCTCAGCCTTTCCCTGACTTCCCCTCCATGATCCCCCAAGTCAAGCACACGCCAAAAACCATCTGGAGAGAGTTCTGGCGTACAGAAGACAAGAGGATTCGAGAATATGTGGCCAAGACAGGTTGGCTTCCTAAGGACACTACCCCGGCCCCGGCGAATACGGACAACCAGCCCCTGCCCGGATAACCCTGCTCAACACTCAGAATCTGGCGGACAAGTTAATGCCAGAAGGTTTAGGAGGACAGAAGACTTGGAGAGAACCCCACTTGTCCGAGGAAATGACAGGCAGAAGGCCAGAACAGCCCGCATCACCAAAACCCTAGCACCGGGTCCGGAGCGAATGATGCTGGGCCGGTCATCAGAGCCGAAGGACGTCACCCGACTACCCGGTCACCCGGAACCCGCGGTAATTACAGAAATGCCACCGTGCGCGTTCCAGGCACTTTTCCTAGCCGCGTCCGGATTCTGCCCGCGCCCAGAGGTTTCCCAAGCCCATCCGGACAAGGAAAGCTGGATTTTCCCTAATCCGCCCGGATTAGGGTTTTTGCTCGATTTTGCCGGTTTAGGAGTTTTAATTTCGGACAACTTTGATTATTTTAATAGTTTCCTCGGCCTATCTCTTAGGATTATTTTAGTTTTTCCTTGTTAGAGTTGGAACCTGGCCTTGCCACCCTTGAGCTATAAATAGAGGCCTCGGCCACCATTGTAAGACAGATTATTGATTATTGAAATTTTCAGAACTTAGTTCTTTTCCTTCAAGTCTTTGCTCGTTGTTGCTTAGCTTACGGTTTGGTTTATCATCAAAGGCTATCATCCTTTGTTTGTGGCACCAATTCGACCGAATACCTTGGGGTTCCTAAGTCAATACTTAGTGGATTTCAAGGGTTCTCCGCGGTTTCATTAGTTAGGTTCTCGTGGGGCTGATAATATAGTTTTGGGTGTGGAGTCGATCCCTTCCTAGAGGAGGCGGTTCGCATCAGACCTCGCCAGCACCTTAAGATAAACCTCAGAGGTTTACCAAGCCCCAACAGGTAGTGAGATTCAAGTACAGCCCTCCCCAAAAGGCTCAACAAGCACGGATAAGCGTCCGGACCCATCCGGCCCTAACTTGGGCCCCAGTGCTCATGGCAGCAAGGAACCTAGCTTGGCCAGCACCTCAGGTACTAAGTCTAAGGACCTAGGAGGTGCTACACAACCCTGGGATCCTCTAGATGCCTTCTTAGAGGAATGCCGATTGAAGAAGGCCCAGCCTCGGCCAGAAGGAGCTCCAGTCGGCCCTATCCCGAGCGCTCCTTCGACCCTAGCACTAAGGCTAGGGTTCCAAGAGCTCAAGGACCGGATGACGACCTTAGGGAACCTCTAAGGACCTTCCTAGACAACTGGGAGACACGAGGAAGGCCAGGCCTGAGCATATCCGGAGAAGGCCCGAAGGCAGACTACACCCGGGCGCCAGCCTCGACAACGGAAGGACCCAACCGGGCCCTAGCACCCAGCCAGCAGGGGACTCTGCCCCTAGGAGGACCTACACCCACCCTCAACCCCATACAAGGCCTAGAGCCGAGCCTAGGAGCTGCCAACCTGGGAACACAGAAGGAAATGGAGGAAATGAGGAAATGGAAGGAAGGCTGAACAGGCAGGCGGAGCGAGAACCCCGGGAACCAAGCAGCATCAGCATCAGACCCGCCGGAGACCAGCACTAGGAGCCCCGAGCCATGCCTAGCCCGAGCAGCCGATGCCGCCGCCAATTCCAAGCCCGATAGCAAAGGCGGCACCGACTTTCCTAATCCGGCCCGCGCATGAGCTGCACACCCGACCGGATCCGTCGGATCCGCCGGTTTAGGGTTTTTAGCCGGCTTTTGTATTATTTAAGTCTTTTAGTATTATACTCGATTTTCCCTTTTAGTTTCGATTCTTTAGGAGCAAGTAAGTCCTTTTATTCTATTTAGGACTCACGGCCATTATTTTATTATTTTAGAGTTCTTTTCCAAGTAGGAAACGTGAGCCTGTTCACGATTACCTCACCTATAAATAAGAGGCTTCGGCCTCATTGTAAAGACAGATTTTTTCCAATCAATCAATCAAATACAGAACTTTGTTCTTCAATTCTTAGTTTTATGCTGTGTGCATAGCTTAGAGTAGGTATTATCAACAGAAGTATTCCCCTTCTGTCGTGGAGCCATTCCTGGACACTACGGGTTCCCGGCTGTTATATAGCTGACGGGTCCTAGTACTAATCCGCCCCCGGTGCCAAAGGTGATCGAGCGAAGGTTCAAAACTTGCGGTGGTTAGGGTCGTCTGCCCACGGTTGCGGCGGTTCACACAAGTTTTGGTATCAGAGCTTTGGTTCAACTCGAGGAACCACAATCTATCCCAGTCTTCAGGTTTGAAACCCTGGATTCATATCCTTACTTTTAGTCTTAGAAAATCCTTGAAAAAAACTACCTATCTTTGTTTTTGTGTTATTAGAAAATCAGTTTAGAAAATTCATCTATTTTTCATTCTTGTTCGAAGCATTGTAAGAAAAAGAGAAGAAAATAAAAAGAAAGGCAATCTGCCCTAGGGTTTCTCGTTCATTATAGGTTGATCTTAAGAAGAGGGGTAGATAGATATATTTGCTTCCCTGTATTATCAACTAACATGGCAGACGAAAGACTCAACCACATGGAGAACAACGTTCTCAACATTACTCAAATTCTAACCACGTTACAAGAATCTATGGCTCGGCTGGAAAGGAGAGCCGCGGAGCAAGGATTTGAGAGGGAGAGACCTCATGGCGACCGAGAACGGGAGGATAGAAGACCGCCCCAAGACGTTGATGACGATGTGAGCAACCTTAAGCTCACTGTGCCTAAGTTCAACAGGAAGGCCAACGCCGACAACTACTTAGACTGGGAAAGAAGCATGGAAGTCTTCTTGGATTGCCACAACTACTCCGAGAGGAAAAAGATCAAGGTGGCCACCATAGAATTCACTGACTATGCTGCCTTGTGGTGGAGTCAGTACCGGCGGCAAATCCTGAGAGAAGAAGAAGAACCCGTTGGGACGTGGAGAGAGCTGAAGAGAATAATGAGAAAGAAGTTTTTACCGGCTGCATATACAAGAGACTTGCATATTAAGCTACAAACCCTAAAACAAGGAAGTATGTCCGTGGAAGACTACCACAAGGAAATCGAGATGCTGGTAACACGACTGACCTTAAAGAGGATGAGGAGGCCAGAATAGCTCGGTTTACCAACGGCCTACAAAGGGATATCATGCATCAAGTCAACATCCTTCATTATGTTGACTATGAAGATTTAGTAGCCTCGGCGATCCGAGTGGAGAGGGAGATCAAGAATGGCTTCGGCAAGAGGTCCGCGCCACCCGCCACTAGCACTTGGAAGGGAGCTGCCAGCACCAACCAGCCCCCATGGAAATCCGGCCCTAACCGGGCCCAAGGCGGCAAGCCAAACCCAGCCCCGCCGCCAATCGGGTAACCCCGAGCACCACCCCTACTGTACCGAGTACTAACCCTAGGCCTAGCGACATTGTTTGTTTTAAATGTCAGGGCCTAGGACATGTGGCAAGGGACTGCCCCAATCAGAGAGTAATGGTACTCAAGGAAGGAGAAGTCGTCACCGACGACGAGGAAGAAGAAGCGAAGGATGGCCAAGAAGAAGACTCCGACAGCGGAGAAGAAGTAGAGGTTCAAGGCCTTAAAAAATTCACGGGGATGTTCGTGAAAGACCTAACCCTAGGTCCCAAGGCCTGGCGAGACACCTTGGCCGAGCCATACATCCCTGGCATCGGCCCGAATCAAGAACAGCGCCCGGCCAGCATCGGGTCAACCCCGAGCCAGTACCGGCGCCCTACGAAGCGGTACCCGAGCATCCACTAGCCATCCCCCTACTGGTGCAGGAACAGCACCCGGACACCCCGAGGCCCCCAAGGGACGTACAGGCTATCCGGGACATGCACACCGAGGAGGTGTCACACTGACTTTTGCGGCTGGCACCCATCCGACTCCACCTACCTCCAAGGCCGACGGCGGTAGAAAAGAGCCCTAGCAAGGATGAGGGGCTCCACTGGGACGACCTGTACTCTCCCATGTCTTCTACGAGCTTCAACATTAAAGTCAACAGTCCATCAACTGATGACAACATGAGCACCGACAGTGCCAGCTCAGAAGACCCGGAGCCTTGGTCAGACTCGATTCCAACGAGTACCCAAGCCCCCGAAGCATGAGGGAAGATAGCCCCAACACCACCCCACGAGCCGCCGACTTGAAAAACCCCTGCCCAGCACACGCACGAAGAATTGGGTTTCGAGGAGAATCCCTTACAAGAAGAGGGGAATGAAGTGACTCCGGGCAGCTGACCGACTGGAAATTCCTATTCCTACACCCCACCGGGATCACCCATGAGGGCAAAGGCCTTAGGGCCTTATCAGAAGTGCTTAGGACCTCGCCAGCACCTTAAGATAAACCCTCAGAGGTTTACCAAGCCCCAATAGGTAGTGAGATTCAAGTACAGCCCTCCCCGAAGTGCTCAACAAGCACGGATGAGCGTCCGGACCCATCCGGCCCTAACTTGGGCCCCGGTGCTCATGGCAGCCAAGGAACCTAGCTTGGCCAGCACCTCAGGTACTAAGTCTAAGGACCCAGGAGGTGCTACACAACCCTGGGATCCTCTAGATGCCTTCTTAGAGGAATGCCGATTGAAGAAGGCCCAGCCCCGGCCTGAAGGAGCTCCAGTCGGCCCTACCCCGAGCGCTCCTTCGACCCTAGCACTAAGGCTAGGGTTCCAAGAGCTCAAGGACCGGATGACGACCTTAGGGGAACCTCTAAGGACCTTCCTAGACAATTGGGAGACACAAGGAAGGCCAGCCCTGAGCATATCCGGAGAAGGCCCGAAGGTAGACTACACCCGGGCGCCAGCCCCGGCCTCGAAGGCCCCAACCGGGCCCTAGCACCCAGCCAACAGGGGACTCCGCCCCTAGGAGGACCTACACCGCCCTCAACCCCATTAAAGGCCTAGAGCCGAGCCTAGGAGCTGCCAACCTAGGAACATAGAAGGAAATGGAGGAAATGAGGAAATGGAATTAAGGCCGAACAGGCAGGCCGAGCGAGAACCCGGGAACGAAGCAGCATCAGCATCAGACCCGCCGGAGACCAGCACTAGGAGCCCCGAGCCATGCCTAGCCCGAGCAGCCGATGCCGCCACCAATTCCAAGCCCGATAGCAAAGGCGGCGCGACTTTCCTAATCCGGCCCGCGCGTGAGCGGCACACCCGACCGATCCACCGGATCCGCCGGTTTAGGGTTTTTAGCCGGCTTTTGTATTATTTAAGTCTTTTAGTATTATACTCGGATTTTCCCTTTTAGTTTCGATTCTTTAGGAGCAAGTAAGTCCTTTTATTCTATTTAGGACTCACGGCCATTATTTTATTATTTTAGAGTTCTTTTCCAAGTAGGAAACGTGAGCCTGTTCACGATTTCCTCACCTATAAATAAGAGGCTTCGGCCTCATTGTAAAGACAGACTTTATCCAATCAATCAATCAAATACAGAACTTTGTTCTTCAATTCTTAGTTTTATGCTATGTGCATAGCTTAGAGTAGGTATTATCAACAGAAGTATTCCCCTTCTGTAGTGGAGCCATTCCTGGACACTACGGGTTCCCGGCTGTTATATAGCGGACGGGTCCTAGTACTAATCCACCCCCGGTGCCAAAGATGATCGAGCGAAGGTTCAAGACTTGCGGTGGTTAGGTTCGTCTGCCCACGGTTGCGGCGGTTCACACAAGTTTTGGTATCAGAGCTTTGGTTCAACTCGAGGAACCACAATCTATCCCAGTCTTCAGGTTTGAAACCCTGGATTCATATCCCTTACTTTCAGTCTTAGAAAATCCTTGAAAAAAACCTACCTATCTTTGTTTTCGTGTTATTAGAAAATCAGTTTAGAAAATCCATCTTTTTTCATTCTTGTTCGAAGCATTGTAAGAAAAAGAGAAGAAAACAAAAAGAAAGGCAATCTGCCCTAGGGTTTCTCGTTCATTATAGGTTGATCTTAAGAAGAGGGGTAGATAGATATATTTGCTTCCCTGTATTATCAACTAACATGGTAGACGAAAGACTCAACCACATGGAGGCCAACGTTCTCAACATTACTCAAATTCTAACCACGTTACAAGAATCTATGGCTCGGCTAGAAAGGAGAGCCGCAGAGCAAGGATTTGAGAGGGAGAGACCTCGTGGCGACCGAGAACGGGAAGACAGAAGACCGCCCCAAGACGTTGATGACGATGTGAGCAGCCTTAAGCTCACTGTGCCTAAGTTCAACGGGAAGGCCAACGCCGACAACTACTTAGACTGGGAAAGAAGCATGGAAGACTTCTTGGACTGCCAGAACTACTCCGAGAGGAAAAATATCAATGTAGCCACCATAGAATTCACTGACTACGCTGCCTTGTGGTGGAGTCAGTACCGGCGGCAAATCCTGAGAGAAGAAGAAGAACTCGTTGGGACGTGGAGAGAGCTGAAGAGAATAATGAGAAAGAAGTTTGTACCGGTTGCATATACAAGAGACTTGCATATTAAGCTACAAACCCTAAAACAAGGAAGTATGTCCGTGTAAGACTACCACAAGGAAATTGAGATGCTGGTAACACGACTTGACCTTAAAGAGGACGAGGAGGCCAGAATAGCCCGGCTTACCAACGGCCTACAAAGGGATATCATGCATCAAGTCAACATCCTTCATTATGTTGACTATGAAGATTTAGTAGCCTTGGCGATCCGAGTGGAGTGGGAGATCAAGAATGGCTTCGGCAAGAGGTCCGCGCCACCCGCCACTAGCACTTGGAAGGGAGCTGCCAGCACCAGCCAGCCCCCACGGAAATCCGGCCCTAACCGGGCCCAAGGCCGCATGCCAAACCCTAGCCCCGCCGCCAATCGGGTAACCCCGAGCACCGCCCCTACTGTACCGAGTACTAACCATAGGCCTAGCGGCATTGTTTGTTTTAAATGTCAGGGCCGAGGACATGTGGCAAGGGACTGCCCCAATCAGAGGGTAATGGTACTCAAGGAAGGAGAAGTCGTCACCGACGACGAGGAAGAAGAAGCGAAGGATGGCTAAGAAGAAGACTCCGACAGCGGAGAAGAAGTAGAGGTTCAAGGCCTCGAAAAATTCACGGGGATGTTCGTGAAAGACCTAACCTAGGTCCCAAGGCCTGCGAGACACCTTGGCCGAGCCATACATCCCTGGCATCGGCCCGAATCAAGAACAGCGTCCGGCCAGCATCGGGTCAACCCCGAGCCAGTACCCGGTGATGAACCTAAGATCGTTGTTCGGCTTCAAACAAATAACTAACAAAGCTAACAAGCTAGGGTAGATCGTATTCCACGGGCCTTCTAAGATTGACTGCTCAAATAAGCTAGCAATTTATTTTGATGCAAACACTTCGTGCGTGGTGTGAGTTCCACGACTTCTAATTCTAAGAAATGCAGAGAAATTTAAAAATTAAACTAAAGCAGATTGAAATTAGAGTTGATTAAAACAGAGATGACAGACGAACTTAGACTTTGAATCCCCCTTCGTTCCCCAGAGCATTGGCAATCAACAGATCAGCGGATTTCGATTCTCATTCAATCAATTCTAAGACACCACCGTAACTCCTTACCCTTAGGTCTAAGACGGCGAACGTTCGCTCTATCCGTTCTAGCTACCAAGATTAATTAGTCGCCCGGGTACGGTCGCCTCTCGCAACGACTTAACTTAACTGGTGGAATTACTAACGATTATTGAGTTACTCTTGCAATGGATTAACCCTAACCGGTTCCTACGAAAGGCACACTCCAATTATAAGGTTAATTGTTCAATTTGATGTTCTAAAGTAAGGCGAGCGTTCGCTTCTATCCTTAGCTTAACAAGAATCTAATCTAGGTGATCAATCCAGACAAGAAACATGAACAATGAAGAACAAACCAAACACGAAAGAGAAACTAATTGAACTTCGAATCTAATCACTGCCGATCCGTGACCGCTTTAAAGCCCTCGGTCACTTAGGGTTCATCTAGTCTATGTTCTAAGAGTTTGGCTACGCATATTCATTACAAAAGAATCAAAGACAATGAAAGAGTTCATCATACAAAGGAAGAACAGAAAAGAATCTGAAACACCTAATTAAGATGACTCCGGCAGAACTTCAATCCTCCGGTAGACGGCAATCCTAGCTCCGAGTCCTCGAGATGGAAGGGATGGCGTCACGATCTCTTTTCGGCTCTTCGAACTCTAACTCTTCGCTCCAGAACTTCAGAGGATTCTCTAAATTCTGATGTATTGTTGTATATTATGAGGTATATTCTGTGTTGGGCCACGGTTAAGTATTTATACTTAACCCTAATTCAGCCGGATTTTAACTAATATTTTTGCCGAAAATATTGAGGAATTTCGGCGAAAATTCCTTTGTAATTAGAAGGTCTGCCGGCTGATTTCTCCTGTAAATTTCGGTCCCCTAGTTCTCGGTCGGAAATTTCCTGTTTTCGCTGAAAACTTCTGTTGATGAGCATCGCCGATTTGTGCTGATATTTTTGCCGAAAATATTGAGGAATTTTCGGTGAAAATTCCTTTGTAAATCGGGGCAGGAATTGTTTTGACTTGATTGGCTCCTTAGATCGATTCGGTGCAATTCCTCGAGGTTCCAACGCCTTAGACACGTCCGTGGCTACTTATTTGACGGCAAAAACCTGTGCTAACATAAAAACACTAGAAAACCATCAAATAGACCCGAAATGGGCCAAGATAACACAAATGGCACGAG
This sequence comes from Linum lewisii, assembly GCA_034768395.1. Taxonomy (NCBI): domain Eukaryota; kingdom Viridiplantae; phylum Streptophyta; class Magnoliopsida; order Malpighiales; family Linaceae; genus Linum; species Linum lewisii. The sequence goes on along the minus strand of CM068303.1, from coordinate 30,384,033 downwards.
ATAGGGCAATCGATTGAATATTCGCTATTCTACCCTAAAAACCATGTCTTAAGCAAGGAAATGTCGCTTAAATGAGGCTGATAATCACGTCAAATCGAGTGTCATCAAAATACCCCACACTTAAGCTTTTGCTTGTCCTCAAGCAAACTGAATAGAAACGCTCATGTAAATAGATGATAAGATCGATTAAATTGGAGCTCAATCAAACACAATGAATTATTAGACCGATAGATCCTAGAACAAGAAACCTAACAGCATACGATCAGCCAAACTACCTGGTCTCACTAATAATCTGCACACGACAAGTAGTAGCAACCAATTATGCACGAATTTGACCTGACCGACCAGACTCCTCACACAGGAAATATTTAGTACAATGGGAACTCTCACTCTCTGTGTTTAAGGACGTGTTTCTGCTCTCAATCATTTTCTATTACTGAATTCTGTCATAAGTTTGCATTTCGACCACATCTCCACCAATGTGACAACACGAGTAACCAGTCAAGAAGGACTTCCCTGCTAGGACTGTAATGAATTCTACACTACTTGGGTTTATGAAGCGATGGATGATGGGGATGTATGATGATGGCTTTGTGCGGTGTAGCTTTCAACTAACTTCCCTCGAATCTAGCCTATGGCTTCCTACCGTCTAACCAGACACGGGTGGAATAATGAACGCTCGTCCTATGATACTCTCAAGCAACCTAGCACTTTTTACTTTTTTCTTTACACACTTTTTCTGACTTTTCTTTTGACTTCGTTCTTCCATTTGTAGGGAGAAGAACGTTTTATTGAACTAAAACTTTGAAACTTTTTCTGCTTTTTCTTCTTTATCATTTTTTTCGAAACTTGCTTCTTTTTCTTCTTCTTTTCTTTTTTCTATTTTTTTTCTTTTGTGCTGATTTTTTTCTTTTAGTTGCTAGAGGGGTTTACACGTATGGACATAATAGCTAAGACCACCTGTTTAATGGCTATAGGCAGGTTACCACAAACCGACTTCCGGTAGGTCAATCTAGAACTACAACCACAGGGGATCAATGGGGAATGAAAGAATGGGAAATGCTGTAATGTATATCGAACCGAAAGAACAGGCCAAGCTCAAGGGTCTACACCTAATGGATTTTATCATTAGGTAGGCTATCTGGCTTAGTAGCTGAATCTAGGTGCCCCTATCATTCTAGAACTCGTGTCATCGTGTGGTCTCGAGTAGGTCTCATGCAAATTCTAACTCATTCAAGCAAACAGAAAACCACTCAGAAAGAATTAAAAATTGCAAGTTACGTGCAATGGATCAAAAGCTCACAGTTGGTTTGTTAGTCGGATTTGGTCATTTTCATGCAATCAAGGCTACAAACTACAAGTGTGATTTTAAAAATTCTGTTCTGACCAGGCAATTTAGCATCAAAGCATACACGTTGGTTCTCAATTTCTAAGTTAAGCAGTCTAAGCATCATTATGAAAGTTTGAACAACAACTTAACATACAAAATCAAGAACTGAGCCGTTCTATGCTAGAGAGACTGGAATGGAATCACGAGGCACACAGAAAACACAATGAAGGGCAATCAAGTTCATGCAAGGTTCTCTAGCATCCTACCCCACACTTAAATCAGACTGTGTCCTCACAGGACTAATTCTAGAGTTCAGAGTGAAGTAGAAGAACCTGGACCGAGATGGCTGGCGTAGGGGATGAGCACGGGTCCTCGGAGCAGAGGGAATCTACCCAAGCGAAGCAAAGGGAATCTCCCTACTGCCTGATCATGGCTGGTCAGGGGTGCCGGGAGGTGGGAAGTGGAGGTACTCCCGAGCTGACGTTGCCACTCCATCTGTGCCTCGTACCGCCTATCAGCGCGGTGCATATGCTGCTGCATAGTAGTCCATCTCGCCTCTTGAGTGGAGTTGTCGGTGATGCGCCACTCCTGCAGTCGCTCATACAGCTCACCAATGTCTGCGGGTGCGGTCGGTGGTGAGGGTGAGGCGCCTGGTATGGATCGGGGATGACCGGCGGCGGCTGGTGCTCATACCCTGCCTGATGATATGGCGAGGGTATATGGTCATGAAACTCTGGCTGCGGCTGGGGCTGCTGCTCAGTATCATCTTCTTCTCCCGACTCGTCCTCGTCTTCGAGAGGAGGATCCGCTGGCACCAGGGGACTGACGTCCAGATCAATGTTGTACTCGACCGCCAAGTCTCCTCTAATGTTGCGTACTCTGCGGCGTGGGATGTTCGGGCCATATTCATTGTTGAGGCCGAAGGAAATGATGACCCGGCCTACAAAGTTGCCTCCCAGGAGTGCGTGGGGACGTCCGGACCTCTGAGTCTTCTTGTGGAGTAGGCGAGCAAGCACCCATCCGGGATGAAGAGGATATCTCTCCCGGATGGCACGAAGAACAAGTAGCTCGTCCTTGCCAATATGGTGGCGATCCTTGTCTGGAGCATATAATAACAATCTACGCCAAACCATATGAATGTATTTAAAGAAAGGGTGAGAGAGCGACTTAACTGAGTTGTGGTCCCCGAGGCGATCGCCAAGCACTCCAGTCATGTGACTCCAGAGCGCATGGTACTCCTCGTCATCGTCGTCGTCGCCCCAGCCGAGGTGATGACCGTGGTAATGCTCGTACGTGATGCCTAGGTGAGCAGCAAATTCATCATATGTGAGCTCCCTGTGCACCCCACCTAGATAGAAGGTGACAACCTTCCTGTGCTGCCTCCTCTTGTGCTCATCCAGCTCGAATGTCGCCCAGAACTCCTGGAGAGCGACGTCTGGGAAGTCGGCGGTGAGCGTGGTCAGCTCCAGCAGGCCGGAATGAGTCAGTGCATCGAGAACGTTCTGGTACCAGTCGTCATCGTGCTCTGAGAGCGACTCCATGGAGAGAGGGCGAACATCAGCTCCACGGGTGTGCTCGAACCGCTGGTAGCGCTCAAAGTAGTGCTGAGGAAGGCGAGCAACGGTGCGGTGATATCCAGCACGACCAGGGAAAGCTGGTGGAGGGCCCTGAACGGCGGGTGTGACGGAGCGGGGGCTCCGGAGCTCGAGGCACCATCAAGTCGTGCCTTGGTCCTGCGCTCAAAAGTGGCGTTCCTAAACATGAAAACAAACCCGATTAGTCAAACTAAAACCTACCCCACACTTAGTCGAAAAACTCAATTTCACTAAGAAATGAGGAAAACCGAGTGGGGGTAAGCAAAGCAGATTAACCGGTAATCACGAGCAATGAAATAAATGCTTAGGACAGCCAGAATGGAATTAGCACAATCAGAGTTCAGAAGTCAAACCGACATTTCAAAAAGTCAACATTATAGAACATTGAACCCTAATCATGGCAAGACTATCACAAAGCGGGAAGTGACGGTATACTATGATCTCAGATGGCAAACACAATAATCTGAACGAGAATGAACACATAGGGCAGCCAAATGATCAAAAACAGTTCATGGTCAAACCGACATTTCTCCAAAGTCAACATCACAAAGAATAGGACTTAGGCATAGCAACACATGATCAAACGATATAACAATTAAGCACGATACTCCCTAAGCATGCTAGAACAGTTCAACAAGTTCAGCTAACCTAGTTCACACGAAATCAGTCGGCACGCAAATCGAGGTAAACCAAAAAGTCAACCCCGACGAAATTCAGCATCCAATGTGTCAAAAGATTCGCAATGAAAAGTTCTATAACTTACCTTGAAGCCATGGGTGCTAAAAATGAACGGTTTGGGAGGAATCGGTGAAAAATGAAGATTTTTAGGGTTTGGGTGAACTAGAGCTGTGGAGCTCCGATTCAGCTGTTATAAGGCTTGGTGTGATCGGACAAGGGAGGGGAAGGGTGCGGCGGCGGCGAGATAAGGTGGCGTCGGCGGGGTTGAGTGAAAACAGGGGGGAGGATTTTCGGGTATGGTTCGAAAATGAAATGAGGAAAGAGAGAGGTTAAGACCGGATTTTAAGTGAAAAATTGGGTGATTTTCAAAGGAATTTTCGGCTAAAATAAGTGCAAGTTTTCGCCGAAAATTTTAGTTAAAAAGGACTGTCAGTTTTCAAAAGAAATTTTCGCCGAAAATAGTAGTGTTTTTTCGCCGAAAATGTGAAACAGGAACGTTTGGAAAACTCTGTGGGATTTCAAAGAGGATTTTCGCCAAAAATATGGGCTATTTTCGTCAAAAATATTGAACTCTACGATTGAAAATATTTTCGCAATCCCGGCAGACTTCAGAAAATCACAGTTAAATCCACAAAAATCGGAAAGACCTCAAACAACTTGAAACTGACACTATGACACACAGACTACACATGAAAAATATGAAATCAAACAAACTGACACTTTTGGCTCCCTCGAACCGACTCTAAAATACTAAGGTTGACACAAATGAAAAACTGACTCCTGCCGTGGGTTGCCTCCCACGAAGCGCTCTTTTATTAACGTCCTTGAGCTGGACGATACCTGGACGGTGTTAGGAGACATCCCAACTCAGATTCTCCTTAATGCTAGCATCAGAGTTCATAAAGTAGAGCTTCGGGGCTTCTCCGGTGAGCATGAATTTCTTCCCGTTTGCGTGTAAGAGCTTTGTACGTCCGTCGGGAAGGTGGTCAGTAATCTTGAATGGTCTGAACAGTTCCGTCGAAGGATCATCTTCTACAAGGAAGACAGTGGACGGAATGAGAATGTTCGGCGTCTTCCTTTCTTTAACCTCCGCCTTGATATCACCAGGATCGGTGATCGTCAGTATTTCCTTAGGAGATGCTTTCGGCTTCTCCTTCCATACTTGTTCCAGCGCCGGTAGCTTGGAACGAATTGGTGGTGCAGCTGGCTCGGTAGATGGTGGCGGCACAACTGGTCTCCAGAACATGTGAGTCTTCGTCTTCTTATTCTTTCCCCGAGGTCTGCTAGGTTTTGTGCTCGGTGGCTTAAAGAGGCTTTCAGTTCCTTCTTCTTTGGTGGCTTTTGAGGGACAGGTTTTTGTTTCTGCTTGATAACCTGTCCAGCACCTGCAACAGCAATTGATCTAGGCACACTAGAAGAGACATCAGTAACGGAGTTGACCGGAGTCAACTCCACAGTTTCAACAGCTAAACAATGAAATTCTTCATTCTTAGGATTATATTTCATTCCGTCTTTAAGGCGGAACGTGATAGTTTCTTGACCAACTCTCAAAGTTAAAGAACCATTTGGAACGTTAATTTGCATTTCGGTAGTAGCCATGAAAGGTCGTCCTATAAGAATGGTAGAATCATCCTTACTAGTGTCAATGATAACAAAGTCAGCTAAGAACGTGAAAGGACCACATTTAGTAACAACGCCTTTAATTTCTCCCCTAGGAGTTTTAAGTGATCTATCAGCAAAGATAAGTTGCATACTAGGCGGTTCAAGTTCTCTTAAGTTCAATTTTTCATATAGACTCATAGGCATGACATTAACAGACGCGCCAAGATCAACCAAACAACGTTCTATCTCAACATCATTAATGACAAGAGGTAGAGTAAAAGAACCAGGATCAGAGCACTTAGCTGGATATGGAGAGGACGGTTTCTTAATACGAGCATCAGGATATCCTTCTTTATTCCCCTTCATGCCAGTCTCGATCCTTGCATTTGGCAGCAATGCTCTTGGAAAAGGAGGTTTCACGACGTACGGTGCAAGAGGAGGATCTTCTTCCTTAGGCGCCGCTTCTAGTGCTTCCCCCTCCTCTGGAGATTCAGCAATCCTCGTAAAACAGCACAAGCATCAGCAATTAAACTTGGAAATTTTCGAACAGATACCATCTTGGCTTGCTCCTTTCTCGGATTCGGCTCTGTCTGGCTCGGAAGTTGGCCAAATGGTCGATCAGATGCTAGCATGCTCGAGATGTTATTCACAGCTTGCTCAATTCTTTGACCGGCTGCTTTCTGTTACTGATTGAGAAGAGCTTGAGCTTTCAACTGACTGTCATGATCGTTGAGTCTGGTGATGATCTGACTAAGCTTCTTATCCAGGTCACTGACATTGTTCTCCTTCTGGTACTGCTGCCCTGGATAGGTGTTATTCAAGTATTGATTCTGGCGATTGCCAGGAGCAGGTTCCATAGTTACCCGGATTGCGATGCGGCGGCTGGTAGACACCTGCCGGTTAGGCTTCTGATCCTGAGCTGGACCAGCCGGGCAGTTATTCTGGTTCTGGTTATGGACGGCGCCAACATTGTAGGGAGGTCTGTCTTGATAGTTCCCTTGCTGCCTGAAGTTGCGGTAGCCAGCATAACCATTCTGATTATTAACGAAGCCTTGTTGGATGAAGTTTACCTCTTCGGTGGACCAGACTTCTGTCTTACCAAAATTCTGGCAACAGCCTCCGTTATGTGCGCAAGCTCCACACCACTCGCAATCGGCAACATAGACGGAAGCTGCCGGCGGTTTGACTGGTGTGGTAGACTTCTTCAAATGCTTCTCTACTTCTGCCTTGATAGCTGCTTCAAGATTGAGCTTGCTCCTTGATCCTTCAGATTGTCGTTCCCAGTTCCTTGACTTGGAAGCACAGTTTGCGAAGTGAAGAAGAGTAGCTTCAGGTGTGAGCGTAGTGCAATCCCCTTCAACTAGAGAATTGACCCACTTGGCAGATTCTTCTCGAAGACCTCGAGCAAAGATTTCAGCTAACTGCCTCTGCTCGAATCCATGATGAGGGCAGTTGTAGAGGAGTTCTTGGAATTGATTCCAAGTATCATATAAGCTTTCTCCTTCTTTCTAGGAGAACCTGGCAATGCTGTCCTTGATGGCGGTTGTGTTCTGGCAGGAGGAAAGTATTCTTCAACGAAGTCCTGAGCCAGAGTATCCCAATTAGTGTAATATCCAGGTGGTTTGCCAGTAAGCCACCTTTTAGTGGCGCCTTTTAGAGAGAACGGGAAAGCTCTCAAACAAAGAGTATTCTTGTCGAGGTTTCCGTTCTTGAAAGTGCTGTAGAGATCAAGGAAGTCTGCAAGATGAGTGCACGGATTGTCTAGGGGCCTGCCTTCGAACTGTAAATCCCTAGAGATCATAGTCAAGAATGGAATCTTGATCTCATAGTCAGGATCGCCTTCAATGTGCGGTACGGCAATGGCAGATCGAACGCTAGTCGCGCTCGGTTTGTTATAATCAGCTAGACTTTTCTGTGCAGGCGGCGGTGGTGGTGGATTTCCGCCTGGTGGTGGTGGTGGTGGTAATTGATCAGCCATGATAGGAGATGGAGGAGGTGAAAGTGACTCGGTGTATGAGACGGATGTAGGTGATGGTAACGGTGAAGATGAGGGACTATCCTTCAGTTCCTCAATCTTAATCGGAGTGACGGGTGAGGTGCATTGGTTCTGCCTCTCCTTGAAATCTGTGATTGTCGAGGTGGAGCAGAACTGCCTGGTCTCTCTATACTTTTATCCTTGTCGGTTTGAGAGCGAGTCCAAGGGCGGCGTTGCATACACCTGTAAACAACCTACAAATAACAAAAACACTACAACAAATAATGAAAAAGGTTTCGGATTCATTAGTGGCGGTTGTGGAACCGCCACTATGTAATTCCCATTGTGGCGGTTGCATAGTGGAGTTTTAACCCCCAATGTATAATTTTTATCATTGTGGCGGTTATAACCTCCACAATTGGAAAAGAAAACCGCCACCCGTGTATTTAGCGATCCGTGTCAAGCCTATTCAGCCACTGTGGCGGTTGCATAGTGGCGGTTTTAACCCCCAATGTATAATTTTTATCATTGTGGCGGTTATAACCTCCACAATTGAAAAAAGAAAACCGCCACTTTTAGCGATCCGAGTCAAGCCTATTCGCAGCTCAGATCTCAACCTCACATTCTCTCACCACCATTCCTATCCTCTCTTCTTCTTACTCCATCTCTCCTTCTCCGTCTCTCCTTCTCCCTTCACATTCTCATCCCGCCGCCTCTCTCCTCCTCCGCCGCCACTTCCTTCTCCGTCAGGGCAAAGGACAAGAAGAAGGTACTGATCGTCAACACCAACAGCGGCGGCCATTCCTTTATCAAATTCTACTTCGCCAAGGAGCTCCTTGCTTCCGACCACTAGGTCACCGTCCTCACCGTTGAGGATGAGGGTTCCGATAAGATGAAGAAGCCTCCGTTCAGCAGATTCAACGTGTGGGTGCTGGAGGACGCACCGTGTGGGGAGATCCGACTGATGTCGGGAAAGTCATCGCCGGTGAAAGCTTTGATGTCGTGCTTACTCACCTAACTCCGAGAAGGCTCAAAGGACGAAGAAGAAGAGGAATGAAAGGATTTTTGGGACACGCCGGAATCTGGGTTTTCCGCCGGTGAGTTTTTTTTTGGGAAAGTTATAGTCAACAGTGGCGGTTATTAGCTCCACTGTGTAACCGCCACTGTTGCTTATTTGTGGCGGTTCCTGACCGCCACTATTATTCGTTTGTGTCGGACAGTTTCGTGGCGGTTTTGCTTCCCTATTGTGGCGGTTGTACAACCGCCACAGTTGTTACAACAGTGGCGGTTATAACCTCCACAATTGTGGAAAATAACCGCCACTAATACTCCGTTTTGTTGTAGTGAAACAAACAAAAACCAGTGTAAAATCGAAGTGGGTGGAAAAATGAAAGATGGAAAGTAGAAGAATAAATTGCCAGTTCTTCTTTCAAACAATCAAAAGAAGTCCCGGCAACGACGCCAATTTGATGAACCTAAGATCGTTGTTCGGGTTCAAACAAATAACTAACAAAGCTAACAAGCTAGGGTAGATCGTATTCCACGGGCCTTCTAAGATTGACTACTCAAATAAGCTAGCAATTTATTCGGATGCAAACACTTCGTGCGTGGTGTGAGTTCCACGACTTCTAATTCTAAGAAATGCAGAGAAATTTAAAAATTAAAATAAAGCAGATTGGAAATTAGGGTTGATTAAAACAGAGATGAAGACGAACTTAGACTTTGAATCCCCCTTCGTTCCCAGAGCATTGGCAATCAACAGATCAGCGGATTTCGATTCTCATTCAATCAGTTCTAAGACACCACCATAACTCCTTACCCTTAGGTCTAAGACCGGCGAACGTTCGCTCTATCCGTTCTAGCTACCAAGATTAATTAGTCGCCCGGGTACGGTCGCCTCTCGCAACGACTCAACTTAACTAGTGGAATTACTAACGATTATTGAGTTACTCTTGCAGTGGATTAACCCTAACCGGTTCCTACGAAAGGCACACTCTAATTATAAGGTTAATTGTTCAATTTGATATTCTAAGTAAGGCGAGCGTTCGCTTCTATCCTTAGCTTAACAAGAATCTAATCTAGGTGATCAATCTAGACAAGAAACATGAACAATGAAGAACAAACCAAACATGAAAGAGAAACTGATTGAACTTCGAATCTAATCACCGCCGATCCGTGACCGCTTTAAAGCCCTCGGTCACTTAGGGTTCATCTAGTCTAAGCTCTAAGAGTTTAGCTACGCATATTCATTACAAAAGAATCAAAGACAATGAAAGAGTTCATCATACAAAGGAAGAACAGAAAAGAATCTAAAAAACCTAATTAAGATGACTCCGGCAGAACTTCGATCCTCCGGTAGACTGCAATCCTAGCTCCGAGTCCTCGAGATGGAAGGGATGGCGTCACGATCTCTTTTCGGCTCTTCGAACTCTAACTCTTCGCTCCTAGAACTTCAGAGGATTCTCTAAATTCTGATGTATTGTTGTATAGTATGAGGTATATTCTGTGTTGGGCCGCCGGTTAAGTATTTATACTTAACCCTAATTCAGCCGGATTTTAACTAATATTTCGCCGAAAATATTGAGGAATTTTCGGTGAAAATTCCTTTGTAATTAGAAGGTCCACCGGCTGATTTCTCCTGTAAATTTCGGTCCCCTAGTTCTCGGTCGAAAAATTTCCTGTTTTTGCCAAAAACTTCTGTTGATGAGCATCGCCGATTTGTGCTGATATTTTCGCCAAAAATGTTGAGAATTTTCGGCGAAAATTCCTTTGTAAATCGGGGCAGGAATTGTTTTGACTTGATTGGCTCCTTAGATCGATTCCGGTGCAATTCCTCGAGGTTCCAACGCCTTAGACACGTCCGTGGCTACTTATTTGACGGCAAAAACCTGTGCTAACATAAAAACACTAGAAAACCATTAAATAGACCAGAAATGGGCCAAGGTAACACAAATGGCACGAGATAGGGCAATCGATTGAATATTCGCTATTCTACCCTAAAAACCATGTCTTAAGCAAGGAAATGTCGCTTAAATGAGGCTGATAATCACGTCAAATCGAGTGTCATCACCTGGCGCCCTACGAAGCGGTACCCGAGCATCCACTAGCCATCCCTCTACTGGTGCAGGAACAACACCCGGACACCCCGAGGCCCCGAGGGACGTACAGGCTATCCGGGACATGCACACCGAGGAGGTGTCACACCGACTTTTGCGTCTGGCACCCATCCGACTCCACCTACCTCCAAGGCCGACGGCGGTAGAAAAGAGCCCTAGCAAGGAGGAGGGGCTCCACTGGGACGACCTGTACTCTCCCATGTCTTCTACGAGCTTCAACATTAAAGTCAACAGTCCATCGAATGATGACAATATGAGCACCGACGGTGCCAGCTCAGAAGACCCGAGCCTTGGTCAGACTTGGATTCCAATGAGTACCCAAGCCCCCGAAGCATGAGGGAAGATAGCCCCAACACCACCCCACGAGGCGCCGACTTGAAGAAACCCCTGCCCAGCACACGCACGAAGAATTGGGATTCGAGGACGAATCCCTTACAAGAAGAGGGGAATGAAGTGACTACGGGCAGCCAACCGGCTGGAAATTCCTATTCCTACACCCCGCTTGGGATCACCCATGAGTGCAAATGAAGTTACTCCGGGCAGCCGACCGGCTGGAAATTCCTATTCCTACAACCCGTCGAGATCACCCATGAGGGCAAAGGCCTTAGGGCCTTATAAGAAGGCTTAGGACCTCACCAGCACCTTAAGATAAACCCTCAGAGGTTTACCAAGCCCCAACAGGTAGTGAGATTCAAGTACAAGCCCTCCCCGAAGGGCTCAACAAGCACGAATGAGCATCCGGACCCATCCGGCCCTAACTTGGGCACCGGTGCTCATGGCAGCCAAGGAACCTAGCTTGGCCAGCACCTCAGGTACTAAGTCTAAGGACCCAGGAGGTGCTACACAACCCTGGGATCCTCTAGATGCCTTCTTAGAAGAATGCCAATTGAAGAAGGCCCAACCTCAGCCTGAAGGAGCTCCAGTCGGCCCTACCCCGAGCGCTCCTTCGACCCTAGCACTAAGGCTAGGGTTCCAAGAGCTCAAGGACGGATGATGACCTTAGGGGAACCTCTAAGGACCTTCCTAGACAACTGGGAGACACAAGGAAGGCCAGGCCTGAGCATATCCGGAGAAGGCCCGAAGCCAGACTACGCCCGGGCGCCAGCCCCGGCCTCGGAAGGCCCCAACCGGGCCCTAGCACCCAGCCAGCAGGGGACTCTGCCCCTAGGAGGACCTACACCCGCCCTCAACCCCATACAAGGCCTAGAGCTGAGCCTAGGAGCTGCTAACCTAGGAACGTAGAAGGAAATGGAGGAAATGAGGAACTGGAAGGAAGGCCAAACAGGCAGGCCGAGAGAGAACCCCGGGAACCAAGCAGCATCAGCAGCAGACCCGCCGGAGCCCAGCACTAAGAGCCCCGAGCCATGCCTAGCCCGAGCAGCCGATGCCGCCGCCAATTCCAAGCCCAATAGCAAAGGCGGCGCCGACTTTCCTAATCCGGCCCGCGCATGAGCGCACACCCGACCGGATCCGCTGATCCGCCGATTTAGGGTTTTTAGTCGGCTTTTGTATTATTTAAGTCTTTTAGTATTATACTCGGATTTTCCCTTTTAGTTTGGATTCTTTAGGAGCAAGTAAGTCAATTTATTCTATTTAGGACTCACGGCCATTATTTTATTATTTTAGAGTTCTTTTCCAAGTAGGAAACGTGAGCATGTTCACGATTTCCTCACCTATATATAAGAGGCTTCGGCCTCATTGTAAAGACAGACTTTTTCCAATCAATCAATCAAATACAGAACTTTGTTCTTCAATTCTTAGTTTTATGCTGTGTGCATAGCTTAGAGTAGGTATTATCAACATAAGTATTCCCCTTCTGTCGTGGAGCCATTCCTAGACACTACGGGTTCCCGCTGTTATATAGCCGACGGGTCCTAGTACTAATCTGCCCCCGGTTCCAAAGGTGATCGAGCGAAGGTTCAAGACTTGCGGTGGTTAGGGTCGTCTGCCCACGGTTGCGGTGGTTCACACCATTTTGGTATCAGAGCTTCTGTTCAACTCGAGGAACCATAATCTATCCCAGTCTTCAGGTTTGAAACCCTGGATTCATATCCTGTTACTTTCAGTCTTAAAAAATCCTTGAAAAAAACCTACCTATCTTTATTTTCGTGTTATTAGAAAATCAGTTTAGAAAATCCATCTATTTTTCATTCTTGTTCGAAGCATTGTAAGAAAAAGAGAAGAAAACAAAAAGAAAGGCAATGTGCCCTAGGGTTTCTCGTTCATTATAGGTTGATCTTAAGAAGAGGGTAGATAGATATATTTGCTTCCCTGCATTATCAATAACATGGCAGACGAAAGACTCAACCACATGGAGGCCAACGTTCTCAACATTACTCAAATTTTAACCACGTTACAAGAATCTATGGCTCGGCTGGAAAGGAGAGCCGCAGAGCAAGGATTTGAGAGGAAGAGACCTCGTGGCGACCGAGAACGGGAGGACAGAAGACCACCCCAAGACGTTGTGATGACACTCGATTTGACGTGATTATCAGCCTCATTTAAGCAACATTTCTTTGCTTAAGACATTGTTTTTAGGGTCGAATAACGAATATTCAATCGATTGCCCTATCTCGTGCCATTTGTGTTACCTTGGCCCGTTTCGGGTCTATTTGATGGTTTTCTAGTGTTTTCATGTTAGCACAGGTTTTTGCCATCAAAAAAGTATCCATGGACGTGTCTAAGGCGTTGGAACCTCGTGGAATCAAACTGGAATCGATCCAAGGAGCCAATCAAGTCAAACCAAAAATCTGCCATTCACACTTACAGTTTTGGCGAAACCAGGCCTCCAATTTCGGCGAAACCAGCAGTTCAAATCAACTGATGCCAACAGAAGGATGGTTTCGGCGAAATAAATTAACTGCTCGGATCGAAGACATTGAACAGCCGGCGGAGCCCTAAACTCAAAGCCAGTTTTGCCGAAACTATCCCTATGGTTTCGGCGAAAACATCAGCTCAGCCCGGCCCAACAGGGTTAAGTATTTATACTTAATCCGGCGGCCCGAGAAAGGGAAAAAAGGAGAGAATCATAATTTACAAACACACAACTTTTCGAATCAGAATTCTCTGAAGTTCTGGAGCGAGGAGTTGGAGTTCGAAGAGCCGGATAGAGATCGTGACGCCATCCCCTCCACCTCGGAGAACCGGAGCTAGGAGTGCAACTTACCGAAGATCGGAGTCTGTCAGAGTCGTCTAAATTAGGTTTTCAGATTCTTTTCTGTTCTTCCTCTGAATGATGAACTCTTTCTTTGTGTTTGTGTCTTTTGTAATGATCATGAGTAGCTAAACCCTTTAGAGCTTAGACTAGATGAACCCTAAGTGACCCAGGGCTTTAAAGCGGTCACGGATCGGCGGTGATTAGATTCGAAATTCAATCAGTTCTTTTTCATGTTTGATTCGTTCTTCATTGTGCATGTTTCTTGTCTGGATTGATTACCTAGATTAGATTCTTGTTAAGCTAAGGATAGAAGCGAACGCTCGCCTTGCTTTAGAACATCAAATTAAACAATTAACCTTATAATTGGAGTGTGCCTTTCGTAGGAACCGGTTAGGGTTAATTCACTGCAAGAGTAACTCATTAATCACTAGTAATTACACCAATTAATTAAGTCGTTGCGAGAGGCGACCGTACCCGGGCGGCTAGTTAATCTTGGTAGTTAGAACGGATAGAGCGAACGTTCGCAGGTCTTAAACCTAAGGGTAAGGAGTTATGGTGGTGTCTTAGTAATTGATTGAATAAGAATCGAAATCCGCTGATCTGTTGATTGCCAATGCTCTGGGGAACGAAGGGGGATTCAAAGTCTAAGTTCGTCTGTCATCCTTGTTTTCAAACCCTAATTCCCAATCTGCTTTAGTTTAATCTTTTTAATTTTTTCTGCATTCCTTAGAAATAGAAGTCGTGGAACTCACACCACGCACAACGTGTCTACCTTTGAGTATTTTGCTAGTTCTGAAGTAACCAATCATAGAAAGCCCTCGGAATACGATCTGCTATACGCTTTTTCTTAGCATTAGTAGTTTTTATTTGGCTGAACCGCCCGCATAACAACGACCGGGTGGCGTTCACCAAATTGGCGCCATTGCCGGGGACTTCTTTTGATTGTTGAAAGAAGATCTGGCAATTTATTCTTCTATTTCCATCTTTCATTTTTCCACCCACTTCGATTTTACGCCGGTATGTTTGCTTTTGTTGCTTGTAGGTTGTTCTACCGGTTCATGAACCGCTCGATTGCTCATTCTCAGTTTAAGCCGGGTAATTCTGCTTTGCCGAAGAAACCGCGAGCTCAGAAGCAAGTCATAACCACACCGCCTACACCACCTATCCCTCAAAAGATTGAGGAGTTGAAGGAGAACTCCTCATCTTCATCCGTTCCATCCACTACTTCAGATTCACCACCACCTTCTCCTCCCGTACTAGCTGCTCAACGCACCGTGGCGGATTACTGTAGACCAAATGCGGCTTACCTCCGAGCTAGCGTCATCGTGCCACACAGCGATGACGACCTCAACGAAAAGATCACAATCTCTTTCCTGAGCATGGTCTCTAAGGATCTTCACTTCGAAGGTAAGCCGCAAGAAAACCCCCGCACACATTTGGCAAACTTCCTTGACATGTGCGAGACGTTTAAAAAAGGGAATCTCGGTAAGAATAATCTTTGCTTACGAGTATTCCCATTCTCTCTTAAAGGCAATGCCAAGGTATGGCTCAGCTCAAAACCACCTGGCTATTACACTGACTGGGATAGTCTAGCTCAAGACTTCATAGAAGAATACTATCCCCCTTCAAGAACTACATTCTACAAGGATAGTATCGCTAGATTCTCTCAGAAGGAAGGAGTAAGTTTACACGACGCGTGGAACGACTTCCAAGCGCTTCTATCTGAATGCCCTCATCACGGATTCAACCAGGGACAGCTAGCTGAAATCTTTGCCCAAGGGATGAATGAAGAAACAGCTGAATGGGTCAACACCTTAGCTGCTGGCGACTGCACGGCACTTGAACCAGAAGCTGCTCTACTTCACTTTGCAGATTGCGCATCTAAGTCCAGAAATAGGGAAAGACAGTTTGGAGCAGCCAAGAGTCAACCAAGCAGTGAAGATCAGATTAAGATCGCAGTACAAAAACAAATGGAAGAGATCCTCGGTACAACTAATAACTGGCCTAAAAAGGAAGTCAACTTCATTGATCACACTTCACCAGGGATCAAAGAGGCTACTCCGACTACCGTCAGTTCGGAACGCCTCCTCAACAACGGGAAGGCTTCTATGAGCGCCCTCCCTACAACTTCCAACTCGACCAGAGCCGGAATCAATACATGGACAATGGTTATCAAGATCCTTCTAGATTCACCAGAGTACAGCAGCCTCTGAATTTTAGATCTGAGGACAATTGGGAGAGGAGAATAGCCAGGAAGTTTGATCTAATTACAGCAAGACTTGATGATCACGAGGAAAGATTTAGAGCGCAAGATGCTCTTAACAAAGGGCAGATCGCACAAGGATAGAGAATAGAGTATATGATAAATAAAATTGCTAGTGCGATGGCTCGTCTTCCCATCTTCAATCAGGCTCCGTCTCTAGACAGCTCCACCGTGAAGAACGAGCACGCTAAGGCCGTGACAACCAGGAGCAGTGAGCAGACCAGCCCGTCGAGAAGGAAGAAATTCTCGTTTCCAATGAGGGAGAGTGCTCGGCTATCATCCCTCGACCACCACCCATACCTATTCCAGCTAAGTGCCCCGTGTAACACCCATCCCAAACCGACCCGAGTTCACCCGTGGTCGAACCGGTTTGAGTGCTACTTGAAGAACCAGCTTTAAAAGAAAAGAGTAAAACGCAGCGGAAACAGAAACAACTCTTAAATACAAGTTCAAAACGAAGGAGGCCTCCACTTAATAAAACCGAAATACAACTGAAATCCGAAATCCGATCACAACCGATCACAAAATCTCAAAACGATTACAAATCTTCCAACCCAAAAGTGTCAACTGAAATCTAAATTTAAAACAATGGTCACTCCACAATAGCTTCCTAATTCTTCACTTCACAACTCCAACCTGCAACTCCTCCGAACTCAACCGAACACCTGAAAAGAGAAACTGGGGGGGGATCAGCTTCCTAATGAAACTGAGTGAACCCACTGGGTCTACCTATGCGCCGAACCTAGCCTAGGAGCGATCCCAACTCCACACACACATCAAGCAACGGAATCTGACACAGCCAGCTCATTTTAATTCCTGACATGATACTAGGCGATCACATAAGCTCAATATCAAATCAACCTCCACAATCCATGGTAACAATAGTACACAAGAAATCAACATGCATAAGATCAACATCATACCAGAACTAGTTCTTCATAACAACAAAGATCCTCACTCCTACGGTTCACCATTGACTCACATATATACGATTTAGCATTGCTTCACAAACAAGCAGTTTAGCATCACAAGACAAGTTACCATCAAAGCACACACATGTATACCTCTTCATACACATTCGCACATTCACACATACGCTGCATTTCCTCTTTCAATTATCTAAGTGATCTCACAGGTGCACTCCCCAAATCAATACCCACAACTCATAATCTCGACCATATAACCCAAATCATCAATTCACAAATCCAACGATATAACCAAGATCATGAAACACACAGATCAACCTTACATCACAATACATCTCAACTCCTTACTAACAGCACTTCCACTCACACATCGACCACCACTCACATTGCACAGAGATATATTTTTCCTTGTTCACTA
The DNA here is from genome assembly GCA_034768395.1 of Linum lewisii. Taxonomy (NCBI): domain Eukaryota; kingdom Viridiplantae; phylum Streptophyta; class Magnoliopsida; order Malpighiales; family Linaceae; genus Linum; species Linum lewisii. The sequence continues at coordinate 30,366,973 of CM068303.1, read as the reverse complement.
ATAAATCGACAATTACCTACAACGTCAATCATAGACCATTCAACCTCTAACTCACATCTCAGCATGACAACATGATTCACAACACATCACAAGGCAATTCACAAACACGTCCGAACACACATCATACAGAAAGCACACATGCATCTCAATTCCATTATCTATGTGAGTTCATTAGGCGCCATAAGGAGTTGTTCCCCCGCTACCCCGCCGGCCTGGCGCACCTCCCTACCGCATGGGAGGTCCTCGTGCTCCCCTACCGCATGGGGAACACTTCACAATTTCCACAATTCCACAATACCACAATACCACAATACCACTCCCCGTCGGGAGACTAATCTACCAGTCCGTCGGTAGGCCCTAACCACCAGTCCGTCGGTGGGTGAAACACAATTGGGGTAACGTTGGCTCCTTCCAGTTCTATCATTTTAATTCCATTTACCCAATTCCATTTGATCAACTCCACTTTACAAATCCACTACACAAATTACACATCACAAATCCACATCGCAAATCCACATCACAAATTGACACCACAAATCCACATCACAAATCAACACCATGATTCCACCACACAATTCCATGTTCTAGTTCCAAACACCAATTCTATGTTCCAATTCTAGGACATAATTCTAGTCTAACCACAATGGGACAATAATAGATACAATCATAGAATTCATCGCATCCAACCCCATCCCATCTCACATTTCTAGATCAACTACATTAGCTATCATCTTATATCCCAATCCCCACATCACACATCAATCAGCACGCTCATCAAATAGTAATCACAAGACAGTTATCCAGTTTTACTCTCGAGGGTTCATGCAAGACCTAACACATCCTAAGTCCAAGTTCCAACTCCTCACTCCCATTCCTAGCCATCTAGTCAACCATACACTCACACAAGTCAACCATACAATCACACAAGTCAACCAAACCACATAACCATAACAATCAAGACAACATCAATTTACCATTTAACTCTCCTATTGAGCGTTACTAGATTAAACCACATAATCTATCTAGTTCACATATTTCATCTAACACGATTCCTAGCCACAATTCGACCAATTCTGACATCCTCATTCATCTCAACCATTTACAATTCCACATCCAAGACTCCAACCTTATTACAATAACCACAAGGCACAGACTCAATCACCAACACACACAACATCAATTTCATTCAAATCAATCGTACAACCTCAGCTCAACTAGCTCATGCATTCAGAACACCCAATTCCATTACTCAATTCCATTCACCAATTCCCCTAACCAATTCCATAAGTCAATTCCACGTACCGGTTCTATTGTCCACTTCCACGTACAAATTCCCTTACCAATTCTATTAGCCAATTATAAGTCATAAGTCTACCACCTTAAACACATTAACAACCATCTTCACACACAACATCAATTCTACCTAAAAGGCACGTTGCATAATTCATACATCAACACCAAGCATCATCTCAATCCCAACATCATGTAAACCAACACAATCCAAATCATTCAATAATCCCATATCACACATAACCACACATCACAAGACATTCAACGCCTCCCACGGCACAAACAGTTTAAGGGTAAACGGCTAGCTCACCGGCCACCCCCACCTGCAAGTACAGGGGAAGCCATGTCATGAGTCGTAGGGTTACCCTCCTGTACATCCTTCATTGAGACCCCACATTGGTGGAGCCATCCACCTGTTCATCAATTAAGGGCGACCCCACATTGGCAGGACCACCCCCTGCAACCACAAACTGACAATAGCATAAAATACACAATTGTCATGTTCACAGACCCGTCCCTCCTATCACTCCTTACTAGTTTCGATCAATTTATCATCCATGTTAATCAATTCCCCCAATCAAAATCATCACAAACAGCCATCAATCATAAACCAATCCATCAATTAACAAACATCCAACAATCATCAAAACAGCATATTTCACAGAACAATCAATTGCAGAACAATTTTCCCCTTTTACTCTCTTTCAATTTCATGCAAGGCCCTACATTCTTCTAGGTCTGAATTGTAACTCCTCACACTGACCAGACTACCTATCGTACGCTAAACCTCACCTGACAAGAAGACGAGGCTCTAAAACTCTTCTAGAAACCCGAACAGCCAAGCTCTCAGACACCAAAAACGTAGCTATTCTCCTCTTCACCGACAGCAGCTTACTCCGAAATATCTAGAACCTCTAGGTGCAGATCTCTTCCTCTCATTACCACGAACTCATAGCATAAAACGGATCGCCAATCGGAGCTCTACAACTCTCGGAATCGAGGTTTGAAGTTTTTGGAGATTTCTGGCTCAGTCCCAAAAACGTAGCTCTTCCTTCTTCTACTGACAACACTTCGATTCGAAATACCCAGAACCACGAATAGCGATCTCTTCCTCTCGTTGCCACAACCCTTAGCAACAAACGGATCGTCAATCGGAGCTCTACAACTCCCGGAATCAAGGATTGAAGCTAAAGGGTTTTTGGCTTCTTCAAATACGGGTTTTGGGGAAAGAGAAAGAAGGGGAAGTTATGAATTTTCCGTGTAAAATCAGCCTTTTATAGTCTGACCATGATAGCACTGGCGTGTATCATGATACACGGCGTGTATTGTAATACACGGCCGTGTATCGTGGTCTGCCCACATTGACAATTTTTTTCACGTACTCTCTTGCATACTCGACCCGACTCAACTATGAACGTCCTCGAACTTCGATGGAACCTCAAGAACATTGTTTCCAATGTCTAAACCATCCAAACTCAAGTTCCAAACCATTCGGTTGGGCGGGGATGTTGCAAGTCTCCACAACTTCAAAAGATTTCGTCCCCGAAATCACAACCCAACTCGCTCTAGCAACGAATCCACAAATCACAGCATAACGCAGCAACACAAGGATCACATCACCTCCCGAAACTCCCTTTTAACGGCTCTAGCAACACACACCTTCTAAGGGCACTACTCCCACACTACTTCAAACTTCTACTAACAGACACGCACAACCGAACCTCAACGGCACTACTCACAACAAGAACACAACCAAAACACAATCAAACAAAACTCACTCAAGAGCACAACCACAACGCAAGAGCTCAACAAAGCACACTCACACCAACAAGAACTATGAAGCTAACACCTTCGACTAAAACTCACACCCTCAAGCACTCTACTCACTTAACCAAATTCTACAAGGCTCTACTCTTCTAACCAATTTCCCAACCTGCTACTACTTCCACTCTCAACTACTCCGCCACCCTCTTCACTACAGGAGGACACAAAACGTTTTAGTTGACCAATTTTCAGAAATCACATTTCATTTCAAATCACTTTCCTTCAATTCACAACACTTTCTTTCAAAATTCCACCCAATTCAAAACAATTTGAAAATCCCTGAAAAGTTGGTCCTGTGCCGGTGCTTCTTCCCTTCCTCCTATGAGGTTAATTACTCCTCTAGAAGAAGAGACGAATCACCAACACAGCAGCAACTAACCAGGCTCTGATACCACTTGTAACACCCATCCCAAACCGACCCGAGTTCACCGTGGTCGAACCGGTTTGAGTGCTACTTGAAGAACCAGCTTTAAAAGAAAAGAGTAAAACGCAGCGGAAACAGAAACAACTCTTAAATACAAGTTCAAAACGAAGGAGGCCTCCACTTAATAAAACCGAAATACAACTGAAATCCGAAATCTGATCACAACCGATCACAAAATCTCAAAACGATTACAAATCTTCCAACCCAAAAGTGTCAACTGAAATCTAAATTTAAAACAATGGTCACTCCACAATAGCTTCCTAATTCTTCACTTCACAACTCCAACCTGCAACTCCTCCGAACTCAACCGAACACCTGAAAAGAGAAACTGGGGGGGATCAGCTTCCTAATGAAACTGAGTGAACCCACTGGGTCTACCTATGCGCCGAACCTAGCCTAGGAGCGATCCCAACTCCACACACACATCAAGCAACGGAATCTGACACAGCCAGCTCATTTTAATTCCTGACATGATACTAGGCGATCACATAAGCTCAATATCAAATCAACCTCCACAATCCATGGTAACAATAGTACACAAGAAATCAACATGCATAAGATCAACATCATACCAGAACTAGTTCTTCATAACAACAAAGATCCTCACTCCTACGGTTCACCATTGACTCACATATATACGATTTAGCATTGCTTCACAAACAAGCAGTTTAGCATCACAAGACAAGTTACCATCAAAGCACACACATGTATACCTCTTCATACACATTCGCACATTCACACATACGCTGCATTTCCTCTTTCAATTATCTAAGTGATCTCACAGGTGCACTCTCCCAAATCAATACCCACAACTCATAATCTCGACCATATAACCCAAATCATCAATTCACAAATCCAACGATATAACCAAGATCATGAAACACACAGATCAACCTTACATCACAATACATCTCAACTCCTTACTAACAGCACTTCCACTCACACATCGACCACCACTCACATTGCACAGATAATATTTTTCTGTTCATAATAAATCGAACATTACCTACAACGTCAATCATAGACCATTCAACCTCTAACTCACATCTCAGCATGACAACATGATTCACAACACATCACAAGGCAATTCACAAACACGTCCGAACACACATCATACAGAAAGCACACATGCATCTCAATTCCATTATCTATGTGAGTTCATTAGGCGCCATAAGGAGTTGTTCCCCCGCTACCCCGCCGCCTGGCGCACCTCCCTACCGCATGGGAGGTCCTCGTGCTCCCCTACCGCATGGGGAACACTTCACAATTTCCACAATTCCACAATACCACAATACCACAATACCACTCCCGTCGGGAGACTAATCTACCAGTCCGTCGGTAGGCCCTAACCACCAGTCCGTCGGTGGGTGAAACACAATTGGGGTAACGTTGGCTCCTTCCAGTTCTATCATTTTAATTCCATTTACCCAATTCCATTTGATCAACTCCACTTTACAAATCCACTACACAAATTACACATCACAAATCCACATCGCAAATCCACATCACAAATTGACACCACAAATCCACATCACAAATCAACACCATGATTCCACCACACAATTCCACGTTCTAGTTCCAAACACCAATTCTATGTTCCAATTCAGGACATAATTCTAGTCTAACCACAACCGGCAATAATAGATACAATCATAGAATTCATCGCATCCAACCCCATCCATCTCACATTTCTAGATCAACTACATTAGCTATCATCTTATATCCCAATCCCCACATCACACATCAATCAGCACGCTCATCAAATAGTAATCACAAGACAGTTATCCAGTTTTACTCTCGAGGGTTCATGCAAGACCTAACACATCCTAAGTCCAGTTCCAACTCCTCACTCCCATTCCTAGCCATCTAGTCAACCATACACTCACACAAGTCAACCAACACCACATATCCATAACAATCAAGACAACATCAATTTACCATTTCAACTCTCCTATTGAGCGTTACTAGATTAAACCACATAATCTATCTAGTTCACATATTTCATCTAACACGATTCCTAGCCACAATTTGACCAATTCTGACATCCTCATTCATCTCAACCATTTACCATTCCACATCCAAGACTCCAACCTTATTACAATAACCACAAGGCACAGACTCAATCACCAACACACACAACATCAATTTCATTCAAATCAATCGTACAACCTCAGCTCAACTAGCTCATGCATTCAGAACACCCAATTCCATTACTCAATTCCATTCACCAATTCCCCTAACCAATTCCATAAGTCAATTCCACGTACCGGTTCTATTGTCCACTTCCACGTACAAATTCCCTTACCAATTCTATTAGCCAATTATAAGTCATAAGTCTACCACCTTAAACACATTAACAACCATCTTCACACACAACATCAATTCTACCTAAAAGGCACGTTGCATAATTCATACATCAACACCAAGCATCATCTCAATGCCAACATCATGTAAACCAACACAATCCAAATCATTCAATAATCCCATATCACACATAACCACACATCACAAGACATTCAACGCCTCCCAGGGACACAAACAGTTTAAGGGTAAACGGCTAGCTCACCGGCCACCCCCACCTGCAAGTACATGGGAAGCCATGTCATGAGTCGTAGGGTTACCCTCCTGTACATCCTTCATTGGACGACCCCACATTGGTGGAGCCATCCACCTGTTCATCAATTAAGGGCGACCCCACATTGGCAGGACCACCCCCTGCAACTACAAACTGACAATAGCATAAAATACACAATTGTCATGTTCACAGACCCGTCCCTCCTATCACTCCTTACTAGTTTCGATCAATTTATCATCCATGTTAATCAATCCCCAATCAAAATCATCACAAACAGCCATCAATCATAAACCAATCCATCAATTAACAAACATCCAACAATCATCAAAACAGCATTTCACAGAACAATCAATTGCAGAATAATTTTCCCCTTTTACTCTCTTTCAATTTCATGCAAGGCCCTACATTCTTCTAGGTCTGAATTGTAACTCCTCACACCGACCAGACTACCTATCGTACGTTAAACCCTCACCTGACAAGAAGACGAGGCTCTAAAACTCTTCTAGAAACCCGAACAGCCAAGCTCTCAGACACCAAAAACGTAGCTATTCTCCTCTTCACCGACAGCAGCTTACTCCGAAATATCTAGAACCTCCAGGTGCGATCTCTTCCTCTCATTACCACGAACTCATAGCAACAAACGGATCGCCAATCGGAGCTCTACAACTCTCGGAATCGAGGTTTGAAATTTTTGGAGATTTCTGGCTCAGTCCCAAAAACGTAGCTCTTCCTTCTTCTACTGACAACACTTCAGATTCGAAATACCCAGAACCACGAACAGGATCTCTTCCTCTCGTCACCACGAACCCGTAGCAACAAACGATCGTCAATCGGAGCTCTACAACCCCCGGAATAAGGATTGAAGCTAAAGGGTTTTTGGCTTCTTCAAATACGGGTTTTGGGGAAAGAGAAAGAAGGGGAAGTTATGAATTTCCGTGTAAAATCAGCCTTTTATAGTCTGACCATGATACACGGCGTGTATCATGATACACGGCGTGTATTGTAATACACGGCCGTGTATCGTGGTCTGCCCACATTGACAATTTTTTTCACGTACTCTCTTGCATACTCGACCCGACTCAACTATGAACGTCCCGAACTTCGATGGAACCTCAAGAACATTGTTTCCAATGTCTAAACCATCCAAACTCAAGTTCCAAACCATTCGGTTGGGCGGGGATGTTACACCCGACCCTGGTCCTTTTACTTTACCCTTGAGAATTAATGACATTGAAATCGAGCGTAGCATAATTGACCTAGGTTCTTCTATAAATGTCATGCCTATGTGTTTATATAAGAAACTGAACCTAGGGGAATTACAACCTGCCAACATGAATTTAATGTTCGCTGACAAAACTCTAAGAGAACCTAGAGGAATGATCCAGGATGTAATCACTTGCTGTGGCCCGTTCCGGTTTTTCGTTGATTATATAGTTATGGATACTCAAGAGGCATATTCTACCCTTCTCTTGGGTCGGTCATTCATGGCGACAGCCCAGAATTCATGACCGAGGCCAACACTTCATTTCTAATGTTTCTTCCAGTGTTTCGAGATCAATTGACACTGCAGGTGCTGGACAGGGTACCGAGAAGAAGCCAGAAATATCGGTTCAGAAGCCGCTTAAGAAGAAGAAGAAGGAACTACAAGCCTCTTCTAAATCACCGAGCAGACCTCGAGGAAAGAACAAGAAGACAAAGACCCAAATGGTCTGGAGACCAAAAATTTCGCCGTCTTCCACCGAGCCAGCTGCACCACCATTTCGTTCGAGAAATGGCGCCGTAACAAGTATGGAAGGAGAAGCCAAAGCGTCTCCTAAGGAAGTACTAACGATCACCGATCCTGGTGATAACAAGCCGAAGAAGAAAGAAAAAGAGAAGCCGACAGTCCTCATTCCTTCCATCGTCACACTCAAGAAGGATGATCTCTCTAGAGAGCTGTTCGCACCATTCAAGTTCGTTGATCATCTTCCCGACGGACGTACCAAGCTTTTGCATGCGAACGGGAAGAAATTCACGTTTACCGGAGAAGTCCCGAAGCTGTACTTCATGAACTCCGACGTGAGCGTGAAGGAGAATCTAAGTTGGGATGTCTCCTAATACCGTCCAGGTATCGTCCAGCTCAAGGACGTTAATAAAAGTGCGCTTCGTGGTAGGCAACCCACGGCTGGAGTCAGTTTTGTTTTGTTTCAACCTTGGCATTTTAGAGTCGGTTCGGGAGAGCCAAAAGTGGCAGCTTGTTTGATTTATTATTTTTCGTGTAAAGTCTGCGTGTCATAGAGTTAGTTGCAAGTTGATTAAGGTCGTTTTGATTTTTCTGGATTTAACTGTGATTTTCTGAAGTTGGTCGGATTTGCAAAAATATTTTAAACCCGAACAGTTCAAAATTTTCGGCGAAACCACCCTTGTTTTCGGCGAAACCAATTTTCAAATTTCGAACCTGTTTCTCCTGTTCCTCATTTTCGGTTCGAAAAATTTTTTGTTTTCGGCGAAACCATTTCAACTAAGATTTCGGCGAAACCGAGCCTCCATTTTCGGCGAAACCGCCTTTTCAAATCGGTCAATCCATGTTAACTTGTAGTTTCGGCGAAACCACCCCCTACTTTCGCCAAAACTGATTTGAAAAATCACTTAATTATTCCCTTTAAAATCCGGACCTCTCTCCCATTTTCGCACAGCCTACCCGAAACCCCCCTCTCCTTTTGAAATCGCCGACCACCTCCACTTTACAACCCGCCGTCGCCGCCGTTTCACCCCGCCGCCGCCGCCGCCGACCCGCCGCACCTCTCCCCTCCTCATTCCGATCCCACCAAGCCCTAGAACGTTCGAATCGGAGCTTTGCAGCTCCAGTTCTCCGAAACCCCAGTTTTCAAGTTTTTCACCGATTCCTCTCACCTCGTTCATTTTTTAGCAATCATGACTTCAAGGTAAGTTGTATAACTTTTCAATATGAATCTTTTGACATATAGATTGCTGAATTTCGTCGAGGTTGACTTTCAGTTGACTTTTCGGTTTGCCTCGTTTTGCGTGCTGACGATTTCGTGTGAACTAGGATTGACTGAACTTATAGAACTGTTCTAGGATGCTTAGGGAGTTCCGTGCTTAATCTCCATATCATTTGGTCATGTGTTGCTATGCATACGATTAATTTCTTGTTATGTTGACTTTTGTGAGAAATGTCGGTTTAACTTTGAACTGTGTTGATCATTTGGCTGCCCCAAGTGTTCATTCTTGTTCATATTATCGTGCTGCCATTTGAAATAATATTTTACCGTCATTCTCCGAGTTGTGACAGTCTCGCCATGATTAGGGTCCAATATGTTTAAAGGTTGACTTTCTAAATGTCGGTTTGACTTTTTGAACTCTGATTGTAATTATCCGATTCTGGCTGTTCCGAAGTATGTATTTTACTGTCTATGATTACCGGTTACTCCGCTTTCCTTACCCCACTTAGTTTCCCTCGTTTCTTTGTGAAATTGAGTTTTTCTACTAAGTGTGGGGTAAGGTTTTGGTCGACTAATTTGGTTTCATTCTGGTTTAGGAACACCTTTGAGCGCAGGACTAAGGCGCGCCTCGATGGCGCCTCGAGCTCAGGAGCTGCCGCTCCCGTCACACCCACCATTCTGGGTCCTCCAGCTGCACTCCCTCGCCATGCTGGATACCATCCACCATCGCCCGTCTACCAGACTTCTACTTTGATAGCTTCCAGAAGATCGAGCACATCCGTGGAGCTGACGTGCGTCCTTTATCGATGGAGTCACTCCAGGAGCATGACGAGGATTCCTACCGGAACGTGCATGACGCCCTAGCACCGGCCGGTCTCCTAGAGCTGACCACCATAGCCGCCGAGTTCCCAGACATTGCTCTCCAGGAGTTCTGGGCGACATTTGACTTGGACGAGCATAAGAGGAGACGGGGCCAGAAGGTGATCACCTTCTTTCTTGGTGGGGTGTACAGGCAGCTCACCTACGATGAGTTTGCCGCTCATCTGGGCATCCCCTACGAGCACTATCATGATCACCACCTCGGCTGGGGCGATGATGATGACGACGAGGAGTTGCACGCCCTCTGGAGCCACATGACAGGCGTGCCTGGCGATCGCCTCGGAGAAGAGCAACTCAGTTAAGTCTCTCTCTCACCCGCTGTATAAGTTTATTGATATGGTTTGGCGGAGGTCACTTTTATATGTCAGAGACAAGGATCGCCACCATATCCTTAAGGAGGAGCTCGTGCTTCACCGAGCCATCCGAGAGAGCTACCCTCTCCACCCCGGATGGGTGCTAGCTCACATTACAGCCAGCGGACCAAGAGGAGGAAGCTACCACGCAAACTCTTGGGAGGCAACTTCATAGGTCAGCTCATCCTCTCCTTCGGCATCAGCCATGAATATGGCCCTAACATTCCACGACACCCAATTATGACCGTTGGAGGAGACTTGGCGGTCGAGTACGACTTAGAACTCGACCTCAGTCCCCATGTAGCAGCAGATCCTCCACTCCAACTTGCGGTCGAGTCGGAGGACGAAGATGATGCTGAGGAGCAACAGCCGCAGCCGCCGCCTGAGTTTCAAGATTATATACCCTCGCCACACCATCAGGCAGGGTACATCCACCAGTCGCTGCCGCGCATTCCGGATCCATTTCCGGCGCATACTCACCAGCCGCGACATCACCCCGCGGATGTGGGAGAGTTATACGAGCGACTGCGGGAGTGGCGCATCACCGACAACGCCGCTCAAGAGGCGCGATGGACTATTATGCAGCAACATATGCGCCGAGCCGACCGGCGATATGAGGCACAGATGGCGTGGCAACGCCAGCTCGGCGAATTTCTCAACTTTTCACCTCCCGGTTCACCGGACCAGTAGTGATCGGGTTGTATTCCTTTTCTGGTGTCGTCTTTTTATTTATTATTTTCGGATTTCGGTCCAAGTTTTTTCTGTGTGGATCCGGGGCACTTGTCCCGGTTTCCTTTTTATGTTTCATTTGTTTTTGTTTTGTAGGCAATTGGGCGATTCCGTTCGCTTCGGGTTAGACTACACTTCCCTCTACTCCGAGACTCCGTGCTGACCCTCTGAAATCAACCGTCCTCATCCAGGTTCTTCCATTCCACTCTGAACTCTAGAATTAGTCCTGTGAGGACACAATCCGATTTAAGTGTGGGGTAGGATGCTAGAGAACCTTGCATGAACTTGATTGCCCTTGATTATGTTTTGTGTGCCTCGTGATTCCATTCCAGTCTCTCTACAATTAGAATGGCTCAGTTCTTGATTTTTGATGTTAAATTGACTTCAATTTTAAACAATGACGTCTAGACTGTTCCACTTAGAACCTGTAACCAATGTGTCAGAACTGATATTAAATGAGTCTAGGTCAGAACAGATCATAAATCACTTCAGTAGTTGAAACTTGAATTAATTGAATTGATTGACTTGTTAATAACAAAGCTCGATAACACCGTTCTAAGATAATAAATACTAGCTTCTCCCATGTTTTTCACTCCATATTTGATCACCTGTGATTGTGGCTTGAGATTAGACAGAATCCAATTCAAAATCTTGTGTAAAAAGTTATAACTAGCTAGGATTAAGTGGCTAAATTGTTGAATCAAGTAATTGAGTTGTTCAAGTTAATGTTAAGTTCTTTAAAGTGCTGAAAAAAGCTAGGCAAGCCCGACACCTAAGTGAAGTGTTCGGGTTGAGCACTAGCATAAGCACAAATACTGTGAGCTAGGCAGGTCCAACACCTAAGTGAAGTGTTTGGTATCGAGCACTAGTATGCAGTAAATCAATTGAAGGAAGAAGTTGAACTTGAAATAAATCAGTTTAAATCAGTCCTGGCTAGAACATGAACGTACAGATCTAGAAGCGGATGAAGTCGAGTCAATAGCCACGTCACTTTTCCTACCTTCATATCCACATCATGGCTAGAGCTTAAAGTCTTTTTGATTAGAATTGGTATTATCGTAGTCGGTTAATCGTAATTAATTGTTTTGCCAAGAAATGAGCTTTGTTAAAACTACTACTTGAAGTGTGCAGAAATTAGTGAGATCGAAAACTTGTTTGGTTGATGTTCTTGCATGTGTAGGTCACTTTTTCTACGTGGAACAGTCTAAACCAAATCGTTAGAATTGAATCTCAGTTTAATCTCGTGTCATTTGTGAATTTGAGTGTGTTCTAGTTCAGTTTGCTTGAGGACAAGCAAAAGCTTAAGTGTGGGGTATTTGATGACACTCGATTTGACGTGATTATCAGCCTCATTTAAGCAACATTTCTTTGCTTAAGACATTGTTTTTAGGGTCGAATAACGAATATTCAATCGATTGCCCTATCTCGTGCCATTTGTGTTACCTTGGCCCGTTTCGGGTCTATTTGATGGTTTTCTAGTGTTTTCATGTTAGCACAGGTTTTTGCCATCAAATAAAGTAGCCATGGACGTGTCTAAGGCGTTGGAACCTCGAGGAATCAAACTGGAATCGATCCAAGGAGCCAATCAAGTCAAACCAAAAATCTGCCATTCACACTTACAGTTTCGGCGAAACCAGGCCTCCAATTTCGGCGAAACCAGCAGTTCAAATCAACTGATGCCAACAGAAGGATGGTTTCGGCGAAATAAATTAACTGCTCGGACCGAAGACATTGAACAGCCGGCGGAGCCCTGAACTCAAAGCAGTTTCGCCGAAACTATCCCTATGGTTTCGGGAAAAACATCAGCTCAGCCCGGCCCAACTAGGGTTAAGTATTTATACTTAATCCGGCGGCCCGAGAAAAGGGAAAAAAAGGACAGAATCATAATTTACAAACACACAACTTTTCGAATCAGAATTCTCTGAAGTTCTGGAGCGAGGAGTTGGAGTTCGAAGAGCCGGATAGAGATCGTGACGCCATCCCCTCCACCTCGGAGAACCGGAGCTAGGAGTGCAACTTACCGAAGATCGGAGTCTGTCAGAGTCGTCTGAATTAGGTTTTTCAGATTCTTTTCTGTTCTTCCTCTGAATGATGAACTCTTTCTTTGTCTTTGTGTCTTTTGTAATGATCATGAGTAGCTAAACCCTTTAGAGCTTAGACTAGATGAACCCTAAGTGACCCAGGGCTTTAAAGCGGTCACGGATCGGCGGTGATTAGATTCGAAATTCAATCAGTTCTTTTTCATGTTTGATTCGTTCTTCATTGTGCATGTTTCTTGTCTGGATTGATCACCTAGATTAGATTCTTGTTAAGCTAAGGATAGAATCGAACGCTCGCCTTGCTTTAGAACATCGAATTAAACAATTAACCTTATAATTGGAGTGTGCCTTTCGTAGGAACCGGTTAGGGTTAATTCACTGCAAGAGTAACTCATTAATCACTAGTAATTACACCAATTAATTAAGTCGTTGCGAGAGGCGACCGTACCCGGCGGCTAGTTAATCTTGGTAGTTAGAACGATAGAGCGAACATTCGTCGGTCTTAAACCTAAGGGTAAGGAGTTATGGTTGTGTCTTAGTAATTGATTGAATAAGAATCGAAATCCGCTTATCTGTTGATTGCCAATGCTCTGGGGAACGAAGGGGGATTCAAAGTCTAAGTTCGTCTGTCATCCTTGTTTTCAAACCCTAATTCCCAATCTGCTTTAGTTTAATCTTTTTATTTTTTCTGCATTCCTTAGAAATAGAAGTCATGGAACTCACACCACGCACAACGTGTCTACCTTTGAGTATTTTGCTAGTTCTAAAGTAACCAATCATAGAAAGCCCTCGGAATACGATCTGCTATACGTTTTTTCTTAGCATTAGTAGTTTTTATTTGGCTGAACCGCCCGCATAACAACAACCGGGTAGCGTTCACCACGTTGACAACGATGTGAGCAGCATTAAGCTCACTGTGCCTAAGTTCAACGGGAAGGCCAACGCCGACAACTACTTAGACTGGGAAAGAAGCATGGAAGACTTTTTGGACTGCCACAACTACTCCGAGAGGAAAAAGATCAATGTAGCCACCATAGAATTCACTGACTACGCTGCCTTGTGGTGGAGTCAGTACCGGCGGCAAATCCTGAGAGAAGAAGAAGAACCCGTTGGGACGTGGAGAGAGCTGAAGAGATAATGAGAAAGAAGTTTGTACCGGTTGCATATACAAGAGACTTGCATATTAAGCTACAAACCCTAACATAAGGAAGTATGTCCGTGGAAGAATACCACAAGGAAATTGAGATGCTGGTAACACGACTTGACCATAAAGAGGACGAGGAGGCCAGAATAGCCCAGTTTACCAACGACCTACAAAGGGATATCATGCATCAAGTCAACATCCTTCATTATGTTGACTATGAAGATTTAGTAGCCTTGGCGATTCGAGTGGAGAGGGAGATCAAGAATGGCTTCGGCAAGAGGTCCGTGCCACCCGCCACTAGCACTTAGAAAGGAGCTGCCAGCACCAGCCAGCCCCCATGGAAATCCGGCCCTAACCGGGCCCAAGGCGGCAAGCCAAACCCTAGCCCCGCCGCAATCGGGTAACCCCGAGCACCGCCCCTACTGTACCGAGTACTAACCCTAGGCCTAGCGGCATTGTTTGTTTTAAATGTCAAGGCCGAGGACAAGTGGCAAGGGACTGCCCCAATCAGAGGGTAATGGTACTCAAGGAAGGAGAAGTCGTCACCGACGACGAGGAAGAAGAAGCAAAGGATGGCCAAGAAGAAGACTCCGATAGCGGAGAAGAAGTAGAGGTTCAAGGCCTCGAAAAATTCATGGGGATGTTCGTGAAAGACCTAACCTAGGTCCCAAGGCCTGGCGAGACACCTTGGCCGAGCCATACATCCCTGGCATCAGCCCGAATCAAGAACAGCGCCCGACCAGCATCGGGTCAACCCCGAGCCAGTACCGACGCCCTACGAAGTGGTACCCGAGCATCCACTAGCCATCCCCCTACTGGTGCAGGAACAGCACCCGGACAGCCCGAGGCCCCCGAGGGACGTACAGGCTATCCGAGACATGCACACCGAGGAGGTGTCACACCGACTTTTGCGGCTGGCACCCATCCGACTCCACCTACCTCCAAGGCCGACGGCGGTAGAAAAGAGCCCTAGCAAGGAGGAGGGGCTCCACTGAGACGACCTGTACTCTCCCATGTCTTCTACGAGCTTCAACATTAAAGTCAACAGTCCATCGACTGATGACAACATGAGCACCGACGGTGCCATCTCAGAAGACCCGGAGCCTTGGTCAGACTCGGATTCCAATGAGTACCCAAGCCCCCGAAGCATGAGGGAAGATAGCCCCAACACCACCCCACGAGCTGCCGACTTGAAGAAACCCCTGCCCAGCACACGCACGAAGAATTGGGATTCAAGGACGAGTCCCTTACAAGAAGAGGGAATGAAGTGACTCCGGGCAGCCGACCGGCTGGAAATTCCTATTCCTACACCCCGCCGGGATCACCCATGAGGGCAAAGGCCTTAGGGCCTTATAAGAAGCGCTTAGGACCTCGCCAGCACCTTAAGATAAACCCTCAGAGGTTTACCAAGCCCCAACAGGTAGTGAGATTCAAGTACAGCCCTCCCCGAAGGGCTCAACAAGCACAGATGAGCGTCCGGACCCATTCGGCCCTAACTTGGGCCCCGGTGCTCTTGGCAGCCAAGGAACCTAGCTTGGCCAGCACCTCGGGTACTAAGTCTAAGGACCCAAGAGGTGCTACACAATCCTGGGATCCTCTAGATGCCTTCTTAGAGGAATGCCGACTGAAGAAGGCCCAGCCCCGGCCTTGAAGGAGCTCCAGTCGGCCCTACCCCGAGCGCTCCTTCGACCCTAGCACTAAGGCTAGGGTTCCAAGAGCTCAAGGACCGGATGACGACCTTAGGGGAACCTCTAAGGACCTTCTTAGACAACTGGGAGACAAAGGAAGGCCAGCCCTGAGCATATCCGGAGAAGGTCCAAAAGGCAGACTACACCTGGGCGCCAGCCCCGGCCTCGGAAGGCCCCAACCGGCCCCTAGCACCCAGCCAGAAGGGGACTCTGCCCCTAGGAGGACCTACACCCGCCCTCAACCCCATACAAGGCCTAGAGCCGAGCCTAGGAGCTGCCAACCTAGGAACACAGAAGGAAATGGAGGAAATGAGGAAATGGAAGGAAGGTCGAACAGGCAGGTCAAAGAGAACCCCGGGAACCAAGCAGCATCAGCAGCAGACCCGCCGGAGCCCAGCACTAGGAGCCCCGAGCCATGCCTAGCCCGAGCAGCCGATGCCGCCGCCAATTCCAAGCCCGATAGCAAAGGCGGCCGACTTTCCTAATCCGGCCCGCGCATGAGCGGCACACCCGACCGGATCCGCTGGATCCGCCGGTTTAAGGTTTTTAGCCGGCTTTTGTATTATTTTAGTCTTTTAGTATTATACTCGGATTTTCCCTTTTAGTTTCGATTCTTTAGGAGCAAGTAAGTCCTTTTATTCTATTTAGGACTCACGGCCATTATTTTATTATTTTAGAGTTCTTTTCCAAGTAGGAAACGTGAGCCTGTTCACGATTTCCTCACCTATAAATAAGAGGCTTCGGCCTCATTGTAAAGACAGACTTTTTCCAATCAATCAATCAAAACAGAACTTTGTTCTTCAATTCTTAGTTTTATGCTGTGTGCATAGCTTAGAGTAGGTATTATCAACATAAGTATTCCCCTTCTGTCGTGGAGCCATTCCTGGACACTACTGGTTCCCGGCTGTTATATAGCCGACGGGTCCTAGTATTAATCTGCCCCCGGTGCCAAAGGTGATCGAGCGAAGGTTCAAGACTTGCGGTGGTTAGGGTCGTCTGCCCACGGTTGCGGCGGTTCACACCAGTTTTGGTATCAGAGCTTCTGTTCAACTCGAGGAACCACAATCTATCCCAGTCTTCAGGTTTGAAACCCTGGATTCATATCCTTTACTTTCAGTCTTAAAAAATCCTTGAAAAAAAACCTACCTATCTTTATTTTCGTGTTATTAGAAAATCAGTTTAGAAAATCCATCTATTTTTCATTCTTGTTCGAAGCATTGTAAGAAAAAGAGAAGAAAACAAAAAGAAAGGCAATCTGCCCTAGGGTTTCTCGTTCATTATAGGTTAATCTTAAGAAGAGGGGTAGATAGATATATTTGCTTCCCTGTATTATCAACTAACATGGCAGATGAAAGACTAAACCACATGGAAGCCAACGTTCTCAACATTACTCAAATTCTAACCACGTTACAAGAATCTATGGCTCGGCTGGAAAGGAGAGCCACAGAGCAAGGATTTGAGAGGGAGAGACCTCGTGGCGACCGAGAATGGGAGGACAGAAGACCACCTCAAGACGTTGACGACGATGTGAGCAGCATTAAGCTCACTGTGCCTAAGTTCAACGGGAAGGCCAACGCCGACAACTACTTAGACTGGGAAAGAAGCATGGAAGACTTCTTGGACTGCCACAACTACTCCGAGAGGAAAAAGATCAATGTAGCCACCATAGAATTCACTGACTACGCTGCCTTGTGGTGGAGTCCGTACCGACAGCAAATCCTGAGAGAAGAAGAAGAACCCGTTGGGACGTGGAGAGAGCTGAAGAGAATAATGAGAAAGAAGTTTGTACCGGTTGCATATACATGAGACTTGCATATTAAGCTACAAACCCTAAAACAAGGAAGTATGTCCGTGGAAGAATACCACAAGGAAATTGAGATGCTGGTAACACGACTTGACCTTAAAGAGGACGAGGAGGCCAGAATAGCCCAGTTTACCAACAACCTACAAAGGGATATCATGCATCAAGTCAACATCCTACATTATGTTGACTATGAAGATTTAGTAGCCTTGGCTATCCGAGTGGAGAGGGAGATCAAGAATGGCTTCGGCAAGAGGTCCGTGCCACCCGCCACTAGCACTTGGAAAGGAGCTGCCAGCACCAGCCAGCCCCCATGGAAATCCGGCCCTAACCGGGCCCAAGGCGGCAAGCCAAACCCTAGCCCCGCCGCCAATCGGGTAACCCGAGCACCGCCCTTATTGTACCGAGTACTAACCCTAGGCCTAGTGGCATTGTTTGTTTTAAATGTCAGGGCCGAGGACATGTGGCAAGGGACTACCCCAATCAGACGGTAATGGTACTCAAGGAAGGAGAAGTCGTCACCGACGACGAGGAAGAAGAAGCAAAGGATGGCCAAGAAGAAGACTTCGATAGCGGAGAAGAAGTAGTGGTTCAAGGCCTCGAAAAATTCACGGGAATGTTTGTGAAAGACCTAACCTAGGTCCCAAGGCCTGGCGAGACACCTTGGCCGAGCCATACATCCCTGGCATCGGCCCGAATCAAGAACAGCGCCCGACCAGCATCGGGTCAACCCCGAGCCAGTACCCGACGCCCTACGAAGCGCTACCCGAGCATCCACTAGCCATCCCCCTACTGGTGCAGGAACAGCACCCGGACAGCCCGAGGCCCCCGAGGGACGTACAGGCTATCCGAGACATGCACACCGAGGAGGTGTCACACCGACTTTTGCGGCTGGCACCCATCCGACTCCACCTACCTCCAAGGCCGACGGCGGTAGAAAAGAGCCCTAGCAAGGAGGAGGGGCTCCACTGGGACGACCTGTACTCTCCCATGTCTTCTACGAGCTTCAACATTAAAGTCAATAGTCCATCGACTGATGACAACATGAGCACCGACGGTGCCATCTCAGAAGACCCAGAGCCTTGGTCAGACTCGGATTCCAATGAGTACCCAAGCCCCCGAAGCATGAGGGAAAATAGCCCAACACCACCCCACGAGCCGCCGACTTGAAGAAACCCCTGCCCAGCACACGCACGAAGAATTAGGATTCGAGGACGAGTCCCTTACAAGAAGAGGGGAATAAAGTGACTCCGGGCAGCCGACTGGCTGGAAATTCCTATTCCTACACCCCGCCGGGATCACCCATGAGGGCAAAGGCCTTAGGGCCTTATAAGAAGCGCTTAGGACCTCGCCAGCACCTTAAGATAAACCCTCAGAGGTTTACCAAGCCCCAACAGGTAGTGAGTTTCAAGTACAGCCCTCCATGAAGGGCTCAACAAGCACGGATGAGCGTCCGGACCCATCCGGCCTTAACTTGGGCCCCGGTGCTCTTGGCAGCCAAGGAACCTAGCTTGGCCAGCACCTCGGGTACTAAGTCTAAGGACCCAGGAGGTGCTACACAACCCTGGGATCCTCTAGATGCCTTCTTAGAGGAATGCCGACTGAAGAAGGCCTAGCCCCGGCCTGAAGGAGCTCCAGTCGGCCCTACCCCGAGCGCTCCTTCGACCCTAGCACTAAGGCTAGGGTTCCAAGAGCTCAAGGACCGGATGACGACCTTAGGGGAACCTCTAAGGACCTTCCTAGAAAATTGGGAGACACAAGGAAGGCCAGCCATGAGCATATCCGGAGAAGGTCCAAAGGCAGACTACACCTGGGCGCCAGCCCCGGCCTCGGAAGGCCCCAACCGGCCCCTAGCACCCAGCCAGAAGGGGACTCTGCCCCTAGGAGGACCTACACCCGCCCTCAACCCCATACAAGGCCTAGAGCCGAGCCTAGGAGCTGCCAACCTAGGAACAAAGAAGGAAATGGAGGAAATGAGGAAATGGAAGGAAGGCCGAACAGGCAGGCCGAGAGAAACCCCGGGAACCAAGCAGCATCAGCAGCAGACCCGCCGGAGCCCAGCACTAGGAGCCCCGAGCCATGCCTAGCCCGAGCAGCCGATGTCGCTGCCAATTCCAAGCCCGATAGCAAAGGCGGTGCCGACTTTCCTAGTCCGGCCCGCGCATGAGCGGCACACCCGACCGGATCTGCTGGATACGCCTGTTTAAGGTTTTTAGCCGGCTTTTGTATGATTTTAGTCAATTAATATTATACTCGGATTTTCCCTTTAGTTTCGATTTAGGACTCACGGCCATTATTTTATTATTTTAGAGTTCTTTTCCAAGTAGGAAACGTGAGCCTGTTCACGATTTCCTCACCTATAAATAAGAGGCTTCGGCCTCATTGTAAAGACAGACTTTTTCCAATCAATCAATCAAATACAGAACTTTGTTCTTCAATTCTTAGTTTTATGTTGTGTGCATAGCTTAGAGTAGGTATTATCAACATAAGTATTCCCTTCTGTCGTGGAGCCATTCCTGGACACTACGGGTTCCCGGCTGTTATATAGCCGACGGGTCCTAGTACTAATCTGCCCCCGGTGCCAAAGGTGATCGAGCGAAGGTTCAAGACTTGCAGCGGTTAGGGTCGTCTGCCCACGGTTGTAGCGGTTCACACCAGTTTTGGTATCAGAGCTTCTGTTCAACTCGAGGAACCACAATCTATCCCAATCTTCAGGTTTGAAACCCTGGATTCATATCCTTTACTTTCAGTCTTAAAAAATCCTTGAAAAAAACCTAACTATCTTTATTTTCGTGTTATTAGAAAATCAGTTTAGAAAATCCATCTATTTTTCATTCTTGTTCGAAGCATTGTAAGAAAAAGAGAAGAAAACAAAAAGAAAGGCAATCTGCCCTAGGGTTTCTCGTTCATTATAGGTTGATCTTAAGAAGAGGGTAGATAGATATATTTGCTTCCCTGCATTATCAACTAACATGGTAGACGAAAGACTCAACCACATGGAGGCCAACGTTCTCAACATTACTCAAATTCTAACCACGTTACAAGAATCTATGGCTCGGCTGGAAAGGAGAGCCGCAGAGCAAGGATTTGAGAGGGAGAGACCTCGTGGCGACCGAGAATGGGAGGACAGAAGACCACCCCAAGACGTTGACGACGATGTGAGCAGCATTAAGCTCACTGCGCCTAAGTTCAACGGGAAGGCCAACGCCGACAACTACTTAGACTGGGAAAGAAGCATGGAAGACTTCTTGGACTGCCACAACTACTCCGAGAGGAAAAAGATCAATGTAGCCACCATAGAATTCACTGACTACGCTGCCTTGTGGTGGAGTCAGTACCGGCGGCAAATCCTGAGAGAAGAAGAAGAACCCGTTGGGACGTGGAGAGAGCTGAAGAGAATAATGAGAAAGAAGTTTGTACCGGTTGCATATACAAGAGACTTGCATATTAAGCTACAAACCCTAAAACAAGGAAGTATGTCAGTGGAAGAATACCACAAGGAAATTGAGATGCTGGTAACACGACTTGACCTTAAAGAGGACGAGGAGGCCAGAATAGCCCAGTTTACCAACGACCTACAAAGGGATATCATGCATCAAGTCAACATCCTTCATTATGTTGACTATGAAGATTTAGTAGCCTTGGCGATCCGAGTGGAGAGGGAGATCAAGAATGGCTTCGACAAGAGGTCCGTGCCACCCGCCACTAGCACTTGGAAAGGAGCTGCCAGCACCAGCCAGCCCCCATGGAAATCCGGCCCTAACCGGGCCCAAGGCAGCAAGCCAAACCCTAGCCCCGCCGCCAATCGGGTAACTCCGAGCACCGCCCCTACTGTACCGAGTACTAACCCTAGGCTTAGCGGCATTGTTTGTTTTAAATATCAGGGCCGAGGACGTGGCAAGGGACTGCCCCAATCAGAGGGTAATGGTACTCAAGGAAGGAGAAGTCGTCACCGACGACGAGGAAGAAGAAGCAAAGGATGGCCAAGAAGAAGACTCTGATAGCGGAGAAGAAGTAGAGGTTTGGTGAAACCTCCGGTCGTTGGTCGGGATTCAGCCAAATAAGAACTACTAATGCTAAGAAAAAAGCGTATAGCAGATCGTATTTCACGGGCCTTCGAATGATTGGCTACTTCAGAACTAACAAATTATTCAAAGAAAAAAAACACTCAGTGCGTGATGTGAGTTCCACGACTTCTACTTCTAAGAAATGCAGAAAAATTAAAAAGATTAAACTAAAGCAGATTGAGAATTAGGGTTTGGAAACAAGAATGACAGACGAACTTAGACTTTGAATCCCCCTTCGTTCCCCAGAGCATTGGCAATCAACAGATCAGCGGATTTCGATTCTTATTCAATCAATTACTAAGACACCACCATAACTCCTTACCCTTAGGTTTAAGACCGGCGAACGTTCGCTCTATCCGTTCTAACTACCAAGATTAACTAGCCGCCCGGGTACGGTCGCCTCTCGCAACGACTTAATTAATTGGTGTAATTACAAGTGATTAATGAGTTACTCTTGAGTGAATTAACCCTAACCGGTTCCTACGAAAGGCACACTCCAATTATAAGGTTAATTGTTTAATTCGATGTTCTAAAGTAAGGCGAGCATTCGCTTCTATCCTTAGCTTAACAAGAATCTAATCTAGGTGATCAATCTAGACAAGAAACATGCACAATGAAGAACGAATCAAACATGAAAAAGAACTGATTGAATTTTGAATCTAATCACCGCCGTTCCGTGACCGCTTTAAAGCCCTGAGTCACTTAGGGTTCATCTAGCTAAGCTCTAAAGGGTTTAGCTACTCATGATCATTACAAAAGACACAAAGACAAAGAAAGAGTTCATCATTCAGAGGAAGAACAGAAAAGAATCTGAAAAACCTAATTCAGACGACTCTGACAGACTCCGATCTTCGGTAAGTTGCACTCCTAGCTCCGGTTCTCCGAGGTGGAAGGGATGGCGTCACGATCTCTATCCGGCTCTTCGAACTCCAACTCCTCGCTCCAGAACTTAGAGAATTCTGATCTCGAAAAGTTGTATTATGATTAATTATAAACTTTTTTCCTCCTTTTCTCTCTTCGGGCCGCCGGATTAAGTATAAATACTTAACCCTAGTTGGGCCGGGCTGAGCTGATGTTTTCGCCGAAACCATAGGGATAGTTTTGGCGAAACTGGCTTTGAGTTCAGGGCTCCGCCGGCTGTTCAATGTCTTCGGTCCGAGCAGTTAATTTATTTCGCCGAAACCATCCGAAATTGGAGGCCTGGTTTCGCGAAACTGTAAGTGTGAATGGCAGATTTTTGGTTTGACTTGATTGGCTCCTTGGATCGATTCCAGTTTGATTCCTCGAGGTTCCAACGCCTTAGACACGTCCATGGCTACTTTATTTGATGGCAAAAACCTGTGCTAACATGAAAACACTAGAAAACCATCAAATAGACCCAAAACGGGCCAAGGTAACACAAATGGCACGAGATAGGGCAATCGATTGAATATTCGTTATTCGACCCTAAAAACAATGTCTTAAGCAAAGAAATGTTGCTTAAATGAGGCTGATAATCACGTCAAATCGAGTGTCATCAAATACCCCACACTTAAGCTTTTGCTTGTCCTCAAGCAAACTGAACTAGAACACACTCAAATTCACAAATGACACGAGATTAAACTGAGATTCAATTCTAACGATTTGGTTTTGACTGTTCCACGTAGAAAAAGTGACCTACACATGCAAGAACATCAACCAAACAAGTTTTCGATCTCACTAATTTCTGCACACTTCAAGTAGTAGTTTTAACAAAGCTCATTTCTTGGCAAAACAATTAATTACGATTAACCGACTACGATAACACCAATTCTAATCAAAAAGACTTTAAGCTCTAGCCATGATGTGGATATGAAGGTAGGAAAAGTGACGTGGCTATCGACTCGTCTTCATCCGCTTCTAGATCTGTACGTTACATGTTCTAGCCAGGACTGATTTAAACTGATTTATTTCAAGTTCAACTTCTTCCTTCAATTGATTTACTGCATACTAGTGCTCGATACCAAACACTTCACTTAGGTGTTGGACCTGCCTAGCTCACAGTATTTGTGCTTATGCTAGTGCTCAACCCGAACACTTCACTTAGGTGTCGGGCTTGCCTAGCTTTTTTCAGCACTTTAAAGAACTTAACATTAACTTGAACAACTCAATTACTTGATTCAACAATTTAGCCACTTAATCCTAGCTAGTTATAACTTTTTACACAAGATTTGAATTGGATTTCCGTCTAATCTCAAGCCACAATCACAGGTGATCAAATATGGAGTGAAAAACATGGGAGAAGCTAGTATTTATTATCTTAGAACGGTGTTATCGAGCTTTGTTATTAACAAGTCAATCAATTCAATTAATTCAAGTTTCAACTACTGAAGTGATTTATGATCTGTTCTGACCTAGACTCATTTAATATCGTTCTGACACGTTGGTTACAGGTTCTAAGTGGAACAGTCTAGACGTCATTGTTTAAAATTGAAGTCAATTTAACATAAAAAATCAAGAACTGAGCCATTCTAATGCTAGAGAGACTGGAATGGAATCACGAGGCACACATAAAACACAATCAAGGGCAATCAAGTTCATGCAAGGTTCTCTAGCATCCTACCCCACACTTAAATCGGACTGTGTCCTCACAGGACTAATTCTAGAGTTCAGAGTGGATTGGAAGAACCTGGAAGAGGATGGTTGATTTCAGAGGGTAAGCACGGATCCTCGGAGCGGAGGGAAGTGTAACAGAACCTGAAGCAAAGGGAGTCTACCGATTGCCTACAAAACAAAAATAAATGAAACATAAAAAGGAAACCGGGACAAGTGTCCTGGATCCACACAGAAAAAAGTTGGATAGAAATCCGAAAAGAATAAATAAAAAGAAGACACCAGAAAAGGAATACAACCTGATCACTGCTGGTCCGGTGAACCGGGAGGTGAAAAGTTGAGAAATTCGCCGAGCTGGCGTTGCCACGCCATCTGTGCCTCATATCGCCGGTCGGCTCGGCGCATATGTTGCTGCATAATAGTCCATCGCGCCTCTTGAGCGCGTTGTCGGTGATGCGCCACTCCTGCAGTCGCTCGTATAACTCTCCCACATCCGCGGGTGATGTCGCGGCTGGTGAGTATGCGCCGGAAATGGATCTGGAATGCGCGGCGGGACTGGTGGATGTACCCTGCCTGATGGTGTGGCGAGGGTATATAATCTTGAAACTCAGGCGGCGGCTGCGGCTGCTGCTCCTCAGCATCATCTTCGTCCTCCGACTCGACCGCAGGTTGGAGTGGAGGATCTGCTGCTACATGGGGACTGAGGTCAGTTCTAAGTCGTACTCGACCGCCAAGTCTCCTCCAACGGTCATAATTGGGTGTCGTGGAATGTTAGGGCCATATTCATGGCTGATGCCGAAGGAGAGGATGAGCTGACCTATGAAGTTGCCTCCCAAGAGTTTGCGTGGTAGCTTCCTCCTCTTGGTCCGCTGGCTGAAGATGTGAGCTAGCACCCATCCGGGGTGGAGAGGGTAGCTCTCTCGGATGGCTCGGTGAAGCACGAGCTCCTCCTTAAGGATATGGTGGCGATCCTTGTCTCTGACATATAAAAGTGACCTCCGCCAAACCATATGAATAAACTTATACAGCGGGTGAGAGAGAGACTTAACTGAGTTGCTCTTCCCGAGGCGATCGCCAGGCACGCTGTCATGTGGCTCCAGAGGGCGTGCAACTCCTCGTCGTCATCATCATCGCCCCAGCCGAGGTGGTGATCGTGATAGTGCTCGTAGGGGATGCCCAGATGAGCGGCAAACTCATCGTAGGTGAGCTGCCTGTACACCCCACCAAGAAAGAAGGTGATCACCTTCTGGCCCCGTCTCCTCTTATGCTCGTCCAAGTCAAATGTCGCCCAGAACTCCTGGAGAGCAATGTCTGGGAACTCGGCGGCTATGGTGGTCAGCTCTAGGAGACCGGCCGGTGCTAGGGCGTCATGCACGTTCCGGTAGAAATCCTCGTCATGCTCCTGGAGTGACTCCATGGATAAAGGACGCATGTCAGCTCCACGGATGTGCTCGATCTTCTGGAAGCTATCAAAGTAGAAGTCCGGAGACGGGCGATGGTGGGATGGTATCCAGCATGGCGAGGGAGTGCAGGTGGAGGACCCAGAATGGCGGGTGTGACGGGAGCGGCAGCTCCTGAGCTCTAGGCGCCATCGAGGCGCGCCTTAGTCCTGCGCTCAAAGGTGTTCCTAAACCAGAATGAAACCAAATTAGTCGACCAAAACCTTACCCCACACTTAGTAGAAAAACTCAATTTCACAAAGAAACGAGGGAAACTAAGTGGGGTAAGGAAAGCGGAGTAACCGGTAATCATAGACAGTAAAATACATACTTCGGAACAGCCAGAATCGGATAATTACAATCAGAGTTCAAAAAGTCAAACCAACATTTAGAAAGTCAACCTTTAAGCATATTGGACCCTAATCATGGCGAGACTGTCCACAACTCGGAGAATGACGGTAAAATATTATTTCAAATGGCAGCACGATAATATGAACAAGAATGAACACTTGGGGCAGCCAAATGATCAACACAGTTCAAAGTTAAACCGACATTTCTCACAAAAGTCAACATAACAAGAAATTAATCGTATGCATAGCAACACATGACCAAATGATATGGAGATTAAGCACGGAACTCCCTAAGCATCCTAGAACAGTTCTATAAGTTCAGTCAATCCTAGTTCACACGAAACAGTCGGCACGCAAAACGAGGCAAACCAAAAAGTCAACCGAAAGTCAACCTCGACAAAATTCAGCAATCTATATGTCAAAAGATTCGTATTGAAAAGTTATACAACTTACCTTGAAGTCATGATTGCTAAAAAATGAACGAGGTGAGAGGAATCGTGAAAAACTTGAAAACTGGGGTTTCGGAGAACTGGAGCTGCAAAGCTCCGATTCGAACGTTCTAGGGCTTGGTGGGATCCGAATGAGGAGGGGAGAGGTGCGGCGGCGGTCGGCGGCGGCGGGTGAAACGGCGGCGAGGCGGGTTGTAAAGTGGAGGGTGGTCGGCGATTTTAAAAGGAGAGGGGGGGTTTCGGGTAGGCTGTGCGAAAATGGGATAAAGAAGAGAGAGGTCCGGATTTTAAAGGGAATAATTAAGTGATTTTTCAAATCAGTTTCGGCGAAGGTAGGGGGTGGTTTCGCCGAAACTACAAGTTAACATGGATTGACCGATTTGAAAAGGCGGTTTCGCCGAAAATGGAGGCTCGGTTTCGCCAAAATCTTAGTTGAAATGGTTTCGCCGAAAACAGAAATTTTTTGAACCGAAAATGAGGAACAGGAGAAACAGGTTCGAAATTTGAAAATCGGTTTCGCCGAAAACAAGGGTGGTTTCGCCGAAAATTTTGAACTATTCGGGTTTAAAATATTTTCGCAAATCGACCAACTTCAGAAAATCACAGTTAAATCCAGAAAAATTGGAACGACCTCAATCAACTTGCAACTGACTCTATGACACACAGACTCTACACGAAAAATAATAAATCAAACAAACTGACACTTTTGGCTCTCCTGAACCGACTCTAAAATATCAAGGTTGAAACAAAACAAAACTGACTCCAGCCGTGGGTTGCCTCCCACGAAGCGCTCTTTTATTAACGTCCTTGAGTTGGACGATACCTGGACGGTATTAGGAGACATCCCAACTTAGATTCTCCTTCACGCTCGCGTCAGAGTTCATGAAGTACAGCTTCGGGACTTCTCCGGTAAGCGTGAATCTCTTCCCGTTTGCATGTAGTAGTTTGGTACGTCCGTCGGGAAGATGATCAACGAACTTGAATGGTCCGAACAGCTCTCTAGAGAGGTCATCCTTCTTTAGTGTGACGATGGAAGGAATGAGGACTGTCGGTTTCTCTTTTTCTTTCTTCTTTGGCTTGTTATCACCAGGATCGGTGATCGTTAGTACTTCCTTAGGAGATGCTTTCGGCTTCTCCCTCCATACTTGTCCCGGCGCCGGTTTCTCGGAACGAATTGGTGGTGCAGCTGGCTCGGTGGAAGACGGTGGAGCTTTTGGTCTCCAGACCATTTGGGTCTTTGTCTTCTTGTTCTTTCCTCGAGGTCTGCTCGGTGATTTAGAAGAGGCTTGCAGTTCCTTCTTCTTCTTCTTAAGCGGCTTCTGAACCGAAATTTCTGGTTTTTTCGTAGTGACCTGTTTAATACCTGTAGCAACAACTGATCTAGAGACACTGGAAGAAGCATTAGTAACGGAGTTGACCGGAGTCAACTCCACAGTTTCAACAGCTAAGCAGTGAGATTCTTCATTCCTAAGTCATATTTCATGCCGTCTTTAAGACGGAACGTTTTCGTTTCTTTACCAACTCTTAAAGTCAAAGAACCATTAGGAACGTTAATATTTATTCCAGTAGTAGCCATGAAAGGTCGACCTATGAGAATAGTAGCGTCATCTGTACTAGTATCCATAATCACATAATCAGCTAAGAACGTGAACGGACCACATTTGGTGACAACGTCTTTAATCTCTCCCTTAGGGGTTTTAAGCGATCTATCAGCAAAGACGAGTTGCATACTGGGCGGTTCAAGTTCCCCTAGGTTTAACTTTTCATATAGACTCACTGGCATGACATTAACAGATGCTCCTAGATCAACTAAGCAACGTTCAATTTCAACATCATTGATGACCAAAGGCAAAGTAAAAGAACCAGGATCAGATAACTTAGCTGGATATGGAAAGACAGGTTTCTTAATACGAATGTCAGGGTATCCTTCCTTGTTCCCCTTCATGCCAGTCTCGATCCTTGCGTTTGGCAGCAGTGCTCTAGGAAAAGGAGGCTTCACGACGTATGGTGCAAGAGGAGGATCATCCTTAGGCGCTGGTTTTTGTTCCTCTTCTTCCTCTTCTTCCGGAGTTTCAGCGATCCTGCGTAAAACAGAAAAAGCATCAGCAATTAAGTTCGGAAGTTTTCGAGCAGTTACCATTTTAGCCTGTTCTTTTCTCGGGTTTGGCTCTGTCTGGCTTGGAAGCTGGCCAAATGGTCGACCAGATGCTAGCATGCTCGAGATGTTGTTCACGACTTGCTCAATCCATTGTCCAGATGCTATTTGTTCTTGATTGAGAAGAGCTTGAGCCTTGAACTGACTGTCATGATCATCGAGTCTTGTGATGATCTGGCTGAGCTTCTTATCCAGGTCACTGACATTATTATCTCTTTGATGCTGCTGTCCTGGATAGGTATTGTTAAGATATTGATTCTGGCGATTGCCAGGAGCAGTTCCATAATTACCCGGATTGCGATGCGGCGGCTGGTAGACACCTACCGGGATGGTTAGGCTTCTGATCCTGAGCTTGACCAGCCGGGCGGTTATTCTGGTTCTGGTTATGATTGGCGCCAGCATTATAGGGAGGTCTGTCTTGATAGTTCCCTTGCTGTCTGAAGTTACGATAACCAGCATAACCATTCTGATTATTAACGAAGCCTTGTTGGATGAAATTTACCTCTTCGGCAGACCAGACTTCTGCCTTACCAAAATTCTGACAACGGCCTCCGTTATGTGCGCAAGCTCCACACCACTCGCAATCGGCAACATAGACAGAAGCTGTCGGTGGCTTGATTGGTGTGGTAGACTTCTTCAAATGCTTATCTACCTCTGCCTTGATAGCTGCTTCGAAATCTAGCTTGCTCCTCGATCCTTCATATTGTCGCTCCCAGTTCCTTGACTTGGAGGCACAGTTTGCGAAGTGCAGAAGAGCAGCTTCAGGAGTGAGTGTAGTGCAATCCCCTTCAGCTAGAGAATTGACCCACTTGGCAGATTCTTCTCGAAGTCCTCGAGAGAAGATTTCAGCTAACTGCCTCTGCTCGAATCCATGATGAGGGCAGGTGTAGAGAAGTTCTTGGAATCGATTCCAAGTATCATATAAACTTTCTCCTTCTTTCTGGGAGAATCTGGCGATGCTGTCCTTGATGGCGGTTGTTCTGGCCGGAGGGAAGTATTCTTCAACAAAGTCCTGAGCCAGAGTATCCCAGTTTGTGTAGTAGCCAGGTGGTTTGCCAGTAAGCCACCTCTTAGCAGCGCCTTTCAAAGAGAACGGGAAAGCTCTCAGACAAAAAGTGTTTTTGTCGAGGTTTCCGTTTTTAAAAGTACTGCAGAGATCAAGGAAGTATGCAAGATAAGTGCACGGATTGTCTAGGGGCCTGCCTTCAAACTGTAAATCCCTAGAGATCATGGTCAAGAATGGAATCTTGATCTCATAGTCAGGATCTCCTTCAATGCGCGGATCGGCAATGGCAGATCGAACGCTAGTCGCGCTCGGCTTGTTATAGTCTGCTAGACTCTTCTGTGCAGATGGGGGTGGCGGCGGTTGATCGCGTTTGGTGGTAATCTATCGGTCATGGTGGGAGATTTGGAGGAGGTAAAGTGACTCAGTGTATGAAGCGGATGAAGAGTGCGGTGAAGACGGAGATGAGGAACTCTCCTTCGGTTCCTCGATCTTGATCGGAGTGATGAATGGATTGGATCTGCCTTCCTTCAGAATCTGTGATCGTAGAGGTGTAGCAGAACTGCCTGGATTCCCTGCAATCTTAGCCTGTTCGGTCTGAGAGCGAGTCCAAGGACGGTGAGGCATACACCTGTAAACCTACAGATAACAAAGACCAACAAAACCAGTGTAAAATCGAAGTGGATGGAAAAATGAAAGATGGAAAATAGAAGAATAAATTGCCAGATCTTCTTTCAACAATCAAAAGAAGTCCCCGGCAACGGCGCCAATTTGGTGAAACCTCCGGTCGTTGGTCGAGATTCAGCCAAATAAAAACTACTAATGCTAAGAAAAAGCATATAGCAGATCGTATTCCACGGGCCTTCGAATGATTGGCTACTTCAGAACTAACAAATTATTCAAAGAAAAAAAACACTCAGTGCGTGGTGTGAGTTCCACGACTTCTACTTCTAAGAAATGCAGAAAAATTAAAAAGATTAAACTAAAGCAGATTGAGAATTAGGGTTTGGAAACAAGAATGACAGACGAACTTAGACTTTGAATCCCCCTTCGTTCCCCAGAGCATTGGCAATCAACAGATCAGCGGATTTCATTCTTATTCAATCAATTACTAAGACACCACCATAACTCCTTACCCTTAGGTTTAAGACCGGCGAACGTTCGCTCTATCCATTCTAACTACCAAGATTAACTAGCCGCCCGGGTACGGTCGCCTCTCGCAACGACTTAATTAATTGGTGTAATTACTAGTGATTAATGAGTTACACTTGCAGTGAATTAACCCTAACCGGTTCCTACGAAAGGCACACTCCAATTATAAGGTTAATTGTTTAATTCGATGTTCTAAAGTAAGGCGAGCGTTCGCTTCTATCCTTAGCTTAACAAGAATCTAATCTAGGTGATCAATCCAGACAAGAAACATGCACAATGAAGAACGAATCAAACATGAAAAAGAACTGATTGAATTTCGAATCTAATCACCGCCGATCCGTGACCGCTTTAAAGCCCTGAGTCACTTAGGGTTCATCTAGTCTAAGCTCTAAAGGGTTTAGCTACTCATGATCATTACAAAAGACACAAAGACAAAGAAAGAGTTCATCATTCAGAGGAAGAACAGAAAAGAATCTGAAAAACCTAATTCAGACGACTCTGATAGACTCCGATCTTCGGTAAGTTGCACTCCTAGCTCCGGTTCTCCGAGGTGGAAGGGATGGCATCACAATCTCTATCCGGCTCTTCGAACTCCAACTCCTCGCTCCAGAACTTCAGAGAATTCTGATCTCGAAAAGTTGTATTATGATTAATTATGAACTTTTTTTCCTCCTTTTCTCTCTTCGGGCCGCTGGATTAAGTATAAATACTTAACCCTAGTTGGGCCGGGCTGAGCTGATGTTTTCGCCGAAACCATATGGATAGTTTCGACGAAACTGGCTTTGAGTTCAGGCTCCGCCGGCTGTTTAATGTCTTCGGTCCGAGCAGTTAATTTATTTCACCGAAGCCATCCTTCTGTTGGCATCAGTTGATTTGAACTGTTGGTTTCGCCGAAATTGGAGGCCTGGTTTCGCCGAAACTGTAAGTGTGAATGGAAGATTTTTGGTTTGACTTGATTGGCTCCTTGGATCGATTCCAGTTTGATTCCTCGAGGTTCCAACGCCTTAGACACGTCCATGGCTACTTTATTTGATGGCAAAAAACCTGTGCTAACATGAAAACACTAGAAAACCATCAAATAGACCCAAAACGGGCCAAGGTAACACAAATGGCACGAGATAGGGCAATCGATTGAATATTCGTTATTCGACCCTAAAAACAATGTCTTAAGCAAAGAAATGTTGCTTAAATGAGGCTGATAATCACGTCAAATCGAGTGTCATCAAGGTTCAGGGCCTCGAAAAATTCACGGGGATGTTCGTGAAAGACCTAACCTAGGTCCCAAGGCCTGGCGAGACACCTTGGCCGAGCCATACATCCCTGGCATCGGCCCGAATCAAGAACAGCGCCCGACCAGCATTGGGTCAACCCCGAGCCAGTACCCGACGCCCTACGAAGCGGTACCCGAGCATCCACTAGCCATCCCCCTACTGGTGCAGGAACAGCACCCGGACAGCCCGAGGCCCCCGAGGGACGTACAGGCTATCCGAGACATGCACACCGAGGAGGTGTCACACCGACTTTTACGGCTGGCACCCATCCGACTCCACCTACCTCAAAGGCCGACGGCGGTAGAAAAGTGCCCTAGCAAGGAGGAGGGGCTCCACTGGGACGACCTGTACTCTCCCATGTCTTCTACGAGCTTCAACATTAAAGTCAACAGTCCATCGACTGATGACAACATGAGCACTGACGGTGCCATCTCAGAAGACCCGGAGCCTTGGTCAGACTCGGATTCCAATGAGTACCCAAGCCCCCGAAGCATGAGGGAAGATAGCCCCAACACCACCCCACGAGCCGCTGACTTGAAGAAACCCCTGCCCAGCACACGCACGAAGAATTGGGATTCGAGGACGAGTCCCTTACAATAAGAGAGGAATGAAGTGACTCCGGGCAGCCGACCGGCTGGAAATTCCTATTCCTACACCCCGCCGGGATCACCCATGAGGGCAAAGGCCTTAGGGCCTTATAAGAAGCGCTCAGCACCTTAAGATAAACCCTCAGAGGTTTACCAAGCCCCAACAGGTAGTGAGATTCAAGTACAGCCCTCCCCGAAGGGCTCAACAAGCACGGATGAGCGTCCGGACCCATCCGGCCCTAACTTGGGCCCCGGTGCTCTTGGCAGCCAAGGAACCTAGCTTGGCCAGCACCTCGGGTACTAAGTCTAAGGACCCAGGAGGTGCTACACACACCCTGGGATCCTCTAGATGCCTTCTTAGAGGAATGCCGACTGAAGAAGGCCCTGCCCCGGCCTGAAGGAGCTCCAGTCGGCCCTACCCCGAGCGCTCCTTCGACCCTAGCACTAAGGCTAGGGTTCCAAGAGCTCAAGGACCGGATGACGACCTTAGGGGAACCTCTAAGGACCTTCCTAGACAACTGGGAGACACAAGGAAGGCCAGCCCTGAGCATATCCGGAGAAGGCCCGAAGGCAGACTACACCTGGGCGCCAGCCCCGGCCTCAGAAGGCCCCAACCGGGCCCTAGCACCCAGCCAGAAGGGGACTCTGCCCCTAGGAGGACCTACACCCGCCCTCAACCCCATACAAGGCCTAGAGCCGAGCCTAGGAGCTGCCAACCTAGGAACACAGAAGGAAATGGAGGAAATGAGGAAATCGAAGGAAGGCCGAACAGGCAGGCCGAGCGAGAACCCCGGGAACCAAGCAGCATCATCATCAGACCCGCCAGAGACCAGCACTAGGAGCCCCGAGCCATGCCTAGCCCGAGCAACTGATGCCGCCACCAATTCCAAGCCCGATAGCAAAGGCGGCGCCGACTTTCCTAATCCGGGCCGCGCGTGAGCGGCACACCCGACCGGATCCGCCGGTTTAGGGTTTTTAGCCGGCTTTTGTATTATTTAAGTCTTTTAGTATTATACTCGGATTTTCCCTTTTAGTTTCGATTATTTAGGAGCAAGTAAGTCCTTTTATTCTATTTAGGACTCACGGCCATTATTTTATTATTTTAGAGTTCTTTTCCAAGTAGGAAACGTGAGCCTGTGGAATCTTCATTTCCTCGATCTTCTCAACATTTCCTTGGGTGGCGGTTGCTGGGGGGCTGCTCCAAGGACCAAAGGAAGTCCAAGGCTGGAGGAAAACCTCCAAAGGCCCGAGTCCCTTGATGGCTCGGTGCCCTCCGGTACTGATGCCGCTGCCCGTAGTGGACTTTTCGTCGGGCCTTCCTTATTTTGGGTCAGGCCTTTTGACTTCTGCTTGGGTTCTATTGTTGAGAACCTTTTAGGACAGCCTCTGCGGGGTTCTAGCTCTTCAGGGCTTGTAGGGGAGGCCATGGGGCCTCGTTCAGAGGGTGATCTTAGCTCGGCGCCGGGGGTGGCTCTAAGCATCAATTGTCGGCTTAGTGCTGGTGCCCGTCCTGGTTGTTCATGTGGCTCTCCGGTGGTCAGGAGAGTGTATTCTGATCGAACAATCTGATCGGCATCCTCCTCGTGCCGATCCTTGCTCCACGCCGCCATGTAGATATTGAGCCGATCTTTGAATGTCTTGGTCTGGCTCTGGGTTAAAGGGCAACTCGGTCGGGTCCAAGGTATATGAGACTCATCACTTATGCTCCTCGTTCTTCTTTGTTCCAACCGTTCCCTACTCAGGGCAGCAGCCTTTACAGACACTAGACTCCCCATGTCTGTAGAGGTGTCACCTTCCTGAATCTCCGTCCTAAGACATTCTTAAACTTGACAATGAGCTTCCTCTCTCGACTAGCTAGCTCATTGATGACACTCGATTTTACATATTTATAAGCCTCATTTAAGCTACATTTCCTTGCTTGAATCTCGGTTTTAGGGTGATTTAGTATATTTTCACCTAAATGCTCTAATTCCTGCCGTTTTGGTTACTTTGACCTATTATTGGTTTATTTGATGGTTTTCTAGTGCTTTTGAGAATGCACAGGTTTTTGCCGTCAAATACATTGTCATGGACGAGCTCGAGAAGCAAAGGAACCTTAAGGAGTAGCCCGGAATCGATCCATAAGTCAACCAAGTCAGAAGGAAGCACTGCCCGGTCATTAACTAGAGTTTTTGGCGAAAACTCCAAAGTCTTTGCCGAAAAGTGTGCAGACAATATTACTGCCAACTGGGAGAAATCAGTCCTCGTCGAAAACTCCAAAGTCCTCGGTCAAAAATTAATGCACAAGCTGGTCAGTCGAAGACAGAAAAATCAGCCGGGGTTTCACCTAAAGTCTTCGGCGAAAATTCAAGTTTTTGCCGAAAATTAATTCCCTTTTCGGCTGGGATTCGAAAACCTACAAATACATGATTGGCGGCCACAATCAAAACACACTTTTACTATGGATTGATTTCCAGACTTAGAAAAGTTCGAAAGAGAGTTTAGAGAGTTTGAGGACCGAGGAAGAGATCATGACACCATCCTTCCCTCTCGGAGAGCTCGGTGCTAGGAGTTGAAGATTCAGGAGATTGAAGCTTCACAGACTCATCTGAAATTAGGTTTTGTAGTTCTTCTCTGTTCTTCCTGGTTGAAGATGTATTCTTTGTTTGTTCTCGATTCTTCTGTTTCAAACATGAGTAGCTAAACTCATAGAGCTTAGATTAGATGAACCCTAAGTGACCCGGGGCTTTAAAGCGGTCACGGATCGGCGGTAATTAAATCCAATTTCAATCATTTCTCTTGCATGGTTGGTTTGTTCTTCATTGCTTTGTGTTTCTCTTTCTGGTTTGGCCACCTAGTTAAGATTCTAGTTAAGTTGAGGATAGTAGCGAACGTTCGCCTCACTTCAAAACACCAAATCAACAGTTAACCTATTCATTGGAATAATTTCTCTTTGTAGGAACCAGTTAGGGTTAATCCACTGCTAGAGTAACTCATTAATCACTAGTAATCACGCTTGTTAGTTTTCCATTGCAAAAGTGAAGGCACGGGGCGGTCAATTAATCTTGGGAGTTAGATCGGATAGAGCGAACGTTTGCCAGTTTTAAATCTAAGGGTCGGAGTTATGGTGGAATCTGAGAACTATATGATTCACGATTGAAAACCGCTGGTCTTGTGATCGCCAATGTTGTGGTGATATTAGGGGGATTCGAAATCTAAGCTTGTCTATCGTCTTGTTAAGTCAACCAATCTTTCAGCTGTTTTCTGTTTTTTTTTTGATGAATTGAGCTATTTTATTCACCAAAAAGTCAAGGAATATCAGTACAAGAAGTAGTAAACCAAAGAGAGACAAAACACTACTCACTAAGCAATCTCTACATACATCTCATAATTACACTTTCATGCCTATGTCCAGAAGTCGTGGAACTCACACCATGCACAACTTGTGATTTAAACCTGAGTAATTTGCCTTCATATTTGAATAGACGATTAGAAGAGACCTGTGGAATACGATCTATCTTGCTTTGTGCTTGATAGTTATTTGACTACACGCGCATGAAAACGCGTTCATCACTCATCGTACCACTTTGAGAGGGCAATGAACTCCATGTAGTAAGCAAGAACGGACTTCTCTCCCTGCTCTAACTCCATGAACTCCCTAGACTTCTCCTCATGCCAAAGGTCCAGACAGAACTGGTTTCAGAACTCCTCAACAAACTCATCTAGACTCAACTCGGGCATTATTACTCTACTCTGGGGCATATACCTCCACCTAAAGCATGACCCTTGAGCAAAAAGGTCATGACATGCATCCTTACTTCCTCATCAAGCTCCATCTGCAGGAACTTGTACTCATACTCCTGAAGCCACTACTCCACTACAGTAGGGTCAACCCCTTCCCCATGGAACTCTACAAAGTTCCAACCTTTCAGCATCCCCGGTTGAAACCTAGGAGCTCTAAATCCAAACCTGAATCCCCAGTCGAACGACTTCCCATGGCTTGACTTGGTTCACTACAGGAGGACATTGAAAGCATTCAGTTGACCGTTTATGAAAACCACAACGAAATTCATATCACTTTCTCCTTCAAAACTCCCACCCGTTAAAAAAAAATAGTTCGAAAATCCCTGGAAAGTCGATCCTGTCCTGATGCTTCATCCTTTCCTCATATAAGGTTAATTACTCCTCTAGAAGAAAAGACGGAACACCAACACAGCAGCAACTAACCAGACCTTGATACCATCTGTAACATCCAGCCCGAATCAGCCCGGGTAAACCCGTGGTTGAACGGTAATGAGCATTACTCGAAGTACAGTTTAAATGAAAAGCGCGAACGACAAAAGAAAAGAGTGAAATTCTTATAAAAGAACAAAAATCTCAAAGGAGGCCTCCGAAATATAAAACCCAGTACAACAGATAAATCAAACCCAAAATCCAATCCTCAAGAATGCTTACAAAAGTTCCCCAAAATAAAATTAAAGGCGGTCAACTGAAATGTAAAACTTCTAAGTCAACTACAAGTAGATCGCCGATCTTCACCTCATAGCTCCAAAGGATAACCTTCCCGAACTCAACTAGCAACCACGAACTCCAACCTGGCTCTAGCCACGAGAACCTGAAAGGGGAAGAGGGGGGATCAATTTCCTAATGAAATTGAGTGAACCCACTGGGTTTAACTATGCGCAGAACCTAGCTTGACAGAGCGGTTCCAAACTCCGCATACACATCCACAATGGAACCAGACACAGCCATACCACATTTTAATTCCCTAAAACAGTTTAGGTGATCACATAGGTGCAATTCTCAGTTCAACATTCACCATTCAGAAAATCATCAATACAACAGAGATCAACATGCATACTGATGACACTCGATTTGACGTGATTATCAGCCTCATTTAAGCGACATTTCTTGGCTTAAGACATGGTTTTTAGGGTAGAATAGTGAATATTCACTCAACTGCTCTATCTCGTACCATTTGTGTTACTTTGGCCCATTTCGGGTCTATTTCATGGTTTTCTAGTGTTTTCATGATAGCACAAGTTTTTGCCGTCAAATAAAGTAGCCAAGGACGTGTCTAAGGCATTGGAACCTCGAGGAACCGCACCGGAACCAGTCCAAGAAGTCAATCAAGTAAACAGAAATTCTGCCCCGTTTTACACTAGAGTTTTCGGCGAAAAGTCCTCAAGTTTTCGGCGAAAAGTCCTCAGGTTTTCGGCGAAAACTCCAAAAGAAATCGGCAGAGCAATACAAGAAGAAGTTTTCGACGAGAAGTCAAGTTCTCGCCGAAAACTCTGGACTCAAAACTCACAGGAGAATCAGTCGACGGAGCCAGCGATTTACACTAAAGTTTTCGGCGAAAACTTCTTAAGTGT
Source organism: Linum lewisii (assembly GCA_034768395.1). Lineage (NCBI taxonomy): Eukaryota > Viridiplantae > Streptophyta > Magnoliopsida > Malpighiales > Linaceae > Linum > Linum lewisii. The sequence continues at coordinate 30,328,887 of CM068303.1, read as the reverse complement.
CGCCGAAAAATCTTTAACGAATCCGGCGACTTAGGGTTAAGTATAAATACTTAAACCGGCGGCCCAAATGAATATACGTTATAATATACTGAAAATAATACACATCATAATTCAGAACTCTCACGAGTTCTAGACCTAAGAAGTTCGAGAGAACAGAGTTTTAGAGTTCGAAGAGCCAGGAAGAGATTGTGACGCCATCCCTTCACCTTGAAGACTCGGAGCTAGGATTGAAGATTACCGGAGAGCGAAGCTTTGCTAGAGTCGTCTAAATTAGGTTTTACAGTTTCTATCTGTTCTTCCTTTTCATGATGAACTCTGTTTCTGCCTTTGATTCTTTCGTTATGAACATGAGTAGCTAAACTCGTAGAGCTTAGACTAGATGAACCCTAAGTGACCTAGGGCTTTAAAGCGGTAACGGATCGGCGGTGATTAGATTCAAAGTTCAATCAATTTCTCTTTCATGATTGGTTTGTTCTTCGTTGTTCATGTTTCTTGTCTGGCTTGATCGCCTAGATTAGATTCTTGTTAAGCTAAGGATAGAAGCGAACGCTCGCCTTACTTTAAAACACCAAATCAATCAATTAACTTATTCATTGGAGTGTGCCTTTCGTAGGAACCAGTTAGGGTTAATCCACTGCAAGAGTAACTCATAAATCGTTAGTAATTCCACCAGTTAGTTTAGTCATCGCAAGAAGCGACCGTACACGGGCGGCTAATTAATCTTGGTAGCTAGATCGGATAGAGCGAACGTTCACCAGTCTTAAACCTAAGGGTCAGGAGTTATGGTGGTGTCTTAGAACTGATTGAATGAGAATTGAAATCCGCTGATCTGTTGATTGCCAATGCTCTGGTGAACTAAGGGGGATTCGAACTCTAAGCTTGTTGTTGTCTTTGTTAAGTCAACCAATCTTTCAATCTGTCTTTCAATTTAGTTTTTAATTTCCTTGCATTTTCTAGAATAGAAGTCGTGGAACTCACACCACGCGCAACGTGTTAAACCTGAGTAATCTGCCCTTACATTTGAGTAGACGATTATTAGAAGACCCGTGGAATACGATCTGCTTAGCTTTTAGCTTAGCAGTTATTTGATCACGTCCTACAACATTCATCAAATTGGCGCCGTTGCGGGGACTTCTTTTAATTGTTTGAAAGAAGAACTGGCACTACAAGAAACAATACATTTAACGGCGGCATAATTCAAAGTTAACAGCGCCATTGCCTGTTAAATTAATTAAACCGCGGCCACGGGCCGCTGCTAAATTGGCCAATGCTAAATGAATTTAACAGCGGCACAAAATAGCCACGGTTAAATCTAACGACCGCTGTTAATTTTTAAGAGTTTAACAGCGGCCATTTAGCCGCTGTTAAATTCTTTCGGCTGGCAAAATTTTTAGCCGGAGCTCCGGCTATAGAGCCAGAACTCCGGCGTTCTTCCATTTGTTCTTCCTAAATCCCTTTGTTCTGGATGAAACAATACATCATAAATCCCTTTGTTCTTCCTAAACAGGACGGAAAAGGGAGACGTTGGCGGTGATCCAGGCTTCGACGGTGGGGAGTTTTGCGAGGGAGGGGACGTCGGCGTTGGGGATTGTGACGATGACGGAGATTCCAGTGCCGGAGAAGGCGCGGAGGATGTCTGGATTGGCGTCGGAGAGCTTGATTCAGTCGATTGTATGCTACTTGAGATTGAGGTGGGAGGCTGGTGGCGGTGGTTCCGTAGTTTACTCCGATTGCTGCGGCGGCGGTGAGGAGTGGGGGGAGGAAGATGTGAAAGGAGATGGGAGAAGGATTGAGATGCTGCGGCGACGGCGAGGGGGGGAGGAAGATGTGAAGGGAGATGGAGAGGAGAAGGATTAAGAGGAGACGGAGAGGAAATCGGAGAAGAGGGGAGTAGAGAAGAAGAAGGGGTTTTGCAATCCATGTGAGATAAAATCAGCCAATCAGATTGCGTAATTTTAACAGCGGCCAGATGGCCGCTGTTAAATTATACCAGCCCTTTAAACTGTCAAATTTAACAGCGGCCATTAGCCACTGTTAAATAAATTTAACAGCGGCGGCATAGTGGCCGCTGTTAAGCTTGCGCGGTTAAATGTAATGTTTTTTGTAGTGTGGCTGGTTTACTCTTCTACTTTTGATCTTTCATTTATTTCATCCACTTCGATTTTACACTGGTTGTGTTTGTTTTTGTCATTTGTAGGTTGTTCACAGGTTTATGCACCACTGTCCTCTCACGCGCTCCCAAACCGCCAAGAACGACAAGGCTAAGAGTATAGAGAGACCAAGCAGTTCTGCTCCACCAAGACAATCACAAATTTCAACGAGAGGCAGAACCAATCCACCTCCATCTGTCACTCCAATTCAGATCGAGGAACTGAAGGAATTCCTCATCTTCATCTTCACTGTCATCTTTCATACACTGAATCACTTTCACCTCCTCCATCTCCTAGGATGGGTGATCAGTTACCACCACCGGGCGCACCGAAGAGTCTAGCTGACTACAACAAGCCGAGCGCGACTAGCGTTCGATCTTCTATCGCCGTGCCATGCATCAAAGGAGATCATGACTATGAGATCAAGATTCCTTTCTTCACCATGATCTCTAGGGATCTACAGTTTGAAGGAAGGCCACTGGACAATCCGTGCACGCATCTGGCGGATTTCATTGATCTCTTCGGCACTTTCAAGAATGGGAATCTCGACAAGAACACTCTATGCTTGAGGGCTTTCCCGTTCTCTCTTAAAGGCGCAGCTAAGAGGTGGCTCACTGGCAAACCACCTGGTTACTACAGACACTGGGATACTCTTGCTTAAGACTTCATCGAAGAGTACTTCCCTCCTTCCAGAACAACCGCCTTCAAGGACAGCATAGCTAGATTTTCTCAGAAGGACGGTGCGAGCTTATATGACACTTGGAATGAATTCCAAGAACTTCTCTACAACTGTCCTCACCACGGTTTCGAGCAGAGACAGTTAGCTGAAATATTTGCTCGAGGTCTTCGTGAAGAATCTGCCAAATGGGTTAATTCCCTAGTTGAAGCTGCTCTTCTCCACTTTGTGAACTGTGCTTCCAAGTCAAGGAACTGGGAACGACAATTAGAAGGATCAAGAAGCAAGCTCGATCTTGAGGCAACCATCAAAGTAGAAGTTGAAAGCATCTGAAGAAGTCTTCTACACCTATCAAGCCACCAGCAGCCTCTGTCTACGTTGCTAATTACAGGTGGTGTGGAGCTTGTGCTCATAACGAAGGCCGATGCCATAACTTTGGCAAAGCAGAAGTCTGGTCTACCGAAGAAGTCAATTTCATCTCGCAAGGCTTCAGCAATATTCAACAAGGTTATGTTGGCTACCGCAACTACAGACAACAGGGAAATTTCCAAGATCGACCTCCTTACAATGCCAGCGCGAACCAGAACCAGAATCAGAATACCTGACCAATTGGTCCAGCTCAGGATCAGAAGCCAAACAATCCGACGGGAGGTGTCTACCAGCCACCGCACCAAAATTTGGGTAACTATGGAACTGCTCCTGGCAATCGCCAGAATCAATATTTCAACAATACCTATACAGGATAGCAGCATCAGAAGGAGAACAACGTCAGTGAACTTGACAAGAAGCTCAATCAGATCATCACCAGACTTGACGATCATGATAGTCAGTTCAAAGCTCAAGCTCTCCTCAACCAAGAACAGATTGCTTCCGGTCAAAGAATAGAGCATGCAGTGAACCAGATCTCTAGCATGCTAGCATCTGGTCGACCATATGGCCAGCTCCCTAGCCAAACCGAGCCGAATCCGAGAAAGGAGCAAGCTAAGATGGTATCTATTCAAAATCTGACAAACTCACCTCCTGATACTTCTTCTAATCTTTGCAGGACCATTGATCTTCCAGAGAAGAAGGAAGCAAAGGAAGAGGCGCCTAAGGAGTATGATCCTCCTCTTGCTCCATACTACGAGAAGCCTCCTTTTCCAAGGGCGTTACTGCCGAACGCAAGGATCGAGACTGGCATGTGGGGAATCAAAGAAGGATACCCTACCGTCCGTAGCAAGAAGCCTTCATCACCATATCCAGCTAAGTGTTCCGATCTTGGTTCGTTCACGCTACCTCTAGTCATTAATGATATTGAGATAGAACGTAGTTTGGTTGATCTAGGTGCGTCTGTCAATGTCATGCCTATGAGTTTGTTCGAGAAATTGAATCTAGGAGAACTTGAACCGACTAGCATGCAGCTTGTCTTTGCTGATAGATCATTGAAAATGCCTAGAGGAGAGATCAAAGATGTGTTACTAAATGTGGTCCTTTCACTTTCTTAGCTGATTTTGTGATTATAGATACTCGCGAGGAGGATTCTACTATTCTTATATGTCGACCCTTCATGGGAACGACTGGAATGCAAATCAATGTTCTGAGTGGTTCTTTGACCTTGAGGGTTGGTAAGGAAACGATAACATTCGCCTTAAGGACGTTATGAAATATACTCCTATGGAAGAAGAACCTCACTGTCTTGCTGTTGAAACTGTGGAGTTGACTCCGGTCAACTTCGTTCTGATGTCTCTTCCAGTGTTTCTAGATCAACTGCTGTTGCAGGTGTTGAATAGATCATCAAGCAGAAACCAGGATCTTCGGCACAAAAGATGCCGAAGAAGAAAGAACTGAAAGCCTCGTCCTCTCGATCACCGCCAAGCAAGGAACCTGGCAGGCTACGGAGGAAGAATCAGAAGAAGACTCAAATGGTCTGGAGGCCAGTTGCTCCGCCATCCTCTTCCGAGCCAGCTGCGCCACCAATCCCTGTCAAGCCACCGGTGCAGGAGCAAGTGAAGAAGGAGGAGCCGAAAGCATGTCCCAAGGAAGCGCCAAAGATCACGGATCCCGGTGAATTGAAGCCGGAAGTCCAACAGAAGATAAAGCCAATTGTCCTCATTCCTTTCATTGTAACACTCATGAAGGATGATCTCTCAAGAGAACTGTTCAGGCCGTTCAAGATCACTGATCATCTTCCTGATGGACGCACTAAGCTCACTCATGCTAACGGGAAGAAATTCACGCTCGCCGGAGATACCCGAAGCTCTACGTCATGAATTCCAACACTAGCGTTAAGGAGATCCTGAGTTGGGATGTCTCCTAACACCGTCCAGGTATCTTCCAAATCAAGGACGTTAATCATAGAGCGCTTCGTGGGAGGCAACCCACGGATGGAGTCAGTTTTTAATTTGTGTCGAACTCGTTGTTTTAGAGTCAGTTTGGGGGAGCCAAAAGTGTCATTTTGCTTGATTTCTTATTTTTCATGTGTAGTTTGTGTGTCATCGTTTCAATCGCAAGTTGTTTGAGGTTGTTTCGATTTTTGTCAAATTAATTCTGATTTTCTGAAGTTTTCCAGAATTACGAAAACATTTTGAAAAGCTGCAGTGCAAAGTTTTCACCGAAAATTGCACCCTTTTCGGCGAAAAGTTTCTTACTTTTCGGTGAAAACTGACTTTAAAATCCTTCAGACGTTTTGAACTGGATTTTTGGTGAAAACTTGCACTTCTTTTCGCCGAAAAATCTGAGAAAATCCAAAAATCTTATCCCCTTTTCCCGGTCCCTCCTCTCCCTCTCCCATCACATTTTGTTTTCAAAAAAGATCCCAGAACGCCGCCGCTTATCCTTCACCGCCGCCGCCTGATTCCACCGTCACCGCTATCACCAACCACTGACGCACCCCCTCTCTCTCTCTCTATCATTCCAAGCCGTAGAACGTCCGAATCGGAGCTCTAGAGCTCCAGTTCCACCGAAACCTAGTTTTTCGAGTTTTTCGAGTTTTGCGCCGATTTCTCATTTTCCGTTCGTTTTCAGCAGTCATGGCTTCAAGGTAAGTTGTAGAACTTTTAATTTTGAGTCTTTTGACATGTAGAATGTTGAATTTCATTGAGGTTGACTTTGGTTGACTTTTTTGGTCTACCTCGATTTGCATGCGACTGTTTCGTGAGAATTTTGGTGAACTGATTGCTTTGGACTGTTCTAGCATGCTTAGGGAGAATTGTGTTGAAATTTGAAACCATTTGGTCATATGTTGCTATGCTTAAAGAATGATTCTTTGTGGCATTGACTTTTGTGAGATGTCGGTTTGACCATGCACTGTTTTGCTCTGTTGGCTGCCATATTTGTGCATTCACGTTTGTATCACTGTGTTGGTTGTCAGAGTTGATGTTATGCCGTCATTTCTCGATTTGTGCTAGTGATTGCCATGATTAGTGTTCAATGCGTTATAATGTTGACTTTTTGAATGTCGGTTTGACTTCTGAACTCTAATTGTGATATTGACATTCCGGCTAGACATATGCATGCTTTGTGATTCATTATGTTTACCGATTACTCGCTTTGCTTACCCCCACTCGATTTTCCTCATTTCTTTGTGAAATTGAGTTTTTTCCTACTAAGTGTGGGGTAGGTTCTTAGTTTGACTAATCCAGTTTCGTTTTTTGCTATGGGAATGTCACCGATGAGCGCAGGACTAAGGCCAGACTCGACACTACCTCTAGTTCCCGTGCACCGGCCCCCATCACACCTGCCGTCCATGGTCCTCCACCAGCATACCCAGGCCGTGTCGGGTATCACCCCACTATTGCCCGCTTACTCGTGCATTATTTCGAGCGCTACTAGAGGTTCAAGCACGTTCCCGGAGCCGACGTGCGACCATTGTCCATGGAATCCCTCCTCGAGCACGATGAGGATTGGCACCAGAATGTGCTCGACTTGTTGGCACATTCAGGACTTCTGGAGCTGACCACCTTGGCCGATAGCTTTCCAGACGTCGCGCTCCAGGAGTTCTGGGCTACATTCGAGCTGGATGAGCACAAGAAGAGGCAGCACAAGAAGGTCATCTCCTTCTATCTTGGTGGGGTGTACAAGGACTTCACCTACGATGAGTTTGTAGCTCATCTCGGCATCCCCCAAGAGCACTACGAGGGTCACCACCTCGGCTGGGAGAACAACACGGGCAAAGGAGAGGAATATGACGCGCTCTGGAGCCACATCACTAGGGTACCTGACGCTCAGACCACGTCTCATAACTCCGTCAGTTCACTCTCTCACCCTCTCTATCGCTTTATTCATATGGTTTGGCGTAGGTCACTACTGTTTGCTCCAGAGAAGGACCGCCACCACATCAGCAGAGAGGAGCTCCTTCTTCTACGTGCCATCTAGGAGGTTTACCTGCTTCATCCGTGATGGGTGCTTGCATGCATTTTCCACCAGAAAACCCAGAAGCCAAGGCCGCCTCGCTCACTCCTTAGCGGCAACTTTGTAGGTCGCCTCATTATCACCCTCGGTCTCAGCCAGTCATATGGCACTGACGTCCCACGTCGCATGGTACACACCGTAGTTGGTGATTTAGCGGTCGAGTATGCCCACGAGTTTGACCTTGGTCCACAGGTGGCGGCAGCTCCTCCTCTCCAACACGAGGATGAGTCAGAGGAAGAAGACAATTCTGAGGAGCAGCTTCCTCAGCCGAAGCCGGGTATGCATATCAGGGTATGCATATCATATACCCTCGCCAGAGCAGCAGGCAGGGTATGCATATCAGCGGCAGTCGCCCCTCCAGGATCCATTCCAGGCGATTCATCCTCAGCACCGACCGCCTCCAGCTGACTTTGGAGAGCTGTATGAGCAACTCCAAGAGTGGCAAGTCACTGACACCGCCACCCAGGATGCCAGATGGGTTATTATGCAGCAACACATGCGCCGCACTGACGAGTGGTACTAGGCGCAGCTGGCATGGCAGCAGCAGGTCAACGACATCCTCCACATTCCACCTCCCGATGCACCTGACTAGCAGTGATCGGGTTGTATCCTCTTCCTTGTCCCTTCTTTTTATTTCTTTTTTTCGGATTTTGATCCAACTTTTTTCCTGTGTGGATCTGGGACACTTGTCTCGGTTTCCATTTTATCTTTCATTTGTTTTTGTTTTGCAGGTAGTTTGGGAGATTCCCTTTGCTTAGGGCCTACTACACTCCCCTTCGCTTTGGTAGATTCCCTTCGCTCTGAGGATCCGTGTTCATCCCCTACACCAACCATCTCGGTCCAAGTTCTTCTATTTCACTCTCAACTCTAGTTTTAGTCCTGTGAGGACATAGAACGATTTAGGTGTGGGGTAGGATGCTAGAGAACCTTGCATGAACTTGATTACCCTTGATTGTGTTTTTTGTGTGTTCCGTGGTTCCTTTCCAATTTCTCTAGCATTAGAATTGCTCGGTTCTTGATTTTTTATGTTAAATTGTTGTTCAACCTGTCATAATGATGCTTAGACTGCTTAACCTAGAACCTGAGAACCAACATGTGTACTTTGATGCTAAATTGCCTGGTCAGAACAGATTTTCAAAATCACACTTGTAGTTTGTCGCCTTGATTGCATGAAAATGACCGTATCCGACTAGCAAACCAAATGTGAGCTTTTGATCCATTGCACATAACTTGCAATTTCAATTCCTTTTGAGTGATTTTCTGTTTGTTTGAATGAGTTAGAATTTGCATGAGACCTATTCGAGACCACACGATGGCACGAGTTCTAGAAAGATAGGGGCACCTAGATTCAGCTACTAAGCCAGATTGCCTACCCAATATTGAATCCATTAGGTTTAAACCCTTTAGCTTGGCCTGTTTTTTCGGTTTGATATACATTATAGCCAATCCCCATCCTTTCATTCCCCATTGATCCCCTGTGGTTGTAGTTCTAGATTGGCCTACTAGAAGTCGGTTTGTGGTAACTTGCCTATAGCCATTAAACAGGTGGTCTGAGCTATTATGTCCAGACGTGTAAACCCCTCTAGCAACTAAAAGAAAGAATCAGCACAAAAAAAAAATAGAAAAAGAAGAAAAGAAGAAAAATTCGAAAAAATATATAGAAAAAAAGAGTTCAGAAAGTTTGTATAGTTCAGTTCAATAAACGTTCTTCTCCCTATATATGGAAGAACGAAGTCAAAAGAAAATTCAGAAAAAAAAATATGTAAAGAAAATAAAGTGTTAGGTTGCTTGAGGGTATCATAGGACGAGCGTGCACTATTCCACCCGTATCTGGTTAGACGGTAGGAAGCCATAGGCTAGATTCGAGGGAAGTTAGTCGAAAGCTATACCGCACCAAATCCATAATCATACATTCCCTTCATTCATCTCATCTTAACCCTTGTAGTGTAGAATTCGTTACAGTCCCAAGCAGGGAAGTCCTTCTTGACTAGTTCCTTGTGTTGTCACAGTGGTGGAGATGTGGTCGAATTGCAAACTTATGACAGAATTCAGTGACAAAAAATGATTGAGAGCAGAAACACGTCCTTAAACACAGAGAGTGAGAGTTCCCCTTATACTAAATATTTCCTGTGTGAGGAGTCTGGTCGGTCAGGTCAAATTCGTGCATAATTGGTTACTACTACTTGTCGTGTGCAGTTTTTAGTGAGACCAGGTTGTTTGGCTGATCATGTTAGGTTTCTTGTTATAGGGATTACCTGTCTAATAATTCATTGTGACATATTGAACTCCAATTTAAGCGATCTTATCATTTGTGAACATGAGCGTGTTCTATTCAGTTTGCTTGAGGACAAGCAAAAGCTTAAGTGTGGGGTATTTTGATGACACTCGATTTGACGTGATTATCAGCCTCATTTAAGCAAATTTTTTGGCTTAAGACATGGTTTTTAGGGTAGAATAGCGAATATTCACTCAACTGCTCTATCTTGTGACATTTGTGTTACTTTGGCCCGTTTCAGGTCTATTTGATGGTTTTCTAGTGTTTTCATGATAGCACAGGTTTTTGCTGTCAAATAAAGTAGCCAAGGACGTGCCTAAGGCATTGGAACCTCGAGGAACCGCACCGGAACCAGTCCAAGAAGTCAATCAAGTCAACAGAAATTCTGCCCCATTTTACACTAGAGTTTTTCGGCGAAAAGTCCTCAGGTTTTCGGTGAAAACTCCAGAAGAAATCGGCAGAGCAATACAAGAAGAAGTTTTCGGCGAGAAGTCAAGTTCTCGCCGAAAACTCTTGACTCAAAACTCACAGGAGAATCAGTCGACGGAGCCAGCAATTACACTGAAGTTTTCGGAAAACTCCTTAAGTTTTCGCCGAAAAATCCTTACCAAATCCGGCGACTTAGGGTTAAGTATAAATACTTAAACCGGCGGCCCGAATGAATATACCTCATAATATACCAAAAATAATACACATCATAATTCAGAATTCTCACGAGTTCCAGACCTAAGAAGTTCAAGAGAACAAAGTTTTAGAGTTCGAAGAGCCAGGAAGAGATCGTGACGCCATCCCTTCACCTCGGAGACTCAGAGCTAGGATTGAAGATTACCGGAGAGCGAAGCTTTGCCAGAGTCGTCTAAATTAGGTTTTACAGTTTCTATTTGTTCTTCCTTTTCATGATGAACTCTATTTCTGCCTTTGATTCTTTCGTTATGAACATGAGTAGCTAAACTCGTAGAGCTTAGACTAGATGAACCCTAAGTGACCTAGGGCTTTAAAGCAGACACGAATCGGCGGTGATTAGATTCAAAGTTCAATTAGTTTCTCTTTCATGATTGGTTTGTTCTTCGTTGTTCATGTTTCTTGTCTGGCTTGATCAACTAGATTAGATTCTTGTTAAGCTAAGGATAGAAGCGAACGCTTGCCTTACTTTAAAACACCAAATCAATCAATTAACCTATTCATTGGAGTGTGCCTTTCGTAGGAACCAGTTAGGGTTAATCCACTGCAAGAGTAACTCATAAATCGTTAGTAATTCCACTAGTTAGTTTAGTCGTCGCAAGAAGTGACCGTACTCGGGCGGCTAATTAATCTTGGTAGCTAGATCAGATAGAGCGAACGTTCGCCAGTCTTAAACCTAATAGTCAAGAGTTATGGTGGTGTCTTAGAACTGATTGAATGAGAATTGAAATCCGCTGATCTGTTGATTGCCAATGCTCTGGTGAACTAAGGGGGATTCGAAGTCTAAGCTTGTCTTCGTCTTTGTTAAGTCAACCAATCTTTCAATCTGTCTTTCAATTTAGTTTTTAATTTCCTTGCATTTTCTAGAATAGAAGTCGTGGAACTCACACCACGCGTAACGTGTTAAACCTGAGTAATCTGCCTTTACATTTGAGTAGACGATTATTAGAAGACCCGTGGAATACGATCTGCTTAGCTTTTAGCTTATTAGTTATTTGATCACGTACTACAACGTTCATCACATACCGTTCAACATTACATCGCACAAAACATATAGTGTTCAACATCACATACATACATTTCAACATCCCATCACATCTCGCCACACATTAACCTTCCATACTCACACACATACACACATTCACACGCAATCATATACATTCACAATTCTCATTTCAATTATCTGGGTGAGTTCATTAGGCGCCTAGGCGTTGCTCCACACTACCACTGCCGGCCAAAAATCCCTGGTAATACAACCCAAGGTGATCTATTCAACGTAGACCGATTCCACCAAAAATACCTAGTACTTGACCAAGAGCATCCACTCAACGTAGACCGACTCAACATAAATCCCTGGTAGCTAACTAGAGTGATTCACTCAACGTGAACTGGACACAACTCAGCACATCTCAAGGTGGGAAGTGTGGACTCCTGCCGGTTTTATCATTTATTATTCACATTCAGACATTCATCACTTAAAACCATCGATCAAAACCATACATCAAATCTATCCAATTCCCAACATCGAGTCCGTCATCATTTCCACGTCAACAGCATGATCACTTTCCACTCCCTATTCCATAGATCACAACCAAATCGCTTACACACAACATCCATGCAATTCCTTCCAATCAATTCTATTTCACAATTTCATGTTCTAATTCCATTACCCAATTCCATGTACCAATTCTATTCCATAAATTCTGCGCCAGAAATCACCTTATCAACTACCATCACACATAACACCCAATTCACTCAAATTAATAGGTAGCATCAATTCATCCAATTCATGTAATCACACACTTTCCTACTTCACTCAGCTACACACCCAATTCATGCATCAAAACACAATCAGGGTAAACGCTAGCTCACCGGCCACCCCCACCTACAACTACAGGGATAGCCATGTCCTGAGTCTTAGGGCTACCCTCCTGTTCATCCTTCATAGGACGATCCCACATTGGCAGGGCCATCCTCCTGTTTATCATAAATAGGGCGACCCACATTGGCAGGACTACCCTCCTGCAACCACAACTGACGACAACATGGAATATGTAGAAATTCACAAGTTCACCCAAAACTCGTCGTTTCCAGGCACTCACTTCTAATTCTGATTCGTTAATCATGTATATTAATCATTTATCCCAATCCCATCAGCAAGCATTACATTAAACAATCATCAATCAACAATCAATTCAACATTCAATTCCTCAATGAGCAATCGACCAACAATCAATCATTAAGCAGTTGTCATCTTTTACTCTCTTCCAATTTCATGCAATCTCTAATTCATCTAGATCAGAATTTCAACTCCTCACATCGACTATCACTACCTATCGTACGCTAAACCCTCACCTGACAAGAAGATGAGGCTCTAAACAACTTCTAGAAACTCGAACAACCAAGTTCTACAACTCCAAAAATGTAGCTTCTTCCTTCTACCACTGACAGCGCCTAACTCCAAAATATCCAGAACTGAGATATGATATCTCTTCCTCTCATCGCCACAAACGCGTAGCAAGAAACGGATCTCCAATCGGACCCATGTATCTCCTGGAACCAAGGTTTGAAGCTTGGGGGTTTTTTGGTTCGTCAAATGGGTTTTTGGGAGGAAAGAGAGAGTGAGAAGTTGAGGATTTCCGTCAAAACACTTCTTTTATAGTTAGACCAAGACACACGGCCGTGTATCATAACACACGGTGTGTGTTATGAAGACACACGGCCTGTGTCTATAACACATGGTTGTGTGTTGTAGTCTGCTGCTCTTAATGGATTTTTTTTTATGAATTAGTATGATTTTATTCATCAAAATAGCAAGGAATATCAAAACAAGAGAGAGACCTTAACTACAACAAAACTAGCTAAGACCATATAACTGATAAAATCTCACTAGTATCCTTTCTTTCGTTTGCCAAAACCATGATCTCATCCTTGATACTCTCAATCAAGCACTGCTCATCTCTAGTGCAACATGTGAACACCCTCCGGCATCTCTGTGCCCAAATGAAACATAGCATGCTTCTCCACAACAACCTCTTAGCTTTCTTCTTTGGCCTGCTTCCACTATAGGATGTTACTATATCTAATGAATCATTCCAAGTTAGTCCTCTTAGTTCTGGCAGCAGACTTTCAATAATAGTTCTAGAGTACTCACATTGAGCAAACAAGTGCTCCTTGACTCCCTTGCCTTGCTACATAGCACACAAACATCATCAACATTAGGGTTCCAAAGTGTGATTTTGTCTCAAGTGGTAATCCTGTCTTTCACACCAGGTAATGATGGATCTTCGAGGTATAACATATCCAGTCCAAACTGCTTCATACCAGGGAACATTAGGGTTTGATGGCCTCAGAGTGTTCCAGACTTTACTGACCTTGAACTTTGGCATATATTCAGCATTCCGCAGCACATCACCATCAGCATCCTCCCTCACAAACTGCCTTATTTTGGCTCTAGTTTTCAGAAGTTTTGTCCAGTGCCAAGAGCCAACAGTTGGCTTTACATTCCAGAATTCCCTGCCCTTCAATCCATACTTCTCAATCCAGGCAACCCAAAGGGATCCTGCTTTCAGCAAAAGGCTCCAGATATGTCTGACCACATTTGAAAGATTCCAGCTCCTCATATCACGCAGGCCAACACCAACTTCTTTCTTAGGGAGAGCAACATTTTTCCAGGCTATTTTAGCTTTACCAGTACCTTCAATCTTCCCCCAAAGGAAGGCATTACAGATGTTGATGTGAACCGCTGCAACCGTGGGCAGACGACCCTTGAACACAACAAGTTGGAGATCATGCAACGAGGTTAAACCTTCGAGAACCGGGGTGGATGAGTACTTTGACCCGTCAGCTATATATTAGCTGGGAACCAGAAGTGTCCGGTCGAAGACGCCACTTCAGAAGATGGATGCTTCTGACGATAAGTCGATCCTTAAGCGATGCAACAACGAGCAAAGGCTTGAAGGAAGAGAACATATGTTCAAACATGAGTTTATTGATTTCAAAAGTTGTGTTCAAGATGAGGCCGCGGCCTCTATATATAGGGAGGGAACAAGCTCTCCTCCCTAAAGTCTAATTCCTAAATAAGAATAGAATAAAGAGTCCTATTCCTAATTAGAATCCTAAAACCCCTAAACAATCCGACTAAAAAGGAATAAAACATAAAATAATAGTGGAAGTCTTTAATGTCGAATAAAAGACCGGATTAGGGCAAAAACCCTAATCCGGTGGCGGGGCGGCGGTTCTTGGGCCGGTTGGTCTTCGGTGGCGTGGGCCGGTTCTTTGGTGGTGGCCGGGGCCTTTGTTGGCTCGGGCTTCGGCTGGCTTCGGTGGCGGCCCGGCGGGCTTTGCTTGGTCGGGCTTCGGCTGGTCTTGTCTTGGTCCGAAGTTTGAATATTCCTGCCCGGGCCTTTTTGAATCTCCAAAAGGGTGTAGCCTTTCTTTATGAATTGATCAGTATCTTCTTCATGCCCCTCTTTACTCCATGACTCTATGTAGGCGTTTAGCTTTTCTCGGAAGGCCTTAGTCTGACTTCTTGTGAACGGGGCTCAGGACGGGTCCAGGGTCGGTTGGCCTCATCATCCCCCTCTTCTTGTGGAGGATTCGTCCTCGAATCCTATCCTACATGCTCATCATCGTAATAAGGGGTTAGATCAGCCACATTAAAGGTTGCACTTACCCCGTAAGAGTTTGGAGGTCAAGGACGTAGGCGTTGTTGTTAATCCTTCGGAGGACTGTGTAGGGCCCGTCCCCCCTAGGTAGTAGTTTGGACTTCTGCTGCTCTGGAAACCTATCTTTCCTGAAGTGTATCCACACCTGGTCTCCGGCTTCAAAAATTTTCTCCTTTCTTCCTCGGTTGGCATTGCGGAGGTACTGAGCAGTCCTTCTCTCGATATTTGCCTTGGCCTTCTCGTGGAGCTGCTTGACATAAACTGCCTTCTCTTGTCCACTTGCATCTAGAAACTCATGGATGGGAAGTGGGGATAAGTCTAGCAGGGTCAGTGGATTAAACCCATAAACAAGTTCAAACGGGGAGTATTGAGTAGCTGAATGTACAGCCCGGTTATAAGCAAACTCTATGTGTGGTAGACATTCCTCCCATGTCCGGATGTTACTCTTAATGACTGCTCTCAGCATTTGGGCTAAGGATCGGTTTACAACTTCAGTCTGTCCATCAGTTTGGGGGTGGCATGTGGTGGAGAACATTAGTTGGGTGCCAAGCTTTGCCTATAAGGTTTTCCAGAAGTAGCTCAAAAACTTTGAATCCCTGTCGGAGACTATCGTCTTTGGAACGCCATGCATTCTAACTACTTCTTTAAAGAATAGGTCAGCAACTTGAGAGGCGTCATCAGTTTTATGGCAAAGCAATGAAATGAGCCATCTTGGAGAACCTGTCAACAACCACAAATATGGAGTCTTTCCCCTTTCGTGTCCTAGGTAGTCCTAGGACAAAGTCCATGGACAAGTCTACCCAAGGATGCTCGGGAATGGGCAAGGGGTATACAATCCTTGGGGCCGGAGTTTAGATTTAGCCCTCTGGCACTTGGAGCATTGAGATATGATCTTCTTGGTATCGTGTCTCATTTTGGGCCAATAAAAGTGCTCTTTGAGGGTGGCTACGGTTTTAGCTACACCAAAGTGTCCCATGAGTCCTCCGCCATGGGCTTCTAGTGTTAGGACAGTCCTGCAAGAATGGTTAGGGAGACACAGTTTCGATCCTTTAAATAAGTATCCGTCCTGCTGGTAGAACTTACCAATCCTCCTTGTTGGCAAGCTTCAAAGATACTCTTAAAATCAGGGTCAGTGGCATAAAGATCCTTGACGTATTCAAAACCAATAAACCTTGGTGGAAAGGACTGAGATTAAGGTGTACCTTCGAGAAAGGGCATCGGCCACGATGTTTTCATTACCTTGCTTGTATTGAATGATGTATGGAAACGTTTCTATGAACTCGACCCACCTAGCGTGCTGTTTATTGAGTTTGTGCTGAGCCTTGAGGTACTTGAGTGATTCATGGTCGGTGTGGATGATGAATTCTTTAGGCCATAGGTAGTGTTGCCAGGTCTTCAGGGCTCTTACCAGGGCGTACAACTCTTTGTCATAGGTCGGGTAGTTGAGAGTGGCACCACTGAGCTTTTCACTGAAGTAGGCGATGGGCCTCTTTTCTTGCATGAGGACAGCTCCTATTCCTACTCCGGATGCATCACACTCGATTTCAAAGGGTTTGGTGAAGTCGGGCAGCATGAGCAAAGGAGCCTCGGTAAGTCTTCTTTTGAGGGCTTCAAAGGCTTCTTGTTGCGGGGTTTCCCACTGGAATGGAACGTCCTTTTTTAGCACAGCTGTGAGAGGGGCAGCAACGGTGCTGAAGTCCCTTACAAATCTTCGATAAAAACTCGCTAATCCATGGAAGCTTCTAACGTCAGTGATGTTTTAAGGTGTGGGCCAAGATTTGATGGCTTCAATTTTGTCTTCATCAACCCTTATTCCTGCAGAGCTAACAACAAAGCCAAGAAAAACGAGGTGATCGGTGTAAAAGGTGCACTTGCTCATGTTGGCATAGAGGTGCTCCTTTGCAGGGTTTCTAAGACAACTTTGAGATGTTCTAAGTGATCTTCTAAGTTTTTAGAGTAAATAAGGATATCATCAAAGTAGACCACTACGAATTTTCCTATGTAAGCTCTAAGGACTTGATTCATTAATCTCATGAAGGTACTAGGTGCATTGGTTAACCCGAAGGGCATAACCATCCACTCATACAGTCCTAGCTTAGTTTTGAAAGTTGTTTTGCACTCATCACCTTCTTTCATTCGGATTTGGTGGTAGCCAGATTTAAGATCAATTTTGGAGAAGATGGTAGCACCATGTAGTTCATCTGGGATGTCATCTAACCTAGGGATAAGATGGCGATACTTAACTGTTATGTTGTTGATGGCTCGGCAGTCAACACACATCCTCCATGTGCCTTCCTTTTTGGGAACTAGGGTGACTGGGACAGCACAAGGACTCATGCTTTCTCGGACATACCCTTTGTCCATCAACTCCTCCACTTGCGCTTGGATTTCTTTGGTCTCTTCTGGATTGGTACGATAGGCTGGCTTGTTTGGTAAGGTAGCTCCAGGTACTAAGTCTATCTGGTGCTCGATGCCTCTTAGTGGTGGTAGTCCACTAGGGATTTCTTCGGGGAAGACATCTTTGAATTCCTGTAGAAGAGAAGTAACAACACTATGTAGAGAAGTATTAGGGTTAGAAATCAAACACTCCTTGTAGCGATGATCACAAGGGGCTTCCTGGAGACTAGGGATTGTTTGATCTCACTCGGGGTGGCTAGCAGGTTTTCTCTTCTATCAATCTCACTTTTTTGAGCTCTGGGACCCTTAGGGTCTGGTATTTCTGTTTTTACACTCAGGGGGTCATTCGTTTGTTCTCTCTTCTCTCGGTTCTTGAGCTCTCTCTCTTTCTTTTCTTTGAGGGTTCTTCGATCTATCTGGTCTTGGAGAATCTCAGTGGGTTACATTGGCCTGAGGGTGTACTTGATATCCTCATGAATGAGGCTGTACTTGTTGGTTCTTCCGTCATGGGTGGAGTACCTGTCGAATTGCCAAGGTCTTCCTAACAAGATGTGGGCAGCTTCCATAGGAACCACATCACATAAAATATTATCTTTGTACCTTCCAATATAGAAGGGAACATGAGCTTGTCGGGTGACCCTCAATTCCCCACAGTTACTAAGCCAATGAAGTTTGTAGGGTTTAGGGTGTTTCTGGGTTGGGAGACGAAGTCCCTCAACCAACTCGTGACTTACAGCATTAGTACAGCTTCCTCCATCAATTACCATACTACAAATTTTGTTTTGAATTATGCACCTTGTATGAAAGAGGTTGTCTCGTTGTTCCCCTCCTTCCTCCACAACTTGTGCGTTAAGGATTCGTCGGGATACATCAGAGAGTCGTCGGGCCGACTTTGGGGGTCGGGGGGCACTAGGGTTGTCTACAGGGTGGGGCCGAGGCCTAAGTCTTCCAGGGCTCGGGGCTTGAGCGGCGGTCCGGGTCATGGATCGGGTGAGAACTCCGGTCCGAGAAGGTACTCGAGGCGCTTCGGGGTCAGGGGCCGTCGGGTTAGGGGTGGATTGGGCGGCGTCGGGGTCATGTAGTTCGTCGGGTGCGTCGGGGTTAGGTTGTGTTGAGCGGAGTCGGTGTAGGCCAGGATGGAGTCGGGGGCGTCGGTTCGTCGGTGGCATCGAGGTTGGGCACTCAGGTGTCGGGGTTTGGGAGGGCGGCGTCGTGGTCGGGTGCTCGGGCGTCGGGACTGAAAGCTTGGGTGTCGGGGCTGGTCGGGCGCTAGGGCCAGGGGCAGCGCCGAGGCTGGGGCTGAGCGCTGGGGCGATAAGGCCAGGGCAGCGCCGAGGCTGGGACCGAGTGTTGGGGCGCGGGGCCGGTCGGGCAGTGCTGGTCGAGGCTGGGGCCGGGTCGGGTTGTGCCGGCTTCTCTTACCAGTTGAGCCATGGTGGCTTGTATCTGTTGTAAGACTTGGGAAGCTTCTTTCATTGTCGCCTCTATCTCGGCAAGTCTTTGATCTGCCATGGTTAGTTGGAACAAGTATCTGGCCTCACAAATCTCTCAAAAATTTTTCCTCACTCACTCTTGATTTTTCCTCTCGTGTTTAAAATATAATAGATGCACTCAAATAAAGTAGAACATAAACACTTCAGCTTCAAGCAGTTGCAAGTTTCTTCAAAGCTTCGAGGGTAGACTTACCAGTATGTAGGTGTCAGGACTTTAGCTTCTAGGGTCTTCTGGCAGCTAGGGCTTGGTGAACTTTCCGTCTTGTCCTCGGGCTTCCTTCCGTAGCAAGCGATCTCGGTGTTGGGGTCGGGCAACGAAAGCCTATCTTCTATCCCCTCTTCTTAGGATTGTTCTTACTATCTCGGCAAGGGTGGCCTCTCTTTAGTTGGGTCTTTATATTTTCTTTTGACCTCTTTTCTTTTCTTTTCTTTTTCTTGATCTCGACTTAGGGTTTTGTCGATGGTATGATGGCCACCGGTTTTTCTTTGCCTTACACTTGAAAAGAACTGAGTACAGAAATTGAAACAATAGGGATTTTTGAAACTATTTCTATGAAAGCGATAAAGATATGAATCCAGGTAAACCTGGAGACTGGGATAGATTGTGGTCCGTGAGCTGAACCGTGCTCTGATACCAACTGATGTGAACCGCTGCAACCGTGGGCAGACGACCCTTGAACACCGCAAGTTGGAGATCGTGCAACGAGGTTAAACCTTCGGAACCGGGGCGGATGAGTACTTTGACCCGTCAGCTATATATCAGCTGGGAACCAGAAGTGTCCGGTCGAAGACGCCACTTCAGAAGATGGATGCTTCTGACGATAAGTCGATCCTTAAGCGATGCAACAATGAGCAAAGGCTTGAAGGGAAGAGAACATATGTTCAAACAGGGGTTTATTGATTTCAAAAGTTGTGTTCAAGATGAGGCCGACGGCCTCTATATATAGGGAGGGAACAAGCTCTCCTCCCTAAAGTCTAATTCCTAAATAAGAATAGAATAAAGAGTCTATTCCTAATTAGAATCCTAAAACCCCTAAACAATCCGACTAAAAAGGAATAAAACATAAAATAATAGTGGAAGTCTTTAATGTCGAATAAAAGACCGAATTAGGGCAAAAACCCTAATCCGGCGGCGGGTGGTGGTTCTTGGGCGGTTGGTCTTCGGTGGCGTGGGCCGGTTCTTTGGTGGCGGCCCGGCGGCCTTTGTTGGCTCGGGCTTCGCCTAGCTTCGGTGGCGGCCCGGCGGGCTTTGCTTGGTCGGGCTTCGGCTGGTCTTGTCCTTGGTCCGAAGTTTGAATATTCCTGCCCGGGCCTTCTGAATCTCCAAAAGGGTGTAGCCTTTCTTTATGAATCGATCAGTATCTTCTTCATGCCCCTCTTTACTCTAGGACTCTATGTAGGCGTTTAGCTTTTCTCGGAAGGCCTTAGTCTGACTTCTTGTGAACGGGGGCTAGGACGGGTCCAGGTCGGTTGGCCTCATCAGATGTGCTCAATCTCTTTTATAACACCTGAGGGCAGGATGAAGTGTGACATCCAGTACTAAAGCTTCCCTCCAATAACCGACTCTATCAGTTAACATTTTCCTGCATAAGATGACTTTCTAGCACGTCAGTCTGTAACCCTAGCAGTGATACTGTCAATCAATGACTTACAATCACACTTTCTTAATTTACCAGAAGTTAGAGGGACTCCTAGGTAAAGAAAAGGAAGGGCTCCTTTCGAGAAGCCAGAAACTGCGACCAGGTCATCTGCATCATCTCTTGTCATACATGCTAAGTAAATGTTACTCTTTTCAGGATTAAACCTTAGTCCAGAACAGCTATGAAACTTCTTTAAAATCTCCTGAACTTCAAGGACAGCATCTCTGTTAGCTTTAGTGAAGACAAGAAGATCATCAGCAAAGCACAGGTGAGTAACTTGAACCCCTTTGCACTGAGGGTAAAACTGGAATCTTTTATCAATTATAGCCTGGTCAAAAAGGCAACTAAGCACCACCATGGAAATGACAAAGAGATAGGGTGAGATAGGATCACCCTGTCTCAAGCCCCTTTGTGCTGGAAAGTATCCCCTGGAAGTCCATTGATATTAACAGAAAGCATAGTAGAAGAGAAGCAAAGAGCAATCCAGTCAATATAAGTCATAGGGAAGTTCACAGCAGCAAGTGTAGCAATAACAAACTCCCACTCAACAGAGTCAAAAGCCTTCATCAAATCAATCTTCATGGCACAACGAGGAGAGACATATGACTTAGCATAGGTTCTGAGTAATTCATGGGCTAAGAGAATACCATCACCTATAGAACGACCCTTAATAAATGTAGTTTGAGCAGGGCTAATGAGGAAGGGAAGCACAGCTTGCAATCTGTTTGCCAGGATCTTAGAGACCACTTTATAGACAACATTGCAGCAAGCAATTGGTCTATAATCTTTCATATTAGCTGCAGCTGCATTAAACTTTTTAGGAATGAGGGCAAGAAGAATTGAATTAACATACCCTGGCATCTTACCATCCTTAAAGAAACTTTCAATAGCCATAGTCAAGTCATCTTTCACTACATCCCAGCTTTGCTTAAAGAAGAGAGAGCTGTAACCATCTAGACCAGGGCTTTTGCCATTTGCAATGCTGAAGAGAGCCCTACGGATTTCAGGTTCAGAAACATCACCAATCAACATGTCACCTTGATCATTTGTGAGCTTTCTTTAAATAATACCAGGGATCATACTCACATCCACACTGTTTTTTTTTACCAAGTAAACCCTTATAAAAATCCACAGCAATAGTAGCAATGTCCTCAAAATTCTCCTTCATAACTCCATTAGTGTCACAAATTTGTCTAATAGTATTTGTTACCTGCCTAGCTTTTGCATAGTTAAAAAAGAAGGCTGTGTTGCTGTCTCCAAGATTGATCCAATTTACTCTTGCCTTCTGCTGGTATATGCTCTCCTTATTCTGCTTAAGCTCTTGCAACTCCTCACTACAAACTTTTACCCTTAAAAGATCATATGAAGAAGGTTGATTATAAAGTCTCTCCTGAAGAATCAACAGCTCACTCTCTTTAGCTTTCACTCGATTATGGATATCAGAATAGCAACAAGCATTGAGGTTTTTCAACTCAGCTTTAAGGTCTCTTAATTTCTTATAGAGCCTATAGAAGCTATTGCCTCTATAACTTCTTCTCCAAACCTCTTGGACAATTCGATTGTAATCATTGTGCCTTGTCCAACAAGCAAAAAAATTAAACCCTTTTGGGTGAGAAACATCATCAAACTTAGTATCCATGTACACTGCACAATGATCAGAATCTGCAGTGGGTATAATCTGAACTTTACTGCCAGGTAACTTCATCTGCCAAGGAATGTTAATCAAAGCCCTATCCAGTCTTCTAGCCACCAAACCTTCTTCCCTGTTATTCAACCAGGTAAACATAGGGCCAGTGGTAGAATGATCCAGAAGTTCACAATCTTTCACACAGGCTCGAAAATCCTCCATACTGTCAAAAGAGGAGGGGACAGTAGAACCTTCATCAAGAGTAAAAAAAAGCATTAAAAATCACCTGTAACCAACCAATGGTCATTATCACATTTAAGCTCTCTAAGCTTATCATAGAGTCTTCTTCTCCCATTAATATCATTTGCTGCATACACAAATGTGTAGAGAATAGCACATGGCAGCTCAATCTTAACATGCACATATTGATCCCCAATGTCCAAGATCTTAACAGAGACATTTTTCTTCCAAATCAACCAAATTTTACCAAGGTCACCATCAAAAGCAAAGGACCCTAACCAACCAGGGAAACGTTCTGAGAACATAGCATGAGTTTTATCAAATCTAACTCTAGGTTCCAACACAACAATCATATCAAGGTTATACTGCTCAATATAACTAACTACAACACTATATTTACTTTTTTTATTAAAGCCTCTAGTATTCCAGGTCTAGATTCTCATCTTTGAGTAGTTTTGTGCCTGGTCTTTACACCATAAAAGTTATACTTCTGCCTTGAAGGTCCAGCACGATTGAATGGGAAGTAGTCCTTCAATTGAGCCTTTCTGCCACTTGGTTCAGGATGAACATATTCCTCACTTTCATCCTCCTCCACTACAAAAATCTGACCGTTTAGCGTCGGTCGAAACCAAGCTTTAGCGTCGGTCACGACCGACGCTAATAGTTTAGCGTCGGTTAAAAAAGCGACGCGAAATCTTGCGACGCTAAATTTTAGCGTCGGTTGTAATGCGACCGACGCTAAATAAACCACGACCGACGCTAAAAATGGGTTGACCGAATGGGTAGCTGACCAACCCAATTTTTCGTTTTTGTTTTCTATTTTCATTTTTAATATTCGTTTTTTGTTTCATTTTTTATTTTTGTTTATTACTTTCATTTTTTTATTTTCATTTTTATTTTTATTTTTTTCAGATCTAGGTTTTTTCTAGATCTGGGTTTTTCCAGATCTTGTTTGGGAACTAGTTTCGAGGCTTTGTCAAGTTGTTTGTCATCCAAGTCGATTGGGATCCAGTTTTGAGGTTTCGAAGGCTGGTCTGTGCGGGTAAGCTGTGGTGCGTGGATGGCTGGAGGAGGAAGTGAAAGCGGCGGGGAGTGGCTGCCTGATTGGAGGATGGTAGGAGGAGGAAGTGAGAGGAGATGGCTGGAGGAGGAAGTGAAGCGGTGGGGGTGGTTGGGAGAGCTGGAGGAGGAGGGTGGAGGAGAAGTGAGGTTGGGGGGATTGGAGGAGGGGTTGAGTGAGGAGGAGGGGGTTGAGAGGGAGGAGGAGGGTGGGAGGTTGAGGAGGAGGGGGGGGGAGGAGGAGGTGGTGGTGGTTGGGAGAGTTGAGGAGGAGGAGGAGGAGGAGGGTGGTGGGTGGGAGGAGGGTTGAGAGAGTGGAGGAGGGTTTGAGAGAATTGAGGGGACAAGAGGGTTGAGAGAATGAAATTTCCGTCCATTTGGGGGATTTAAATAGGTCTGGAATTTAGCGTCGGTCGATGAGCGACGCTAAATCATGTCGGCAAGCGACGCTAAATCTGGTTTTGGGCAAGGGCTCCGTTTCTGACCCAAAACCAGATTTAGCGTCGGTCGATTAGCGACGCTAAATCATGTCGGCAAGCGACGCTAAATCTGGAAGGGCTCCGTTTCTGACCCAAAACCGGATTTAGCGTCGGTTTTTTGTAGAATTTAGCGTCGGTCGATGACCGACCGACGCTAAATCTGTAGGAGCTCCTCATGAACTAGACCTTCAGTCCCCTACTTAAAGATATCACCAGCTGGTGGCTTTGTCCTTCCCATAGAAGATGCAAAGTCATTGCCAGAGGCAATATCCTGAGCAGGTAAAGGGGTGGACTGACTAGTCTGGTTTGAATCACCTCCATCTTTCTCACCCTGAAAGCTGACCTTTCGATTGGATTTCTTCCTTTTCTTCTTCTTTGAGCCTCCTGCACCATTTGTAGCAGGAGTTGCATCATCATTGATCACAATCTGAAGGCCAATAGGGGAGATACGAACTGCAGCTCCTCCCTGCAGAGGTACATCATCAGTATCATTCTCCTTTTCAGCATCTTGAGCAGGGTTAGCTTGCAGCGGTTTCTCCTTTTTAGGAGCAGGGATACTTTGATCTGCTTTCATTCTCCAAATCTTCCTCCCGTTTTGCCATATTCTCTAGCTCTAGGCTGCACAATCTTAACCTCATATCTCTCCTCTTTAGCTAACTCAATAACAAGCTTCTCTGGACATGGTATAGCTCTGTCCCTTAACAAACAGACACAAATATTAACACCTTCTCTCACAAATTTGTTCAAAGCCTTACCTATCTTACTTGCTAGCCAGCTAACTCCTTCATTTGAGATTACCTCAGGGGGGACCCCTTGGAATTTAATCCATTCAGGAGTAGCTCTTAGAGAGAAATCAACAGTTCGAATTCCCTTCTCCCACTTTCTTAGAATCATAGCAGTATTATGAATATGCCAAGCCCGTCCCAAAATTCAGCTGCAAAGATTCTAAGAAGCAAACTCAAGCAAGAAAAAGTTAGGTGCCAAACTAGATACAACCACTAGAACTTCATAGCCCCAGAGATGGTTAGCCATGCTATTGAAAACTCGAATCGGAGGGGGGCTCCTAGGAATTATGCCACAACAGCTCATCGGAGCCTCGCCACACCCTTTTAAATTACATCATCCGGGATCCTCAACACATCCCCTACCATCGCAGATGCTGGGATATCTATAAACTTCAGATCCATATCCATGCTAGAAACCATATCCGCCCATGTCTTAATTGACCTGGGCCGTCTGAACTAGAACCCGCCATGGTAGAGAGCCAAGCAGGACAACCAGAGAAGAGAAGAGAAAAACTCGGCGCCTCAAGGGCCTACCGGGGGACCAATCTCAATCGGAAAGCCACTGGGAGCGCACCCACCAGAGGTAAACTCTCAACAAACGAGACAAACCCAAAGAGAAAACAAGAGCACAGACAATCGCAGCAAGAGCACCAGAGAGTTTTCTACTTTGCACACGCGCCTCACGCGCTCAAAAGCCCTTATTGTTCATTTTCATTTTCATTTTTTCCCTAACTCCTCCCTATAAATAGAGGCCTTCGCCTCTCTTGTAAGACACATCTTTGAATCAAATAAAATTTTAAACTTCGGTTTTTCTCTTGCATTGTTATGCAATTCTCTTTTCGACTTTCATGGAATTGACTGTCGTCTAGATCGGCTTATCATCAAGAGCATTCATCTCTTGAAGTGGCGCCTTCGACTTGATACTTCTAGTTCCTAGCTCCTTTATAGCTAGTGGGTAAAAGTCCTCTCTCCGTCCTGGTTCCAAAGGTTTCATCTCATTGCTTTGAAGATCAGCTTGCGGTGGTTAGGGTCGTCTGCCCATGGTTGCGGCGGTTCACATCACAAATCATTTGGTTGGGCAGGGATGTTACAATTTACGGATCCATACCACCCATAAGAAACCACCTCTTTTAATGCACAAGCAAAAACTATTTCACTTTTTGTTGGATTAAAGTTCAACCCTAAGAACCTATGGATCTTGGATATGGAAGAGAGTATTGAAGCTCAGAGAGCTGGTTAGAAGCTATATATGATATTAGATGTTGGCAGTCATGCTTGCTCGAAGGGGAAACCTTTGGTCAAATCCAGGCCCAAAATTGTCAGGGATGACATCTGAGAGAAGAAAACCCATGTGCCATGGTGTAAGGTGATATGGTATGGTTTCCAAATTCCGCGTTTAGGTTTTATGGCTTGGCTGATTATGATTGGGAGAATTACAACTAGGGACATGTGGGATGTAAATATTGATGACTGTATCCTTTGTGTTGGTATGGGGGAAACGCACAGCCATTTGTTCTTTGAATGTGTGTTCTCTCGTCAGGTTATTGATATGGTTCTCCCAGAGATTCGAAATTTGAGTTGGTCTGAGGTTAAGAATTGTGCCTGTAGATGGGGAGATAGCATGCAGGGGAAAGTTAATGTCTGAAATTGGTTATGATTTTGAATGGGATTTTAAGAGCTAGATATGGAAATATGTTTGGTAAAAAGAAGATTACGGCTACTGATTGTGTTTCGTAGCTAACTTGGGATCTGCACGCTTTCGCTAAAGAGAGGGTGGATGAGCAGAAATTTTTTAGATTTGCATAGGGGTTTCTTTGTTTTCCATGTTTCGGGGTTTCCTTTTTTTTTGTATAGTTAGTTTCCCTTGACTATTTGTACTTAACGCTTTTTTGATAATATGAAACAACATTATTCATAAAAAAAAAAACTTCAACCCTAACCACCTTAACTGCTTCAACATTTGCCATAGTGAAAACAAGTAGGTCATCTGCAAAAACATAGATGAGTTGTTGTAGTCCCTTTACAAGGAGGAGGAAACATATATTTACCCAACTTGGCTACATTAACAAACAAAAGAGATACACCTCCTTGGAAAGAATAAAGAGCTAGGATGAGATAAAGCCATCTTGCTTAAAATATCTATTGGTTCGGAAGTATCTACAAAGACTGCAATTTAGGTTCACTAGTAACGTTGATGAGTCTAAACGAGCTTTAACCTTATGCATAAACACAAAATAAATATTCATAGCAGTCGTGGATATTAGAAAAAAGTCTCCTTCAACTGAATCAACTACTTTTATGATATGAACTAGGGCTATAAGAGAGTCAAGACATGACACCTTCTATTTAACGATCAAGCGAATAAAAACGAATTATGAACGAAAAGAATAGGACTTAGGCCTTATAGCAAAAGAGCTATTAACCCTAAGCATCAAGGTGAATGGTGCCACAAACTAGGAATGATAACCTAGACTCGACAAAACAAATCTCTCTAACCTAGCAACAACACACCAAAGAAAGAAGAAACAAGAAAGTCAACTCGAGATCCAGCCGCCGATGAACTACCTCATGATCTCAGCTAATGGGTGGGAATATTGGGTATGGGTAGTCGGTACCCGCATACCCAACCTGAAATTTTGTGGGCATTGGGTACCCATAACCCGCTATGGGTAAGGGTTTGGGACCCATTTTACCTATTTTTTGGGTAGTGGGTATGGGTGGGTACCCATAATACCCACATTAATTTTGTCTATTGTCACCACCCCACAACAAAACACACTACCCAGTACTCCTAATCCTAAATGGAAATAGCTTAACTCCAAACATTAATTTAGTCCATTGGCACTAACCTAGTCCTAACTTATATCCTAAATGGCCCAACCACAACACCATCACACTCTCCCGTCCGTTTCTACAATTCTACTTTCTCGCTTTCTATCATCGATTTTGATGATCAACATGCAACAACATAGTAACAACAATCGTTTATGTAATGGTTTAATGGATGTGGTAATATGATGAAACTTGAAAGGGATTATAGAATATGAAGATTATTCGGGATTGAAGTTGATTGAAAGTTTAGTTTTCATTGTAAGTTTTTAATTATGGGTACTCACGTTATATGGGTAGTGGGTACCCATTATGGGGTTTGGGATGGATTTTTTGAAATTATGGGTATGGATACCCACACCCAACCCGTTTCCCACCCCTAATCTCAGCCCCAACTTCGACTAGCACCAACAACGACTCCAACACCAACTCAACACCTAACCACTGTTAACTAGAAGAGGGGAGAAAGGGGGGATCAATTTCATAATGAAACTGAGTGAAGAAATGTCCTAACTATGCATCGAACTAAATCAGAAGGAATTATCCCAACACTCTAAAATCGTCACTAGCAATAGGATTCATCCTACATCTATCCGATTATTAATCTCTAGAACAATCTATGTGATCAACCAAGTGCAGTTCGCTAGCTATATTCTAAATTCTCATCAATATCAACATCCATACAATAGAAGTCTAGTTCAATAAGTCAAAACCATTGCAACATGCATCAACAACTCAAGGTCAATCCAAACAACAATTCAAGCACAAATCAGACATTAAATCAAGTCACATGACAAATCAGTTCTATGTGTGTATCAAGGTGCCAAGGAGATTGTCTTGCACCACCCTATTGGCTCACAAATGCACCCCCACCATAGATGGGGGCCCTACAGATGCATCCAGGACCCAAACTCAACTAATAAAAATCACGCCTCTTCCTAGAAGTCCTGATCGCACCCCCCCTCCCTTGGAGAGGTGCTTAGCATCCATAGTACAGTTTAGGGGCAGTGCTCCTTCCGATTCTAGCAATTCATTTTCACAATAAAAAACCAATGATTCCAGTTTCACCATTTCACCACTTTTCCTACACAAGTTCACATTTCACAATATTCCATAATCCTTTATTACCAAACATCCATCATTGTTGCACACAGTCACAATTCACCATAAACATCCATCATGTGTAAACATCTAGCTTCATTGGCTACCCTACCTACAAAAACAATGGGGAATATGGGTAGCTTCAATGAGTGTCTAGAGTCACCCATTTGGTCGTCCTTCACAGGATGATCGTTCATTGTGACCATCCTCCTACGACAACAACTAACAATCATAACATATGCATAATCAGCATACAATCCAATTTCATTTCCACTCTCATTTCTATCTAAGTCTATTAATTCCAATGATCATCCAACATATCACAATACATACCAAACCACACCAGTCGATCAATCAACAATCACAACCAAGTTTTTTCCAATTTTACTCTCATCAATTTCATGCAAAACCTAATCTTCGTCTAGATCAAACTGAGACTCCTCACATTACTCAACATCGCCTATCGATGTTGGGCCCTCATCTGAAATAGAATATGAGGCTCTGAACATCTTCTAGTCACTCAATAGAAAGCGATCCCTTCTTAAAAATGTGGCTTTATTATCTGATCAACAACATCCAACAACCCTTTTACTCCAATTGAGTCTTGCTATCTCTTCTCCTCGCTTCCAAAAATCCGTAGGAATAAACATTTCCTCAATCTGATTTTTGTAGCTCCCAGAATCAAGGTTTGAAGCTTGAAGATCATTGGTTTGTCAATGGGGTTTTTGGAGAGAGAGATGGAGTAAAAATCTAAAGAAACCCATCAAAATCCGAGTTTAAGTAGTTATAGGCTGAAACACGGCGTGTTTTTGTAATACACATGGAGAGGTGATGTTAGCAAATGAACCCCTTCTCCGGACATGAATCCTTCGCTTTGCTCTTAGAAAGAGAGTCAACTAGTAAATTAACTTCGCTAGCACCGTCTACTCTCACATTGGATAGGGATTCAATTCCCTTTCTAATTATAAGAGCTGTTATGGATATAAGTCCCAAAGATCCACCTTCTCGATCTTTTTCTTTTTATAAGACATTGATGCCAACATTTGTGGGGACATAATTCCCTCCATACAACTCATGAATTAGGAATTCTCACAGTAACAAGTTCTACTCGACATGAATTAGGAGTTAATGAACACTTTTGACCTCGTTCGACGTGAAGCCCTTATGATCAAAACACCACTATCTGGGCCTAATTAATCTCCCTATTTTCACTAGCGGTTCGATAAATCGTCTTCAAATGGCCTGAAACACACAACTATGTGTCTTCCTTAGCTAAAAATTGGGGTTGCAAACTCAACTCGCATTGAACCCCGAATGACTCAAATTTTGAGGGGACCTTTTAGATATCATTTTTGCTGTCTTAGAATAATCGAACTAGACTCTTAGAACATCTGGTTGGGGGAGGATGAATCCCACTTTAAATTATATTTCCAACTTGGTGCTTAAAAATAATAAATAAATGACAGTAGATGAGTCCTAAAAGGAATAGAAGTCAATGGCCAAGGGGCATGCCAAGGAACCCTAATCCCGGCTGCATGTTTTGTATTGACGCACCCTAATTGTCTTAATCCGATAAGGATTGCCGTGGTGGGGCCTGAATGATGGGAGTCGTGCATGGTGGTGGTGTGATAGGGACCATGTGGATGCCTCTAGGCTTCAAATGGCATGGGCAAAAATTTATGGATTCCACGAATGTGGTGGTATGACTCGACAATGGCTAGGAGGATGCTCGACAATGAGTTTTGGTGGCCTAACATCGGTTCATGGCCGATTGACGATGGACAATGGCCTTTTGGTAGGGGCTATGGTCATGACATTCGTGCCACGTTCTAGCTCAGTGCTAGTTTCTCGGCCCGTGTCGATCTAATTCTCGGTGGTGGTTCGACATCAACATATATATGGATCAGCTCTAGTGTCTAGATCAGCATTAGGTGGCCCAATCTTGGTTCCCGACATTTTGACCTTAGTGCCAATGCATGGTCTGGAATCAGTGATGTTGTGGACCGACATCAGAAGGTCGACTCGACTCAGCTCGGCATTATCATTAGTGGCGAGCATGTTCGACCCTCGAATTCGGCTTCTTCATTCGACTTCAAGGCTCCTCCCAAGGCTGTCTTGGGGTATTTTAGGATCATGGCAAGTCTTGAATTTTTTTATCCATGCTCAGACGGGTGGTGATCACTCGACTAGGGTTTTAGTCGGTCATGATCACCGACTAGGATTTTTGTCGGATATGATCACCCATAAATATCTAAGCAACCTATCCTCGATATCTTTGTGTGACATTTTGTTCCAACGCTCCATGAAAGTTGTCATCTCATTTTTGAAGGTCTTGGCCTAGCTTCGAGTGATCAATCGATGATAAATTGCGGTGGTCAAACTTGGTATGGCCTCATCATGCCCCCTTCTAGAAGAGGATTCGTCCTTGAATATGATCCTCCTGTCTCATCATAGTACAAAGGTAGCTCAACCAAATTGAAGGTGGCAGTCTTTCTATTCTCTTTAGGTAGGTCGATGATGCATAGATTTCATATCACCTTTTCTCCCTCATTTAACCTTTAATTCTATGAGTTTTTCCCCGTTCTTTGCCTTTTTAGTGGTGAAATAGCTTATTTCGATAACTTGGCCGTTTGCACCATTATGGTCAATTTTCATCTATTTCTAGTTTTTTTTAATCTCATTTCAGGTTTCACCACTATTGCTTGTTGAACAAGGAATCCTCATGTCCAAATGTGCCCCAATCGGAGGTACGAGGCTCCTGGAATGGTTGGTCGAAGTAAGGCTCAAAAGCTGTTTCAAGAGTGCGTCAGCTTGTGTCACCGCGGGTAGGGGGCGAGGTGACCATTATTTTTGTAATTTCCCATGCTCTCTACCGAAGATTTGGGAGAAAATTATAGTTGGAGAGGGGCACTCCCCGCCACTCAAAAAACCCAGCCGTGCCACCTCCCTCCACCACGGCCCGCCACCTAAAGCCAGGCCACAGCCATCAGTACACTACGGTCGCGGGTACTTGTGTTCAACACTATAAATTGCGCAACTTTGGTCATTTTGAGAAGAGCTCATTTTTTTGGTTCTTCAAGGGGTTATTTTGACAAAGAATGGCTCTCTCTACCTCCATTGAAGCCACTCCCAAGCCCACTTAAGTCCATTCCATCACTCTCAAGTCATCCATTGAAGTTAAGAATGTCTTCCTCTTCTAGTTTCATGCTTAGGAGTGGTTACTTTCTTCTCTTTGTCATGGCACACTAGATTCCTAGGGTTTAGGTTGGAGGAATCCTTTGGGTGTTGTGTGTGCTTATGGATTCATTGTTGTAATTGATGATTAGATGATGGCCTTGTGGCTTTCTTTTGATCTTCATGTACTCTTACCTAAGATTGACCAAAACATTGGTGTGAATAGTGTTGAATGTGAGAATAGGCACAACTTTTACCCATGTTGTTGGGGGATTTGATCCTTTATTGATATCAGTGTCCTTCAGCCCTGTGTCCATGCCTAGCTTGGCCCAGCATCATCATCCTGCGGTTCTGGGTCCGCGTTTGGCTTGGACCGACATCAGTGGCCAGCATCCGTGGCGTGGCCCGGTTCAGCATCATCATTAGGCCTTGGGCCTTGGGGGCTGGTTCCTTCATCTTTAATACGGTGAAGCCATTTCTTGAGGACCTCTGATCATCCTCTTCATGAGCTCCTTTGCTCCAAGCCTCCAAGTAGGAATTGATGTTCCTTTTGAAAGATTTCACCTGGCTCTTGGTCAGGGGCAGCTCCATCCATGTCCATGGTACAACTGGCTCATCATTCCCCTCTTCTTGAGAAGGATTCAACCTCAAATCTGGATCTGCATAAACATAATCATAGTAAGGAGTTAAGTCAGGAACATTGAATGTGGCACTAACTCCATAAGTACTAGGGAGATCAAGAACGTAGGCATTGTTATTGATCCTTTGAAGGATAGTGTAAGGTCTATCTCCTCTGGGCAGAAACATGGATTTCCTTTGCTCAGGAAATCTGTCCTTCCTAAAGTGTATCCACACTTGGTCGCCAACCTCAAAGATTTTCTCCTTTCTTCCTTTGTTGGCGTTGCAGATGTATTGGGCAGTCCTCCTCTCAATGTTGGCTTTGGCCTTCTCATGCAATTTCTTTACATACTCTTCTTTCTTTTGGCCATCTGCATATAAAAACTCATGTATAGGCAGTGGTGATAAATCCAAAGGGGTTAGGGGGTTAAAGCCATACACAAGTTCGTATGGGGAGTATTTAGTGGCTAAGTGGACAACCTTATTGTATGCAAACTCTACGAGTGCCAAGCAATCCTCCCATGACTTAATGTTGGATTTAATAATAGCCCTAAGCATTTATGAAAGGGATATATTCACTACCTCAGTTTGTCCATCGGTTTGAGGATGACAAGTGGTTGAAAACATAAGTTTGGTTCCTAACTTAGCCCATAGGGTTTTCCAAAAGTAGCTTAAAAATTATGAAAAAGTCAACATTAAGTCATGGGAGGATTGTTATGGACTTAGGTATTCCATGCAACCTAACTACTTCCTTAAACACTACAAAAAAATGTCTGTTTAGCGTCGGTCAGTGACCGACGCTAAAGATTTTGACGTCGCTCAGAAAAGCGACGCCAAATCTTCCGACACTAAATTTTAGCATCGCTCAAACATCAAGCGACGCTAAATCCGGTTAATGAACGACGCTAAATCCTTGACCGAATGGGTCGCTGACGAACCCAATTTTTTGTTTTTGGTTTTCATTTTTTATATTCATTTTTAATATTCATTTTCTATTTTCTTTTTATAACAAATTAGTCATTGCATTTTTTAATGTCCAATTAGGTCACTTAGATTTGTTAGGTCACCATTTTGGTCACTTAGATTTATTAGGTCACCATTTTGGTCATGTCACCTAGATCTAGATTGCGAACTGTTGATCGGGGTGACGGTGGCGGCCGCGGTGGTGGATGACTGGAGGAGGCTGGATGGGGAGAAGAAAAGGAAGAGAAGTGAAGAAGAAGAGGAAGAGGGAAGAGGAAGAAGAGGTGGATCTGGATATTTGGAGAAGAGGTGGATCTAGATATTTGGAGATGGAGCAGAGGAAGAGGAAGAATAAAGAGGAAGAAAAGCTCTGGCTGGTTGGAAGAAAAGGGGGTCTGGCGGCTTGCTGGAAGAGAAGGAGAAGAAAAAGAAGAGAAGAGGAGAAGAAGAGGTAGAGGGAAGAAGAAGAAGTTTGGAGAGTTTCAGGAGAGACGAGAGGGTTGAGAGAAGTTAGGGTTAGGGTGGTGGCGGCTGAGAGAGGAACTGAAGCTCCAGGGGTTTAAATAGGTCCACGTTTTAGCGTCGGTTTTGGTCAGAATTTAGCGTCGGTCACGTGTCGACCGACGCTAAACCATTGGTCAAACGTGAGTCAAGGGTTTAGCGTCAATTTTTGGTCGACCGACGCTAAATTCTTCCCCTCCAAGCGACGTGAAAGAGCCTTTTTTTGTAGTGAAAGAACAAGTCAGCAATGTAGGATGCATCATCTGCCTTGTGGCAAGCTATAAAATGAGCCATTTTTGAAAACCTATCAACTACCACAAAGATTGAATCTCTACCTTTCCTAGTCTTAGGTAAACCTAGCACAAAATCCATAAAAAGATATATCCATCCGTGATGCTTTGGGGTGTTGGCTATGACTTGATTACTTCTATTTTGTCTTCATGAACCCTTAGACCTGTTGAACTAACAACAAAGCTAAGAAAAACAAGTTGATCTGTGTAAAAGGTACACTTGGCCATGTTAGCATATAACTGTTCTTTCCTTAGGATTTCTAAGACAAATTTTAGGTGTCCTAGGTGTTCATCTAGGGTTTTTGAATAAATTAAGATGTCATTGAAGTAAACAACAAATAATTTCCCCATGAATGACCTAAGGACTTGGTTCATTAACCTCATGAAGGTGTTATCTGCATTAATAAGGCAAAAAGGCATGACCATCCATTCATATAACCCTAACTTGGTTTAAAAGCAATTTTCCATTCATCACCTTAATTCATTCAGATATGGTGATATCCTGACTTTAAATCAATCTTAGAAAAGATAATAGAACCATGTAATTCATCACGCATATCGTCTAACCTAGGGATGGGATGGCGATACTTAACTGTGATATTATTGATGGCAGGACAGTCGACACATATCCTCCAAGTTCCTTCCTTTTTAGGGACAAGGATGACTGGCACAACACAAGGGATCATGCTCTCCCTCAAGTATCTCTTGTCCATCAGCTCCTCCACTTGGTTCTGGATCTCTTTAGTTTCTTCAGGGTTCGTCCTATAGGATTCCTTGTTAGGCAAGGATTATCCAGGCACCAAGTTGATTTGATGTTCAATCCCTCTTATTGGTGGCAGTACACTTGGGATTTCTTCTGGAAAGACATCATCAAATTCATGTAAGAGATAAACAATAACACTAGGTAGAGAAGTGTTAGGGTTAGAAATCAAACATTTCTTGTATTGAATGACCACGAGAGATTTTCTAGTGACTACGGTTTGTTTGATCTCACTAGGTTTTCTCTCCTCTCTACCTCACTCTTTTGAGCTCTTTGATTTCTTGGATCTTTTAATTTTGTTTTTGCACTCAAGGGCTCACTCTTTTCTCCTCTCTTCTCTCTTTTCTTGAGATCTCACTCTTTTTTCTCTCAGCTCACCTTCCTATCTAATTGATCATTTAGTACTTCATTTGGGGACATAGGCTTGAGCTTGTACACCGTGTCTCCATATGTTAAAGACATCATCGAATTCATGTAAGAGAGAAACAACAACACTAGGTAGAGAAGTGTTAGTGTTAGAAATCAAACATTTCTTGTACTGAATGACCACGAGAGATTTTCTAGTGACTAGGGTTTGTTTGATCTTACTAGGTTTTTTCTCCTCTCTACCTCACTCTTTTGAGCTCTTTGATTTCTTGGATCTTTTAATTCTGTTTTTGCACTCAAGGCTCACTCTTTTCTCCTCTCTTCTCTCTTTTCTTGAGATCTGTCTCTTTTTTCTCTCGGCTCACCTTCCTATCTAATTGATCCTTTAGTATTTCACTTGGGGACATAGGCTTGAGCTTGTACACCGTGTCTCTATGTGTTAAAGACATCATCGAATTCATGCAAGAGAGAAACAACAACACTAGGTAGAGAAGTGTTAGGGTTAGAAATCAAACATTTCTTGTACTGAATGACCACGAGAGATTTTCTAGTGACTAGGGTTTGTTTGATCTCACTAGGTTTTCTCTCCTCTTTACCTCACTCTTTTGAGCTCTTTCATTTCTTGGATCTTTTAGTTCTGTTTTTGCACTCAAGGGCTCACTTTTTTCTCCTCTCTTCTCTCTTTTCTTGAGATCTCTCTCTTTTTTCTCTCGGCTCACCTTGCTATCTAATTGATCCTTTAGTATTTCAGTTGGGGACATAGGCTTGAGCTTGTACACCGTGTCTCCATGTGTTAGAAGGTACTTGTTTGTCCTCCCATCATGCTTAGAGTACCTATCAAACTGTTAAGGTCGACCAAGTAGTATATGGGCAGCTTCCATAGGAACAATGTCACATCTCGATACCTTCCAATGCTAAAGGGCACTTGAGCTTGTCGTATCACCCTTACTTCTCCACAGTTGCTGAGCCAATGTATCTTGTAAGGATTGGGGTTCCTTTGGGTTTGAATCCTTAATCCTTCCACCAATTGTGAGCTCACGCATTGGTTCAACTTCCTCCATCAGACACCATGCTACAAACTTTTCCCTTGATCACACACCTCGTATGGAAGAGGTTATCCCTCTGCTTCCATCCTTCTTCTATTAGTGGGCACTCAGAATCCATCATGACACGGATGAGAACCTAGTGGTGTTATCCGACAGTGACCGGGTGCCGTGGCGTGACCGGCTGGTTGCTCCTGTCCATTATCGGCTGTGGTGACCACGGTGTGGTTGGCTCCTACTCTAGCCTCCTCCTCTGACTTCAGATCCAGAAGGCGCATGATATCCATGATGGACAGGGTGTCCATGATGGTGTCCGTGTCCGTGGCGTGCCTCGCAGACAGGGTGTTCACGCCATGAGCACAAACCACATCGGCTAGGGTGGCCGCGTCGGCTCTAGTCTTCTGGTCAGCTCCTTCTAGTTCTTCGGCACTCTCGTCTGCTGGCTCTCCAAGGTCAGGAACTCCTTCTGTGGCCTCCTCTACTTCGGCTCTGGGATGGTCATGGTGGCTGTAGTGGATAGGGTATTTGTAGTTATCAATGTGGCCGTGGTGGCCATGCCAGTCAGGTGATCATGGCAGCATCTTGCTCCAGGATTAATGTACGTATGTACATGGATGAAAATTTCTCCAAGCCTTCGAGCTCCACTTCTTCTCAATCTTCTGATCCGGTGTCCACCTCTCCTTCGGCCACCTCTTTTTCATCATCTGTGACCACCTCTCCTTCTCTGAGCACCATGGTTCTTTGCTTTGAACAGTCTCTGGCCACGTGTCATCTCCCTTGGCATTTGAAATACATGATTCCATTTGGTCGTGGGTTAGAA
Source organism: Linum lewisii (assembly GCA_034768395.1). Lineage (NCBI taxonomy): Eukaryota > Viridiplantae > Streptophyta > Magnoliopsida > Malpighiales > Linaceae > Linum > Linum lewisii. The sequence continues at coordinate 30,291,864 of CM068303.1, read as the reverse complement.
TTCTGAACAGTGGGAGTAGAATTACGGTTTACCCTTGGTGTCGACACTCGAATTTTAGGGTTTGGTCATGGCCCTCCACTCCTGTTAGCATTCGGCTTCCATGGTGTGTTTGAGCACTAGAACTTCCTTTCTAAGGGCTGGTTGTGGGTGGTGTTGTCGTGTCTTTCCTCCCCATGCCACTCTTTAATTCCCTCTCCACAAGGATGGCAAAGGCCACTAGGTCTTCATAATCAATGAAGCTGATTACGTTGACTTGGTGAAATATGTCCTGTTGCAACCTGTTTGTGAACCTGGTCACTCTTGCTTCCTCGTCCTCCTTTAGGTCCAGCCTGGTCACCAATATCTCCATCTCCTTGTTGTACTCCTCCACCGACATGTTACCTTGCTTCAAGCATTGAAGCTTGGTATGCAAGTTTCTTGTATAGGCGGCGGGTATAAATCTTCTCCTTATCCTCTTCTTCAGATCCCTCCATGTCAGGATTGGATCCTCCTCATCTCGTTGGACCTATAGCCTGAGTTGACTCCACCAAAGGGCAGCGTAGTCAGAAAAATCAATAGTGGCTACGGTTACCTTTTTCCTTTCGGAATAGTTATGGCAGTGCAGGAACTCCTCCATGCTCCTCTCCCAATCAATGTACTCATCCGCATTTGCCTTGCTAGCAAACTTAGGGATAGTTAGCTTGAGGTTGTTCACATCATCATCGATCTCATGGACATTCCTCCTTGGGTGGCAGATGTATTCTCCATTCGGGCCAGCTTCATTCGGTACGGCTCCATTGCCATTCGGGCCAGCTCCATTGACCTCCTACATTCTCTCCAATCTTGCATTCATGATCGTTAGGGTTTGCATTATGGTGGTCATGGTCGCCTCCATGTTTGTCATTCTCTCATCTGGCATGGTTAGTGATAGAAACAACAAAGGCCTCCTAAATCTCTCTAATGAACCTCACTCACTCTGATTTTACCTCTCGTGTATGAATTTAAGTAGTAACTCAAACTAAGGTTTGAAAATCAGCACAAAGTTCAAGCTCAATTCAAGCAGCTATAAGTTTTTTCGAAGCTACCAAGTTCAGAAATATCAAGATGTGCTACACAATTAAACCTATAACCTAAGGTTTACTCTAGGGCACAAGTAAAATCGTTTCTACGACTTATTTATCAAGGAAATAGCAAACAGTAAAAAAATTAGGGCTTTGGTTCAAAAAATTTCAATCACAACGAAAGCTATACTATAACCCCTCTTCTTAAGATCAACCTATAACAAATACTTGGCGATGATGACCTTGCTTTGTTTGGGTTGATTTTTTCTGTACTCTTTTTCTATTCTTTTCTTTTCTTTGGTATTTTCTATTTTTCTTTGGTATCTTTTCGTGGCCACCAAGCTTTTTTCACCTTACAATGAACCAAAATACTGAAACTGAAAGACAAACAGAAATCAGAAAACAAGATGAAACATTTTAGGGGTTTTTGAAATTTTTTATAAAAACAGAAAGATAAAAGGATAGAGTGGTCCTAGTGTTGAACCGTACTCTGATACCAGTTGATATGAACCATCTGCAGCTGACGTGATCCTAGGTGTGACATCAACAGACATCAAGTGCTGGATTAAAAGTTGGATCTAAGCCTCCTTAAGTTACTTGGGTCCAAAGAAACTAGCTCTCCTTGTTGATGAAGGAAAAGTCAACCTATCCCGTTTTACTAAAACAAACATAACTAAAGATAGAGAAACCCAAACAGTGCAATACCAAGTGCGTTAGAAATATTACGAGACGTTCTTTCCAAGGATACCTTATTCGCTTCTAAATTCATCCGGAATAGGGAATTATGACGTTTTAAAGTGACATAAAGATTTTACACGGATTTCGATTCCTCTTTAGTTTAGAACTCTTAGTTTGTTTATTCCTTTTTAGGTTAGCTACGAATTTTTAATTATATTAATAGTAGTTTCATAGAAGTATATGGAGAAGCCTAGGCTGAACCTAATCTTATATATATGATCCATTGTACTCATTGTTTCACAACACCCCTTGTTTAAAGATTATTATTTCAGAACTTTTGTTCTTTGTTCCTTCTAGCTTTAGCATGTAGTTGCTTAGCTCTTACGCCTAGGTTTATCATCGTTCAAGGTCATCACCCTTGTTTTCATGGTACCATTCGATTTTGGACACTTACGGTTCCTAGTTATATACAACCGGCGGGTCCAAGTACTCTCCGCCGGATCTGAGGTCGACTCGTTGTTCCTGATCACTCAACTTATGGTATTAGGGTCATCTTCCCACGGCTGTAGTGGATTATATCAGCAGCCGTAGGCAGCAACCCTTTACCAATAAGCTATGTAACAACACAAACAAGTCTAACCATAGAAAACCGGATGGAGAGTACTTGGACACACTAGCTATAATGAGCTAAGAACCCTAAGTGTCCAGGTCGAACGGTGCCATGCAGTCAAGGGTGAATACCTTGAGTCATGATAAACCAAACCTTAAGCCAAGCAACAACAAGCAAAAGATTGAAGGAAACAAAGAACATAAGTTCTGAATTCAATTTCTGTGTAAAAAGTTGTTCTCACATCGTGGCCAGTGGCCATTATTTATAGGTGAGGATTCGGGAACAAGCTCTCTGAATCCTACTTCTATTCTAATTCTAGAATTCTCTAAAATAATCCTAACTAATGACTGAAAGAGAAGAAATCCGAAAAAGGAATAAAAACCATCTAAAATAGCTAAAACCCTAAACCGGAGAAACCTTAGGGGTGACTGTGTCCGTGGCCAACACGGATTAGGTGACCAAGTCCATATCCGACAAGCAATGTGTGTCCTTCGTGTTCCTACTCCTAGAAGGACTTGGAAACATGAGGTTCTTCGTGTCGTGTCAAGGTTTCCTTATCTGGATAGAAATCCATAACACGGTCGTATTTCTTGTGGGATCCAGATCGTGGCCGAATTCAAGTGGCCCGGTCCTTGGCGCATCTGGCATCAGCGGCTGGCTCGGCCAAACTTCTGCAACATCAATGTCCTTTGGACCTGTGTCCACGCCGGCATCAGCATCAGCATCAGCATCATGTGGTTTTGGGTCCACGTCTGGCTCAGACCAACATCAGTGGCCAGCATCTGAGGCATTACCCGGTTCAGCATCATCATTAGCGCTTGGGCCTTGGGGGCTGGTTCCTCCATCTTTAATATGGTGCAGCAATTTCTTGAGAATCTCTGATCATCCTCTTCATGAGATCCTTTGATCCAAGCCTCCGAGTAGGAATTTATGTTCCTTTTGAAAGATTTCACATGGCTTTTGGTTAGGGGAAGCTCTGACCGTCTCCATGGTACAGTTGGCTCATCACTTGGGAAACAAAATGGAGCTCTTCACTATTCAGAAGGAAGTTTTTCCCAAAGTTTGAGGCATATGCCTCCATTATGGTTAGAAGTACCGCACCATCCACGAGGATCCTGAAATTTTTGGTTCTAGAATATTGTAGACAAGCGCGCTCCGGATGAGGAGGATTACCACAAGTCTTGTAGCTCTTCACTTCCTTGAAAGAACTTCTCGATGAAGCATTACCAAAGTTTGAATGTCCAGATGACATCCTATCAACCTGTAGCCATAACTTCTTCAACTCGACAGCTTGGGAATCCACGAAAGTTTGCAAAGGAGAAGTGTCTCATTTGCCAGAATATTGAAGAGCAGCACTCCTCGTCAAATTCCTACTATGCTTCACAACCGAGGCCTAGGTAGCAAGAGACTCAGTTGGAGACAGAGCTAAAACATCTCCTTGCGCCAACTAATTCACGATCTTGGTTGGCGCATCATTCTGACTAGTGCCAAAGAAATTGGAAAGTTGTACATCTCCAAACCCATGATGTGAGCACGCTCTCAAAAGCTATTGCAATCTGTAGCAGCAATCATACAACAATTCATCATCCAGTTGCATGAACCGCGCAATCCTCTTCTGAAATTCTGAAGTCTTGGAGGGCAAAAAGAATTGATTCCATCAAGAATGCTTAAGCAAGCTGCCGCCAATTGGTGAAACTTCCTCCGGGTTGGCTGTTGAGCCACCTTTTAGCTACCCCCATGAGTGAGAAAGGGAAAAGAATGAGGTGGATAACATTCGCCAAAACTCTATGTTGCTTGTAGGTGTTGCAGAGCTCAAGGAAATTCTCAATGTGCGCGACTAGGCACTCATCAAGACTTCCATGATATGGTCTATTGGAGACCATATTGATTAGATGCTATTTCAGCTTAAAATCTCCAGTCGTAATCTTGTGTAGAACGATACTTCTCTCGGCTTCTTCCACCACTAGTTTGGTTAGGTCCATCAATAATCTTCTTCGGGATGTTGCATAAACAACAAAACAAAAACCTAGAGTCAAAAGTACGCAATCCTTATCAACAATCACATGAAAAAAACAAACAAAAACCGTGCAAAGAAAAGGGTGGAGCATAGTTGCTCAAAACTTTCAGACCGAAACAAAAGGGTCCCTAGCAACGACTCCAAAATCTCTCCTTGAAGATATCTAGCTTTTGACTAGGGTCGTGTTCTCGTGGGGTTCCTTTGTACGGCTTACTCATTAGGAGAGAGGTGCTCAAGGGGGGGTTGAGGTGTAGGTTCCTCGAAGGTCAATGGTTTATTCAATCACAAGGTCAAAAAAGCCTCAAGTAAATTTAAGTGAACACTCAAACACGGACTCAAATAGCATGGAAAAGGGAGGGTCGACAATTCAATTGAAGCACGCACGAAGACAAACACGAAGTGGATTAAATGGAAGAGAAGAAAGGGTCAAGCAAGTTTCCACTACAGGTTCATGAATCATGAGGTACACAATCTAGGATAATCTAGTCAAACAAGAACAAGATGGGATCTTTCAACATTTACACCGACACGTATCCTAAGACTCTCTTGAGACCATTAGAACCAGGTTCAAACACCAATCAATCAGACTCTCGCCTCAAAACTGACCAAATATACATGCACACCAAGTGTTCTATGAAATGCTTATGGGGTTTTCAACTTGAAAAGACCTAGTGAACATCCTTCTTTCGAGCGAAAATGCAAACTAGTCACAAATACATGGTAATCGATGGTATGAAATCCCTATAAGATCAATCCATAATAAATTACAACCTATTCATGCATCCAGGTCAAGAGTACATGGAAGAGGAAATGAGAAGATAAGCATGAATCTAAATCACATCTTGGACTTGAATTAAAATGAAAAAATCGAGGGTTTAAGAGTGCAAATCAATCATGAATCCCCCTAATATTCCACTCACTGAACCCTAGGTGGTTTAGTTACAACAATAAATGGAGAAGAAAAGAAGAAATACGACCTAAAAATAATTGAGGATTTAATTCCACGATTCTTCGATCTTAAAAGCCTTTGTTCTTTGTCTTGGTGATTCTATGAGTGTAGGAGCAATAAATGATGATTTGGGGGCTCTGAGATGGCTTTCCAGGTGCTAGGAACAAAATTGTACTCTTTTGAAAAGTTGCTCGAATTGGAGTATTTAAAGGTATGGGCGCGTGATTGGCACACATTAGAGCTTTTCAGTGTAGGTGGCGTGAGCACGCCGTCTGTGAACCGGATCTGGATGGGGTTCTCGGTGACGCAACCTATGAGGTAGTGCGTTGTGCTGTGCGTTGAGAGCAAACGTTCAATTTTCAATCAAACATCAATATCTTGAGCATCCGGACTCCGATTCGATCACTGTTTGAACCCATGGCTTGGTATTTTTGTTCTCTATCATGGAATGACCTAAAAAACTAATAAAAAATCCTCTAGAAATGTGAAAATGGACCCCAAGTTCATAATAGGCTATTTAAGACTAATTATCATGAATTAGACCAAATCCACTTAAAAGATGACAAAAATACTCGAATGCCACACAAGAATGTTTCAATATACGGGGAATCAAATGGTGTATTTTCGAGCAATCAGTAACCCAATTTAAGATTGATTATTGAAAAGATAGAAACTCCATGTAATTTCTCTAACATATAGTTTAAATGAGGTATAAGATATCGATACTTTACCGTGCTGTTGTTGTAGGCTCGACAGACGCACACATCCTCCATGTCCCATATTTCTTGGGTTCCAAGATGACTAGCACAGAGTATAGTCTCATGCTTTCTCGAATGTGTCCCTTGTGCATGAGCATGCCAACTTGCCTTTAAACCACTTTGGTTTCCTCAGGATTTGTTAATGCCTCTATATGTGGCCTTGTTTGGTATGCATGCGTCAGACACGAAAACAATTAGGTGTTTAATGCTAAGATTGGTGGTAATTCAGGTGGACTCTCTTCAAGGAAGATGTCCTCAAATTCCTGCAAAATAGAGACAACACTACTAGGAAAACTTTCAGTCACGTATGTTTTATTGAATCACTGCTTATAGACAAGAAGCAACAAGGGTAACTTGCCCACAAGAACATATTTGACCTCACTTGGTGTAGCTAATAGGTATTTTCTCCTCTCACGAGTTCTCAAAACTGTAATTTTTGTTTGTATTCTTTCTGGGGTGGCACTCAGATTTTTACCACTTATCTCTCCTGTCTTGATCTCGGTCTCTCTCATTTTGTGTGCCACATCTTGGAATAGTTGGTCCTCATATACTTCTTGAGGGTGAGGGTGATGATTTTGCACTGCTTTCCTTGGTGGGTGCAAGAGTATCGATTGGAACGACTGCCATTGTATGAGTAGTGGTCAAATTAACCAAGGAGTATGTGGCATGCTTCCATAGGTAGCACATCATTTTCAATATCGTCGATGTAGCATTCGATGCTAAAAGGAACCTTGACTCATTGCGTCACCCTGAGCTCTACACTTTGACCGACCCATTGTAGATTTTAGGGCTTTGGATGCTTGAAGGTTTTCAAGCCCATGCCTTTGAATAGGGATTCACTAGCCATGTTGGTCCAGATCCCTCCATCTATCACCATGCTATTCACTTTGTTGTTGATGACGCACCATGTGTAAAGATGTTCTCTCTTTGTCCGAACTCGTCAAGACTTGGTGTTATGTTGAGAAGGCTTGTGGACACATTTGAAAGTCAATGTAGTTTTTTGGGAAGGAAGGATGGATATTCTTGGAAGGATGAGGCTATGGCTCGACCATCCTTAATTTGTATGATCACCTACATCTAGGGTCACCATATCAATAAACGGATTAGTAATAAAAGGCCTCTTAAATATCTCAACTATGAATTAGTAAACTGATGGGGAGGAAAACCTCCTTCAATCAAAGATACCTGGCTTTTGGCTAGGGTCGTATTCTCGTGGGTCTCTTTGTCTGGCTTACTCAGTTCTGAGAGAGGTGTTCAATTGGGGTAGGACAAAAACACACACACTTCACAAGCACAATCACAAGACAAGGTAGGCTTAACCTATAACAAACTAACTCAAGCACGGGCTCAAAGAGCATGGAAGTAGGGGTTGACAACAAAGCGCACAAAGACAAAAACACAAGTTGGATGAAATGGGAGAGAGATAAGGGTCAAGCAAGTTTCCCCATTCGGGTTCATGAATCATAATCATATAAATTTGGACAAAATAGTTCTAACAAGCCATATAAGATCTTTAAACATAACATCGACACGAATCCTAATCTCATGGGTCAAGACATTTAGGACTCAACATTAACCACTAATCAAAAGGGCATTGGTCACCATTTACTTTGAAAAGTAGAATGCGCGCAAGGTGTTCGATGAAATAATTTTGGGTTTTTAAACCTAAAAAGTAATAGCTTACATGCTCTCTTTCGAGTTATGGTGCAACTATAATCAACCCTATGATAGCAATGAAAGGAGATACTCATGAATCAAGATATCACCAAGTCAAACAACAACCCTAATCATGCATCTATGTCAAGGATACAAGAAATAGGAGATCACATCTGAACATGAATTAAACCGAAATAAATCCATAGTAGAAGAGTGTAATAAATCATCAACCCCCCTAAGGTTTCACTCACGAAACCTTGGGGAGTTTAGTTATAGCTGTGCATAGTGGAGATCTGAGAAATACAACCTAAAAAGAAAGAGATGAAAGCTCCACTGATTTCTTCATGTCCGGATGAACCTTGATCTTCGTCTATTGTTCTTGTGATGTGGGGAATGAAGTATGATGATAGGGAGATGAATTGTGGACTCCGAGAGGGTTTTCCAAGTGCTGGAGGTCGAGAGTGTTCATCAAAAATGAGCTGAGAACGAAGCCTCTCTTTTAGGTTTCCAAAAACTGAATTTATAGAAATCTGTCGAAGGGGGCGGCGTGTAACCAGCATGTTATTGGCGTGCACGCCATTTGCACGCTATTTGCACACCAAAGTTCGTTGATGCTATGCTAGCTCCTTTTCCTCACCTAGCGCAGCGTTGTAATTACGCTAACCCTTCAAACTATGAACTAGCATAGCATTGTAAATTACGCTAACCCTTCAAACTACGACCTAGCGTAATGTTAAACTTAAGAACTTGATATATTGAGCGTCTAGACTCTGATTCGACCACCGTTTGAACCTGTGGCTTCGTATCAACGTTATCTAAATAACAAAATGACCTGAAAACTCATCAGAAAAGCCTTAGAAAACGTGAAAATGGACCACAAGGGTCTGGAGAGGCAAATTAAGATTAATAATCATAAAGTTAATCAAAATCATTCAAAGGACTACATTAACACTCAAATACCACACGATTATGTATCAAATATGGGGGATAAAACATGACATATTTCGATTCATCATAAACTTGCTACTCTTGTTTTACATCTAGTGTATCACACAAATTTAAATTGAATTTTAGATGACTCGAGTTACAACCGGTTTGTTCAAGTAATGAGGGGTTTCTTATAGGTTAAGTGATCTAGGGTGATCTTAAGACTAGACAAACACACGTCCAACTCCATGAGTTGCACAAAAAAAATTATTCTTTTCTATGTTTTCAAAAACCTAATCACACCAAACAAAATTTAGATTTCATCCACGAAAGAATGAATAGATGAATGAATAATAGAATAAAGAAATAAAGACTTTGATTTGAATTGACCCTACTACACACTACAACATAGACTGAGAATTGTCGGGGGCCAAATCGAAATAGTCGGCACCACAATCATTGACTATTTTTTATTAGTCCCCGGCATAATGATGCCCAACTAGGGTATGTAGGTCTGGGGACATGGCTCATAACCATTTTCGTCGGTGGATAGATGGTCGAGGCAGGGGCTCCAAACTAATTCCCAACCAATTATGTTTGAAATAAACCGGTCAGGCCGTCTGGTCGGGGCCCTGGCCCCAAACTAAAAATTGTTAGGGACAGGCCCCCGACTAAATATTTTATGGGGCCATTAAGTCTAGAGAGTACATAGGAGTGATGACATATGTGGCTTGTGAGAATCCTAATTGTGAATGGTAGGGACATCGATAGTACGTCCATGGAGGCGGCTGCTTGAACTAGTATCGCATCATCGTCAACTTATAGTGCGGTCTCAGGGGTTGTGGGTACATTGATGGTGGTTGCGGATACACTAAGTGCGACATATGGTACCCTGATGACAACATTGATACTCGGGTGGGGACATATAGTGGTGCGGATGCATAGTCGAATTGGAGCCTTGGGACGATGATAATTGCATCACTAGATTCTCCATGGTCTACGACATCATCACCATACTCTGCTATATTTTCTCAAACTCCTATCAAGACAATGATGGAGAAGATGACATTGTTGATGAGATAGACCTCACTGATAAAGATGATGATGACTCAACTTGGCCTCTTCGAACACCAAATAACTTATAGAGATATAACAATAATTAGTAATAATTCATTTTATACTATACTTTTACTGAGAATTCTAAATCCATAGGTAGGCTTACCAATATCGAGCTCTTTCCCATGTCAGCTGCTCGAACCGTACCACTATGCTCCTTCTTCTTCAACACTTGCGCTAAGGAGGCATTTGGGCCACATGCGGTGGGAGCCCCATAGCCTCAGCTCAAGAATAGTATCCTAAAAACATATTGCACAAAGTTGACCATTTAGGTTCATGCTAATAAATTATTTACCACAAGCTCTATAACTAAAAATATTTATGGAGACTGCCCTCTCCTTGTCGTTATCGGTTGCTAACTTGTGGAATGTGATAAAAAGATGACTGATAACTTGATAAGTATGTCATTTATTCCCCCACTTTTGAAACATTTTCCTTTGTGCTTTATGGCTTTTCATACCATCTCTGATTGGTTTTGTGCTAATTGACGATTTGGCTCATTATTCCTCTTTTCTTCGTCTACTTTACTCGTGTTCGATTCAACCTTCCTGATCGCTCTTACACGGCTCGAACCCAAATACCAATTTTTAACTATCTCTCCCAATGTTACAAGAATAGCATTATAGTATACAACATCCATCACTTTAAATATCTAGAACAAGATGGTAAATTTAGTCGCAATCACTTTTCCTGTGACATTGTAGATATGTCTAACAAGTGGAATAAAATTTAGAACAGCTCTTCTGTCAGCAGATCCCTAACAAAACTTTGTTTCATGGAGGCCTACACGAGACTACCTCTGTGCAGTGGGAAATACTACCTTAAAACCTCATTAATATTTGTCACCTATTGTGTTGACATGCCCAAGGGCGTGTCCAACGTAGAGTTCTTAGTGGAGGAAAGTGTTCATAACATCCTCCATCCCGGTGTTCTAGTTCTACATTTTCAGGAACTAGTTCATCGGTTCTTGGTTCATTTAGTATTCATTCTTTTATGGTAATGATGAGTTCATGTAGATATATTCGGATATGTCCATGGGCTGCTGGAACATGGTAAGATGTCCCTCTTGTCTAATGTTGACCACAACAAGTCACTACAATAGGCAGATGCCTAGTTCTTCTTTAGTACTGTCCTCAATCTCTAAAACCTCATTTTTTCTTTCAATTATCGAAGCAAGCCTGAACTATTGGCGATATCATGTGTTGAGTCATGGTCTTGTCCCTAATAGTGGAATTCCTTGTTTCACTTTGTTTCTCATGATCACTTTACTAGGGAGTTATCCATAGTTTACTTTAAAGCCATGGACTTGCACTACAACAAAACATGGATACAGAAAATAGTTATTTAAATACAACAAAATATTATGTGTCTGAAATGCTCCATTCGTTAGATCCTTTTAGACACAAATAAAAAGATTTGCCTCTAAATTACCAATCAAAGACTAATTAATTTGTTGCTAATTACTCTTCTAAATGCTTTTTTCTGTCTTCTAAACTATTTTTGGTGGCAAAAGCATTTGTTCTTATTTTTTTATTTAGAGACATGATAATTGTCTCTAATACTTATTTTTAGAGGCTATTGCATGTGTTTTTATTGATTTTTCTTGAAACATATATATTTGTATGTATTAATACCTACTTGAAACAAATCCATTTTTATCTATATTTCACTTTGTATGCAAAATGTTTTCTTTTGGATGCACAGATAGTTACCTCTAATTATAGTATGTGAAGACATTTTTATTTGTCTTTTTATGAATAATTAGGGGTTATATATCGTCAAAAAACATGAAGGTCTAGTACAAGAGGGAGTTTCACAAAAAACAAAGTACAAGAACCTAACACAAGTATGGTGAGTTTCATCAATTCTAGGAAGTTGTAAACTCATTGACATACGGGAAAAAACCCCTAAAGGAAGCTAGATGAGGTTTCGGATCCCAAACTCCCTCAAAAAGAGGTACAAAAACTCCCTAAAGACAGAAAGGGAAATATAACTAATGACTATACCTACTAAGCACAACAGCCTCATCTTTGTGCCCTCTGAAGACTAAGCTAAGATCCAAAGCAACGTCTTGAATGAGTAAATCTACAGTCTTGGAGCCTGTATCAAAGACCCACTTACACCTCTCTCTCCAAAGTGAACTCAAAACAGCATACTAGTAGATTCTCCTTGCACGATTAATAGTTGAATCCATTTTCCATTTTTGAGTCACATAGTCAAGATGGTTAGCCTAGGAAATGAACTGAACAGCAGGGAAGAAGTTATGGAAATAGCGCCTAAAGAAGCTACACTCAGCAAACAAATGGTCATGATGAATGAGGCGGGGAAAGGAGAATTTTTGGATGTGATGAATGATCATGATGTGGCTATCGACTCGACTTCATCCGCTTCTAGATCCGCACTTTACAAACTCGGGTGTAGGATCAAGGGCTACATTTGAGAACTTTTTTTTCCTGTTCTTTCCATTTTCATCATTTTTTTCTTCTCTCTTTCATACTGCATACTAGTGCTCGATCCAACACTTCACTTAGGTGTTGAACCTGCCTAGCTCACAGCTTTTGCCATTGCTAGTGCTCAACCCGACACTTCACTTAGGTGCCGAGCTTGCCTAGCTTTTCTTTTGAGCATTTTCTCTTTTTTTTCTTTTCTTTTCACAAATTAGCCCCTTGATCCCTAGCCCCTTACAACTTCCACACAAGATTTCGATTTGGATTCCATCTAATCTCAAGCCACAATCACGAGGGATCAAAAAGGTAATGAAAAACATGGAATATGGAAGGAGAATTCTGATTGCCTTTATCATCTTAGACCGGTGTTATCGAGTGGTACAAAAATACGTATCAAACCAATCAACCAACATACTAGAGTGATAAAATCTCTGTTCTGGCCTAGACTCATTTGACATTAGCTCTAACATGCTGGTTATAGGTTCTAAATGGAACAGTCGAAACGTCATTGTGAAAGCTTGAAGCCAATCAAACACCAAAAGTCAAGAACCGAATGATTCTACAATAGAGGAATTTGACATTCAATCAAGATCATGCAAATCATCAAAGCAAAGCCTTAGACTTCTACCACAAATAAATCACACCAAACCTCAAACTCCCCTACGACTAACATGAGCATTGTCCTCAATGATCAAGAGAGAGGGTAAGGCGGAACGAAGTTACCGCATTGGTAGAGAGGAGCATAGGACGCCAAAGTAGAGGAAGAGTCCCATGACGCTCATTGTGAAGAGTGATCCGCCTAAGTGCTTGCCAACATCTTATTCAACAAACTAAAACAACACAAAAACATAAAAGCAAAAAGGTAAGGATAACATGGGGTGCCTCCCATGAAGCGCTTCTTTAACGTCTCTAGCTAGACGAAAGCACAAGGAATAAGCTAAGTAAAACCATCCCAACTCATTACCTCCTTGAAGTCGATGTCATTACCTTCGCATGGCACACGAAACTTGAATTGTACCTTACCAACTTCGGGTGGAATGAGCATGGATTTTCCGGATGGTGAGGTGGGAGCAATGGAGAAGGGACCAAACCACTTGGAGTTGAGCCTTTCATCGGGTGGCTTCTTAGTCTTGCTCGTCTCACCCATTGGTGCGGCCTCCTTGCCCTTCTCGGGTGACTTCTTGACACCTTTCTTCTTAGCCTTGGGTGGTGCCTTCGGGATTACGAAAGGTGGAGTCTCTTTTACTTCATCCGTCTTTTCCTGCACATCACTAATGGCAAACAACTTCGCAAGACTATGACGGACAAGGTTAGTGCTATTAGTAGCCGAGGTAAGCTCATGCGGATTCTTAGGATCATAGTGACTAGCATAAGACAAAGTAAATTCCATGCCATTTGAGCGGTCAAAGATCATGCATTCATTGTCGACCCTAAGGGTGAGTCTACCACCATAGACATCAATTAAAGCACAAGAGGTCGCTAAGAAGGGTCGTCCAAGAATCAAAGGCACATCGGTACCACCCATAGCATCTAGAATAACAAAATCCACGAGGAATTCAAAAGCACCGACCTTAACCAACACATCCTCAACAATACCACGAGGAGATTTCATGGTCTTATCCGCTAATTGAACATTCATGAGGGTTGGTTTCAATGTCCCTAGGCCTAGCTTCTTAAACATGCAATACGGCATAACATTGATACTAGCACCCAAATCGGCTAAGCCTCTACTTATTGCATGCTCACCAATAGTGCAAGGAATAGTAAAGCTACCTGGATCCTTAAGCTTCTCCGGTGGTTGCTTAGAGATAATGGCGGAGCATTGTTCGTTGAGCTTTGCCGAAGTTACATCCTTAAGCTTGCGTTTGTTGGTGAAGATCTCTTTCATGAACTTCGCATATTGAGGCATCTTAGTGATTGCTTCTCCAAAAGGCATTGTGAATTTCACCTTGTCAAGAATCTCAACAAACCTCTTAAAATCTTTCTCCATGGAATCCAGCTTCAAGCGAGAAGGATAAGGTGGTTTAGGCGTGTACGGAGGCACAACCAGTGCGGGAGAGACCGGAGTAGCACTCTTCGTAGCCACTTGAGAACCAATCTTAGTGGTAGTCTTAGAAGCTTCATTAGCTTGGCTCCATTATCTACTACTTCAATCTTGTCCGTGTCATCATCGAAAACAACGTCTTCAACCAAAACATAGTCATCATCTTGAGTTCTCACCGCCTTAGGTGTGGGGTCTTGGACTTGCTTACCATTCCTCAATGTTACCATCATAAGCTCCTCGGAACCTTGGGGTTGACCTCGGTGTTGGAAGGTAAAGTGCCCGAGGGTCACTCCGAGAGCGTCTTAGCAATATGACCCATTTGATTCTCCAAATTTGCAATTGAAGCCTGTTGATTTTTTATAAGTTGAATCATCGCCGCGTTGGTGTCCTCTTGCGATATTGAAGAACCGCCTTCTTTGTTGTGAGGTGGTTTGTTAAATCCGGGTGGTCCATCACCTCTATGATTGTACATTCCGGTGGGGTAGGACCTTGGGGACCTTGATTTGGATGTCTAATGCTGCAGTTTTAGCGGTATCAAATAACTAACCTACCGAAGTAGACTAGATCGTATTCCACAGGGTTTCTACTAATCGACTACTCAAAGAAGCTGGCAAATTACTCAGGTTTAAACACTTAGTGCGTGGTGTGAGTTCCACGACTTCTAATCTAATAAAGCAGGAAAATAAAAGACAGAAAAGTAAAAGGTTGACTAACGAGAAGATAGACGAACTTAGATTTCGAATCCCCCTTAGATCACCAGAGCATTGGCAATCAACAGATCAGCGGTTTTCAATTCTAATTCAATTGGTTTCTATACACCACCATAACTCCTTACCCTTAGGTTTAAGACTGGCGAACGTTCGCTCTATCCGATCTAACTACCAAGATTAACTAGCCGCCCGGGTACGGTCGCCTCTCGCAACGACTTAATTAACTGGTGCAATTACTAATGATTTATGAGTTACTCTTGCAGTGGATTAACCCTAACTGGTTCCTACGAAAGGCACACTCCAATGAATAGGTTAACTGGTTGAATTGATGTTTTAAAGAGAGGCGAGCGTTCGCTTCTGTCCTCAGCTTAACAAGAATCTAAACTAGGTGATCAAGGAAGACAAGTTTATGCGCCAAAGCAGGGAAGCTGTCTGGCGACTAACCCTAGCTTGCATAAACTTAATCTAGGCGATCAACCAGAGAAGAAACATAAACAATGACGAACAAAACAACTATGCAAAGAGAAACTGATTGAACTTCAAATCTAATTACCGCCGATCCGTGACCACTTTAAAGCCTTGGGTCACTTAGGGTTCATCTAATCTAAGCTCTACAAGTTCAGCTACTCATAACGATAACAGAAGAATCAAAGGCAACAAAGGAAATCATCATACAGAGGAAGAACAAATAAGAACTAAAAAACCTAATTCGGACGACTCCGGCGAAGCTTCGATCTCCTAGATCTTCAACTTTAAGCTCTGAGCTCTTCGAGGTGGAAGGATGGCGTCACGATCTCTCCACGGATCTTCGAACTCTCTAAAATCTATCTATCGACCCTAAGGTCGTGGCTAATCAGCCAAAATTCGTGTGTATTCAATCTGGCTTCAAAAAGTCTATATATAACCCTAGAAACCCTTTACAAGTTGGAAAAGGCTGAATTTTCCCGTATGGGGAGCTTACACGGCGTGTAAGCTCACAGTGCATTTAGCTTACACGGCATGTAAGCTCCAAAACGCAGCGTTTTGAGCTGTGCAGCACTCCGAATTGTTTCGATCATTCCCGCTCCGTTTGAACTCCGATTTGGTCTCCGTTTGAAGCGCTGGACTCGTGAGAGAGTCCTCTATAATGTGGTATCCTGGGGCTCAACATAAAAGCTCACAAAAAGGGTAAAAATAGCCAAGAAATGGATAATGTACGCACTAGGAGTCGATAATCACAAAGTTATAACAAATGCACCAAATACTCATCGAAATGGCATCAAAGGGTATGACATGTTGCTTAAATGGGGCTGATAATCACGTCAAATCGAGTGTCATCAAAATACCCCACACTTAAGCTTTTGCTTGTCCTCAAGCAAACTGAACTAGAACACACTCAAATTCACAAATGACACGAGATTAAACTGAGATTCAATTCTAACGATTTGGTTTAGACTGTTCCACGTAGAAAAAGTGACCTACACATGCAAGAACATCAACCAAACAAGTTTTTGATCTCACTAATTTCTGCACACTTCAAGTAGTAGTTTTAACAAAGCTCATTTCTTGGCAAAACAATTAATTATGCTTAACCGACTACGATAACACCAATTCTAACCAAAAAGACTTTAAGCTCTAGCCATGATGTGGATGTGAAGGTAGGAAAAGTGACGTGGCTATCGACTCGACTTCATCCATTTCTAGATCTGTACGTTACATGTTCTAGCTAGGACCGATTTAAACAACAATTTATTTCAAGTTTTAACTTCTTCCTTCAATTGATTTACTGCATACTAGTGCTCGATACCAAACACTTCACTTAGATGTTGGACCTGCCTAGCTCACAGTATTTGTGCTTATGCTAGTGCTCAACCCGAACACTTCACTTAGGTGTCGGGCTTGCCAAGCTTTATTTTCAACACTTAAAAGAACTTTAACATTAACTTGAACAACTCAATTACTTGATTCAACAATTTAGCCACTTGGTCCTAACTAGTTATAACTTTTTACACAAGATTTTGAATTGGATTTTCGTCTAATCTCAAGCCACAATCACAGGTGAACAAATATGGAGTGAAAACATGGGAGAAGCTAGCATTTATAATCTTAGAACGGTGTTATCGAGCTTTGTTATTAACAAATCAATCAATTCAATTAATTCAAGTTTCAACTACCGAAGTGATTTGTGATCTGTTCTGACCTAGACTCATTTAATATCAGTTTCGACACATTGGTTACAGGTTCTAAGTGGAACAGTCTAGACGTCATTGTTCAAAATTGAAGTCAATTTAACATCAAAAGTCAAGAATTGAGCAATTCTATGCTAGAGAAATTTCAAATTTGAACCACAGAATCATAGAAAGCAAGCAAGATCATGCATAATCCTAGACTCCTACCCCACACTTAAACGGTTCTGTGTCCTCACAGAACTAATCTAGAGTAGAGAGATACGAAGAACCTGGAAGGTGATGGTCGGTGTAGCGGATGAGCACGGAGAATCCGGAGTGGAGCGAGTAGCTACTCGAGTTCCTACAGAAACAAAAACAACAAAAAGATCAAAAGGATACCGGGACAAGTGCCCCGGATCCACACAGAAGAAAAGTGGATCGAGATCCGAAAAGAAGAAAGAAAAGAAATGGAAAGGATAGAAACAACCTGATCACTGTTCCGAGGGCGGGGTGAAAAGCAGAAGTCGAAACCGGTATAAATAGTCGGCGGAAAACACAAGATTTTTGGCGAAAATGATTGAAAATTTTTGGCGAAAATGTTTTGTAAAATCAAAATCCAGTTCGGCGAAAAGTTAAGTTGTTTTCGGTCGAGAAGTAGAAACAGGAGAACAGGCCGGTTTTAAACACATATTTTCGGCTAAAATATGGGTGAATTTTCGCCGAAAATAATCTTGAAAATGGTCGGCATTTTTTTTTTAAACAGGGGCTTTAAAACAGAACGACTCAAAATGAAAACAACTGACTCCAGCCGTGGGTTGCCTCCCACGAAGCGCTCTTGTTTAACGTCTGTGAGCCAGACGATACCTGTTAGGGACCCCAACTTAGGAGTTCCTTGAAGTCAATCGTCTTCTTCAAGGACAGCGGTTGAGTGCCGTGTAGCACTCCAGAAAGGTGATATAGCGGTTCTGGTTGGATGACCAGTTCTTCTCGAATTCTCCTACCGGAGGAGGAAAGAGGTAGTACGGCGCGGCATGGTCAATGAGCTCCATCTTCTCTAAAGGTTGACTCGGCGAAAGTGTAGGTGAGGGTATCTCCTCAATCTCTATGTGCTCCTCTTCGGCTTCAACTTCAGGATGGATTGGCTTTATGTCTTCATCAACCACCACCGCCAAGGATTCTTCTAGCTCATAATAGTCATGGATAGGATCATCATCTTCTTCTTCGAATAGCTCTTGAGCGTCTTCTGTCATTAACTGCTTTGGTTGCTCGAGCTTGATGTTCGTCGCGAGATGAGCTTGTAGCATTGAAGAGATATTATCCAAGGCAGATTGGGTTCTTGACGAGCATTGTTGATGTTCATGAAGCATCTCTTGGTTATCTCTAGCGCCACTTTGATGCTCTTGTTGGTGTGTCTCTTGGTAACCTTGTAGCATTGAAGAGATTTTATCAAAGAGGGAGTCAAATCTCGCCCTTTGTTGTTGTTGTTGATGTAGCATCTCTTGGTAATCCTCAATATTCGGTGCTCCATTGACGCGCCACTCTTGGTACTGGTCATCCCACCTGTAATCCTGCAAAATCAAAACTCAAAAGCACTACCCAGGTAAATCATGGAAATATGGAGGAAAATTAAATGGTAAGGCGGAAAGGTAGAAGAATAATTTGCCAACTCTTCTTTCAAACAATTAGAAGAGTCCCCGGCAACGGCGCCAATTTGATGTTGCAGTTTTAGCGGTATTAAATAACTAACCTACCGAAGTAGACTAGATCGTATTCCACAGGGTTTCTACTAATCGACTACTCAAAGAAGCTGGCAAATTACTCAGGTTTAAACACTTAGTGCGTGGTGTGAGTTCCACGACTTCTAATCTAATAAAGCAGGAAAATAAAAGACAGAAAAGTAAAAGGTTGCCTAACGAGAAGATAGACGAACTTAGATTTCGAATCCCCCTTAGATCACCAGAGCATTGGCAATCAACAGATCAGCGGTTTTCAATTCTAATTCAATCGGTTTCTATACACCACCATAACTCCTTACCCTTAGGTTTAAGACTGGCGAACGTTCGCTCTATCCGATCTAACTACCAAGATTAACTAGCCGCCCGGGTACGGTCACCTCTCGCAATGACTTAATTAACTGGTGCAATTACTAATGATTTATGAGTTACTCTTGCAGTGGATTAACCCTAACTGGTTCCTACGAAAGGCACACTCCAATGAATAGGTTAATTGGTTGAATTGATGTTTTAAAGAGAGACGAGCGTTCGCTTCTATCCTCAGCTTAATAAGAATCTAAACTAGGTGATCAAGGAAGACAAGTTTATGCGCCAAAGCAGGGAAGCTGTCTGGCGACTAACCCTAGCTTGCATAAACTTAATCTAGGCGATCAACCAGAGAAGAAACATAAACAATGACGAACAAAACAACTATGCAAAGAGAAACTGATTGAACTTCGAATCTAATTACCGCCGATCCGTGACCGCTTTAAAGCCCTGGGTCACTTAGGGTTCATCTAATCTAAGCTCTACAAGTTCAGCTACTCATAACGATAACAGAAGAATCAAAGGCAACAAAGGAAATCATCATACAGAGGAAGAACAGATAAGAACTGAAAAACCTAATTCTGACGACTCCGACGAAGCTTCGATCTCCTGGATCTTCAACTTTAAGCTCCGAGCTCTTGGAGGTGGAAGGATGGCATCACGATCTCTCCACGGATCTTCGAACTCTCTAAACTCTATCTATCGACCTAAGGTCGTGGCTAATCAGCCAAAATTCGTGTGTATTCAATCTGGCTTCAAAAAGTCTATATATAACCCTAGAAACCCTTTACAAGTTGGAAAAGGCTGAATTTTCCCGTCTGGGGAGCTTTGATGACACTCGATTTGACGTGATTATCAGCCTCATTTAAGTGACATTTCTTTGCTTAAGACATGGTTTTTAGGGTAGAATAACGAATATTCAATCGATTGCCTTATCTCGTGCCATCTGTGTTACCTTGGCCGTTTTGGGTCTATTTGATGGTTTTCTGTGTTTTTATGTTAGCACAGGTTTTTGCTATCGAATAAGTAACCAAGGACGTGTCTGAGGCGTTGGAATCTCGAAGGATTGCACCGGGATCGATCAAAGGAGCCAACCAAGTTCAAACAAATCCCTGCCCGGTTTACAAAGGAATTTTCGCCGAAATTACCCTTGTATTTTCGGCGAAAATATCATCACAAATCGGCTGTTGGCAACTGAAGGAATTTTCAGGAAAGAAGGAAGTTTTCGAACCGAGAAGAAAGTTCAGGAGAATCAGCCGGCAGGACTTCCATTTACAAGCAAATTTTCGGCGAAAATAGTTCATTATTTTCGGCGAAAATCCTAGAAGAAATCCGACTGGGCTAGGTTAAGTATAAATACTTAACCGGCGGCCCATTAGAGGAGGATCATAATTTTACATCAGAATATTTTTCGAATCAGAATCCTACGATTTTCTCTGAAGTTCTGGAGCGAAGAGTTAGAGTTCGAGGAGCCGGAAAGAGATCGTGACACCATCCCTTTCATCTCGGAGAACCGGAGCTAGGAGTGTAGTTTACCGAAGATCGAAGTCTGCCGGAGTCGTCTAAATTAGGTTTTTCATATTCTTTTCTGTTCTTCCTCTGGATGATGAACTCTTTTTTGTCTTTGTATCTTTTGTGATAAACATGAGTAGCTAAACTCGTTAGAGCTTAGACTAGATGAACCCTAAGTGATCCAGGGCTTTAAAGCGGTCACGGATCGGCGGTGATTAGATTCGAAATTCAATCAGTTCTCTTTCATGTTTGATTTGTTCTTCATTGTTCATGTTTCTTGTCTGGATTGATCACCTAGATTAGATTCTTGTTAAGCTAAGGATAGAAGCGAACACTCGCCTTACTTTAGAACATCGAATTGAACAATTAACCTTATAATTGGAGTGTGCCTTTCGTAGGAACCGGTTAGGGTTAATCCACTGCAAGAGTAACTCATTAATCATTAGTAATTGCACCAGTTAATTAAGTTGTTGCGAGAGGCGACCGTACCCGGGCGGCTAGTTAATCTTGGTAGTTAGAACGGATAGAGCGAACGTTCGCCGGTCTTAAACCTAAGGGTAAGGAGTTATGGTGGTGTCTTAGTAATTGATTGAATGAGAATCGAAATCCGCTGATCTGTTGATTGCTAATCCTCTGGGGAACGAAGGGGGATTCAAAGTCTAAGTTCGTTTGTCATCTCTGTTTTCAAACCCTAATACAATCTGCTTTAGTTTAATTTGTTTTAATTTCTCTGCATTTCTTAGAATTAGAAGTCATGGAACTCACACCACGCACAACTTGTTTGCATTCGAGTATTTTGCCAGTTTTGAAGTAGTCAATCTTAGAAGACCCCTGGAATACGATCTGCTTAGCTCTTTTTAGCTTTGTAGTATTTGATCACTGTTCTGCAGCCCCATCAAATTGGCGCCGTTGCCGGGGACTTCTTTTTATTGTTCGAAAGAAGAACTGGCAATTTATTCTTCTACTTTCCATCTTTCACCTTACCATCCACTTCGATTTTACACTGGTTTTGTTTGTCTTTGTTATCTGTAGGTTTATAGGTGTATGCCTCACCGTCCTTGGACTCGCTCTCAAACCGAACAGGCTAAGAGTGCAGAGAGACCAGGCAGTTCTGCTCCACCTCTACGATCACAGATTCTGAAGAAAGGCAGATCCAATTCATTCATCACTCCGATTAAGATCGAGGAACCGAAGGAGAGTTCCTCATCTCCATCTTCACCTGTACCGTCATCTTCATCCGCTTCATACACCACATCACTCTCACCTCCTACATCTCCTACCATGGACGATAGATTACCACCACCACCACCTGCACAGAAGAGTCTAGCAGACTAGCGTTCGATCTGCCATTGCCGTTCTGCGCATTGAAGGAGATCCTGACTATGAGATCAAGATTCCATTCTTGACTATGATCTCTAGGGATTTACAGTTTGAAGGCAGGCCCCTAGACAATCCGTGCACTCATCTTGCAGACTTCCTTGATCTCTGCAGCACTTTCAAGAGCGGAAACCTCGACAAAAACACTCTTTGTCTGAGAGCTTTCCCGTTCTCTCTGAAGGCCCTGCTAAGAGGTGGCTTACTGGCAAACCACCTGGCTATTACACTGATTGGGATACTCTGGCTCAGGACTTCGTTGAAGAATACTTCCCTCCAGCCAGAACAACCGCCATCAAGGATAGCATCGCCAGATTCTCCCAGAAAGAAGGAGAAAGCTTGTATGATACTTGGAATCGATTCCAAGAACTTCTCTACACCTGCCCTCATCATGGATTCGAGCAGAGGCAGTTAGCTGAAATTTTTGCTCGAGGACTTCGAGAAGAATCCACCAAGTGGGTCAATTCTCTAGCTGAAGGGGATTGCACTACACTAACACCTGAAGCTGCTCTTCTTCACTTCGCAAACTGTGCTTCCAAGTCAAGGAACTGGGAACGACAATCTGAAGGATCAAGGAGCAAGCTAGATCTCGAAGCTACAATCAAAGCAGAGGTAGAGAAGCATTTGAAGAAGTCTACCACACCGATCAAGCCGCCGGCAGCCTCTGTCTATGTTGCCGATTGCGAGTGGTGTGGAGCTTGCACACATAACGGAGGCCGTTGTCAGAATTTTGGTAAGGCAAAAGTCTGGTCTGCCGAAGAGGTAAATTTCATTCAACAAGGCTTCGTTAATAATCAGAATGGTTATGCTGGCTACCGTAACTTCAGACAGCAAGGGAACTATCAAGACAGACCTCCCTACAATGCCGGCGCCAACCATAACCAGAACCAGAATAACCGCCCGGCTGGTCCAGCTGAGGATCAGAAGCCTAACCATCCGCCGGCAGGTGTCTACCAGCCGCCGCATCACAATCGGGTAATTATGGAACTGCTCCTGGCAATCGCCAGAATCAATATCTTAATAATACCTATCCAGCACAGCAGCATCAAAGAGAGAACAATGTCAGTGACCTGGATAAGAAGCTCAGCCAGATCTCACCAGACTCGATGATCATGACAGTCAGTTCAAGGCTCAAGCTCTTCTCAATCAAGAACAGATAGCATCTGGACAAAGAATTGAGGAAGCCGTGAACAACATCTCGAGCATGCTAGCATCTGGTCGACCATTTGGCCAACTTCCAAGCCAGACAGAGCCGAATCCGAGAAAGGAGCAAGCCAAGATGGTACCCGCTCGAAAACTCCCAAACTTAATTGCTGATGCTTGTTCTGTCTTACGCAGGATCGCTGAAACACCGGAGGAAGAAGAAGAACAGGAACCAGCGCCTAAGGAGGATGATCCTCCTCTTGCACCGTACGTCGTGAAGCCTCCTTTTCCAAGAGCATTGCTGCCAAATGCAAGGATAGAGACTGGCATGAAGGGGAACAAGGAAGGATATCCTGACATTCGTATTAAGAAACCTGCCTCTCCATATCCAGCTAAGTTATCTGATCCTGGTTCTTTTACTTTACCTTTGGTCATTAATAATGTTGAGATTGAACGTTGTTTAGTTGATCTAGGAGCGTCTGTTAATGTCATGCCTATGAGCCTGTTTGAAAAATTGAACCTAGGAGAACTTGAACCGCCTAGTATGCAACTTGTCTTTGCTGATAGATCACTTAAAACCCCTAAGGGACAGATTAAAGATGTTGTTACTAAATGTGGTCCGTTCACGTTCTTAGCTGACTATGTGATTATGGATACTAGTACGGATGATTCTACCATTCTCATAGGTCGACCTTTCATGGCTACTACTGGAATGAATATTAACGTTCCAAATGGTTCTTTAACTCTAAGGATCGGTAAAGAAACGAAAACGTTCCATCTTAAAGATGGCATGAAATATGACTCTAAGAATGAAGAATCTCACTGCCTAGCTGTTGAAACTGTGGAGTTGACTCCGGTCAACTCCGTTACTAATACTTCTTCCAGTGTCTCTAGATCAGTTTTGCTGCAGGTATTGAATAGGTTATTAAAAAGAAGCCAGAAACTTCGGTTCAGAAGCCGCTCAAGAAGAAGAAGAAGGAACTGCAAGCCTCTTCTAAGCCACCGAGCACTAAACCTAACAGACCTCGGGGAAAGAACAAGAAGAGAAGACCCAAATGGTCTGGAGGCCAAAAATTCCGCCGTCTTCCACCGAGCCAGCTGCACCACCAATTAGTTCCGAGAAACCGGTGCCGGAACAAGTATGGAAGGAGAAGCCGAAAGCATCTCCTAAGGAAATACTAACGATCACCGATCCTGGTGATACCAAGCCGGAGATAAAAGAAAAGAAGAAGCCGACAGTCCTCATTCCTTCCATCGTAACACTCAAGAAGGATGATCTCTCTAGAGAGCTGTTTGGACCGTTCAAGTTCATCGATCATCTTCCCGATGGACGTACCAAGCTCTTACATGCGAACGGGAAGAGATTCACGCTTACCGGAGAAGTCCCGAAGCTGTACTTCATGAACTCCGACGCGAGCGTTAAGGAGAATCTGAGTTGGGATGTCTCCTAATACCGTCCAGGTATCATCCAGCTCAAGGACGTTAATAAAAGAGCGCTTCGTGGGAGGCAACCCACGGCTGGAGTCCGTTTTTAATTTTTGTCGAACTTAGTGTTTTAGAGTCGGTTCGGGGAGCCAAAAGTGTCAGTGTTTGATCTATTATTTTTCGTGTAGAGTCTGTGTGTCATAGAGTCAGTCGCAAGTTGATTGAGGTCGTTCCGATTTTTGTGGATTTAACTGTGATTTTCTGAAGTCTGCCGGGGTTGCAAAAATATTTTCAATTCGTAGTGTTCAAAATTTTCGGCGAAAATTAAACCCTATTATCGGTGAAATCGCTTTTGAATTTTCGAACCCGGTCTCCTGATTTCATATTTTTGGTTCGAAAAGTTAAGTGTTTTCGGCGAAAATTTATTTGAAAACCGGCAGTGCATTTGAACGTCTAATTTCGGCGAAAACTCCTTGCTATTTTCGCCGAAAATACCTTGAAAATCAGCCAATCTTCCATTTAAAATCCGGTCTTCCACCCTCTCTCTCCACTTGCCATTTTCGTTCCAAAACCCGAAAACAAACCCCCCTCCCCTTTGTTCATTCAAAACCGCCGACCACACCCATTTTTCTCACCGCCGCCGCCGCCGTTGCCGACCGCCGCCGCTCAACTCCCCTACCTTTTCCGATTCCATTGAGCCCTAGAACGTTCGAATCGGAGCTCTACAGCTCCAGTTCACCGAAACCCTTGTTTTCAGAGTTTTTCACCGATTCCTCCCAAACCGTTCATTTTTAGCACCCATGGCTTCAAGGTAAGTTGTAGAACTTTTCAATACGAATCTTTTGACATATGGATTGCTGAATTTCGTCGGGGTTGACTTTCGGTTGACTTTTTGGTTTGCCTCGATTTGCGAACCAACTAATTTCGTGTGAACTAGGTTAGCTGAACTTGTAGAACTGTTCTAGCATGCTTAGGTAGTTTCGTGCTTAATTTCCATATCATTTGATCATGTGTTGCTATGCATACGATTGACTCTTTGTTATGTTGACTTGTGAGAAATGTCGGTTTGACGATGAACTATTTTTTATTACACTACAACAGAAAGGTGATTTAGTGGCAGGCCGCGTCGTGCTTTGTGGCAGGCAGCCTGCCACTAAACACAGAGCTTACTCGCAGCGGGGCCTGCCACTAAGCACGACGCGGCCTGCGAGTAAAGCAGCTGCGAGGAAGCCCAACACGTGGCAGCCCGCTGCGAGTAAGCTACTCGCAGGCAGGTGTTAGTGGCAGGCGCCTGCCACTAAGCTTAGTGGCAGGCCATTGGTTAGTGGCAGGCGTCTGCCACTAAGCTTAGTGGCAGGCGCCTGCCACTAACCAATGGCCTGCCACTAAGCTTAGTGGCAGGCGCCTGCCACTAAGCACCTGCCTGCCACTAAGCTTAGTGGCAGGCGCCTGCCACTAACTTTGTGGCCTGCCACTGAGCTTAGTGGCAGGCGCCTGCCACTACCCACCTACCTGGGCCAGGCCGGTTGGGCTTGCTAGGCCGGTTTGGGCGGGCTGGGCTGGTTGGTTTGACCAATTGGTTTGCTGGCTGGACCGATTGGTTTGTTAGGCTGGACCGATTGGTTTGTTAGGCTGGACGATTTAAATGACCACGATAACAAAATTAAAAACAATTTCAAATCATTCAACAAAAAACATTACGAAATATCAAATAATGATCGTACAATAGTAATAATACATAATTCATACACACAGAGTACCAGATGATGCACGTACAATAATACAATAGTTAACAAACATACAATACAGTATAATAGTACAAATAGATAACAAACTACACAATATCCCAAGGATGCACGTACGCACCATCACCATTACCACCACGGTTACCACCACCACCATTCTACACAGACAAAAACAGATATGCGTGAGAGATATAAAAACATTACATAAGTAATTACTGACTTTTGTACACATACCATAGCAAGCTGCTGGATAAAATCAGGTCCAACATCCCCGGCCTCAAACCGTGGGAGATATCATTACATTAGGCACAACTGGAGGCACAACTGGAGCAGATCCACTAGCAGACTGGGGCTGAGTCTGAGACTGGCTCACGAATTGCGACATCATCTGCTCCAGTGATGCCAGCCTGCGATTAGCATCAGCAAGCCCATCCTGTGTGGCAGTCAGCTCTGACCGAGTGGCCTCTAGCTCTGACCGAGTGTCAACCAGCTCCCGGTTCAGCTTATCATAGTGCTGCATCATGAGCACGAGCTGGTGTGGGCCGGGAAGAGATACTACCAGTGGCCGACGTAGAATGACTCAGCACTTGTCCCAAAGACCTAAAAACATAAAAGTACTTGGTGAACAATACAATTAAATCATATTTCTAGTTTTAGTGTTTAAATATAAATTACCTGACTCTTACTAGCATGCCGACCAAACATCCTTACGTGCCCTCGGTGTTCTGGCTTGTTAAGGGCTTGGGCAAATGCATCATTTGGGCCCCACTCCGTCGAGACACCGGCCGCCTCCAATTGGCGGATAGTCTCCTATAATTTCAAATCAAACCAACCAACATTAGTGAACACTCTAAAAGTTCCACTTATTAGAATAGTGGTTATTCAATTTTCTTACCATTATTGCGCCAGCATGAGCACTCTTTGGTTCTCCATTCGGCCAACTATAGTACTTGATAAAGATCTGCCCCCTTGAAGGTCGCTGACCAGTCTTCTCCGCCTCCTCCTCTATGTAGAGACCCCACGGTCTGGACCCTCCAGTGTGATTTTCTTCTTGGCATGCTCGATTAGCCTTGTTTCTTGCAACCGCATCCTAAACCAAAACAATGTGAACGATTCAATATTTAACAAATACGTAATTCACATTAACTTGGTTAAATATGCATGTATTACCTTGAACTCCTTACTATCCACGTGTCTCATGTATGCCAACCAATCAGTTTCTGGACAGCCTGCAGGGGGGTTTTGCTTAACCCACTCGTACGGAAGGTTGTTTTCGGCAGCATACTTCTTCTTCGCCTTCCACGCGTCAAGCCTCGATCTAGCCCAAGCTAATGAGACTTTGTGATCCCAGTATGCTCGAGCAGCTGGTATGAGGGTTGTATCGCAGTGGAACTTCCCCTGAAACAAAAATCAAGAACTTGTACTTAAATTTTGAATTACAAAATTAGCCAGTAATTAATTAGCTAGTTTTTTCATATCTTACCAAAAAGAACTGCTCGAAGGCACGAGTCTTCACCGACTCTGACACATGCTTCCAAGTGGCTGGATAAATGGGATAGTAAGACCAAATCCTTGAACACTCTCCAACGTACATTCCCATGAATGACAACAATCGTCCATTTGGCTTAGCTCCCATGTTGCTCAGGTTGAACACGATCTTGTTTCCGTCGCTCGTGATACGACGGTGGTCTTTGAACTTTGAATTTCAGGACCTTCGTTAGACCGCCTCGATCTGCACAATTTTAATCCAAAAGCTAAGTATGGATAAAGACATTTTACCAACTAACTATTAGATGTATTGTTATGAACTGTTAATACTAACCGATGATAGTAAGCTCATGAGTGTATCGCTCCCTAGAAGAAGAGGAAGAAGAGTCGGTACCAAGGGGAGTCGGGGTAGGGATAGACGGGTAGGAGAATGAGGCATGCCACCCATCACTACCAGAAGCCATCACTAAGAGATGAAATAGGACAAGTTGTTATTACCAAATGACAAATTCTTTATATTCAATGTCTGCATAATTCATATAATTTGCAATCTCAAAATCTCAAAATCAATCCATTACCACACAAACATCACACAATTCTATTCAATCTCAAAATTTAATTACACCACTTCCCACAATTTGCATTTTCGGGGATGGTGTCAGTTACAGGTAACTGTTGTTGAGCTACGTAAGCAACACTCGTGCGAAATAGCTCCCTCTTCTCCCATCTCGTATGTATCTCTTGGCTTGCAGTGAACGGTATACACATTCAGGCTCAAGTGTGTCATTCACGTAGAAGACCATACGTGCATCACTTGCGCTTACGTACGGCTCATCTTCAACTCTGTCACCGACATCTCGCAAGTGACTGAAGTTGACCATCGTTATTCCGAGTGCATCTCTCCTCACCCATGTTGGAGTAACAGTATCAGCCCACTTGCACTTGAATAATGTGATCGTTCGTGAATAATAATCCAATTCCACAATATCAACAAGTTTCCATAGAACCAGATGTCACTGCGTATTGGATTGTTATCAGATGAGCTGGAGACGCTGTCAGTGCCAAATTTTGCCGCAACACCACTGTTTTGAGTTTTTTTGCCGTGCTCCCGATCAACCGTTCGAAAGCGAAAGCCGTTGATGTCATAAGCAGTGAAACGTCTTGCATGCACGTTTGGTCCCTAGCTGTGTCATCAAATCATCACTGTGACTTGCTGATTGGTCCAAAATCTGTTTATGATATGCTATATTAAGAATCTGATTTTGTTAATAGCATAAGGAAAGTATTTGGAATCATAAATGAATACCTTTTTTTGGACCCATCCTACAATTCTTTTGTGCACAGCTTTATTTATTGCAGTTTCATTTGCACGCCTTCCACCCATTTCTCTTCTAGTTTCTGCTTCACATTCTCTAAACAACCATTGAATTTCGCTTCAAATTAATATCAGCGACATTGTAAAAAGGATGAATATGATAATAATTCATACCTCAACAATGGTTGTGCTGTGGACTATCACTAACACATAATGAAACGCTTGAGTCCACTCCAATTGTGAGAGTTTGAATGATTCTCCGTTTCCATTAGGAACCCCTCTCGAAACAAGGATTGATGCATTTTCATCGACTGAACTTTTTGGCTCAACCGCGACTCGCTTTGGTCGATTGTATCTGGTCTCAACATCATCATTAAAATACAATGATGAAAAGTTGAACAACTCTTCGGTCAGCCAACCTTCAGCAATTGAACCTTCAGGATGTGCTCTATTGCCAACAAAGTTTTCAATTTACCAAGTACCTAAATAGAGGAATCTTGTCAAGCACACTCTTAATTAGCAACAATGACAAAGAGTGTAGACCAACAATAAATTACCTTTCAATTGGGTACATCCAGCGATATTGAACTGGTCCTCACGTCGAACTTCATCAACTAGGTGCAAAACTAGATGCACCATGACCGTGAAAAAGGCGGTGGAAAAATCATCTCCATATGGCATAAAGCTATGACAAACTATCTTGGAGCTTGTTCAAGCTCTATTATATTGACCACGGGAGAGCAAAGTTCCTTAAAAACAAGAGCCGACTTCGACTAGAACCCTTGCTACTGAGACGGGTAAGACATTGCGTATCGCAAGAGGTAACAAATCATGTAATAGCATATGCGAATCATGACTCTTCAACCCTAGCATCTTACGATTCTTCAGGTCCACACATCTTGCGATATTGCTAGCATATCCATCTGGAAATGACATTTCTTTAAGGGACTTTAGGACAACTTCAATTTTCCTCTTATCCAAAGTGAATGAGGCAGCAGGACAGGTTTTACCATCCTCCAAAGGCCACAATTGACTTCTAATCTTCATTTCTTTCATGTCCGATCGAAGCAGCTAAGTGGTCTTTTCTTTTGTTCTTGTCATTGATCAATGTGAACAAAATATTGTCGCATACATTTTTCTCGATGTGCATCACATCGAGATTGTGACGCAACAAATTGAATTCCCAGTAAGGAAGGTTGAAGAAGATACTTTTTTCCTCCACTGCGGTGCTGGTCCTGATTCTTTTGGTTGTGTCTTCCCGAATGTAATATCAATATTTGCCACTTGTCCCATAATATCAGTCCCAGTCAACACCCTCGGTGGATTCCTTTGTCGACTTTCCCATTGAATTTCGACTTTTGTGATCGAAAAACCGATGATTATTGGCAAAAACCTCCGACTACTCATGAAACATGGTTTATTACCCGAAGCTTTGAGTCGAAGTGGTTCTAATCATATACATACATGTCGGACACGATAGTGCAGTGTGTGTATTCCATCCTGATAAGTTACACAAACCAGGATAATCACTAATGGTCCAGATCAATGCTGCTCTCAATGTGAAAGTTTCTTTCTTCACCGAATCATAAGCTTCAACTCCAATCCACAATGTTTGCAACTCTTCAATTAGTGGTTGCAAAAAGACATCTAGGTCATTTCCAGGCATCTTAGGACCAGGAACAATGCCAGATAACATAAGGCCTGTCTGCTTCATACACAACCAAGGTGGAGTGTTATATGGTATTAGCACAAACGGCAAGTGCTATGACTTATGTCATGGTTCCAAATGGATTGAAACCGTCAGTTGCAAGCCCAAGTCTCACATTTCGGGGATCAGCCGCAAAATCAGGGTACTTGGCGCTAAAACTTTTCCATGCATCTGCGTCTCTAGGATGTCTACCCATACCATCATCAGTTCTAGTTTCTGTCGCATGCCAGGTCATATCTTCTGCAGTGTAAGGACACATGTACAACCTCTTCAACCGAGGTATTAAGGGAAAATACCGAAATATTTTTTCAGGTAGAGGCTTTGATTTTTTCTCACCCGCACTGTTTCCTTCATCCTTGAATCGAGCAACCCCACACACTCGACATTCCTTCGCTTCACTATCTTCTCCAGTGTACAATATGCAATCATTCTTACATGCATTCAATCTTGTTTATAGGACAACCAAGACTCTTAATTGTCTTCTTCGCTTCATAATTGGATGAAGGGATTTTGGCCGTAGGAAAAAGCCTTGCGAAGCAACTCCAGTATCTTCGACATTGCTTTATCACTGATCTTGTGTAAAGACTTAATGTGGTATAAGTTGATCATGAACGACAACTTTGTGAAACTGGTACAACCATCATACAATGGTACTTCACCATCCCGCAAAGCTCTGAAAAACTCATCATCTGGTTGCATGTTGGGTATATCTGGCATTGGTTCATCACCCGTTTGAGGCACTTGATCATCCGATGGACGGTGTTCAAATGCATCATTCACCATGTTCTGAAACAAGTCTGACTCAGATATTGGTATATCCTCAACCAGTAATGGAGGAATTGGTTCTTCATGAGCGACTGGTTCAGGTTCAACCATGGCAGTGAAGGCACCAAAATCTGTGATTAACTCTCCATGTAAATTCCATACATCGTATGACGAGGGAAACGCCCTTTGCTAGAAAATGTGATTAACTTCGTTCCGTGCATCAACTTCTTGAAGTTGCATTTCGGACAAGGACAGAGTATATTCACTCCATCTACTGCATTGGAGATTGCAAAGTCGAGGAGATTGTTGAACGCCAGCGTAATACTCATGAGTATGTCGCGGCTTTCGAATCCAAGACTTGTCCATCTATATATTAAGTGTTAATTAGTATCGATTTGTTTACTAGTCATGATAAAATGTACAAAATAATAATAGTCTATATAACTTAGCTTTAAGCTAAGTTTTCCTAATTATATTTAAATACTAAAATATTATATTTACCCAACTTAATTTGACATAAGTTGCTAAATATATTTCGTATAAAATATTAATATCGTTTATTCATTAAATATTTTGTTAAGGTTGGCATATGCTAAATAGTAACTACTTAGTAGATATTTACATGCATACTTTTTGGACAAATTTACATGGTTAAACTCCTTCAAGTGCATAATCAATTACATGCATAAAATTTTTATTAAATTTGTATATTGATGAATATTTTGTTAAGTTTGCATATAAATGCTTAGTAGGTATTTACATGCGTATTTTATAAACAAATTTACATGCTCAAAATCATAACTCTTTAAGCATAATCAATTACATGCATATATTTTGTACACATACATTAATTAATAATAAACATATATTTTTGTGTTAAAATTCATAAATTTTAGTTCTAATATACAAGTAGATAAAAATTGTAGTTCAAATTGTGCATATTCAGTTTATATAGTAATTAGATTTATATATTCTTTATATTAAAATCAAATTCTATCTATCATCAAGTTGCATGCATATCAAACCTTTTACATAATCATGTTCAGGACTTGAAACTAATTTTACTTAAAGTAGCGTACCTGGAAATTGATGATAACTCGGATAATGAGTCGAGGAAATATAGCGGCAAAGAACCAACAACCGAAACTTTGCTACAAACAGATTGAGATCAAAATAAGTTAAAACAATGAATATAATTCAACGAGATCATACACAATCATAAACCCAAATGTTAGTTAAGTATTAGAAAGTGAAACCCAACATTAATAAAGTAGAATCTTTGGACTGATTCTGGGGAATGAGAGAGTAAACACCGATTATGGGTGAACAGCTGCGTCCTGGAAAAAAAAATAAAGTGTCATGCAACAAATTACTGGGTGAAACTCGTTCGGTTCGAGAATCTGAAATGACTAGAACTCAGAAAATCAGAAGACAACATGACTGTAATCCGTTTCGACGAGCAAAGATGAACCCTAATCCAGGAATTGAACAAGGAAGAGAGTAATCCGTTTTACTGACTGAAATCAGGAATCTGTTGGCTTGAAATCCGTAACACTAAATCCGTTTCGACAAACAAACAACAGCGGACGTTCAAATTAGAAGAGACATGAAGAAGTATATGAAATTGAACAAGGAAGAGAGTTTAGATAATTGTTTCGTTACCTTAGAAACTTCAAATCCGCGCGTAGAATTCAGAGAAAGGAAGAAGAGAAGAGAGAAGGAGAAAGGAAAAAATGACAGGGGAGCAGTGTTTGGGGTAGTCATTTTGTGGATTTAGTGGCAGGCAGTGCTGCTAGTGGCAGGCGGCCTGCCACTAACAGCTGTGGCAGGTGTTGTTAGTGGCAGGCGCGCCTGCGAGTAACAGGTGGCAGGCTGATGTTACTCGCAGGCGCGCCTGCCACTAACAGCTGGCAGGCTGTTGTTAGTGGCAGGCGCGCCTGCGAGTAACTGATGGCAGGCTGCTGTTACTCGCAGGCTGCCTGCCACTAACAGCTGGCAGGCCTGCTGTTACTCGCAGCCCACAAGGCTGCCTGCCACTAAGCCCACCCCGCCTGCCACTAGCTTAGTGGCAGGCAGCCCGGTCGCCTGCGAGTAAATCGCCTTTCTGTTGTAGTGTTATTTGGCTGCGTTTGTGTTCATTCTCGTTCAGATTATTGTGTTTGCCATTTGAGATCATATTTTACGTCATTCTCCAAGTTGTGATAGTCTTGCCACGATTAGGGTACATTATGCTATAATGTTGACTTTCTGAATGTCAGTTTGACTCTTTGAACTCTGGTTGTGCTTATCCGATTTGGCTTGTTCCTAAGCATGTATTTTACTGTCTATGATTACCGGTTACTCCGCTTTGCTTACCCCACTAGGTTTTCCTCATTTCTTTGTGAAATTGAGTTTTTCTACTAAGTGTGGGGTAGGGTTTAAGTTTGACTAATCTGGTTTCATTCTGTTTTTAGGAACACCACTTATGAGCGCAGGACTAAGGCGCGACTTGATGGCGCCTCGAGCTCCGGAGCTGCCGCCCCCGTCACACCTGCCATTCTGGGTCCTCCACCCGCATTACCCCGCCGGGCTGGATACCATCGCACTATCGCCCGTTCTACCTGACTTCTACTTCGAGTGCTTTTTCAGAAGATCGAGCACATTCAGGGAGCTGACGTGTGCCTTCTTTCCATGGAGTCCCTGAATGAGCACGACGGGACTACTACCGGAACGTGCATGACGCCCTAGCACCAGTCGGTCTCCTAGAGCTGACCACCATAGCTGCCGATTTCCCAGACATTGCTCTCCAGGAGTTCTGGGCGACCTTTGATCGGATGAGCACAAGAGGAAGCAGCGCCAGAAGGGTGTGACCTTCTATCTTGGTGGGGTGTACAGGCAGCTCACCTACGATGAGTTTGCTGCTCATCTTGCATCCCCTACGGCATTATCACGATCATCACCTAGGCTGGGGCGACGATGATGACGACGAGGAGTACCACGCGCTCTGGAGCCACATGACTGGAGTGCCTGGGCGATCGCCTTGGGGAGCACAACTCAGTTAAGTCGCTCTCTCACCCTCTCTTTAAATTTATTCATGTGGTTTGCGTAGATCGCTTTTATATGTTCCAGATAAGGATCGCCACATATCCTCAAGGAGGAGCTTATGCTTCTCCGAGCATCCGAGAGAGCTACCCTCTCCATCCCGGCTGGGTGCTGGCAGCATCTTCTGCCAGAAGACCAGGAGGAGGACGCCACCTCGTAGACTCCTGGGGTAACTTCATAGGTCAGCTCATCATCTCCTTCGGCATCAGCCATGAATATGGACAGAACATTCCACGACGCCACGTTAGGACCGTTGGAGGAGACTTAGCGGTTGAGTACGACTTAGAACTCGACCTCAGTCCCCATGTAGCAGCAGATCCTCCACTCCAGCCTGTGGTCGAGTCGGAGGAAGAGGATGACACTGAGCAGCAGCAGCCCCAGCCGCCGCCAGAATTCCAAGATTATATACCCTCGCCACATCACCAGGCGTTGTATACTCACCAGTCGCCGCCACACATTCCCGATCCATACCAGGCGCCTCGCCCTCAGCCCCGACCGCACCCCGCGGACGTGGGTGAGCTGTACGAGCGACTACAGGAGTGGCGCATCACCGACAACACCACTCAAGAGGCGAGATGGACTATTATGCAGCAGCATATGCGCCGCGCCGACAGGCGGTATGAGGCACAGCTGGCGTGGCAACGTCAGCTCGGCGAGCACCTCCACTTTCCACCCCCGACACCCCTGACCAGCCATGATCAGGTGGTGTCATTTTCCTTGTCCTTTCTTTTTATTTATTCTTTTCGATTTTGGTCCAACTTTTTTCTGTGTGGATCCGGGGCACTTGTCCCGGTTTCCTTTTTATGTTTTATTTGTTTTGTTTTGTAGGCAGTAGGGAGATTCCCTTTGCTTCGCTTGGGTAGATTCCCTCCGCTCCGAGGACCCGTGCTCATCCCCTACGCCAATCATCTTGGTCCAGGTTCTTCTACTTCACTCTGAACTCTAATTTTAGTCCTGTGAGGACACAGTCCGATTTAAGTGTGGGGTAGGATGCTAGAGAACCTTGCATGAACTTGATTGCCCTTGATTGTGTTTTATGTGTGCCTCGTGAATCCATTCCAGTCTCTTTAGCATTAGAATGGCCCAGTTCTTGATTTTTGATGTAAAGTTGTTGTTCAAACCTTCATAATGATGCTTAGACTGCTTGACCTAGAACTTGAGAACCAACTTGTATACTTTGATGCTAAATTGCCTGGTCAGAACAGAATTTTTAAATCACACTTGTAGTTTGTAGCCTTGATTGCATGAAAATGACTGAATCCGACTAGCAAACCAACTGTGAGCTTTTGATCCATTGCACGTAACTTGCAATTTAAATTCTTTCTGAGTGGTTTTCTGTTTGCCTGAATGAGTTAGAATTTGCATGAGACCTACTCGAGACCACACGATGACACGAGTTCTAGAAGGATAGGGGCACCTAGATTCAGCTACTAAGCCAGATAGCCTACCAAACGATAAATCCACTAGGTTTAGACCCTTGAGCTTGGCCTGTTCTTTCGGTTCGATAATACATTACAGCCATTTCCCATTTCTTTCATTCCCCGTTGATCCCCTTGTGGTTGTAGTTCTAGATTGACCTACCGGAAGTCGGTTTGTGGTAACCTGCCTATAGCCATTAAACAGGTGGTCTTAGCTAATATGTCCAGACGTGTAAATCCCTCTAGCAACTAAAAGAAAAATCGGCACAAAAGAAAAAAAAAGTAAAGTAAGAAAAGAAAGAAAATTTCGAAAAAAAAACAGAGAAAAGTGAAAAGAAAAGAAAAAATCAGAAAAATTTCAAAGTTTTAGTTCAATAAAACGTTCTTCTCCCTACAAATGGAAGAACGAAGTCAAAAGAAAAGTTCAAAAGAAAGAAAAAAAGAAAAAATCGTGTAAAGAAAAAGAATAAGTGCTAGGTTGCTTGAGGGTATCATAGGACGAGCGTTCATCATTCCACCGTGTTTGGTTAGACAGTAGGAAGCCATAGATTAGATTCGAGGGAAGTTAGTCGAAAGCTACACCGCACAAAGCCATCATCATTTATTCCCATCATCCATCTCATTATAAACCCAATTAGTGTAGAATTCATTACGGTCCTAGCAGGGAAGTCTTTCTTGACTAGATACTCGTGTTGTCACAGTGGTGGAGATGTGGTCGAAACGTAAACCTATGACAGAATTCGGTAACAGAAAATGATCGAGAGCAGAAACACGTCCTTAAACACAGAGAGTGAGAGTCCCCATTGCGCTATATATATCCTGTGTGAGGAGTCTGGTCGGTCAGGTCAAATTCGTGCATAATTGGTTGCTAATTACTTGTCGTGTGCAGTTTATTAGTGAGACCAGGTAGTTTGGCTGATCTGTATGCATGTTAGGTTTCTTGTTCAATGACCGATCTGTCTAATAATTCATTGTGTTTGATTGAGCTCCAATTTAATCGATCTTATCATTTATGAACATGAGCGTTTCTATTCAGTTTGCTTGAGGACAAGCAAAAGCTTAAGTGTGGGGTATTTGATGACACTCAATTTGACGTGATTATCAGCTCATTTAAGCGACATTTCTTTGCTTAAGACATGGTTTTTAGGGTGGAATAACGAATATTCAATCGATTGCCCTATCTCGTGCCATTTGTGTTACCTTGGCCCGTTTCGGGTCTATTTGATGGTTTTCTAGTGTTTTTATGTTAGCACAGGTTTTTGCCATCGAATAAGTAACCAAGGACGTGTCTAAGACGTTGGAATTTTGAAGGATTGCACCGGGATCGATCAAAGGAGCCAACCAAGTTCAAACAAATCCCTGCCCGGTTTACAAAGGAATTTTTGCCGAAAATACCCTTGTATTTTTGGCGAAAATATCATCACAAAATCGGCTGTTGGCAACTGAAGGAATTTTCGGCGAAAGAAGGAAGTTTTCGAACCGAGAAGAAAGTTCAGGAGAATCAGCCGGCGGACTTCCATTTACAAGCAAATTTTTGGCGAAAATAGTTCATTATTTTCGGCGAAAATCCTAGAAGAAATCGGCTAGGCTAGGTTAAGTATAAATACTTAACCGGCGGCCCATTAGAGGAGGATCATAATTTTACATCAGAATATTTTTCGAATCAGAATCCTACGATTTTCTCTGAAGTTCTGGAGCGAAGAGTTAGAGTTCGAGGAGCCGGAAAGAGATCGTGACGCCATCCCTTTCATCTCGGAGAACCGGAGCTAGGAGTGTAGTTTACTGAAGATGAACTCTTTCTTTGTCTTTGTTTCTTTTGTGATAAACATGAGTAGCTAAACTCGTTAGAGCTTAGACTAGATGAACCCTAAGTGACCCAGGGCTTTAAAGCGGTCACGGATCGGCGGTGATTAGATTCGAAATTCAATCAGTTCTCTTTCATGTTTGATTTGTTCTTCATTGTTCATGTTTCTTGTCTGGATTGATCACCTAGATTAGATTCTTGTTAAGCTAAGGATAGAAGCGAACGCTCGCCTTACTTTAGAACATCGAATTGAACAATTAACCTTATAATTGGAGTGTGCCTTTCGTAGGAACCGTTAGGGTTAATCCACTGCAAGAGTAACTCATTAATCATTAGTAATTGCACCAGTTAATTAAGTCGTTGCGAGAGGCGACCGTACCCGGGCGGCTAGTTAATCTTGGTAGTTAGAACGGATAGAGCGAACGTTCGCCGGTCTTAAACCTAAGGGTAAGGAGTTATGGTGGTGTCTTAGTAATTGATTGAATGAGAATCGAAATCTGCTGATCTGTTGATTGCCAATGCTCTGGGGAACGAAGGGGGATTCAAAGTCTAAGTTCGTTTGTCATCTCTATTTTTAAACCCTAATTTCCAATCTGCTTTAGTTTAATTTGTTTTAATTTCTCTGCATTTCTTAGAATTAGAAGTCGTGGAACTCACACCACGCACAACTTGTTTGCATTCGAGTATTTTGCCAGTTTTTAAGTAGTCAATCTTAGAAGACCCCTGGAATACGATCTGCTTAGCTCTTTTTAGCTTTGTAGTATTTGATCACTGTTCTGCAGCCGCATGAAGCTTACACGCGGTAACTCACGGTGCATTTAGCTTACACGGCATGTAAGCTCCAAAACGCAGCGTTTTGAGCTGTGCAGCACTCCGACTTGTTTCGATCATTCCCGCTCCGTTTGAACTCCGATTTGGTCTCCGTTTGAAGGCTGGACTCGTGAGAGAGTCCTCTATAATGTGGTAACGTGGGGCTCAACATAAAAGCTCACAAAAAGGGTAAAAATAGCCGAGAAATGGACAATGTACGCACTAGGAGTCGATAATCACAAAGTTGTAACAAATGCACCAAATACTCATCAAAATGGCATCAAAGGGTATGAAATGTTGCTTAAATGGGGCTGATAATCACGTCAAATCGAGTGTCATCAATGTCCACTTTGATTACATTGATTTCCCCCTTGGTTCCCTTGACCTTGGTGACCTCCTAGAGTCCATTGACTACCTTGGTTTTGGTTACTTCCTTGAGACCATTGGTTGCCTTGATACCCTCTATAACCTTAGAATCCTCCTTGATTTCCTTGGTTGTAACCCTTGTTGTAACCACTACCTTGACTCCCTTGGCCTTGGTACCCTTGGTTAGACTTGTTGTATCCACCACCTTAGTTCCAAGGTCGGTTATAGTTACCTTGGGTGTTGAAATTACCATGGAATCCTTGACCTTGTGCGAAGCTTACCTCCTCATTGTGATCGCCTTGGCCAAGCTCAGGAGTGGCGGAAGGGCAAGCACTGATGTCGTGACCCTGACCCCCACAACATTCACAACAATATATTGAAGCCACTGGGGGATTACCCACATGAGATGATGGAACCTTAGAGGGATGCTTAGGCATACTGAGGTTACTTACCTGAGATGCCATAGCATCAATCTTCGACATGAGGGGCGCAAACATAGGGTCGCCTTCATCTCGGTGCCCCGGTAACTTAGGCTTCTTCCCATAGCTAGACGAATCCTTTGGTGCATCAACACTTATAGCTCTAGAGTCGTAGTGAGTGTCGCTCCCATACTTGGACCTTGGAGGTTGTTGTCGAGACCAACTCCTCGTCTTGTTGGCCATCTCCGCAAAGAGTTCTAGAGCATCTTCAAGAGTGAGCATCCTTAGATCACCTCCGGCGGCTTGGTTGATCATCCTTGTATTCTCAAAATCAAGGACCTAGCAAAGATATCCGCCAAACTCCATTCGGCGAAGTTGTGATGAGGACAAGACCGAAGAAGGGCTTGGAACCTATTCCAAGTCTCATGGAAGAGCTCTCCCTTGTGTTGTGTGAAGTGGTTGATACGATCTCGGATTACATCTGTCATATAAGGGGGAAAGAACTCCTCGAGGAAGGCTTCGGCTAGTCCCTCCCATGTAGTGAATGTTCTACTAGGTTGGTTCTCCAACCAAGACTTGGCTCTACCTTTGAGGGAGAAGGAAAGAGTCGGAGTCGCACACAATCCGGGTGAACTTGATCGTTCTTCACCGTATCGCATATCTCTAGAAAGTCCTTCAAGTGTCTAGATGGGCACTCTCCATCTATACCGTTGAACACCACTTCGTTCTGCACCATCTGAGTCATATTAGGATTCAACTCGAAGTTTCTTGTATTTACCGGTCTTCGCATGATGCTCGAGGCTGCCCCTTCGAGGGTTGGGCGAGCATAATCAGCTAGTGTGCACCTCGCACCTCTTTGCGATTGATCATCTTCATTAGTGTGATGTGAATTTTCCGAATGGTTATCCTCGTCCTCGTGGTGAGACATAGTGTGGT
Source organism: Linum lewisii (assembly GCA_034768395.1). Taxonomy (NCBI): domain Eukaryota; kingdom Viridiplantae; phylum Streptophyta; class Magnoliopsida; order Malpighiales; family Linaceae; genus Linum; species Linum lewisii. The sequence continues at coordinate 30,251,417 of CM068303.1, read as the reverse complement.
GTGAGATGCGGTCAGCTTCTTGTTCTTCAACTATAAAAGGTGGGGGAGTAGTCCGTGGTTCGAGCACTTGTTCTAGTCCTTGGAGTCGTGCTTGAAGACGAGCTGAACGCCTCATGCACTAACACCAATCTCCTGCAAACAAGCACAACGAACACACCCGAGTAATACAACGATGCGGGATAACAAACTAAGCAAAGAGTAACAAGGAAGCTAAAAGGAAAATAGAAGGAAGTGTAAAGATCGGTTCACTAATAATTGCTTTCTTAGGAATGAGTGGTCCCCGGCAACGGCGCCAAAAACTTGATAAGAATTTTACCAAGGTCGTATTCCACGAGGTCCTCTCATAAGCTAATACTCACAAAGTTCATGAACGGTCTAAGATGTTGCAGTTTTAGCGGTATCAAATAACTAACCTACCGAAGTAGACTATATCGTATTCCACGGGTTTCTACTAATCGACTACTCAAAGAAGCTGGCAAATTACTCAGGTTTAAACACTTAGTGCGTGGTGTGAGTTCCACGACTTCTAATCTAATGAACAAAGGAAAATAAAAGGCAGAAATATTAAAAGGTTGACTAACGAGAAGATAGACGAGCTTAGATTTCGAATCCCCCTTAGAACACCAGAGCAGTGGCAATCAACAGATCAGCGGTTTTCAATTCTAATTCAATCGTTTCTATACACCACCATAACTCCTTACCCTTAGGTTTAAGACTGGCGAACGTTCGCTCTATCCGATCTAACTACCAAGATTAACTAGCCGCCCGGGTACGGTCGCCTCTCGCAACGACTTAATTAACTGGTGCAATTACTAATGATTTATGAGTTACTCTTGAAGCGGATTAACCCTAATCGGTTCCTACGAAAGGAACACTCCAATTATAAGGTTAACTGGTTGAATTGATGTTTTAAAGAGAGGCGAGCGTTCGCTTCTATCCTCAGCTTAACAAGAATCTAAACTAGGTGATCAAGGAAGACAAGTTTAAGCGCCAAAGCAGGGAACCGTCTAGCGACTAACCCTAGCTTGCAAAAACCTAATCTAGGCGACCAACCAGAAAAGAAAAATAAACAATCAAGAACAAAACAACCATGCAAAGAGAAACTGATTGAACTTCGAATCTAATTACCGCCAATCCGTGACCGCTTTAAAGCCCTGGGTCACTTAGGGTTCATCTAATCTAAGCTCTACGAGTTCAGTTACTCATAACGATGACAGCAGAATCAAAAGCAACAAAGGAAATCATCATACAGAGGAAGAACAGATGAGAGCTGAAAAACCTAATTCTGACGACTCCGGCGAAGCTTCGATCTCCTGGATCTTCAACTTTATGCTCTGAGCTCTCCGAGGCGGAAGGATGGCGTCACGATCTCTCCACGGATCTTCGAACTCTCTAAACTCTCTCTATCGACCCTAAAGTCGGCTGACTCTCAAAAGTCTGATTTGTGAAAAATATGAATAATGATTTGAATGATATTCTTTTGGCCGCCGGTTTAAGTATTTATACTTAAACCCTAAGTAGCCGGATTTGTGAAGGAATTTTCGCCAAAAACCTAAGGGAATTTTCGCCGAAAATTCCTTTGTAAATTGCTGCTTCCGTCGGCTGATTTCTTCATAACTTTTCGGCGAAAACTTTATAGTATTTTCGCCGAAGACTTCAGTGTAATTCAGCTCATTCCGCCTGTGGGTTTCTGAAGGTATTTTCGCCAAAAACTTCATAGTGTTTTCGCGAAAACATTGTGCTGGGCAGTTGGATCTTTGGTTCTGACTCTGGTTTGATTTCTGGTTCAATTCTGGTTCACTCCTTGAGGTCTTGAACACGTCCGTGGCTACATAAATGATAGCAAAAACCTGTGCTTTCACAAAAACACTAGAAAACCATCAAATAGACCCAAAAAGGGCCAAAGTAACCAAATCGGTAGGAAATAGGGTAGTTGAGTGAATATTCGCTATTTTACCCCTAAAACCACGTTTCAAGCAAGAGAATGTCGCTTAAATGAGGCTGATAATCACGTCAAATCGAGTGTCATCAGTCTAAACATTTAAAATTGAGTTTTGGTTTTGAAAGAGAACAATCAAAAGCATAAACAATCAAGGAAAAACTAACAAGTGAAATTGAGGATCAAACAAGAGAGAAGGGAATTTAGCTTAGCAAGGGGTTTCTTCAAGCTCAAGGTTCATGAAAGCTGGATTGAATCTCAAGCAACGATGTGTAAACTAATGACCATGCAATTCACTCAAGTAGAATCAACGAACTCTCGCACAATTGACTCTCTACTCCTAGACCAAATGCACCATGCTCTCGCTATGTGAACAAAGGTAATGGAGTGTTTTAACTAGCTCAATGAAATGCTCAACACTTGATTTCTATGCTAACATTCATCTAACACAAGGTAAATGATGCAAGACACTCTCATGTCAATCATATAACACTAGTCTAGCAATCAAAAGGGTCTCTCAACCTTCAAATGAAAGAAAACCAAATGCACACCAAGTGTTTGATAAAATGACAACAAGGAAAACAAGCTCAAAATGGTTGCAATTGTATAATCCAATCTCTCAAATCATCCAATTACAATCCTACAACCTTAGATCAACATCAATCAATCATTCTCATGTATTGAAAGACATAAACAATACCAAAAGAACAATCAAGCTCTAATGGCTACAAAGCACAAGGTCTAGGATCATAATCTTACACAAATGGCTAAGAGAAACTCAATCCATACAATCAATCACCTATCCTAGCTTGATCCATCCCCCACTAAACCAAACCTAAGCTTAGCCTAGCATAACCATGGAAGAAACCTGAAATTGAGTAGAGGAGACCATCCTTGCTTCCATGGAGGATCTTCCTACTTGGCTCTTCAAGCTCCAATCCAAGCTATGGAGGACTTCACTTAGATCCTTGATCTTCAAGTTGATCAACAAGGGAGAGAGGATGGTGTTTGGTTGAGAAAAGAGGGATGATCGGCAATTGAGTTCAGAGAGAGAGTGAGACGGACGAGTGTATTAAAAATAGAATGAATCGCTTTAATTTTCATCTGATGCCGCTTTAAATAGCACGCTGGAATTGCTTGAAATTTTCGGCGAAAATTCTACAAGATTTTCGCCGAAAATGTCTTTGAAAAACACCGAGTGGTTTGACTTTTCTTCACAGATTTTCGGCGAAAACTCTGAAAGTTTTCGACCGAAAATTTCTTCATAAATCAAACGTCCGCCTCCTGTTTGCAAGTGACCGAGAGTTCTCGGCGAGAACTTAGAGTTCTCGCCGAAAACTTAAGTATGAATGCTGGAATTTTTCTCAATCTTGCATCGGCCATAACTCCTCCGTCCTAGCTCCGATTGACCTTCCGTTTGATCCTACGTGCTCCTTGTCACTAGTACTACGACGCCAAGACCTGAAAATACCAAGAAAACAACTCCAATAGACATATAATTGGCCTCAAAGTGGCACCCGGACAACAAGATAGCACTTTGCATAAAACTTCAATAAAAGCATATAAATCATAGCAAAATGAGATCAAACATGGGAGATCCTTAGGCTAATCAAAGGCTTAAAATGCACCAAATAAGGTCACATCAACTTAAGACTTAAAAAGGAAATTATCTTCATCTTCTACATAGGGAATGAAAGGGAAAGAAAGGCAGATCTAATTTTGTTCTTCATAACTGATAAAGAAGGTAAGCCATGTCTCTAATCTATTTTTTATGCTTCCGATTTGCTCATTTCATGTGGTTATAAAGGGCAATCCTAAATCTCACCCTCTTTTCTCACCCTTATTCTATCAAACTAAATAAAAAAACCTTTTGTTTCTGGTTTGAAGTATGGCTACGAATCGGCCATCTTGTGGGTGTAGTCAAATCACTACAAGAAAATCCATCTTTTTGTCGCGGATAAAGTTCAGGTTTGTTGCGGATATAACCGCGACAACTGACATCAGTCGCGGATGCAGCTTCCGCGACTAAACCTGCCCATACAACCAGAGCTTGTCGCGGAAAGGGATATCCGCGACAAAATAGTTTCCTCGCGGATAGTTTGACGCGGATAATACCGCAACAACCTTTCTCGACTCGGCCAGTGGTTCGGCCGAAAATTTCATTTTGATTTATGGTTCGGAAGGATAAAATATCCGCGACGACCCTTGCATATCCGCGACAAACATTATGCCTGCATATTAAAAACTCAAACCACACTTTGGGTTTCACTCCTCCATTCACCATTATACCTAAGATGAACCAATTCACACACCAAAAATCAAACCACACTGGCGAGTTCTAAACATAACTTGAAATAGTGATATGATTTATTACATACATAGACACTCACCTGTAGGCTGTAGTACTGTCCAGGAACTTCCCAAACAATTTCAGCGAGTTGCTTGTACAGCTCCCTCAGCTTACCAATTTGAACCTTTGTCTCTTCCAAAATTTCTACAAATGAACAAGCCAGCAGAATAATTAGGGTTTCAAGATCTGACAGGAAGCTAAAATTTCCCCAATTTCAATACCTTGAACAGGGCAAGACTGATGAACGCGGAGGAGACTAGCTTACATTCTCCGAGTAGTGGACTCAATATCCATCACCACATCTTGATCCTATAGCGCAAGGAGCCAGATTCTTCCAGCTGAGTGCGGAAACCCTTGAACTGGTTCTCAAGGGAGGAGAAAGAGTTGAGAGAATCATCTCCGCGCCCGGTCAGTCCATGGAGGCAGAGAAGCAGAAGGAGCGGCACGGTAGTGGTGATTGTGGAACTGAGAGCGCGAGAAAAGGGGATTCGTTTTAGGGTTTAAGGAAGAGGAAGAGAAAACTTTAATGGAGGATGGAAAATTTCGACTGTGAGGAAGAGAGAAAAGGGTTTGTCGCGGATAAATTACTACATCAGCGACAAATATAGGTTCGATTCAGGTTTGGTTCGTTTTCAGTTCAGGTTTGGTTTGATTTATACGGTACAAGCTTAGTTTTGTCAGGGTTTGTCACGGATAATGGTTAAATAACCCGCGACGAGTTTGTCGCGGATAAATTAGTCGCGGATAATTATTAAACAAACGCGACGGGTTAGTCGCGGATAGCTTTTTCGCGGATATTATATTTTATCCGCGACAAACTTAGTCGCGGATGCTATCCGCGACAAAAAGACGGATTCTTGTAGTGAATGGTTGTTATTCGAACATCTTGGATGGAGAGCAATCCTGGAAGACGCTTTTTTGGTTGCGGCATGAATAGGGTAAGTAATATAGTTGTGACTGACTGGTGTGTTGTATATGGTTTAATCATTTATGTGTGGCTAGGTTAATGGTTAATAAATGGTTGTGTTTCGTAGAGAGTTGGTGCGTGCAAATTTTTTCGGTGGGCAGATCCGAAACTTGATGAGCATGTCAAACAATTGTTGTCGGATTTTTTTAGAAGATTCACGATATAGAGCAAGTAACCCGTCGTCCCAACATTGGCGATCGATTCAACAAGCTTGGATATGTACTGATTAGCATATGTGTAATTCTTATTATAGTCATGCTAAGTAAGATGTACTTTTTATTAATCTTGGATATCCAACTTTAAGATGTAATCTTGAAATTCATAGTTCACAATTTTAGGTTTCTATTTGAATTTAGATTGAAGGTTTCATCGGTATATTCACTTCTCCCCTTGCAAATGCTTAGTTCAAGTCCTTTTAGAGATTTTTTATTGGACTGAAGTGAACACTTTATGCAACCATAAAAGGAAAAAAAATTGTACAAAGTCGTAACATAGAAGGTCTTATTTGCTTCTTTTCTCTGATAATAAGGCTGATAATACGTCTTAACATTGAAGTTCTTATAAGCTTATTGGTGCATCATCAACTTTCAGTAAATCAGCAGCTTTTAGGTGAAGCAGTCGTGGAAGATTACCAGGTGGCAAGAAAAGAGTAAATAAATGCATTCAAATTGACATATATTAATAAGTTGTTGTTGTCATAATCATTGATTACAAAACAGAGAACTAACACGAAGTTGTATCAACCGAAAGTAACCATAGACAACCATTTCCACACTAACAAAAGTTACAGCCTCTATCTTACAAAATACGAACAAGTAGTTAGTATCATTCCCTATAACATCACGTTGAGTTCCTGAGCTTGAGCACTTCCATCTGGCTGAACATTTGACCTGGTGGGGTAGTTTGAGAAGTACCTGATATAGAAATAAGATGAGTATTTAATATGCTCCTAAATAAGGTAAAGTTGTACGATAAATGGACAAATGTAAAGGGTTATCATATCCTGAGCGACTCCTGTTGCTTTCGATGTTGTTGCTTCTGGATGTGTGTCATGCCAAGTCCATTTGTGACCTAGTTGATGACACTTTGAGCATCTATTAATTGCCCCCTTCCTAGATACCTTGACAGTATATGCTCATTGTTTTTCCTGTCGTTCAATTGACTCTTCTGAACCCTTTCTCCTCGTAGTTTGCCTTCTTCCCTTTTTCATGCTCCCCACAATGTTGACATGAGGTGGTTTGATTGTGGGGCAATCAGTCTTCTGCCATGACTCCAAACCTACCATAGGGCTTATATGAACTCCATATGACTTCATGTAGTTTTCCACCCAGTACCACATATGCACATAATTCTCAGATCTATCCTGCATGAAAGCAAAGCAGCTAATAGCATGGCTGCACGGTATGTCGCTGAACTCCCACTTCCGACAAGTACAAGTCTGATTGTTAAGATCCACCACCATTTGTTTGTCCCGATGTCGTACATGAAATGTATTAGCTCCACTAGCAAGAGCAAAACACTGACAACTCTCTATCTTAGCAATATCTAACTTCTTCTAAAATCCCAGGACACAATAACCCCTTGAAGTTTTTTGTAGGAAATAACTTTTTTTCTGAAACCTCTCCATCAGTTGACAACGTAGAGTCTCAAAGAGGCTAATGATTGGCTTTGATCGGGATGAGAATATGCACCTATTCCAAGACTCATAATGGTTGTTTAATAACAAATTGGACTTGCAGAAAGTTTGGAAATATCATCTGCACCACTGAGATTTTTCCTTATCCTTCAACCAATTAAATGCTGCCAGCTTAAGTTTCTACAATTTTGTCTTCGTAAGTGGATCTAGTTACGGCCCAGGGATCATTTTTTGACAGCAAGAGTGGTACCTTCTTTTCTATTTCCACCAAGTGTCCTCTACATATTGCTCCACTGATGTTGAACGCAACAATGATGTTCCGCATGTGGTACTATATCTCTTACAACATTCCTCAAGCCCTGCATTAAAAACATTGCACCAAATTTAGGAAAAGGACTTCAGTTGATCAATCAGTATTAACCCCACATTAGTCACTGCAACTAAGTTCTAATTAATACCCTAAACTAATACACATTAATCATTATTAACCTACACATTGCTGCTACCCTAAACTATAAACTAATTGCTACAAATACAAATTGCTGCTACTACTAACTAAAATCCTAAACTACTAATAGTTTGCAATTAACCAAACAAACTAACTGCTACTGCTACAAACTATTAACTACCAACTAAAACCCTAAACTACTAACTGTTGCTACAATTAACCAAACAAACTAATTGCTATTGCTACAAACTGCTAACTGCCAACTGAAACCCTAAACTACTAACTGCTGCAACAATTAACAAAACAAACTAACTACTAAACTAATACAAATTGTTGCTACTACTAACTAAAACCCTAAATTACTAATTATTGTTGTTATTGACAAAATATAGAACTAATTGCTGCCCTAAACTACTAACCTACTGCTGCTAATAGTAAAACAGAGAACTAACTGCACTTACTTTTTGTTTGTCGGACATGATCATCCAATTCCCCGAGGACTCTTCATCTATGCCGACATCGTTAGTTAAATATAGAAACAATCACTTCTAGTTGTCCTCATTTTCAGTATTAACAGCTGCATAAGCGATCAGATAAACACCATCGATCATTGGCGTCTGGACCAACTACTGTTGATAACTTAACACTAACCTCTATTTTCAAAAAACAGCCGTCAATGCATATGATACGCCTGCAACCAGCTAGAAAGCCTTCTTTACATGCTCCTAAACAACAATACATTCTCTTGAAATGTCAAACTTCCATTGCTTCAACGAATATAGTGGATCTCACATTCGATTTCCTCACTTCTGCACAGTAGTCATACAATCTCGCATATTGGTCACTTGATTTACCACTTACTAACTCAACACCGTGTTTTCTCACTCTACCTACCTTGTCTCTGCCAATTTGGAGGTGAAGATCCTCATGAACTATTTGGATGATGGAATCTATACCCCAATACGAATCAATCAAGAACCGTAGCACATACTTCCTAGCTATGTACTTGTAATCCGCAAATTTGTTCTCAAAATCCATAATGCAGCCATCATGAACCAAATAACAGCTCTTTATTTCTACCCCTCTGATGACACTCGATTTGACGTGATTATCAGCCTCATTTAAGGACATTTCTTTGCTTAAGACATGGTTTTCAGGGTAGAATAACGAATATTCAATCGATTGCCCTATCTCGTGCCATTTGTGTTACCTTGGCCCGTTTCGGGTCATATTTATGGTTTTCTAGTGTTTTTGTGTTAGCACAGGTTTTGCCGTCAAATAAAGTAGCCATGGACGTGCCTAAGGCGTTGGAACCTCGAGGAATCAAACCGAAATCGATCCAAGGAGCCGATCAAGTCAAACCAAAAGTCTGCCCATTCACACTTACATTTTCGCCGAAAATGACCTATGGTCTTCGGCGAAAATAACATCACAAATCGACTGATGCCACTGGAAGGATATTTTCGGCGAAAACAATATGTTTTCGGACCGAGAACCTATTCGGCGAAAAGGACAGAAGAAGCAGCTGAGTGACCGGCCATTTACACAAGGATTTTCGTCGAAAATACCTTGTTATTTTCAGCGAAAATATCAGGCTGATCCGGCTAATTTAGGGTTAAGTATTTATACTTAACCCGGCGGCGATACCTGAAAATACAATCATAATTCAAAAAATACAACTTTTCGGATCAGAATCCTCTCAAGTTCTGGAGCGAAGAGTTAGAGTTCGAAGAGCCGGATAGAGATCGTGACGCCATCCCTTCCACCTCGACGAATCGGAGCTAGGAGTGTTATCTACCGAAGATCGAAGTCTGTCAGAGTCGTCTAAATTAGGTTTTTCAGATTCTTTTCTGTTCTTCCTCTGAATGATGAACTCTCTCTTTGTCTTTGTTTCTTGTGTAATAATCATGAGTAGCTAAACTCGTTAGAGCTTAGACTAGATGAACCCTAAGTGACCCAGGGCTTTAAAGCGGTCACGGATCGGCGGTGATTAGATTCGAAATTCAATCAGTTCTTTTTCATGTTTGATTCGTTCTTCATTGTTCATGTTTCTTGTCTGGATTGATCACCTAGATTAGATTCTGGTTAAGCTAAGGATAGAAGCGAACGCTCGCCTTACTTTAGAACATCGAATTGAACAATTAACCTTATAATTGGAGTGTGCCTTTTGTAGGAACCGGTTAGGGTTAATTCACTGCAAGAGTAACTCATTAATCATTAGTAATTACACCAGTTAATTAAGTCGTTGCGAGAGGTGACCGTACCCGGGCGGCTAGTTAATCTTGGTAGTTAGAACGGATAGAGCGAACGTTCGCCGGTCTTAAACCTAAGGGTAAGGAGTTATGGTGGTGTCTTAGTAATTGATTGAATGAGAATCAAAATCCGCTGATCTGTTGATTGCCAATGCTCTGGGGAACGAAGGGGGATTCAAAGTCTAAGTTCGTCTGTCATCCTTGTTTTCAAACCCTAATTTCCAATCTGCTTTAGTTTAATTTCTTTTAATTTCTCTGCTTTTCTTAGAGTTAGAAGTCGTGGAACTCACACCACGCACATCTTGTTTACTTTCGAGTATTTTGCCAGTTTTGAAGTAGTCAGTCTTAGAAGACCCCTGGAATACGATCTACCCTAGCTCTGTTAGCTTTGTTAGTTATTTGTTTGAACGCATCACAACGACTGCGGTTCATCAAATTGGCGCCGTTGCCGGGGACTTCTTTTGATTGTTCGAAAGAAGAACTGGCAATATATTCTTCTACTTTCCATCTTTCATTTTTCCATCCACTTCGATTTTACACTGGTTTTGTTTGTCTTTGTTATCTGTAGGTTTACAGGTGTATGCCTCACCGTCCTTGGTCTCGCTCTCAAACCGAACGGCTAAGAGTGCAGAGAGACCAGGCAGTTCTGCTACACCTCTACGATCACAGATTCTGAAGAAAGGCAGATCCAATCCATTCATCACTCCGATCAAGATCGAGGAACCGAAGGAGAGTTCCTCATCTCCATCTTCACCTGTACCGTCATCTTCATCCGCTTCATACACCGAGTCGCTCTCACCCCCTCCATCTCCTACCATGGACGATAGATTACCACCACCACCACCAAATGGCGATCAACCGCCGCCGCCACCACCTGCACAGAAGAGTCTAGCAGACTATAACAAGCCGAGCGCGACTAGCGTTCGATCTGCCATTGCCGTTCCGCGCATTGAAGGAGATCCTGACTATGAGATCAAGATTCCATTCTTGACGATGATCTCTAGGGATTTATAGTTTGAAGGCAGGCCCCTAGACAATCCGTGCACTCATCTTGCAGACTTCCTTGATCTCTGCAGCACTTTCAAGAGCGGAAACCTCGACAAAAACACTCTTTGTCTGAGAGCTTTTCCGTTCTCTCTGAAAGGCCCTGCTAAGAGGTGGCTTACTGGCAAACCACCTGGCTATTACACTGATTGGGATACTCTGGCTCAGGACTTCGTTGAAGAATACTTCCCTCCGGCCAGAAAACCGCCATCAAGGACAGCATCGCCAGATTCTCCCAGAAAGAAGGAGAAAGCTTGTATGATACTTGGAATCGATTCCAGAATTTCTCTACACCTGCCCTCATCATGGATTCGAGCAGAGGCAGTTAGCTGAAATCTTTTCTCGAGAACTTCGAGAAGAATCTGCTAAGTGGGTCAATTCTCTAGCTGAAGGGGATTACACTACACTCACACCTGAAGCTGCTCTTCTTCACTTCGCAAACTGTGCTTCCAAGTCAAGGAACTGGGAACGACAATCTGAAGGATCAAGGAGCAAGCTAGATCTTGAAGCTACAATCAAAGCAGAGGTAGAGAAGCATTTGAAGAAGTCTACCACACCGATCAAGCCGCCGGCAGCTTCTGTCTACGTTGCCGATTGCGAGTGGTGTGGAGCTTGCGCACATAACGGAGGCCGTTGTCAGAATTTTGGTAAGGCAGAAGTCTGGTCTGCCGAAGAGGTAAATTTCATCCAACAAGGCTTCGTCAATAATCAGAATGGTTATGCTGGCTACCGTAACTTCAGACAGCAAGGGAACTATCAAGACAGACCTCGCTACAATGCTGGCGCCAACCATAACCAGAACTAGAATAACCGCCCGGCTGGTCCAGCTCAGGATCAGAAGCCTAACCATCCGCCGGCAGGTGTCTACCAGCCGCCGCATCGCAATCCGGGTAATTATGGAACTGCTCCTGGCAATCGCCAGAATCAATATCTTAACAATACCTATCCAGGGCAGCAGCATCAAAGAGAGAACAATGTCAGTGACCTGGATAAGAAGCTCAGCCAGATCATCACCAGACTCGATGATCATGACAGTCAGTTCAAGGCTCAAGCTCTTCTCAATCAAGAACAGATAGCATCTGGACAAAGAATTGAGCAAGCCGTGAACAACATCTCGAGCATGCTAGCATCTGGTCGACCATTTGGCCAACTTCCAAACCAGACAGAGCCGAATCCGAGGAAGGAACAAGCCAAGATGGTAACCGCTCGAAAACTCCCAAACTTAATTGCTGATGCCTGTTCTGTCTTACGCAGGATCGCTGAGACTCCAGAGGAAGAAGAAAAAGAAGAAGAACAGAAACCGGCGCCTAAGGAGGATGATCCTCCTCTTGCACCGTACGTCGTGAAGCCTCCTTTTCCTAGAGCATTGCTGCCAAATGCAAGGATCGAGACTGGCATGAAGGGGAACAAGGAAGGATATCCTGACATTCGTATTAAGAAACCTGCTTCTCCATATCCAGCTAAGTTATCTGATCCTGGTTCTTTTACTTTGCCTTTGGTCATCAATGATGTTGAGATTGAACGTTGCTTAGTTGATCTAGGAGCGTCTGTTAATGTCATGCCTATGAGCCTGTTTGAAAAGTTAAACCTAGGAGAACTTGAACCACCTAGTATGCAACTTGTCTTTGCTGATAGATCACTTAAAACCCCTAAGGGAGAGATTAAAGATGTTGTCACTAAATGTGGTCCATTCACGTTCTTAGCTGACTATGTGATTATGGATACTAGTACAGATGATGCTACTATTCTCATAGGTCGACCTTTCATGGCTACTACTGGAATGAATATTAACGTTCCAAATGGTTCATTAACTCTAAGGGTCGGCAAAGAAACGAAAAACGTTCCGTCTTAAAGATGGCATGAAATATGACTCTAGGAATGAAGAATCTCACTGCCTAGCTGTTGAAACTGTGGAGTTGACTCCGGTCAACTCCGTTACTAATGCTTCTTCCAGTGTCTCTAGATCAGTTGTTGCTGCAGATATTAAACAGGCTATTAAGAAGAAGCCAGAAAATTCGATTCAGAAGATGCCCAAGAAGAAGAAGGAACTGCAAGCCTCTTCTAAGCCACCGAGCATTAATCCGAGCAGACCTCGGGGAAAGAACAAGAAGACGAAGACCCAAATGGTCTGGAGACCAAAAGTTCTGCCGTCTTCCACCGAGCCAGCTGCACCACCAATTAGTTTCGAGAAACCGGTGCCGGAACAAGTATGGAAGGAGAAGCCGAAAGCATCTCCTAAGGAAATACTGACGATCACCGATCCTGGTGATACCAAGCCGAAGAAGAAAGAAAAGAAGAAGCCGACAGTCTTCATTCCTTCCATCGTCACAATCAAGAAGGATGATCTCTCCAGAGAACTATTCGGACCGTTCAAGTTCGTCGATCATCTTCCCGATGGACGTACCAAGCTGTTGCATGCAAACGGGAAGAGATTTACGCTTACCGAGAAGTCTCGAAGATGTACTTCATGAACTCCGACGCGAGCGTGAAGGAGAATCTAAGTTGGGATGTCTCCTAATACCGTCCAGGTATCGTCCAGCTCAAGGACGTTAATAAAAGAGCGCTTCGTGGGAGGCAACCCACGGCTGGAGTCTGTTTTTAATTATTGTCGAACTTGGTATTTTAGAGTCGGTTCGGGGGAGCCAAAAGTGTCAGTTTGTTTGATTTATTATTTTTCGTGTAGATTCTATGTGTCATAGAGTCAGTCGCAAGTTGATTGAGGTCGTTCCGATTTTTGTGGATTTAACTGTGATTTTCTGAAGTTGGCCGGATTTGCAAAATATTTTAAACCCGAACAGTTCAAATTTTCGGCGAAATCACCTCATTTCGGCGAATTCGCCTTTTGGTTTTTCACTGAATCTCCCTGTTCATTATTTTCGGTTCGAAAAGTTGTCTGTTTTTCGGCGAAACGATTTTTGAAAACCAACAGCCATTTTAATCAAAATTTTCGGCGAAACCATATTGTTATTTTCGGCGAAATTACCTTCGAAAATCTGGCAGTGCATTTGAACTGAAATTTCGGCGAAACCACCCTCTTATTTTCGCCAAAAATATCTTGAAAAAATCAGACAAATTCCCACTTAAAAATCCGGAACCACCCCCTCTCTCATCCACTTTCATCTTCGTTCACGAACCCGAAAAACCCCTTCCCCTTTTTCTTTTTAAAATCGCCGACCACCCCACTTTAAAAACTGCCGTCGCTGCCGTTTCCCCCGCCACCGCCGTCGCCGACCACCGCCGCTCAACTCCACTCTCCATTCCGATTCCATCGAGCCCTAGAACAGCCGAATCGGAGCTCTACAACTCCAATTCACCGAAACCCCTGTTTTCAAAGTTTTTCACCGATTTCTCCCCACCCGTTCATTTTTAGCAGTCATGGCTTCAAGGTAAGTTGTAGAGATTTTCAATACGAATCTTTTGACATATGGATTGCTGAATTTCGTCGGGGTTGACTTTTGATTGACTTTTTAGTTTGCCTCGTTTTGCGTGCCGACTGTTTTCGTGTGAACTAGGTTAGCTGAACTTGTAGAACTGTTCTAGCATGCTTAGGGAGTTCCGTGCTTAATTTCCATATCATTTGATCATGTGTTGCTATGCATAGGATTGATTCTTTGTGATGTTGACTTTTGTGAGAAATGTCGGTTTGACTTTGAATTGTTGTGATCATTTGGCTGCCTGATGTGTTCATTCTCGTTCATATTATCGTGCTTGTCATTTGAGATCATATTTTACCGTCATTCTCCAAGTTATGATAGTCTTGCCATGATTAGGGTTCAATATGCTTAAATGTTGACTTTCTAAATGTCGGTTTGACTTTTTGAACTCTGATTGTGCTTATCCGATTCTGGCTGTTCCTAAGTATGTATTTTACTGTCTATGATTACCGATTACTTCGTTTTGCTTACCCCACTTAGTTTCCCTCATTTCTTTGTGAAATTGAGTTTTTCTACTAAGTGTGGGGTAGGGTTTTAGTTGACTAATCTGGTTCCATTCTGGTTTAGGAACACCACTTATGAGCGCAGGACTAAGGCGCGACTTGATGGCGCCTCGAGCTCAGGAGCTGCCGCTCCCGTCACACCCGCTGTTCTCCTGCACTACCCCGCCGGGCTGGATACCATCGCACTATAGCTCGTCTACCAGACTTCTACTTCGAGTGCTTCCAGAAGCTCGAGCACGTTCGGGGAGCCGACGTGCGCCCTCTGTCCATGGATTCCCTCTTCGATCACGACGAGGACTACCACCGGAATGTGCATGACGCCCTAGCACCGGCAGGTCTCCTCGAGCTGACCACCATCGCCGCCGAGTTCCCAGACATTGCCCTCCAGGAGTTCTGGGCAACCTTTGATCTGGATGAGCACAAGAGGAAGCAACGCCAGAAGGTTGTGACCTTCTATCTTGGTGGGGTATACAGGCAGCTCACCTACGATGAGTTTGTTGCTCATCTCGGCATCCCCTACGAGCATTATCACGATCATCATCTAGGCTGGGGCGAGGATGATAACGAGGAGGAGTACCACGCGCTCTGGAGCCACATGACAGGCGTACCTGGCGATCGCCTCGGGGTGAGCAACTCAGTTAAGTCGCTCTCTCACCCTCTCTTTAAATTTATTCATATGGTTTGGCGTAGATCCCTTTTATATGTACCCGACAAGGATCGCCACCATATCCTCAAGGAGGAGCTCATGCTTCTCCGAGCCATCCGAGAGAGCTACCCTCTACACCCGACTGGGTACTGGCTCGCATCTTCCGCCAGAAGACCAGGAGGAAGACGCCACCTCGCAGACTCCTGGGGGGCAACTTCATAGGACAGCTCATCCTCTCCTTCGGCATCAGCCATGAATATGGCCCGCACATTCCACGACACCAAGTTAGGACCGTTGGAGGAGACTTGGCGGTTGAGTACGACTTAGAACTCGACCTCAGCCCCCATGTAGCAGCAGATCCTCCACTCCAGCCTGTGGTCGAGTCGGAGGAAGAAGATGATGCTGAGGAGCAGCAGCCCCAGCCGCCGCCAGTATTCCACGATCATATACCCTCGCCACATCATCAGGCAGGGTATGCTCCCCAGTCGCCGCCGCACATTCCCGATCCATACCAGGCGCCTCCCCAACAGCCGCGACACCACCCCGCGGATGTTGGAGAGTTATACGAGCGACTGCAGGAGTGGCGCATCACCGACAACGCCACTCAAGAGGCGCGATGGACTATTATGCAGCAGCATATGCGCCGCGCCGACAGGCGATATGAGGCACAGCTGGCGTGGCAACGCCAGCTCGGCGAATTTCTCCACTTTCCACCTCCCGGTTCACCGGACCAGCAGTGATCGGGTTGTATTCCTTTTCTGGTGTCTTCTTTTTATTTATTCTTTTCGGATTTCGGTCCAACTTTTTTCTGTGTGGATCCGGGACACTTGTCCCGGTTTCCTTTTTATGTTTTATTTGTTTTTGTTTTGTAGGCAGTTGGGAGATTCCCTTTGCTTAGCTTGGGTAGATTCCCTCCGCTCCGAGGACCCGTGCTCATCCCCTACACCAATCATCTCGGTCCAGGTTCTTCTACTTCACTCTGACCTCTAGAATTAGTCCTGTGAGGACACAGTCCGATTTAAGTGTGGGGTAGGATGCTAGAGAACCTTGCATGAACTTGATTGCCCTTGATTGTGTTTTACGTGTGCCTCGTGATTCCATTCCAGTCTCTCTAGCATTAGAATGGCTCAGTTCTTGCTTTTTGATGTTAAGTTGTTGTTCAAACCTTCATAATGATGCTTAGACTGCTTAACCTAGAACTTGAGAACCAACTTGTATACTTTGATGCTAAATTTCCTGGTCAGAACAGAATTTTAAAATCACACTTGTAGTTTGTAGCCTTGACTGCATGAAAATGACCGAATCTGACTAGCAAACCAACTGTGAGCTTTTGATCCATTGCACGTAACTTGTAATTTTTAATTCTTTCTGAGTGGTTTTCTGTTTACTTGAATGAGTTAGAATTTGCATGAGACCTACTCGAGACCACACGATGACACGAGTTCTAGAAGGATAGGGGCACCTAGATTCAGCTACTAAGCCAGATAGCCTACCAAATGATAAATGCACTAGGTTTAGACCATTGAGCTTGGCCTGTTCTTTCGGTTCGATAATACATTACAGCCATTTTCCACTTCTTTCATTCCCCGTTGATCCCCTGTGGTTGTAGTTCTAGATTGACCTACCGGAAGTCGGTTTGTGGTAACCTGCCTATAGCCATTAAACAGGTGGTCTTAGCTAATATGTCCAGACGTGTAAACCCCTCTAGCAACTAAAAGAAAATCGGCACAAAAGAAAAAAAAAAGAGAAAAAAAAGTAAAGTAAGAAAAGAAGAAAATTTCGAAAAAATGAGGAAAAGAAAAATCAGAAAAAGTTCAAAGTTTAGTTCAATAAAACGTTCTTCTCCCTACAAATGGAAGAACGAAATCAAAAGAAAAGTTCAAAAGAAAGAAAAGAAAAATCGTGTAAAGAAAAAAAGAATAAGTGCTAGGTTGCTTGAGGGTATCATAGGACGAGCGTTCATCATTCCACCCGTGTTTGGTTAGACGGTAGGAAGCCATAGATTAGATTCGAGGGAAGTTAGTCGAAAGCTACACCGCACAAAGCCATCATCATTCATTCCCATCATCCATCTCATTATAAACCCGAGTAGTGTAGATTTCATTACGGTCCTAGCAGGGAAGTCCTTCTTGACTAGATACTCGTGTTGTCACAGTGGTGGAGATGTGGTTGAAATGCAAACTTATGACAGAATTCGGTAACAGAAAATGATCGAGAGCAGAAACACGTCCTTAAACACAGAGAGTGAGAGTTCCCATTGTACTATACATATCCTGTGTGAGGAGTCTGGTCGGTCAGGTCAAATTCGTGCATGATTGGTTGCTAATTACTTGTCGTGTGCAGTTTATTAGTGAGACCAGGTAGTTTGGCTGATCTGTATGCATGTTAGGTTTCTTGTTCTAGGATTGATCTGTCTAATAATTCATTGTGTTTGATTGAGCTCCAACTTAATCGATCTTATCAGTTATGAACATGAGCGTTTCTATTCAGTTGCTTGAGGACAAGCAAAAGCTTAAGTGTGGGGTATTTGATGACACTCGATTTGACGTGATTATCAGCCTCATTTAAGCGACATTTCTTTGCTTAAGACATGGTTTTTAAGGTAGAATAACGAATATTCAATCGATTGCCCTATCTCGTGCCATTTGTGTTACCTTGGCCCGTTTCGGGTCTATTTGATGGTTTTCTAGTGTTTTTGTGTTAGCACAGGTTTTTGCCGTCAAATAAAGTAGCCATGGACGTGTCTAAGGCGTTGGAACCTCGAGGAATCAAACCGGAATCGATCCAAGGAGCCGATCAAGTCAAACCAAAAGTCTGCCCATTCACACTTACATTTTCGCCGAAAATGGCCTATGGTCTTCGGCGAAAATAACATCACAAATCGACTGATGCCACTGGAAGGATATTTTCGGCGAAAACAATATGTTTTCGGACCGAGAACCTATTCGGCGAAAAGGACAGAAGAAGCAGCTGAGTGACCGGCCATTTACACAAGGATTTTCGCCGAAAATACCTTGTTATTTTCGGCGAAAATATCAGGCTGATCCGGCTAATTTAGGGTTAAGTATTTATACTTAACCGGCGGCCGATACCTGAAAATACAATCATAATTCGAAAAATACAAATTTTCGGATCAGAATCCTCTCAAGTTCTGGAGCGAAGAGTTAGAGTTCGAAGAGCCGGATAGAGATCGTGACGCCATCCCTTCCACCTCGACGAATCGGAGCTAGGAGTGTTATCTACCGAAGATCGAAGTCTGTCAGAGTCGTCTAAATTAGGTTTTTCAGATTCTTTTCTGTTCTTCCTCTGAATAATGAACTCTCTCTTTGTCTTTGTTTCTTGTGTAATAATCATGAGTAGCTAAACTCGTTAGAGCTTAGACTAGATCAACCCTAAGTGACCCAGGGCTTTAAAGCGGTCACGGATCGGCGGTGATTAGATTTGAAATTCAATCAGTTCTTTTTCATGTTTGATTCGTTCTTCATTGTTCATGTTTCTTGTCTGGATTGATCACCTAGATTAGATTCTGGTTAAGCTAAGGATAGAAGTGAACGCTCGCCTTACTTTAGAACATCGAATTGAACAATTAACCTTATAATTGGAGTGTGCCTTTCGTAGGAACCGGTTAGGGTTAATTCACTGCAAGAGTAACTCATTAATCATTAGTAATTACACCAGTTAATTAAGTCGTTGCGAGAGGCGACCGTACCCGGGCGGCTAGTTAATCTTGGTAGTTAGAACGAATAGAGCGAACGTTCGCCGGTCTTAAACCTAAGGGTAAGGAGTTATGGTGGTGTCTTAGTAATTGATTGAATGAGAATCGAAATCCGCTGATCTGTTGATTGCCAATGCTCTGGGGAACGAAGGGGGATTCAAAGTCTAAGTTCGTCTGTCATCCTTGTTTTCAAACCCTAATTTCCAATCTGCTTTAGTTTAATTTCTTTTAATTTCTCTGCTTTTCTTAGAGTTAGAAGTCGTGGAACTCACACCATGCACATCTTGTTTACTTTCGAGTATTTTGCCAGTTTTGAAGTAGTCAATCTTAGAAGACCCCTGGAATACGATCTACCCTAGCTCTCATTAGCTTTGTTAGTTATTTGTTTGAACGCATCACAACGACTGCGGTTCATCACCCTCCATTATCATTGGTCTTTGACACATAAATGTACCAACGACAAGTCTGATTCTTGCAACCGACTTGAACGCACGTCGGATCACTCTTCAAGAAGGATATAGGGCGCTTGGTAACGATCGAGTGGTTTTCACAACTGTCTTGAATGTAGCAAAATCCTCAAACACTTAGCCGACCATGAATGTCGTATCACCGATCTCTTTATTCTTGTTAAAGTCCCAACGCATTTGTCTACCTTGTTCGCCACTTTCCTTGTCACTTGAAAAGGTTGAATTCAACTGATCTGATAGTCCATAATCACTATCTGCATTCTCCGTTACTTCAGTGTCGATTGTGAATCCTTCTAATGGAAACCACCAATGTTAATGGTTTCTTCGTCAGAGACTTCATTGTCCTCATCCACAAAAACACTTGAATAACTATATTCAGGCACATCGATTATTCGTCTAGTAGTTCTTTTTCGCTTAGGATGGTCGATGGTGTGAACTTTCTGACCCAAACAAATTTTTGGGCCTCATTGATAACTTCTTCCTCATCATTTCTATCTTTCTCAGTATTTTCCACTATATGACAATGCATTAAAGCTTCTTCATAACTAGCATATGTACTCAGATAAACATCAACAACGTGTCCTACCCTTACAACTTCTACACCCGTGTCGAGCACATCCTTATCTAATGTCAATTTCTTCAATCCACCCTTCAAATTGTTTCTCTTCCAATTTCCAGTAATAGAAATATCCATTTTTTCCTCCTATTCGCATCTAGGCTAGTTACTTGCAACTTCTCTACATATCCAGCATCAACGAGATAGGAATCTATGACAACCAATGACATTTCTTCGGGGTCTAAGCAATTACACCACATCACTTCACCTCCAAAGTAACCTAAACCTTCTCCAGCAATGAAACTAAATTGTCCATCGTAATGAATCTTCATCATGATAAGGTTACCAGAATTTGGATTGGCATTGAGTTGGTCTCTATTTTCCTCAGACACTTTTGAACTATGTTTGTTTGTGTTCTAATTCGCTTCACCTAACTTCTTATTAGGACTACACACAATTGCAATCATCTCATCCATCCTACATAACCACAACAAATAAGAAATTGGTTACTGTTGTTCTCGCCGATTTATGATCAACAAAATCAATCATCCCGAACTGTTGCGATTTTTTATCAGAAGAGTAATAGGTACATGCATCTGTAACCACACATTACACTTACTTCGAGAGTGGTTACTTCCAAGTAAGTTCCCTTGCTTACACTTTCCTTCCCGCCAACGATCCTGCACTGTCGAGTTTCAGCAGCTCCTTCCCTTTCAAACCAATCTTCTAATTTCAGCCACAATTCCTTTACTAAGGTGTCGATCAGTCAGAGCAACGTCGTCAGTTTCTTGTCGGCGGTGAGTTTTGCCGACAAGTCCGTTGTCGTTGATTTTCGTCAATCAGTTTTTGTGTTTTGAGGTGGGGTGGGGTTGTGATTGCCGGTCGGGGGCAGGGACGAAGTGAAAAGCGGAGGATAAAACCAAAGGTTTTTTTACCTTTTGTGGTCCACAATTGAAGTCTTAGGTTTTTCTTTTCCCTTTTTTTCAGACCCACGATATAATTTATTAAAGTAAAAACGTTGAGGCCATGTCGGCTTGGTAACCAGATGCATCTCGAGTAACTGGGAAAATTTGACCCCGTGCAACGGAACAGGACTCTAAGGGCACCTGATGCAGAATCTCGACTATGAGGGGATATCGTGCAGAAATATAAGAATATGAGGGCATGGGACTCTTTTTATCTGTGTGGTGTACGATTCATGGTATAATATTCAAGGTCAGCCCTGAGGTTGTGCCAATAGGCCCTACGACATAGGGCCTCAAAATTTCGGGGGTCTCAAAATTTTTGGGTTAATTAGAAACACCTAAAACATATATTATAAAACAAACTCTACTAAAGGTAAATAAAAGTGTAGTGGTGGTCTAGTGGCTTAATTTGTTGTTTGGTTCTAGCCTTCTAGGTGGTCAAGGATCAATTCTTATCTTTGACAAAATCAAACTAATATTTTTGTTCTAATCAACATTGTTTGTCTTTTTTTAAGTGGTCTTTCTGTTTTATTATTATATATCATTTTCATTTTCATTATCATTTTCTTATCTCTATATTTATTATATACATATATATATGGTAAACGCTTCGGTGCACCCACTAAAAGTGGGAGTACCGGGTACACCCACTAACGTTTGTGCCATCTAGATTGGTATTTTCATTGAACTAATCGTTTATATCAATAGACTTAATCTTAATAAGTATAAATTGAGCTTAGTTATAATTTTTAGTTCTCATAGTATAAGATTATACCTAATGTTCTTCAAGTTTCTTTCTACAGCTGCATTTTTTCTCAATATGATAGATTATCATTTCTACCAAATTAGTTTTTTGTTCAAATCGTCCTATATATCCTTTAACAACATGTAGATTCTTATACTCGAAAAAACAAGATATTAAAAACATGTTTATCTATCAAAACGTTAGTGGGTGTACAGTGCTCCCGAAGCACCAGATGCTCCCCTCTGTTTGAACCATTCAAGGAGAATCTCATTCGTTCATTTTGGAAGATCTAATCTGAGCCATCCATACATAAATCAATTTTATAATTAAAATAAATAGTAATTAAAATAACTAAAAGGTCACTCAATATATTTCATATAAATAAATAATCATAACTCTTTATTTTTATGTTCAAACTAGTTTTATCCACGCCAAATTAAATTATGATCATCATAAGAATAATAAATACATATTAAAAAGTACAATTATTTTGTAATGATCCTCTCGGTATCATTGTAGGATTATTATTTTTTACCTATGGTGGATATTACTATGTGGTAATTGTTTATTTTTTTAATTTCATTTGTGAGGTCCCAAGTTCAAAGACTATTGATGCTACTATGAAGATATTTTCAATTTTCCAAGTTGGCCCTCTGACTGTGCTTCGAACCCATAATCCATTAATCATCGTCAAGAAAGAAAACATCAAATCAAAAGAACTTCATTAATAAAAACAATCAAATTATCCATTCTTGATCGTTCACCCTCAAAAACATCAAATTCCCAGAATGGAGAAATATTATGCATTACTACCATCCCTGCTTCTTCGGCTTCTTGCTGTAATTTCCAACCTGATGTTTCGATAATGTGTAATTAATTAAGGTCCTAGATTTACAGTGTACACATGACACACTCTTCAGTGGCTAGATTTACAGTGATTGATTAATTTCCCTCTACTTTGACAGACCTAGTATCCTCTTCGATTCCTCTCCCTCGTTGCCCTGCCGGAAAACTTCACTAGGTTGAACCATCCTCTCAATCATCATATCTCTCGATTACTTTCGAGAAAATTCTCAGATTTGGGAACTTGAGTCCCGTCTCCTCACCTGGAGTATGGTCGGCTGGCCGGCGGACGTTGGGCTACAAGTATAGACGGGAGGGCGTTTCCGGAGGATGAAGATAAGGGTGAATCTTTAGAAATGGTGGGAAAATTTAAGATGAGTTTTGGTGATATAAAAAACTGGGTGGGTGGGTTTATTCTAAACTTAGGTGGTATGAGTGATTAATATGGGTGAGTGAGTTTGATTGAGTAAAAATATGGATGGATATTTGAAAATGGTGAAGTGACTTAACAAGTTACAAAATAATTGTACTTAATATGTATTTGTTGTTCTTAGGATGATCATAATTTAATTTGGCGTAGATAAAACTAGTTTGAACATAAAAATAAAGAGTTATGATTATTTATTTATATGAAATATGTTGAGTGACCTTTTAGTTATTTTAATTACTATTTATTTAATTAGGAGCGTGACACTTGGATCCCCATGCTACGTCGGTTGGACCCTATAAATACAAGGTCACCCATTGAGAAGAGGAGAACACACACACATTGGGACCACACGCCTAATACTACTACGCTGCACACTAAGGGTTGTTGGTTTCCATCCTCACCAAAGGGCTCCCGCCCGGTACTTCTCTGTTACCCGCTCTTATACACGTTTACATTGCCCCTCATTAATCCTACACTCACTGACTTCCTTGAATATCAGCCCTGCAACGTACTACCCATCAAGGGCTCAAGGCATATCAGGGACATTCTTACTCCCTTTAACCTCCAGTTGAACCAACTTATTGGTCCACCAGTCCGATTGGGCGGATCAGATATGATATTAAGTTATACATTCGCAAAAAATTTATATTTCATATATTATTTTACTTTTCATATTTTTTTAATTGTTAATAAATTTTATATAGTATAGAAATGACAATGGGTCTGGGTCAAGGTGGAAACTTTAATATCCAAAAATCACTCCATAGAAGGTTGGGTCAAAGAAGATTTTTTTTTTACGGCGCACAGGGTCAGAGGTGTATACATTCACAAATCAGTATTATTATTGCACAAACGAATGAGTATACATGAACGCTAACAAGTCAAGTTAGGTCAACTCAAACAAACTGAATTTAATTTATACTTTTAACAGCCATAGTAAATTTATAACAAAGTCTCCAAAATTTCTTGGACGCCCCTGATAATATTTCATACCATTATTGTTGGAAACGTTTCCTTCTTGGGATTAATGTCAATTATTACTGTCCTTTTTGTGATTAATGATGTTTCGTGGGATGAGATTCAATGTCTTTAAAATGTCTTCTTTCAAACACCCTAGTTTAGTTAAGGGCAATGGGCCTAAGGACTTGGCCCTTGGTGTGGTGCCTGATTATGGGTGCCTTAGTGGGTTATGGCACATCACAATCAAATATTAAGATTATAAGATATATTGAATTTATGGTGTTTAAGAGAATGACGGAAAGAAATTTAATTTTCAAAATTTTTGATGTAAATTTTCTTAGTACTACAATATATTTACGATTTCTAAGAATATTACTAAAAAGCATTTGGGTGAAAACTGAGTAATAACTAATATGTAATCTTAGTAATTTAAATATAATTTAGTGAATTATAAATTTAATTGTGATGCAAAGTGAAATGCAATTTTGAAGAGTGCATTTTTTCGTGAACCACTCCAATCTTTTTTTACGGTTTATACAGCACCTATGAAAGCTAAAAATTAAAACACAAACATTTATATATACACTAAAAAGGGAGTTAATAAATATAAATAATAGGTGAAAAGGAAGAATTGTGTGGATACTATGTTTATGAATTAAAATAATACATGCATACGTAACCGGCCGAGCTTTACACTAGTAATTCCACTATAACTAATCCAATTCATCATCACAATCTTGGAACTCAAACCCACAGCAGTTTTTGAGTTGCTTTGCTCAATTTATCCTCATCACTATTTGTCAGCATATGAATGATGTCCCTTTAAGGCTTTCCCGCAAATACCTAATTTTGGGCACCTTGGATGGACATGGTTGTCGCTCGATTACTTATATTAATCCTCATACTTATCTTACTCCACTTACAGGCATTGAAGCACACATTTCTTTTTCATTTCTGCGAGTAGCCCTACGCTTCGCATCCAATTTCGCGAATCTGGCTACTCGCCCGAAACAATGTTAGACAAAATCAACGCGGATTAGAAAATCATAACGAAATCAAAATCTAAAGAAAAAATTGTAATCGAGGCTGTGTTTGCACAGTTTCCTTAAGATAATTCGCCTACACAAGGACGTCTTTCTCCCAGAACAACGATTTCAACGATGTAAACACACCGCCGAACGCAACCACGTCTTGACAAAGCGACGGACCTTAACGAAGAACGGAGAAGAAGAAGAAGACTCGATTTGGGAAAAGAGAGCTCGTAAATCGAAAAGTGTGTTAGAACTGAAGGAAACCAGGGTATTTATAGAAACCTTTGGAGTAACGAGCAAGTCAGATATGCTCCAAAAATAATAAAATATTCCATAAGATATGTATTAGAATAATTCTAAAATTAATTAGTTAATTTTTAGGATTTATCACAAAGAAATCCTATAATCAACTCGTTTAATTTCATATTTATTCATAATTTATTAATTCCGAAAATTAAATAATTTAACAAATAAATTATTTATTTTTGGTCTTTGGAATATTTATTCTTTATGTTTAGTGGGCTAAAACATATTTGGCAAAATATGGGCTTCACCACCAAGTCAGTTATCTGGAG
This sequence comes from Linum lewisii, assembly GCA_034768395.1. Lineage (NCBI taxonomy): Eukaryota > Viridiplantae > Streptophyta > Magnoliopsida > Malpighiales > Linaceae > Linum > Linum lewisii. The sequence goes on along the minus strand of CM068303.1, from coordinate 30,225,911 downwards.
CCTGACTCGAACCCAAGATCTACAATCTCCTAAGCGCGCACTTAGAGATTACATTTATGTCATATTAACTTATCCACAAGTTAAACCTCTTTACTTAAAATTAGCTCAACAAGCTCTTTTCTAAGCATTGTGGTATTCAACCATTTCCCACTTTTACTCCTTCTTACTAAGGCTATTATGAGACTCAATTTCTCATTCACCTTAGTCACATTTCTTACCTTTTTTTCCAACAACCAACCTGGTCAACTCGATTTTTGACCCAGTTTGACTTGATTTCGGGTTGGGCTGAGGATACTCGAAGCCTTCCTTGTTGCTCTTGGGCACAGATTTGGTAGTGTAATTATCCGGCCCGACAAAATACCCGACCCGGATCCTAGCATATCCTAATTCAGTTTTTGTTTTGCAGAGAGAGTGTTCTAGACTTGTTCTTCGCCGCTATTGTCTCCTCCCTCATTTCGTCTCCCTCTTAAATACTCCAAAATAACATCAAATAGACCAAAAATAGGTCAAGGTAACTAGAACACACAAAATAGAATATAAGTAAACAAAGTCACTTAAACTATCCCGAAAGTAACACAAAATGCACTACAATATAACCTGGCTATGGAGGCAAATTCACAGAGGCATATAGAATACTTGACTCTAAACATAATTTTAAACAATAACACTATATGTGCCCCTATAGATGCAAATATCTGCCTCTTATTGTAATTTATCTATTTATTTTAAGTTTAATAAAATATTATTTTATAGTTTTAGAGTCAGATAATTTATAATTGCCTTTATAAGTTGTAGGATAAAATATTTTAGAGGCAGATAATTTATAACTGTTTCTATAAGTTATACGAACAATTCTTTTAGAGGCAAATAATTTATAACTGCCTCTATAACTTATACGGAAAATTCTTTTAGAGGTAGATAATTTATAACTGCCTATATAAGTTATACAAAAAACTCTTTTAAAGGCAGATGATTTAGAACTACCTCTATAGGTTGTATGTTAGAGGCAAATAGTTTACAATTGCCTCTATATGTTGTATGATTAGCTTAGAGGCAAATAATTTATCTGTCTCTGTATGTTGAATGATTAAAATTTGTAAAGGTAGATAACTTGTAAACTCTATACTATTTTGTACAGGTAAATGTTAGATAATCATCTACAACAATATTTTTCCCAATATGATAGATCATCATCTCTGTCAAATTATTTTTTCGTTCAAATCGCTTTATCTATCGTTTCACGACATGTAGATTTTTATCCTTGAAAAAACAAGATATTAAAAATAGTTTTTCTATTAAAACGTCAGTGGGGTAATCAGGTCCCCCTTCCACTTTTAGTGGGGGCACTGGTGTCGTTCACCAATTAATTATATATGTAATAAAAGCTAACAATTTTCTTGTCTAATAATGAGTAAGAAATAATTTATGTTGTTTCAATTTTGATTTCTTTTCTTGGCATAGTTTCTCCATATCATTGAGTTTTATAATTAATATTTAAAAACTGCATAAAAACATCAACAAGTACTCCTGAACCCACTAGTAAGAACTAAGAACTTAGCACATTTCCTTCAATCACCCGGGTTCAAATCCTATAGATAGCAAAATAGTAGAAAATGATGTATGTACATAGTGAAAGAATCCAATAGAGGAAAATATCATCAATCCATGTGCCTCCAAAATTTTTTATCACCAACAAAAATAAGTGCCTCTAAAAGGTGGCTAACATGATAGAATAGTAGTTGTTTAAAGTTGCAATTACCAACAATTATATGTGACACTAATTCTTCCTCCGTATCCAGTTTTTGTTGTAGTGATGTATTGAAATGTCGCTTAGAATGAGTGGATAAACGCGGTATTTCTAGCGTTACCACAACCCCACACTTAAATTTTTGCTTGTCCTCAAGCGAAGAACTAATTTCAATGGACAGAAATCCACAAATCAACCAACAAACTCGGATTCCTCAAAACTCCCCTAATTCACAATCACCACAATCAACTCTTGGTCTATCATCAATCCAGAAAATAATGCTTCACTATACTTTGTACGCCACCCTGCTTAACAAATTGCACTCAAGTTCAATCACCCTACCAGACTTCCTTAAGCATAGTATTTATGTAAAATGTGAAGAAATGCTCATACTTTGTGTTTAGGGACGTGTGTATGCATTCAATCGTTTTCTTTGTACTGAAACGCCATAAACTTGCACTTTGACCCTAGTCTCCACCACTTTGAATGACACTAGAAACTGGTCAAGAGAACTTAAGAAGGGTAATAATGGGGCTAAGGTACGTAAGGATATATAAGGAAGTAGTGTGATAAGTGTGACTTGGTACTCAGCTCGATCCCCTCCAAACTCTAGGCCTATAACTCTCGACCGTACTCAATAAGATTTGGATCAAATTTGACTATGGACATATGTGCGACCCATCTACATACATCTCTCATGATTCCATATCTATCCGACTACTACACAACTTTGAGCTTATTTTTTAATCTTTAATTTACTCTACCTTGTAGAACTTCTAGATTTTCTATTTTTATCTATTTTTCTAATTTTTTTTTAAAATCTTTGATTTTTGACTCCTTATATTTGCTACTTATACACTTTACGGATAAAAAATCGGAGGGGTGATTAAGGATATTCATTCCTAACCAGATGGTAGAGTATCACAAGTTTTGAAAAGACTTAATTTTTCTTTGTACCAAATCACAAGGGTTCAATGGGGGAAGAAGAATTTATGAGGATGAGATTGGAATGTGTGTAATTCAAAGAAAGGCTAAGATTTCAGAGGGGTTAAACCTAAGGGGAAAATGATGTCAAGTGGTTGTTTGGCTAGAGTGGATGTAACAAGGTGCCGTTATCATTCTAGCTTTAATGTCACCAGGTGGTCTCGAGACGACTCTGTCTCATGCAAGTTCTAGAGAATTCAACAATAGAGAAAAGCACACAAAAAGAAAATATGTTAAAGATTAATGCTCAACGACTTAAATCTCACAATTGGGTGTTGGCCGATTTTCAAGTACAATCATGCAACAGTTTATCAATGGTGGTGATACAGATACTATCATCTATTCTAACTTTAAATTATATCAATTTGCTAATCAAAGAGTTAAAAAGTGATTCAAGCTTGCTAAGATTGTTTCTACTAGGGAGTCTACCAAGTTTACCCTAACACAATGATTCAACGATTCAACCAAATATGCTTTCAAGTTGTACCCTAAGATTGTTTCAGGACCTGACACACACAAAAACCAAAGAGAAAGATAAAAAGAAACATGGGGCAACTTCCCAAATCCACAACCCCTCAACCCAAAAAAAAAAGACTCGAGACAAGGTGAAATATTGTCAAATGCTCAAATCTGGATTTAAAAAAAGTGCAATTTGGCCCCTAAGTTTCAAAACTGCCACAATTAAAAAAATAAAAAAATGGCAAAAATATGTTGAACCCCTCAAGGAAGTGCAGCGCACTTCCTAGGGTTTCTTCAATACTGTTTTTGTCCAAAGATTCAGTTTAAAATTCCAAAAATCTTACGGAAATTCTAATATTTGGATCACTGAACCCTAACTCTAATCATGACTTAAACGCAATACTGACTCAAAATAAGAAAAAAGGGACTCCAATCTTGAGTTGCCTCCCAAGCAGCGCTCTCTTTAGCGTTTTTGAGCTAGCCAATACCTGGTGTCACGGAACACAACAACCCATAATTAACCACTTGTAACTCTCCAATTTCATGCATCCTACATTTCACTAAGGCTTATTTCCGTTGGACACTCTTTCGGCCCAAATCAGCACTAAAGCTTCGGCCTTCACTTCCTTGGGTGGTTAGGTCCGAAAAGGAAATCAAGGAAATGGCTTGGTTGAGTGCTTAAGCTTGGATGGGATCTATTTTTGGTCCAACCACTTGATTTGGGATACTGACACGACGGTTAACCCGGAAGTCTTTAATTCGAAAGGTCCATTGTCTAACACTTGTGGTAAATTAAATTGATGAATTAATTATTTAATTCGAGTTAAATTCCACCAAGTTTAAACCACAGAGGAACCAACTAAATTTTATATTTTTATCCGGTTAATCGTAACTTGGTCTTTACACTGTAATTGGGTTAAGTTCCCAATCTCTCTATGGATTGAACTAGTGAAGTTGTTTCCTGAAAGATCTAGTCGTTTCAGCGATTTGAGGGAGGGCTAGTCCAATTACTGAGTAGTTTAGAGCCACAGAAGACTCTGAACCAGTTGCAATAGTCTGTGTTGTTAGTGCTTGATCCTAATCCCCCAATCCTGGTACTTGGTGTTCGGCGTTGATGGCCATTAGAGCTAAAGCTTCTTCTTGTTGAGTGGCGGAGCAGGGAGAAGACATGAAAGGACAAAAATTTCATTGTGTCAAAACTTTGAGGTTGTTCAGCAATGGCGGTTGAATTGACAAAACACAAAAAATGGTGAGGACACAAGTAGAACTCGACGTTCTAAGGAAACCATTCAGAGAATCAAAGAATTCGGAAAATGGTGATAAATGGCGGACAATCTTTCACCATCAACAAAAGATGATTCGGGAGCATGCTTAGATTTGAAACCAATTTCTTGTGCTTTTGGGTTTAGGATTAAGAAAGTTTGAGATATAGGTGAGGAAGAGAAACCGGAGAAGGAAATATAGGGGAAAAAAGGGTAGGTTAGATTTGGTTAGTGGATTTTGGGTTGGTTGATTTAGATTTGGTTGGGTTGAATTGGTTAATTGGGTCTAGTATAGGTTCAATTAGGTGGCATAGCAAGAGATGACGTGGAAAAAAGTGTTGAGGTGCATGTAATAACATTTAACAAAATTGGATGAACATTTGACGAAATGACCACATCATTCTAATTGCTATAAGTTAATGACTACCATGTTATAAATTAAATGTTAATGAGTACTATGTTACAAACACTATACCTTAATGACCAAAATGAATAAAAAGAATGGGAAAGGGTTGGGTGTCCATTGTGTGGGTGGCAACGAAATCTGGAAAACGGCGGATGTCTCCGGTGGGAAGCATTAGTAGTAGTAGTAGTACTTCCACTATCCACCGAATAATATTAAAAATATATATATAATATGGAAATTGGAAAAAGATATAAAGCCAAATAACCCACAATATGCAAATGCTGACCTTTCGTAAACCAATGCAATGCAACTAATTGGATTGGAGCTATCATAAATTAGGGTGTTCCTATAAATTAGTTGAAAATTGTACTAAATTTGGGTGCTTGGTCGTTACACAATAAAGCCCTTTTTTGTATTTTGTTTATGTATTGAATTTAAGGTTAGATGCCATACTAACAATTGCATATTTTATCATATTTTAGATGTTTGTTCTCATTACTAGGAAATTCCCATCCCAAATACAGTAGTACCGCTTGCTTAGTATATTTTTGTGATCTCATTTTAACTTGTAATTTATATATTTGAGAAAGCTATAAATCTTTCACATGATTTTCCTTCACATTAAAACTTTACTTTTTTTTTCTCGACAATTGTGAGAAGACCGAAAGATGTTTATCAATTCACTTTCCCAACCTATCTTTTATTTTTTATTATTACTAGGTTGCGGAGTCGCGCGATGCCGCGAAAATTAAGTGTACATATAATTTGTGTTTGCTTACTCGTTTATTAACATGACCAAATAATAAGTGAGTGGTATAATTTTTTTCGTAATAAATTGTGATGCATATTTAAATAAATATACTTTCTTGGATAAAAATGATAGATGAATAATAGGGAAAAGCTACGGTGACGTGGCATAACCGGTTACATTGCTATATATATGTGACAACATATTATTGGTTAGGAGAATAGAGTATTAAATTATACGTTTAATCCATAAACATAATATATAATAACTTACACCCTAATAAATTGATAAAATTTATGTAACCTTAGTCTATGTCCCGTTAACTTTGTTATCATTTTTCTATAATATTATACTTAATAAGATGATTGATTTGTGATTCCGATTGATTTTCAGTTTCTGATGTCTATCAACCCCGTTACCTGAGTCTGTTATTTTTTTAAATCAATCTTTAATTGAGGTATTATTGTAATATAAAATAAAATCATATTAATAGTGTAATTTTCTGAATTAATTTATTGGACCAGTAATATGCTATCACGTAATGAATAAATTTAATGGACCAATAATATGCTACCACGCCACCGATTACGCCATGTCACCAAAATGTTAACCATATTTATAGATGTTTATCAATTCACTTTCCCAACCTATCTTTTATCTTTTATTATTATTTTTGTAAAAGGTTTTAACTTTTAACCCAAGAACAGAACAGAACAGAACAGAACTCCGCCTTCACGATAGCTGACTGACTTAGTGACGGTAAAGGAAATGCCTAAAGAAGCAATGGCTTCCAGTTTTGAATTACTAATCCCACTACTCCATTACTTACATCTACCTTTTTACCTCCACCCAACTTTTAAACTAAAAGGGTCCATCAATACATTTATATATATGAATATATACAGAGGACTGATTGAATTAATACAGAGGAACCGCTATCCGTGGCGGCTTTGGAGGCTTAACCACTTTCACTGCCGCTGTCTCTGATCTGGGCGGCTCACACGGGCAAGGCAATGCTATAAACTTAGGAATCTGATCTCCTGGCATCACCACCGTCAGGCTCTCCCTCTGTTTCTGCTTCACATCCTACCAAACCCAAACAACAATTAATAATATCCAATACTATAAACAAACGATACAGAACACTTGGAACTGGGTAAACGAACTAGCTAGATAGGTCGCAAAATGTAAATTCCATACATACCGAGGGGGAAGGGAGCTTGGGTTTGAAAGGGGGAGATTCAATGTCATCCTGAGATTGGTTGTCATCGGAAAAAGAATTCCGTCGACGGAGAGACCTGAGCTTGTCCCAGTGGTAGCAGCAAGAGAAGATGCCGCTCAAGCTGAATATAACGATGAGAAGCAGAGCAGTCCCTAGGGGGAAACCCAGTGAAGGCCTGGAAGCGTCAACGTGAGGCGGTGATGAGAGATCGGGGCTTTCCATAGTATTGAAGAAATGGGATTGAGGGAGGTGTTACGCAGCCACGAGGATCCGGCTCCTTGTCTCATGTGTCGAACAGAGAGAGAGAGAGAGAGAGGAGCGGAGAGAACGAAGAAGAGAAAGGAAATGGAATGAAAATGATAAGTTGTGGGGATGGGATATCATATTTTTATAGAGAGAATCAGAGAAACAGAAAGGAAGGAGAGACAATGTGGAAGGGTACGTGTAAAGGTACGACCTAATTTGTCATGGGCCCTCCTCCTCCTCCTGGTACTGGGTAGTGGGTACGGAAGAAAACACTCAGCCTAATTTGTTCTTCATACTTGCAATGAACTGTAGTCTACTATGGTCTCGGTAGACTTGGCCATGGTATCTGGAAATTAGGTATATGCACCCAAAATTCGGCCAAATTGGATGGGATTACCTGTTGACTGGGTAAAGTTGACGGGTATGGGAAAACCCGGTACCCAGTTAGAGTGGGTAACGGGTGAGGACGGGTTTTAAGGTATCCGCCCCATTAGGACTGGAGAACGGGGCGGGTTCGGGTACCCGAACCCTAACTACCACGGGTTACAGGTACCCTAACGCTCGAAGCTCATCCCAAACCCCGAACCCGTTCGGGTTACGGGTACCCTAACCCCGAACGGGGTCGGAGTCAGGTAACCCACGGATACCCGAATTTGACTAAATTAATTTATTTTTTGTTTAATAATTCACTTTTAGAGTACCATGGGTTTGTTAATCATTAAATAATGCATTTTTTTTTTCATACTATGTGCAGCACATGAATTCATTTGTTTGAAATGTACATTCCTCATTTGTCATGACCTCATTTGGTCATTCCATTTCAAACCCAATTAAACAATGAATGTATAATAATAATCTCCTTACCATCAGATGAGAGTCACATTTAAAGGCTAATTGGGGGATTACTTTCGCAACCAGAGGTTTGAGTTGATAAATGATACTGGTAGATGGATCATTCTTTGGGGGATTACTTTATGTAGGCGCAGTTGAACAGTGAATGAGTTACAAGTTAATGTCATTATTATAACATTATGTCAACATTACAGATTATATAATTTTATTGTTATTTGGTTCGGGTTGAACGGGTATTAACCCATACGGGTTAAGGTACCCTAATCCAAAATTTCAATTCCAAACCCCGAACCCGAACGGGTTACGGGTACCCTAAACCCTCACGGGTTTGGGACGGGTTCGGGTAATCCCATATCCGTACGGGTTCATTTCCAGCCCTACGCCCCATACCCAACCCAATTAGTACCCAATATGATACAATGTTGTATTAACCATAATATATCATCTATATTTAACGAACTAGACCCAATTTCTCATTCATTCATTCAATTATTCACTTCGACTCGACGACGAGTAGTCTGTCGTTCCCTCTCGGAACCATATGCTCTAAAAATCGTAGTCCCAACTCGAAATTCTCTTTTCAATCTAGATGCAGAGAGATTTGGGGTTCACTCAATGGGTAGCGGGTTTACCCGATACCCATGTCGGGATGGGGATGGTTTGGATTTTGTACCCGTTTGGATTAATTAAATGTGTACATCAGAGAAAACTCCTATGAGATTTTTTATATAAGAAGTTGAATCTACAATATTGTTAAACTATAAAAAATAATTAAGCCACAAAGCTTCATCATTCTTAATCATATATAGGCCACAAAAACCGTGACATCCAATACATCAAAACGTACTTGACAGTAACATTCACAAAACAGCCACACCACCGACGTCTTTGGAAGTTTAATTGAGGGGCAGCAGTGGTACTTGATGACACTCGATTTGACGTGATTATCACTACAAGAAAACACAAATTTAGTAACAGTTTTTTTGGCCCTTTAGTCACGGTTTTAACCGTGACTAAAAAAATTTGTCACGGTTTCCTAAACCGTGACTATATTGCCCCAATAACCGTGACAAAGTTATTAGTCACTGTTTTGTGGAAAACCGTGACTAACCTTTGTCACGGTTTCTTTACAAACCGTGACAAAGTTTAGTCACGGTTTTCACCAAAACCGTGACTAATCTTTGTCACGGTTTTAAAAGAAATCGTGACAAAGGTTATATATTACTGGTCCTATATTACTGATCAAATTATAAGGGGAAAACGTTTCAGTGACCAGATTGTCATTTTGTTGAATTATAGGACCAGACCCTCAATTCCTTCCATTATGCAAAATGATCCATAAAAGTAGAATGTCAACAAAATGTCCCAGTTAATTACAAACTAGTCCTTAATTTATTTATTGTGTCAAAAATTACAATTTGCAATTTACAATTTATTAGTCACTTAATGAAAAAAACTACCGCCGCCGCCGCCGCCGACTGTTGCCAACCTTCTTCCTCCCACCATCTTCCTCAAAATCCAAATCCATTGCTTCCCAGAACCCAAAGCTTCCGACCAAATCCATTACTGCCCAGAACCCTAGCAGATATGGATTGCGAAGAAGAGAGGAGAGTGCTGAGCCGCTGTCGTCGACGTCCACCATTGCGGCGCTGCGGCTGGCAGTGGTGGTGGCTTTAGGGAGGAAGAAGTCGGAGGGGCGGCTGGCAGTGGTGGTAGGTTTAGGGTGACGAGTTCGAATCGGAGAGGCAGAGGTGCGACGGGGGCAGTTTGAATCAGAGGAGATGAGAGAGGGGGCTTGATTGACGAGTGCTTGCGGTAAGAAGAGAAGGGAGAAGAAGACGGATGGGCGGAGAGGCAGAGGTGTGGGGGGCGTTTGAATCGGAGGAGAGGAGAGGGGGGCCGGATCTGGGGGGTGTTTGAATCGGAGGAGAGGATTAGATCTAGGGATAAGATTAGATCGCCAGTTATAAGAAGAGAAGGGAGAAGAAGCAAGGGAGCAGGGAGAAGAAGATGGAAGTAGCAGAATGAATCAGCGGATCGCCAGCGTGGACAAAAATAATTTGTCACGGTTTAAACTATAAACCGTGACAAGTTAGTCACGGTTTTGTAAAACCGTGACTAACTAGTCACGGTTTATAGTTTAAACCGTGACAAATTAGTCACGGTTCAGCAAAACCGTGACTAACTTGTCACGGTTTAGTTTAAACCATGACAAATTAGTCACGGTTCAGCAAAACCGTGACTAACTTGTCACGGTTTAAATGTAAACCGTGACAAATTAGTCACGGTTCAGCAAAACCGTGACTAACTTGTCACGGTTTACAAAACCGTGACTAAGAAATCGTGACTAATCCTATATTTTCTTGTAGTGTATCTGCCTCATTTAAGCAACATTTCTTGGCTTAAGACATGGTTTTTAGGGCAGAATAACGAATATTCACTCAACTGCTCTATCTCGTGCCATTTTGGTTACTTTGGCCCATTTCGGGTCTATTGATTTTCTAGTGTTTTTGTAATAGCACAGGTTTTTGCCACCAAATGATGTAACCAGGGACGTGTCTAAGGCATTGGAACCTTGAGGAATCGCACCGGAATCGATCCAAGGAGTCAATCAAGTCAACACAAATCCTGCCCAGTTTTACAAAGAAGATTTCGATGAAAAGACCTGAAGTTTTCGCCGAAAATCCAAGAAGAAATCGTCAGAGCTTAGAAGAAGAAGTTTTCGGCGAGAAGTCAAAGTCTTCGCCAAAAACTCTGAACGAAATCAACACAGGAAGAACAGCCGACCGAGTCAGCCTTTTTCAAAGAAGTTTTCGGCGAAAACTCCTTAAGTTTTCGCCGAAAATCTTAAACCTAATCCGGCTGGGAAAGGGTTATGTATAAATATAAAACCGGTGGCTCAAAAGAAAGATACACTTTTCCATATACAACTTATCACAAGTTCCAGACCTAAGAAGTTCGAGAGAACAGAGTTGAAGAGTTCGAAGAGCCAGTAAGAGATCATGACGCCACCTTTTCACCTCAGAGACTCGAAGCTAGGAGTGAAGATTACCGGAGAGCGGAGCTTTGCCGAAGTCGTCTTAATTAGGTTTTACAGTTTTCATCTGTTCTTTCTTTTCATGATGAACTCTGTTTCTGTCTTTGTTTCTGCTGCTATTAACATGAGTAGCTAAACTCGTAGAGCTTAGAATAGATGAACCCTAAGTGATCCAGGGCGTTAAAGCGGTCACGGATCGGCAGTGATTAGATTCGAAGTTCAATCAGTTTCTCTTGCATGTTTGATTTGTTCTTTGTTGTTTATGTTTCTGCTCTGGCTTGATCACCTAGATTAGAATCTTGTTAAGCTGAGGATAGTAGCGAATGTTCGCCTCACTTTAAAACACCAAATCAACAATTAACCTATTCATTGGAGTGTGCCTTTCGTAAGAACCAGTTAGGGTTAACCTATTCATCTGTCTTGCTTTGTGCTTGACAGTTATTTGACTATACGCGCGTGAAAACGCGTTCATTAGTACTGCTCATCACTTCAGGGTTGTCGACATTTTGAGAGGAAATGCATTTTCAAACAATAAGCGGTGCCATTGTAGCAATGGTGGTGCATCAATGTTTCAGTTGGAAATTTCATTAACTTTGCTAGGTTCGTAGAATAAGTCATATACCTGGAGGAGGAGGACGTGGCGGATTCCAGGAGGCGGCAACGAAAAACTGCAACGACGACATTTCCAAGGCGATGACAACGGCAGTGTACAGAAAAAAACAGTACTAGCGACATCATGCGATCAAAAATATGTACAAGTAGATAGGAGGGTGAAAAATCTGTGGAGATCTAGTGAATAATAGTGAGGACGAAGCTGGTGACTGGGGGCCATTGTTGTTTGATTTGGCGAATCCGTACCACTCGTCGATCAACTAAGGCTATTGTTGTTGTTCTTACAAAGGTGGAAGTTCAAACGGGATATATGGTTGGTGGATTTTCTATTTATTCACATTCAGTAATTTAACAAATATTATATTTCACGTTTCAATAACATGGCTTCTTATGATATACAACACTAGAAAAATAATGCTCGATCTAAAATTTGTGTCTATGTTCTTAGTCCTACTCAACAGCGGCGCTTGGTGCCTCTGGGAATTAGTTTTACAAATTGTAGAAACTGGTACTTCCTCCTCCGTTTCATCAGATTCATCTCATATAGTTGTTGCTCCAACTGCTTCTTGGTCCTCCATAGTATCAAATCCAACTCTAGATCGAGTATGTTAAGTACACTACATCTTCCTTTATTGATGGAATAGTGAAAATTCCTTAGATTGTGGTGGACAAAGGTATTGATCAGATGAAAATTGCTTTTGTTGCTCAGTTTTGGGCCTATTCCATCGATTAGGGTCTTTGCTTCATTGGCTTCTAGACTATGGAGATACGAAGGTTTTGTGACTGTATCGAGATTAATTATCTAATGGTTTTTTCTTATTAGAATTCAAATCTATTTCTCACTGTGAATGGATCTTACAACGCCAATGGCATATTCATCATTCGACATTGTTGTTACGAAAGTGGATTTTAGGGATTAAGCCAATTAACCTATCAGCTCCTGCTGAGATCCCTGTTAGGATAACCATTTATGATGTACCTCCTCCATTGGTGAATCGTGAAGGGATTAGTTGGAGAACGAGTTAGATGGGAAAGCCACTTAATATATTCGTTCGTGAGGGCTTAGATATTAAAGTCTGTTTGCTTCGAAAATCTGTAGGGCGTTTGTCTGAGTTTGTTTCATTTCATATATGAGATGAAGGGGTAATCACTCTAAAAGTTTCCTATGTAACGACCTATTCCCAGTTGTAGTTACTTCTGAAAATCAGTTGGAAACGAATTGGATAGAATGGAGTGGGGCCTCTAATTTTCTGCAGAAGGTTCTATAACTACATGTGTCAATGGGCGTTGCACAAGGTGCAAAGGCCGTTGTGCACAAGTGAACCCATGGGTGTTGCTCTAAGGCAACGACTGTTGCTACACTTGAGGAAAATGGTTGTTCCCAATGGAATGACCGTTTCCACTTAATTTGAAATGGTCGTTGTGTAGCACCAACGACCGTTGCGACCTGTAGGATAAAAACCTGGCAGTCGAGAAAATGCACAGTATGAGTTCATAAATTCTTTCTTTCGATTCAGCAGCTCTTGTGAAGATTAGGGAGCATTTTTTTTTGTATATGTGTATACCTATTTGTACACGTTCACACACTCTTTGCACACGTGTACACCTATTTTTCGACGCGTACACAATATTTTTTTTCATTTTTTGTGTACACGTGTACACCTATTTGTACCCATGCACACTCTTTTTGTACTCATGTTCACATTTTTTGTACATGTGCACACTTATTTTTATACTAGTATACACATGCTTTGTGCTTGTGTACACATATTATGTACACACAGTGCACACTACTTAATAAAATAAATTTATTATTATATAATATCAATAATAATAGCTGACACAATGGTAATAGTTTGTTTTTGAGAGAAGGAGGTCATGGTTTTGAATCTCATCATCAACACCCAATTTATTATTATTGAGGATGGTGAATGACCGGCGGGCGGTGACGAATGTTAACCCGACGGTGGCTAACCAGTGAGAGGAGGATGACCATTGGCTGACTGGTGGGTGGGCAGTGGTGACTGAGATAATACTTTTTAAATTACTAAATTATTCTAGCATTTTAGCTATTAGATTAATGAAATTTAATTGAATGACTGAAATTTTTTTATGGATAAAAAAATCTCTTTCTTTGATTTCCAATTGGTTCCCATGAAGACTGCATGCAATGGATGTTAGAAATCGACAAGTAATAAACGGAAATGTAAACAGGACCAAGAGAGACGACACAACGATTTAACGTGGAAAACCTTTGTGAGAAAAAAAAACTACGGACACACGATGGCGACGAAAGCTCCACTATAACTAGAGAGAGTACAAAGTGTAGGGATTTTACAAAGTACGGCTTGAGTTTCCCTACGGCTAACAAGAGATATAAAAAGGATGAAGGTACAAAACCCTAATAGGGTTAATAACCTAATAGGCCTAAAGAGACTAAGCCCATAAGTTGGGGAATTTGGATGACCAAACTTCAACACTCCACCTTGAGAAGAATTCCTTCTTATAGCAAACTTCAATTCTCTTTTAAAAAATTAGCAATCACCATTGTGTGTCAAAATCTCTCTTGGATTAGAGAGTGATACCTACTAACCTCGAACATAGCTCAAACTTAGCAACATGAACTTCCTTCGTCATCATATAAGCTGGATTGTCATGAGTGCTGATCTTGGCCACTTTAACCTTTCCTTCAGCAATGACCCACTACCTGGCGTCAATATTATTCGATCTGTCATGATAGATCTGGTCCTTTGTAAGAAAAATCACACTCTAACTATTGCAGAATACAGTGATGCATGAACTATCTCCAAAAAACTCAACGTACAATCCCTTTAACCAAACAGCTTCCTTACACGCTTCACAAACAACCATGTACTTTGCTTCTGTAGTAGACAAGACATGAGAACTCCCCAAACTAAATTTTCAACTCACAACACAACCACCAATGGTAAACCCAAAACCTGTGAGTGATCTTCTACTATCCAAGTCTAGCTCCACCATAATCTACATCAACATAGCCAAAAAATCCACTCATGGACTTCCTAATTTGCAAGCAAGCATTAGATCTTCTACTATCTTTTGATTTACCTTGGTCTCTCCTTTCTTTTTATTGAAGGCGATGACATTCAGATATGTCGTGTTTGTCTATCTTGCAATATCCGCATGAAGACTTTGGCCTTGATTTCAAATGACCTTTGTAATTGCTCGAACTTTTCCCTCTAGATCCATGGCTAGAACTTTTCTCCTTTAGTCTTCCGCGAGTATATAAGCCCTCTTCATGAGAGTTAGAACTCTCACCAACCATCTGTCTCATTTTAAAGCATCATGAACTTCATCAAGAGCTTTGATAACACTTGTTAGAAATCGACAAGCAATAAATGAAAATACAAATAGGATCGAGAGAGACGACACATCGATTAAACGTGGAAAATCCTTGCGGGGAAAAAATACGGATGCACGACGGCGATGAAAGCTTCACTATAATAAGAGAGAGTACAAAGTGTAGAAATTTTACAAAGTGCAGCTTGAGTTTTCCTACGGCTAACAAGAGTTAGAAATAGGATGAAGGTATAAAATTCTAATATGGTTAATAACCTAATTAACTTAAAGAGATTAAGTTCATAAGTTTAAGAATTTGGATCACCAAATTTCAACGAGAAATATTTATTACAATGGTGTTTCTTAGTCCTAAAAAGCCAAACCAAAGACGGGATATCATTCAGATATTAATGTCCTGTTGGAGCGTAAACTGAAGGAGTATGTAAATAGTTTTTTTTATCATATTGAGGATAGCTAGCTGCTACAATCAATCAATCATTATCAGGGATTGGAATTTGGAAGCATAATATATGCACCGCACCAACCTACTTGTTTTGACAAAATTATAACTTTATTAAATCATACACTACTCTCTAAAACAAGAAAAAACCCCCAATTCAAAGTCAAATCTTTTAGGAAAAATGGCTAACACCAATTATACAACAACGTACTCTTGCTTGCTTGCTACCAAGCAAGGACAAGGAGTAGCCGTATCAAATTCGATTTTGTATTCCTCCATCAGAAAATCATTCACACATGGAACATATAATTACTGCATGTTGACGTCTCCTTTCCTTTCTTTTATTAGCTTCCACACTCCCAAGTCCAATCTCCCTTACTTATAACATCAGCTAAAGTGTTGAATTTTGTTCATTTCACTCTTGTTGTGCTCATCAAGCTCATTCGTCAAATCACTAGTATTGATTCTGTTCTTCTTCTCCAAATTCCAACTTCACAAGCCACCTATAAGCAATGGCGGTACCGGGGAGCTGGGGGAGCCACGGCGCCCCCCTCCCCCGGTATCGAGTCTAATATTACATGTATTTTTTGGTATTTTCGGAATTTGGCGCCGGGGTATTTGAAGTTCGGCTCCCCACTACGTTGTTTCGGTGAAATGTTGTCTTAAATTTTACGTAATAGTTACTCATAATTCACTTATAGTGTGTAATAATTAAATATTTGATCATAAATTATCCAAATTTGAAAAAAAAAATTGCCGGTGGCACATATAATTATTTTTTACTAATTAAGCAACTTATAACCAAAACATTTATTGTGTATTTTTACTTAGTATTAGATGAATGAAAAATTTATACAATTATTCAAATTTGAAGAAATTTTTTTTGCCGGTGGCACCAATTTTTTATGTACAATTCGGCTCCCCCCGTATACCAATCCTGGTTACGCCATTGCCTATAAGTGACACTTCTTTTCCTTTTTTCTAAATCATGTCTACATTAATCAAATTCCTTTGCTTTTTCTAATAGGTGTGCATGGAAATAGTACTACTGATGTTACCATGCATGGAAACTCGTACAAGAGAGGTTATATTTTGATCATGTTCCAATTTAGAATGAATGAATCTCTCACGTACATGAATTCGTAGATTGCATATCCCAGCTGCTATAAATGTACGTGCAGGGTATCTCTCTCCCAGTTCAATTTATTAGAAATTGTTTGGCCATGTTAATGATGTGGTGACAACGTTGTCATATAGTCTGTGAGGGTCAGTATCAAAGAGTACGGTTGCAACTTGTAGACTATATAATTTGCCATGTTGTCAAAACCGACCAGATCGGCCGGTCCGACCGGTAAACCCAGGAATCGGACTCCAAACCGGTCCGGTCTGAGGTTAATTTACCAACGGGCCAATTTCCTTAATTTTCCGTTTGAACCGGCAAACCCCTGAAAATCGTTCGGACCGGAATATGCGGTTTTTGCCGGGTCCACCTTCAAAACGGTGATTTTTTATAATTATACTTTGACATCGGCCATTCGTTCGTCAGACCTCTCCCCCTTTCACATCTTCAATCTTCTTCTCCATACCTGCATATTCCAGACTTCAAACTGTAATCGGCCAGCCGAAACTCTATTACCATCAACGGACGGCGCTCCTCCGCCAAGCTCCCCAACAACTCTCTGAAAAGGTCGATTGAATAAAATTTTCCATAAAAAAGTATAAATATAAGGATAAAAGAAATAAGAAGTAGAGAAGACGAGAAAGAAAAAGGAGAGATGATAAAAGAAGAAGATTTAGCTATGGAAAACCAAGAAAATGCCCAAGATTTGGTGATGAGAAGAAGAAGAAGAATAGGGGAGGAAGAAAGAAAAGTAAGTGGCGGTTGTTGATTAGATAACATTAGGGTTAGGTTAATAAAAGGTTTATTTATATTATGTATTATTATATTTTTAGTACCTAAATTTTAGGTAAACAACTTATAATACATAACTTTTTAAGTTATAGTGTGTCCGGTTCTTTGTCCCGGTTTTTACGGTTTAATCCTGGTTGAACCGTTAACCCTCAAACCTTTTGCTCTGCCGGTTCGATGACCGGTCCAGTCCTGACAACATTGATAATTTGAATGTGTGATTTTTTATAGTATTTTTTGTTCTCATTTTTCTCATGTTTAGTCTATGGAGAAATATTTATCATCTTGATTTCTATGCCCTCTAAAAAGGCACCTAGACCTGATGGATTCAATGTGGCCTTATTCAAAATTTGTTGGTCCATTGTCAGAAAAGAGGTAATCTCTGCTATCTCCTAATTTTTTTGTTTTTCAGGAGTTATGCCTAGCTTTGTGAATTCGGTTTACCTTGCCTTGGTCCCTAAGAAACTGAATGCTAGTGAGATGAAGGACTTTAGGCCTATCTCTTGATGCAATGTTGTGTACAAGATAGCCTCCAAACTCCTTGCTCACAGATTGAGCTTGGTTCTTCCTTCTATAATTGGTTTGGACCAATCTGCATTTGTGAAAGGTAGGTTAATTGGGGATAATGTTCTTCTGGCTCATGAGTTATCAAGAAATTATTCTAAGAAGCAAATCTCACCTAGATGTGCTTTGAAGATCGACCTTATGAAAACTTTTGATTCGGTTGAGTTGGCCTTCATTCTGAATGCTTTTTCTACTTTTGGTTTCCCTTCTCTGTTTGTGCATTGGATCAAAGCCTGCTTTACTTCAACGATGTTGTCTGTAAGCACTACAACATAACTTGGCTACGGGGGCAGATTCATGGAGGCACATAGAGTATTTGCCTCTAAATATACTTTTAAATAACAAATACTATATGTACCTCTATAGATGCAAATATATGTCTCTAATTGTAATTTATTTATTTATTTTAAGTTTAATAAATATTATTTTATAGTTTTAGAGGTAGATAATTTATAAATGCCTCTATAAGTTATACAAAAAATTTCTTTAGAGGCAGATAATTTATAACTGTCTCTATAAGTTACACAGAAAATTTTTTTAGAGGCAGATAATTTATAACTTCCTCTATAAGTTATACAGAAAAATTTATTTAGAGGCAGATAATTTATAACTGCCTCTATAAGTTACATAAAAAATTTCTTTAGAGGCAGATAATTTATAACTGCCTCTATGAGTTATACAGAAAAATTATTTAGAGGTAGATAATTTATAACGGCCTCTATATGTCATACGAAAAATTCTTTAATTTAGAGGTAGATAATTTAGAACCGGCTGTATAGGTTGTACGATTAAAATATGTTGTATGATTAAAATTTGCAGTGGTAGATAACTTGTAAACTATATGCTTTCTGTATAGATAATTTTTTTTAAAAGGTTAAATATATATATGTAATAAACATTGATGATTTTATTTTCTAATAATGATTATGGAGAAATTTACGTTTTTCAATTTTGATTTCTTTTCTTGACATAGTTTCTGCATATTGTTGAGTTTTGTGATTCATATTTAAAAATAGAGTAAAAAATATCAGTAAGTACTCATGAACCAAGTTGTAAGAACTATGAACTTATCACATATCCTTTCAACCACCCGGGTTCAAACCTCGTAGAAAGCAAAAAAGTAAAAAATGATGTATGTAGTGAGAGAGTCCAATAGAGGAACATATCCTGGTAAGAATAAATTATTTTAAAAGCATATATATTTGCCTCTAAAAAAATTATCAGCAACAAAAATAAGTGACTCTAAAAGGTGGCTAAGATGACGGAATAATAGTTGTTTAAAGATGAAATTATCAACAATTATATATGCCGCTAATTCTTCCATCAGTGGTAGATAATATGTGCCACTGTATTTGCCTCTAAAGACCTTTAGCCACAGCAGCATTGGTGGCACTTAAGCTATCTGCCTCGATAGCCTCTATAGAGGCAAAAAAAAAAACTTTTTAGAGGCATATATGGTGTGCCTCCGTAGGTAGTTTATGTTGTAGTGAAGCTTCAATGGAGTGTTGAAAGGCTATTTCCATGTTGATTGTGGGTTTAGACAGGGGGATCGTATCTCCCCCTATCTATTTGTCATTTCTATGGAGATTCTGGCAAGTTTGTTTGCTAGAGCTAGTAAGCAAGGGTCTTTCTTGTTTCATCCACGGGCAAGGGACCATGTTAACCCACCTGTGTTTTGCTGATGACTTAATAGTCTTCACTAAGGCTTCAAAGCATGCTATTGAGGGTGTCATTGCAGTCCTGAAAGTGTTTAAAGAGAGTTCTGGGCTCCAATTCAATCTAGAGAAGAGTGAATTATATTTGGCAGGGGTAGATCCTTTGGATGCACCAGACTTATATGCTGCTTCAGGCATGGCTCGGGGAGCCTACCTTTCATCTACTTAGGAGTTCCCTTATGCTCTGGAAAATTAAAACGAAGTGAATGCAGGATTTTAATAAGTAAAATCACTGCTAGAATTTCAGACTGGTCAGCTAAATGTCTTTCCTATGCGGGCAGAGTTCAGTTAATTCATTCAGTTCTGTATGGTGTTCTACAATACTGGATGATGATATTTTTGTTGCCAAAGTATGTGATCAAGGAGGTGGAATTGATTTGCAACCGGTTCTTATGGGGCAAGCAACCGGGGAGAGATCAAAGATAGCTTGGCAGTTTGTTGCTCTACTTAAGGAGGAGGGTGGCCGGGGGCTTAAAGAGTTGCATAGCTGGAATGCAGCTAATGCTTCAAGGCATATCTGGTCTCTTCTAACTAGAGGAGGTTCACTCTGGGTTGCCTGGATGTATAAGTACAGAATTAAGTTGAAGGATTTCTGGAATTTGAGCAGCTTGAATGGATCTTGGATCTGGAAAAAGTTGCTTAAAATCAGAAGTAAGGCAGCTTCTCTTTTCACGGTTAATGCAGGAGTGGTTCAATGTAATGGGAAGGACATGGAGAGATACAATACTAAAGTTGATCGGGAGCTCATTCGTCCCAAAGCTCATGTTGTTGATTGGTTCAAGCTGGTATGGTCTGGGTTGGCTATTCCTCGTAATAGCTTCATTCTATGGCTGATTCTACTTGGCAGATTGACAACGAAAGAATCTATGGTTTCTTGGGGGCTGGATATTAGCTGTGTTTTTGTTCTCCAGGAATCAACAGTAAGTTGCACCTATTCTGGGAATGTCCTTACTCATCTTTCATTATGAGTAGTTTATTCCCAAGGATTACTAATTTCACTGGGGGGGGAGTATTGCGTTATGCTTCAAGCAATTTTTTTTGCAATTCAAATCGAAGCAAGATTGGGAGTCTTATCTGGGAGATGGCAACAAGCTCGATTTGGAGATAGAGGTGGTCTAGAATTCCTGGGAGTAGTTGTGTCTCGGTTGCCGATTTAATAGTAGTCATTAATAAAGATATACACTTCTTTGTTCTTGGTAGGAAAGATGAGCAAAGTTTGCTAGCTTTGTTATAGCTTGTATAGATTTCCTTAGTCTCTTGATGTACAGTTTTGAACTTCAAATTTGATGAAATGAAACCCCTAACTTTTCATCAAAAAATATTTATCATCTTTACATATGTTTTTTTTATACTAATAACACCACAACACAACTTAGTCTTAGTGGCAGAATCATTGAGGCAGATATAACTTCTGCCTCTAAATATATTTTTAGAAAATAAAATCTTAATTTTCCTCTATTTATAAAATAATATTATATTTTAATAAATATATTTTTGTATAGTTTAGAGGTAGATATATTATAACTTCCTTAATGAGTTATATAGAAAACTCTTTTAGAGGTAGATAATTTAAAACTGCCTTTATAGGTTGTATGATTAAAATTTTTAGAGGCATATTGGTTGCATGGTTAGCTTTTTTAGAGATAGATAATTTATATGTCGCTATATGTTGTGTGATTACAGTTTGTAGGGAAGATAACATGTAAGCTCTGTACTATTTGGTATAGATAATTATTAATGATATATATATTTTTTCCCAAAAACATGGAAAATACGTATATATAATAAACTAGATTAGTGGCTGCCCGTTGGCCGATTTGAACATAAAATGATAAATAAATTTATTGTTTTGTATTGGTATTACCGTACTCAGTTATTTTAAAAATTATAGAATTCAACATAAATGTGTCAACTTAATTTTTTGGACTCAATAAATTCAACAACGTATATAATTAAAACTAAAAAAAATCTTTGGTGCAGACACTTTTTTTGGCCGCCCATGCGCACATTATTATTTAGGTATTACTCGAGTATTATCTTTAGTGGTCAGTATTCATGTGTTATTTGGGGGTGTTATTTGAAGATTATTTGGGTGTTATTCGACTATTATTTGTGGTATCATTCATGTATTTTTTATGTTATCCGTGAATATGAATAACACCAGAGTAACATCTCAGATAACACATGAATTAGTGCTACTAAAAATAACACTTGAGTAACATCCGAGTTACATATCCGCCAAAAAAGATGGAAAATACGTATATATAATAGATTTTGATGATTTTTTTTCTAATAATGAGTCATGAGAAATTTACGTTTTTAATTTTGATTTTTTTTCGTGACATAGTTTCTCCATTTCATTGAGTTTGATAATTCATATTTAAAAAGTGCATAGAAAAAATCAATAAGTCCTCTTGAACCAAGTGGAAAGAACTTAGCACATTTACTTCAACCACCTAGGAACAAACCCTAGATAGCAAAAAACTAGAAAATGATGTTTGTAAATAGTGAAGAGTCCATTAGAGAAAAATATTCGGTAGAAATATATTCTTTTTAAAAGCATATATATGTGTCTCTAAAAAATTTATCAGCAAAAAATAATTGCATCTAAAAGGTGGCTAAGATGACAAAATAGTTGTAGTTTAAGTTTTAATTACCAACAATGTTATCTGCCACTAATTTTTACGTGCCACCATATTTGTCTCTAAAGACATTTAGCGACAACAATGTTAGTGGAAAATATACTATTTGCCTCTAAACTCTCCAGAGGAAAAAAAAGTGATTTTTAGAGGTAAACACGGTGTGCCTCCGTAGCTAAGTTTTGTTATAGCGTAAAAAAATGTTTTGGGTACTAAGAATTTTTTTCCCGGGTCCTAGCACATTGTATTTTAGTTGATTGTTAAAGCTCTTGGTTAAAAGCTGAGTTAATGATTTGGGTACATGCATATTCAACTAGCTAGCATTCAACTCCCCCAGAAGCAACTATAATTTTTTTTCTTATTGAGAGTTAATGTGTGTTAGAGTACACTCTATGGCAGTTAGTGTATGCCATTTCCTAGTTTGCAATTAGAGGACTAGTATCAAGAGGCCATTTGTCATGATTATGAATGAAGTGTCCTCGCGCATAACCTATCCTTGGAGTAGGATCCGAGTTTAATCATAAAAGAGGATGACCAAAAGGTGGCCCATTATGAGACATTTTCCTTGTATATATATGTGCGCGCAGTGTCATGAAGTTTTCTATATTTTTCTACAAATTTATAATATTTTTCTATAAAATTAATGTTAAAATGAAGTCGATCAAAAAAATAAAAATATTTTCAATTCGAGCAATATATGTAAACTATTGTATCATATTTACAACTAGCTTTTTTGCCCGCCCGTTGGCGGGCGCACGCTTAGAATGAATCTTATATGATTTTAACCATTATTATTTATTTATTTATAGAAAAAAATTCATCACAATCTTATTAATGAGTTAGAAAGGGTAAAAAGAATGATTTATAATGTAGAGAGCCATATGTTAAGCAAAGTAGAGGGGGGATAAAGTGTTATTTTTCATAAATAATTTGTACCTTATTTAAAGGTATTAATTATCTCAAATAGTGAGTACTTATTTTATTTGCGTGAGAGGATGATTATTTTAAAGTATGCTCGACCAAACTACTACTTCAGTTTGTTTAACTATACGAATTTAGGTGTAATTATTCTTAATTTTTTTTCCGTTAAACTATACACAATTATTCATAATTCGGATATTAAAAGAGCATTCATACAAAAATAATATGAGAGTAATTCTAAAATAAAAAAATTTTACAAAAAGAATAATGAGATAAAGATAAATAGCCTTTGTAAATTCGAATTCGGGTAATAACCACCATAAATAGTCTCTCAAGTACTATAGTTCATACCGTACCCATACTCATCATTTTTTGGTTATAATCATAACAAAAAAAATCAGTTTAAGGTTTTAAATTTACATAATTTATCATTTTTCAAGTACTCAAACATTATAAAACACTAATAAACCATAGTAAAATTTATATATGACTCAAATATTTTGTTATATCTATGAAAAGGTAAAATACTTAGATATTATAAGCATAAAAAATTTTATCATAAAAACATTTTTAAAGGAATTCAATTGGCTGGTTGAGGTTCATTTTATACACTTTTCATACTCTACTCAAACCCACACGTAATGCTTTTTGGGGTTAACCCATAGCCTAAAAATACTCGATTAACTCAAATTATATCCTATTTGACTGGTTCTAGTTAGGACGGATAACCGTGATTATGGTATAATTGCCATGTTTACAAAGTAGCCAATTATCGTTAATTTTTTTTTTATATTAATAAAGTTAATATTGAATGTTGCAACGGGTTATTATGTATACACACTCATTATAGATGCATGAGTAAATTAATGATTTCACTTATTCTGAAATCATAAGATTATGATAAAATGGTAGAACTTAAACCTTCTACTACTATTCATGTAATCACGTTTGGACAAAGATTGTTGGTTAAATTTCATGATCATCATTGGTGATTTTATAATAGTGAATAACTTATGTTAGTGAAACGAATGTCTTAAAATATAAAATTCACTCATGTATAAAGACACCTGCATATATGGAGAATTATTAGAAAATCACTTTCCAGTGTCTATTTATTCTCCCCGGACAACATTGCCTTTCATTTCTCTGTTATGTTATAATTCAAATAATAATAATAATATTTTATCAAGATACCTTTACAATAATTCAAGGGTCATTTTTCTTTTGTCTTTTGAGGTTTTGAAAAATCTTATATTTAATGAAAATTATGGTTTTGTAGTGTCTTTGAGTATATGTTTTTTCATTAAAAATTTTTGTTTAAAATTTGAGTTTTTAGTAGGGCTCCTAAAAAATGAAAAAATCAAAACTCGAGAAACAGAAGAAAGACAATTGACAAACAATAATATTTAAATATGATTGATTAACTAAACATTTTTAAAAAAATGGTGAAGAGAAAAAAGAAAATAAATTAAGATAACATAGTTAACTAAATGAGGTTGCATATCTTGGCATGATTGGATAGTGAATGCAAAAAATGTGTAGTGAATATCTTATTTTACATAATATTATTTTTTACACACTTGACTCACCTATGTAACATTGATTCATTTGAAATGTTAATTAACATTGTTGATGAATACATGTAATTTATTCATATTCCTAAAAATGCATTTGAGAATGATGTATTCTCGAATAGTGTTTTATCTGATGAAATTAGGAAACTCATCATTCATTCTTGATGACATGTTTCAAATAAATCATTCTATTGAATGAATACACTTCGAAAGATGCATTACCGAAAATGACTAATTTTATAATAAAATCAATATTTTTTAATTCAAGACTATGCTAGATATGATTTATAATTTTTGGTGCTAAAAATATCAATTATCGTTCTTTTGTAAATTAAAATGTTGGAGATACCTATTGAAGTGTACTTAAATGGCTTTACTTATTTTGGTTGGTATAAAAGTATAGAACTTTATATTAAAAATTGTGCAGGCAAGATAAAAGAATGTTAAAAATTATTATATACTCTAAATGATAAGATAAAAAATAGTGGGATTTTTTTTAAAAATGTGAACGTGGGAGTTAGTTTATTTGAAAATCATATTTATTTGTGTTAGTTGTTATTGGAAAAAAATTGTAAAAATAAAAGAGAAAATAAAAATTCTTTATTGGTGGAATCCCTACACTTAATGAGAGAAGGAATAAAAGAGGGGGTCTTTTATATTCCTATATATATTATAATAGATAATAGATGGATATGGATTATATAGGGAATTGGAATTTTGTAGCCTAATTTAAAATTTTATGTACCGTCAGTGGCCAATTGCGTAACTATGTCCAAAACTAGCACAATCTGACTGGCAGCCAGCGCGTAGCCAGCCAGACAGGCAGCGCTGGCCAGCCAGCCATCGCTGGCCAGATGGCGTACTGATCATTTTTGCCAATTGCTGAATTCATTTGTCAGGTGAATTGAAAGAAAATATTGTAACATTGCAATTTGATCACTTTTTTTTATCTATTTTACAAATGGATTATTATTATTATTAATTTGATAATATAAGCCGGTCTTGATAAAATAATAATATATAAGCTAGAATTAATTAAAGAAAGTTATATTAGCGTCACAATCTCTTGAGTTACGGATCCCGAGGTCACGTTTGTTGGAGGCACAACAATTCAAAGTTCAAACAACAACAAACGACAAACGTGACATTGGGATTCGTAATTCAAAGTTAAAACAAACGTGACCCGAGGTCACGTCCCGCTGGTCTGGTTATGCGTTGCGTTGGTTATGCACTGATTGATTCAAAGTTAAAACTATTATTGGAAGTCGCTGTCTCCTTCATCGTTGTGCCTCCAACAAACGTGACCTCGGGATCCGTAACTCAAGAGATTGTGACGGCTAATATAATTTTCTTTAATTAATTATAGCTTATATATTATTATTTTATCAAGACCGGCTTATATTATCAAATTAATAATAATAATAATCCATTTGTAAAATAGATAAAAAAAAGTGATCAAATTGCAATGTTACAATATTTTCTTTCAATTCACCTGACAAATGAATTCAAGCAATTGGCAAAAATGATCAGTACGCCATCTGGCCAGCGATGCGCTGGCTGGCTACGCGCTGGCTGCCAGTCAGATTGTGCTAGTTTTGGACATAGTTACGCAATTGGCTACTGACGGTACATAAAATTTTAAATTAGGCTACAAAATTCCAATTCCCGATTATATACGCTATCTTTTTTAGGGAAAAAAATTTATTGGGAAATATTTTTGAAAAGTGGGAAACTAATGGAATGGTGAGTGGCCCGTTTTTTGTGGTATGGCTGATTTATTTATTAGTTAAATTAATTATGAGAACTAAAATGATAAAAAGAAAAAAAAATTAATTGGTTGCCTAGCTAAAATTAAGGGGAGAAGGAATAAAAGGGGTATACTTTTATATTCCTATATATATTATAATAGATGAACATTTAAAAGATATTAATTATAAAATAATAAGTTGGGAATCAAGAAATGCGGAAGCTAGCTGTAGTAGACGATGGATGGACAGGAAACTAAATGAAGTGACATATAATTTCCTGTGACTAGTGTTTTAGTGTCCTTGCTGGATGGATGGATCTATATTAATTTCTGATATAAATTTCTGAGGATACTTGCGTAGCGTGCTTTCACCCACTATTGGCCAATAAAAGTTGTGAAACAAATTAAAAAGGACCGTATATATGTGTACCTAATTGATTTGACAACAATATGTACATAAGAGATATTGAGTGGGGAACATATATGCATATATGATCAAATTTTTATTAGAATCAGAATCGGTTTCCTCTCTCTCACACTCTTCAAATTGGTTGGGCCTTAGGGGTGGGTCATTGCTTTGATAGAGGATGAGGTGACATGCAACTTGAGGATGCAGAATTGGTTCATATATATACAGCTAGAGCTCCACTTTTCCATATCTTAATTAGGTATATTTGATGTCATCTCAATTATTTTCTCTTCTAATTTAAGAAAATGACCAGTGAGGGGATTGGCATATGAGCATACCAAGTAGGGGTATTAACGACGGTGCATTTTGGTGTGTGACTAATCTGGAAAGACACAGGTGACAAGAGCTCATCCAATAAATTTTGGAGACGTGGTTCCAAATTTACCATATGGCTCTACTCAGAGGTGGAATTAGGGGGACCCGGGTCGAGCCCCGTCTCACCCTATTTGTAGTCCCGAGTGTTGAAATGAAGTATAAATTCATGATATTTTTGAATCCCGTGCGTTTAGTAAACCCAAATTATTTTATTACGACTTATGAAATGAATAAGAATATGGTAATGTTCCTTTTAAAAAAAAGAATATTGAAATATTTGATGATAAATCTTTCAAATAAAAAAAATCACCGCCGGCACATTCAATTTTCATTTGATCCAGATGAATACTGATAAATTTTAGAAAAGATATTGACCAGGTGGCAACGACAAAACGCTAAAAAAGTCAAACGCTATTAGGTGACCAGCTAGGCGCCAGCCAGCCAGCCTCGTGCTAGCCACATTTCACAATTATAGCAGTTTGAGTTCCAAGCCACGTAGCCAGCTTACCAATGAAAACTAGCCGTTACTAATGTTAAATATCCGTTAGGGAGATTGGTGTGTGAGCGCCACGCTCATTACTTCTGTCTTTCGGGTGCTATAAAAACCCTGCCACCCTTCCGCAGTTTTTCACACCTCCAACACTCTCTCAATCTCCACATTCTATCAACTTTATCTCAAGGTAATGATTCTTGTTATTTTTAGTAGTTAGGATTTTAAGTAGTTTCGAGATTAGGTTTTTGTAGAGTTTGATTAATTTAATTACTAATCGTTCTGGGTTTTTAGCGAGCAATTATTCTTACGTTCCAAGCATCAGATTCGCGTTTATTATCGAGTTTCGCAGCTCATTACGCATTAGGTACCATAATCTTTTAACATTATTGTTATTAAATGTTTTTAATTATAAGTATT
This sequence comes from Linum lewisii, assembly GCA_034768395.1. Lineage (NCBI taxonomy): Eukaryota > Viridiplantae > Streptophyta > Magnoliopsida > Malpighiales > Linaceae > Linum > Linum lewisii. Next base: position 30,197,795 of record CM068303.1, on the reverse strand, counting down.
AGTAAGGTACAATCTTATTTCTCCAATTTTCTCTAGGTGTATTATGAACGAAATTGAACGTAATTGTGTTATAATTATATAATTTGAACGAAATTTGAACGAAATTGTGTTATAATTATATAATTGAATTTTTTAATTTACAACTAAACATCATTTTAGGTGTATTATGAAATTAATTAAGTTGATTATGTAATTTTGATAATTATAAGTGATAGTAAACAAGGCTTAGTGTTTGTATAATTGTAGATGGATTACATGTCCGGAAATATGCCTCAAGGCGTACCAACCAATTTTTCCTAAGCCCCACAATGTTATGGGGTGATGCTGAGTGACATTGTGCAGGGCCAATTTTCGACGCTCAGGTTAGCATAATTAATACTAATTAGTTCATAGAATATTAATCTCAGCAATAAGCTCGATTAAGCCTTCGATTCCCACATAACATTGAGCTGGAATTTCGTATGCTAAGGTTTCTTGCAGCTAGCAGACTCATGCACCGATGGTAAGGATGAAGAGTAGGAACGAGGTGAGATGAGAGCAAGGAGAAGACTGCATAGACAAGTTGGAGAGGAAGTGGAGGAAGATCAGGTAAAATTACATGTAAGGTAGGAAAGATGATGTTTGTGTGGTTTTGGCTGAGTGACTCTGTTTTGGTGTCCCTCTGTTTCTACAGGGAAAACGGTGGCCTATGTGGCACTTTGTTTTCTGTTTAACCAGTGGAACAATGATTAAAGCCACACTTTCAGAGTTGCAGTTTCGTAAGCAGAGATGGAGTGAAGTTGCTTACCTGATCTTCGTGAGAGTTGCGATGGAGAATTTAATTTTCTGATTAATGAGTGAGGAGTGATTAAGATGGGAGGCTGTGTACCTAATTTATATAAAAAAGTAGGGATCTGTTAGAGTTAGGAGTTGAATCAGCTAGGTAGCTGTTAGGATTGTAGTTCATAATATTCTCCCTAATAGTTTGAGGAATATTGTTGGTAGTGGGGTTTGAAAAGTTGTCACTTGTAATGGAAAGTAAATAATATCCGGTCTCCCAATTACATAATCTAAATTTATAATTTTCATAAGTTAATTTTTCTCACTTTTTTAATAGGGCCGATATTATCAAATAATTATTAATTTGGATTATTTAATTTACACCTAAACACCATTTTAGGTAATTTTTATAATTAATTAAGTTAATTAGATAATTTTCATAATAATAAGTGATAGTAAACGGGGCCTAATTAGTAAATTAATAATAATTAGCGTAATTATTTAGCTTCAAATAGCATACTTGCATACTTCAATATATTTAGTTATAAAATCCCTATTAATTGGCGTATTTAGAGATATAAATTACTATTTATTTCTATTAATAGCATAATTAGTGTACTTATTTATTCTATATAGTACCTACTAGCATAATTAATAATTAGTATGTGATTAATGTCGCATAATGAGTGTACTATGTATGTAGTACCTACTCAAAAAATTAGTGTGTACTTAGAATTACGTAGTGTGCTAATAAATTTTTTTTTTTGCCAAGGCAAACTCCTGGGGTGGGGAGAACCAGGATAGCGAATGAACCTAGAAGATACAAAAAAAGGAAAAAGAACGTGGGAGACGAGAAGAGGAGGGAAGCCTAGCAGGGATAACGAAAAATAAAAAACGACTAACACAGCTATAGTCTTTCAAGGACTATTAATAGATGCAAAAAGGGAAAAATTGATTAACAAAGAAGAAGCAGGTAGGAAACTTAAAGAAAATTTTGCAACCAAGTGAGCCAACCCATTTTTTGCTCTTGGAATTGCATTATATTTCAACCTTGTGAATGTGAGATTAATTGTCTTATTTTTTTGGATAATAGCACCAGCCAAGGGATGCAAAGTCTTGTTGTCCATGATTTTTTTTGTACTACTTTTGCATCCCCTTCAATATGTATTTCCAACATCCCAACTTGTAAACACCAATGTAGAGCTTCCCTAACTGCAATGCATTCAATTGTAAAGGGGTCCCAAATTAGATGAAAACTTTTACCTCATGTGAAGACAATATGACCAATCGCGTAAAAAACCACAAAGCCAATAGCTCCTCCTACTTCTTTAGAAGTACCCCCAGCAACCTTAATATGAAAATGAAATGGAAACTGCATTTCCGCATTGTAAGTATTACACGAGGCTTTTGGAGGAAAAATCTTCTTAGAGAGTTGAGATCGCTTAAGAAAATCCCCATGTTCTAACCATTGAGCCCTGAATTTGTCCCCCAAGGATATTTGGGAGGGCTTGTGCTCGATTGAAAATAACATTATTTCTTGATTTTGAAATACGCTACCAAAGTAATAAAATTTCAACTTGAATTTTCATGTTATACCTAAACAGTATCCTCTATGTATATATGACACAATTAGGATTATAAGGATGAGTGCTAATGGTAACGAACATAGCCAATTTGTTTGCCAAAATACATCTCATAAACAAATGCTCAGAAGACTCTCCTCAACCAGACAAACTGAAGATTCTGTTTGAATAGTAAACCTTTTATTAATGTTCTCCCTTGTTGGGATAATACCTTTTAATATTTTTCAAAGAAAAATTTGTAATTTAGGCTGGACTTGAATAGACCAGACTTTATTCCATAGTCTCTTATGAACAATTGAAGTTGGCCCAAAAATTGTGACTGGTAAATACTTACCACAAACGATTTCATATATCCTGATTACACTGTATATGCTTTTGAGGCAGCATAACGCTAGATCAATTTATCATCCACTTCTTCTTGAGGTAGTGGGATCATCCTGATCTGAGTAATAGTATCACGCAGCTGCTCGACGCCCAGTTTCCCAGCCACCCCTGACCTAATTTCTTTCTTTCTTTCAGCATTTTAGATTTCCGGTGAGTCTTATTGTTGGGTTTTCTCGTTGACCTAATTTTTGTCTTTCTTCGAAGTTCACCATTACAATTGCATCGATTTCAATATTTCAGCTACTATTTGTCTATTTCAGAAGGCTAAGTTGAAGAAATGAAAAAAACAAAAGCGTGAAGGGAAAAGATTAGCTGTTGCTGCAATAGTGCAACTGCAAGGAAGGATAAGGTATTGCATTTGATCTTAACTTTGATAGTGCAGCCAGGAATGTATTGAATTGAGGGTGGGATCTGCAGTTGAGAGATTAGATGTTATATGTTTAAGGAGTTTGTGGCTTGTGCAGCTCATCCTTTACTTTATATTTTCATTAGTGGTTACGGTTCTTAGCCTAATCATTTATTCAATTTTGATCATCAAATCATGTAATCATTTATGCTTATGGATTCCCACTTAATTCTCTTTTGGTCATTTATACCTATTAACATGGATGAAAATAGAAATGAACATGAGCAAGAAGAGGTATAGCTAGTTGGTAGCTAAATAAGGGATTTTGATGTTCAATTTGGTTTCTGCAGAAGAGAGGGTATTTCTGAAGTTTCTCTAAGGAAAGATATAAGTCTCAAGAATCACTACCTGTTTAACATGTAAGCATGGTTTGACTTTTTTTATTTGTTACTTTGTTAATTCACTACAAAAATTAAGATTTTCTGCGACGAGAATTTAGTGACGGACAGTTCTCGTCGCAAAAAGTACTTCTTTTGCGACCAATAATACATCTTAGTCGCAAGAAATTTATTATTTCCAAATTCCTTAATAATTTTATTTTGCGACTAATTTATCCTTTTGGCGACCAAATATTTGGTTGTAGAATTCTAAAATATTTTGCGATGAAATTATTGGTGGCTGAACAGTATTATGTTTTTGCAACCAAAATTTCCGTTGCTGACTGGGTTACTTTGGCGGGCTAAATAAATTCATTTCAGCGCCAATTTTTTTTATTTTGCCTCCTTTAATATTATTCTCTGCCCAGAAGTAAAACTTACAATGTTTAATCCAAAAAAAACCAAATGTATTTTCACTACACCCAACAAATATCTCACTCTCAAACAAATAAAATAAACTTTCAGAAAAGTTGTCCAAAAGGATGAAATCTCATAAACCTCATCTCCTTCCTTCGTATCGGAGCTTTCGGAAATCACCTTCGGCGGCGCATCTCAGCGTCGTCGGTGTCTTTGCTTCATTGGTGGTAATAATAGTTCCGATTCGATTAGGTATATGTGTCTTGGCATTCGTAGCTTCGATCAGGGTTCACTAATCTGCTTTCGTCTACTGAAAGATTTCTAGGTCATCAGTGAGGTTTTAAGCTTCGATTGGAGTCGTCGTTCCTTCTACAACTGTAAGAACTTGTTCCTTCGCATTTAATTTTCCCTCCAATTTCTACTCCATCGATTGTTGTTGCTTCCACGAAGGACTAACTCTAAGCGATGCCAATGGAATTGGGGGAGACTGCTCTTGTCCATGATCTCGTCGTCGGAAGACTCAAAAGGCTAGCTTCGGTTATCAGCTCTGATAACAATTCTCTAGTCGCCGTAAGTCTCTCATTCTCGTTCTTGTGTTTATTCGCGTTAGAAGTGTCAATCTAGGGTTATTACTAGCTTCCCCTTTGGGAGTATGGTACATGCTTTCCCTTTCTTGGGGGATGAGGCGTTTTCTGAAAGGGGATTTAGGTCTCCGGATTAGTATTGTCTCTGATTGAGTTCTGAAACCCTAACAGATTGTTGAGAACATTAGTGATAGTGGAGCTGAAACGTTTTAGTATGATTCCTTACTTTCGAATGTCTCTTTGTTCAATTAATGCACTCTTCCAAGCGCACAAATCAATTTGTATGTTCACCTTTAGAGAAATTGTTAACTGAATGCTCCATGTCCTCATTGTAGCAGCACCAAAGAGCATAGCTCAACTAAGCAATTTCGTCCAAAGCTTTGTTTTGTCAAATGCACTTCCAGTTGTGTCCATACGCCTGTCTCTAGTCCGCATTTCAGTTCAGAGCACAAAGCCAAATATGAATGAACATAGTGAGGTCTTTTACTTTTCTGCTTCTTTGTCTTTTGTTCTCTGCTATTCCATGGAAGGTCCTCAAACATTTGGAAAAAATACCATACTTTGAAACATGATTAGATAGGATTCGGATTTGGGAATTTTATCTTGAGGTATGGAATTGCTATACATGTATCCTGCCTGTGTTCCTTCCAAATCTAATTTCACAGAAAATGTTGAGTACTTAATTGGCGGATTTTTTCCTAGTCTAGGGTCATCCAAAAACATAATTCCAAAAATGGGGTAGCATTTGAGTCAATTCCAAAAGTAGGGTTAATTTTTCCAGCTCATCGCCTTTATCGCCACTATCTCTGACGATTTTATTAGTGTGTAAGGTTTGAGTTTTTGTTTTCTTTTAAAGGAAGGAGTTATGCTTTTTTCGTTCTAAGACATAGTTAATATGTTTATGTTTTATAAATAATATTACTTTATTAATGGTTTATTAATATTTTTAAAATTGTACTCGTACGTTAATTTGTTGAGTGTAACGTTATGTGGTTTAATCACTAAAATCGTTATAAACAATAGTGGATTTAACTGGTTGACCACCTCTGAAATCTTTCAAAAATATAGAATTGAGTTTGCTACTTTGACACCTGAAACTGAATGACCTGAATCCGACAACCCAATTTTTTCGTATGGGTTAGAGTCGGTTTTAAGTCCAACCCGTTAATTTTTAAATATAGCGACTTATTACACGAATGACCCGTGACCCGAATGACTCGCCAGGGTGTTGACGAGCCGAGCCGAGCTTTGCCCAGCTCGAGCTCGGCTCGTTTGGTTTGAACTCTGGCTCGAGCTTTTTCCGAGCCGAACACGAACAGCTTGGTTCGTCAACAACCCTACTCGCCATTCGAATGTCCCGTTACCCGATTGACTCGTTTCCCGAATGACCCGTTACCGAATGACACGTTACTCGAATGATCGATCATAAAACATTCAAAGATTTGAGAGCGAGTCAACTAGTTAGATCCATTATAGTTTATAACGATTTTAGTAATTAAACCACATATCGTTAGACTCAATAATTTGATGTACGAATACAATTTTAAAAATATTAATCAAACATTCTTAAAATAGTATTATTTATAAAACATAAACATATTAACTATTTCTTAGTGCATAAACGGAAAAAGCATAATTCCTTCTTAAAAAAAAAGAAAAACAAAAACAAAAATTCAAATTTTACACACTAATGAAAATCGCTAGAGCTAGTGGCGATAAAGGTGATGAAGTGGCAAAGATAACCCTACTTTTGGAATTGACTCAAATGCTACCCCAATTTTGGAATTATGTATTAGAATCACCCTAGACTAGGAAAAAATCCTTAATTGGCCTGGTTTTATTTTGTTTTTATGTTCTTGTTTAAAAGAACAAATGAACTAATACTCATGGAGCCCATTAGAATAGTCTTATTTGAGTGGAGAATTAATGTGCTAATGTTTTAAGGTGGATCAGATTAAGAACCAAAATGAGATTACTGTTAAGGTTGTGAAGAAAGCCATATAATCTCTTACACAGTTTCAATCGATCAAAGGTCTCTGTGTTCTTAGGTGTATACTGATGGAGGATTCTAATGGCTTATTCCTTGTAACAATCTCAATAAATCCTCAAAGAGGACATGTTCTTGAAGCTTTAGGAAGTTTGGTGGAGGATTTTGATAACCTTTTTTCTGAATCAGGCTATGTATTGCATACCCTAAGCATGACCTATATTATACATGCATATATGGGCGGCTGGTCTGTGAAGGCAAGTAGGAAACAAACGTGCAATTTAGATTGGCATCTGCTAGACTATGGCTGCCGCAATCAGAGTTGGTTTGAGTATGGACTCAGAAATTGGGCGATGAGGAGCAAGGGTTAGAATATGGCTGGATTCAGAAGACTAGGAAGAGTTTATTAGATAAAAGCAATTTGAGATCTTATATTGGCATGTGTTAGGTTGGATATGAAGTTTATGTTAACATTTTCCTCTAAGCTTTGTATATTTGTTATGAACATATATTTTTATTCTTCTTCTTATACTTTGTCAACAGGCAAAGGTGAAATCGCATAGAGGAATATCTCAAGCAAAGGCACTGCAATAGAAGATACCATTGTAGACATTTAAGGTATGTAAGTCAATTAATATGGTGGGGGCAATTTACTGAGAAGCTTTATTAAGTAGCTTAATTTGTTCATTAAGGCTATGGTCTTCCAAACTCTGAATCATGAAAATATTATCTTTGATCCCCCCTGTTTCATGCTCTAGCTAGTGATGACAAAAGGCTTAAAAGAGTTTCAGACATTGACCAAATACGGTGCTTAGGAGTTGTGCTTTCTGACAAAGGGTTAGATTAGACTAAGAATTTCCAAGTTCATTAGACTAGTTCTGTATAAATATTACATCATACAACAATATCTAAATGCTTTCTCTGTCCTTTTGTTGCTAATATAGAATATCAAAATCTATCCATTTTGTCCAAATGTTTCCTCTGTCCTTTCTTATAAGCAAATGATGTATGACTAACGTTATTATAATTGTGCACTCTTGAGTTTTAATTACTATTGTGCATTCTTGAGTTTTAATACCTTTGTGTATGTTTTTTTTTTAAAATCTATTCTTACTTTCAAATTCAGGTTCTTGATCAGCTATAGGAGGATGCCAAATCTACTACTTGGATGGCTAAAGTAGATTTATTTTGTGATAGAACATTTATTTGGATGGCTGAAGTAGATTTATTTTGTTAAAAAACACTTACATTAATCAGTAAAGTGTTCTATATGACATTATAATTACCCAATATGTTAGAATTTTCTTTTAGATTGGGTCTTATATGAAATTATGTAATGATTGAATATGTTCGAATCTTTTGAATTCAGTTGTAGATGACATTATGTAATGACTCATTGGAATTATATATATGTTACACTATTTGTGAATCTATGTTTATTGTTGAATTTGGGTTTGTAATCGAGAAACAAAAGAGTGAGCAAGTTTGCAACCGAGAATTCGTTGCAAAAAGGTAACCTAGTTTGTGACTAGTAAATTGGTCGCAATAACTATGTCCTTCAGTGACCAACAAACTCGTAGCAAATGAGGTTGATATACTGCGCTAGCAAACTGGTTGCAAATGAGCAAGACTATCTGCGACCAACACCTGGGTCACAAAAGATAGTGAGCTTTTCGCGACCAGAAAGTTGGTCGCAATATATACTTTTCTGCTACCAATTTACCCGTCGCGGAGTGTATAATATTTGCGACCAATTTCATGGTTTTGTCGCAAAGATGCTTTTGCGACCGGGTTTTACCGATAAAACCTTGCGACAAAATAATTCGTCGCAAATGCCTTTTGCAACGAGTTTTCAGACTTTTTGCAACCAAATTGTTCGTCGCAAAAAGGGTGTTTTGTTGTAGTGATTGTACTTTTCCATCTTGACATAATTACTGCTTAATGCTTAATGCTTAATGAGAATCCAATATCTTGACATAATTATAGTAGGCTGGTTTATATCTTTCAATGTTGGATATTTGTAGGAATTCAAATTCTAATGAAGGTGGCAAGCAGAAACGAGGATTAGTCAAGGAGCCTAAGCAGAAGAAGCATTCACACACCTCAGTAGAGAGCTCTGCAAGTGTTTCTCGACTTGCAACTACTACTATATCAATTAGCAATAGCACTCTGATGAACGATGCAGAGCGGGTTTATCAAATACTACCAAGCTGGAAGCTAGGGTAGATCGTATTCTACGGGTCTTCTAATGATTGACTACTCAAATATAGAGGCAAATTACTCAGGTTTAACACTTTGTGCGTGGTGTGAGTTCCACGACTTCTAATTCTAAGAAATGCACGGAAATTAAAAATTAAAACTGAAAACAGATTGAAAGATTGGTTGATTAAACAAAGATGACAGACAAGCTTAGACTTTGAATCCCCTTCGTTACCAGAGCATTGGCAATCAACATATTAGCGGATTTCGATTCTCATTCAATCAATTCTAAGACACCACCATAACTCCTTACCCTTAGGTTTAAGACTGGCGAATGTTCGCTCTATCCGATCTAGCTACCAAGATTAATTAGCCGCCCGGGTACGGTCGCCTCTCGCAACGACTTAACTAACTGGTGCAATTACTAACGATTTATGAGTTACTCTTGCAGTGGATTAACCCTAACTGGTTCCTACGAAAGGCACACTCCAATGATTAGGTTAATTGTTCGATTTGATGTTTTAAAGTAAGGCGAGCGTTTGCTTCTATCCTTAGCTTAACAAGAATCTAATCTAGGTGATCAATCCAGACAAGAAACATGAACAATGAAAAACAAATCAAACATGAAAGAGAAACTGATTGAACTTTGAATCTAATCACCGCCGATCCGTGACCGCTTTAAAGCCCTGGGTCACTTAGGGTTCATCTAGTCTAAGCTCTATGAGTTTAGCTACTCATGTTTTTTCACAAAAGAATCAAAGATAAAGATAGAGTTCATCTTGAACAGAGGAAGAACAGAAAAGGATCTGAAAAACCTAATTAAGACGACTCCGGCAGAACTTCAATCTCCGGTAATCTGTAATCCTAGCTCCGAGTCTTCGAGATGAAAGGGATGGCGTCACGATCTCTTCCTGGCTCTTCAAACTCTAAACTCTACTCTAGAACTCTTGAGAATCCTTGAAGTATTTTGTATTAATTGGTATTATGAGATATTATGAGGTATGGGCCGCCGGTTAAGTATTTATAATTAACCCTAATACTGCCGGATTTTTCCTGGAATTTTCGCTGAAAACCTAGGGAGTTTTTCGCCAAAAATTCCTTTGTAAATGGAACGCGGTTCTGGATTTTGGACCGCCGGTTCTCGGTGAAAACTTAGTGTTTTCGCCAAAAAGTTCTTCTTGTAAGCTCTGCCGATTTTTTCATGAGTTTTTCGCCAAAAACTCCAAGGGAATTTCGCCGAAAACTTCAGTGTAAATGGGAGCAGGATTTGGTTCGACTTGATTGACTCCTCGGATAGATTCCGGTGCAATTCCTCAAGGTTCCAACGCCTTAGACACGTCCTTGGCTACTTTATTTGACGGCAAAAACCTGTGCTAACATGAAAACACTAGAAAACCATCAAATAGACCCGAAACGGGCCAAGGTAACACAAAAGGCACGAGATAGAGCAATTGATTGAATATTAGCTATTCTACCCTAAAAACCATGTCTTAAGCAAGGAAATGTCGCTTAAATGAGGCTGATAATCACGTCAAATCGAGTGTCATCAAAATACCCCATGCTTAAGCTTTTGCTTGTCCTCAAGCAAACTGAATAGAAACGCTCATGTTCACAAATGATAAGATTTATTAAATTGGAGTTCAATCAAACACAATGAATTATTAGACAGATAATTCCTAGAACAAGAAACCTAACATGCATACTGATCAGCCAAACAACCTGGTCTCACTAAAAACTGCACACGACGAGTAATCGCAACCAATTATGCACGAATTTGACCTGACCGACCAGACTCCTCACACAGGAAATATTTAGTAAACGGGGAACTCTCACTCTCTGTGTTTAAGGACGTGTTTCTGCTCTCAATCATTTTTGTTACTGAATTCTGTCATAAGTTTGCAATTCGACCACATCTCCACCGCTGTGACAACACGAGTAACTAGTCAAGAAGGACTTCCCTGCTAGGCCTGTAACGAATTCTATACTACAAGGGTTTATGATGAGATGGATGATGGGAGTGTATGATGATGGCTTTGGTGCGGTGTAGCTTTCGACTAACTTCCCTCGAATCTAGCCTATGGTTTCCTACCGTCTAACCAGACACGGGTGGAATAGTGAACGCTCGTCCTATGATACCCTCAAGCAACTTAGCACTTATTTTCTTTACACACATTTTTTTTTCTTTTGACTTTTCTTTAGCTTCGTTCTTCCTTTTGTAGAGAGAAGAACGTTTATTGAACTAAAAACTTGAAACTTTTCTGATTTTTCTGCTTTTCTTTTTCGACATTTCTTTTATTTTTCTCTTTCTCTTTTTTTTTTCTTTGTGCCGATTCTTTCTTTTAGTTGCTAGAGGGGTTTACACGTTTGGACACAATAGCTAAGACCACCTGTTTAATGGCTATAGGCAGGTTACCACAAACCGACTTCCGGTAGGTCAATCTAGAACTACAACCACAGGGGATCAACGGGGAATGAAAGAATGGGAAATGGCCGTAATGTATTATCGAACCGAAAAAACAGGCCAAGCTCAAGGGTTTAAACCTAATGGATTTATCGTTAGGTAGGCTATCTGGCTTAGTAGCTGAATCTAGGTGCCCCTATCATTCTAGAACTCGTGTCATCGTGTGGTCTCAAGTAGGTCTCATGCAAATTCTAACTCATTCAAGCAAACAAAAATCACTCAAAAAGCATTAAAATTGCAAGTTACGTGCAATGGATCAAAAGCTCACAGTTGGTTTGCTAGTCGGATTCTGTCATTTTCATGCAATCAAGGCTAAAACTACAAGTGTGATTCTAAAAATTCTGTTCTGACCAGGCAATTTAGCATCAAAGTAAACATGTTGGTTCTCAAGTTCTAGGTTAAGCAGTCTAAGCATCATTATGAAGGATTGAACATCAGCTTAATATAAAAAATCAAGAACTGAGCCATTCTAATGCTAGAGAGACTGGACAGGAATCACGAGGCACACAAAAACACAATCAAGGGCAATCAAGTTCATGCAAGGTTCTCTAGCATCCTACCCCACACTTAAATCGTACTGTGTCCTCACAGGACTAAATCTAGAGTTCAGAGTGAAGTAGAAGAACCTGGACCGAGATGGTTGGCGTAGGGGATGAGCACGGATCCTCGGAGCAGTGACAATCTACCAAAGCGAAGCAAAGGGAATCTACCGATTGCCTGCAAAACAAAAACAAATGAAAGATAAAAAGGAAACCGGGACAAGTGTCCCGAATCCACACCGAAAAAAGTTGGATCAAAATCCGAAAAGAAGAAATAAAAATAAAGGACCAGAAAAGGAATACAACCCGATCACTGCTGGTCAGGTGCATCGGGAGGGGGAATGTGTAGGGCGTCGCCTATCTGTCGCTGCCATGCCAGTTGTGCCTCATACCTCTCGTCATTGCGGCGCATGTGCTGCTGCATAATAGTCCATCTGGCGTTCTTAGCGGCATTGTCAGCAATGCGCCACTCCTGGAGTCGCTCGTACAGCTCTCCAATATCCGCGGGATGCGGCCGGTGCTGAGGGTGAGGTGCCTGGTATGGATCTGGAATGGGCGGTGGCGACTGGTACTCATACCCTGCCTGATGATGTGGCGAGGGTATATGATCATGAAACTCCGGCTCTGCCTGGGGCTGCGGCTACCCAGAATCATCTTCTTCCTCCGACTCGGCTTCGTGATTGAGAGGAGGAGGCGCCGCCACCTGTGGACTGAGGTCCAGCTCAAGGGCGTACTCGACCGCTAAATTTGCACCGATGGTGTACACTCTGCGGCGTGGGACGTCCGGCCATATTCTTGGCTGAGGCCAAGAGAGATGATGAGTCGGCCGATAAAGTCGCCAAACCATATGAATGAATCGATAGAGAGGGTGAGAGAGGGACTTAACTGAGTTGTGCTTCGTGGTCCGAGCATCAGGCACTCCGATCATGTGGCTCCAGAGCGCGTCATACTCGTCTCCGCTGCCGGAGTTGTTCTCCCAGCCGAGGTGATGTCCCACGTAGTGCTCGCGGGGATCCCGAGACGAGCTGCAAACTCATCGTAGGTGAAGTCCTTGTACACCCCGCCAAGATAGAAAGAGACGACCTTCTTGCACTGCCTCTTCTTGTGCTCGTCCAGATCGAATGTCGCCCAAAACTTCTGGAGAGCGACGTCTGGGAAGTCAGCAGCTATGGTGGTCAGCTCCAGCAATCCTGCAGGTATCAATGCGTCGAGCACATTCCGGTGCCAGTCCTCATCGTGCTCGAAGAGTGACTCCATAGATAATGGGCGAACATCAGCTCCAGGAACATGCTCGAGCCGCTGGTAGCGCTCGAAGTAGTACTGGGGCAGGCGGGCAACAGTGAGGTGGTACCCGACACGGCCAGGGAAAGCTGGTGGGCGGCCCTGGATGGCTGGTGTGACGGGAGCGGGAGCTCGGCAGCTAGAACTGGCGTCAAGTCGTGCCTTAGTCCTGCGCTCATGAATGACATTCCTAAAACCAGAAACGAAACCAGATTAATTAACTAATAACCCACCCCACACTTAGTAGAGAAACTCAATTTCACAAAGAAATGCGGAAAACTGAGTGGGGGTAAGCAACGTAAGTAACCGGTAATCACACTAAATCAAAGAGCATGCATATGTCTAGCCGGAATGTTCAAATCATAATTAGAGATCGGAAGTCAAACCGACATTCAAAAAGGTCAACATCATAGCACATTTGAACCCTAATCATGGCAATTACTAGCTCAAAGCGGGAAATGACGGCATAATTAATAACTCAGATGGCAAGTACAGATATATGAACGTGAATGAACACACATGGCAGCCAAACAAGCATAGACAATTCATGGTCAAACCGACATTTCATAAAAGTCAACACCGCATAGAATCAATCCTTAAGCACATCAACACATGATCAAATGGTATTACAATTCAGCACAATACTCCCTAAGCATGCTAGATCAGTCCAAAACATTCAACTAACCTAGTTCACACAAAATCAGTCGGCACGCAAATCGAGGCAAACCGAAAAGTCAACGAAAGTCAACCCCAACGAAATTCAACATTCAACATGTCAAAAGATTCGGAATGAAAAGTTCTACAACTTACCTTGAAGCCATGGGTGCTGAAAATGAACGGAGAAAGAGAAATTGGTGAAAAATCGAAAAAATTTAGGGTTTGGCTGAACGGGAGCTCTAGAGCTCCGATTCGACTGATCTACGGCTCAAACTGATCGGAAAAGGGAGGGGAGAGGTGCGGCGGCGGTGGCGATGGCGGTGGACGGCAACGACGAAAGTATGGCGGTGGCGGCGGCTGGGTTTTTAAAACAGGGGGAGGTTTTTTTGGAATTGTTTCGAAAATGAAAAGTGAAGGAGAGAGAGAGTGTGACCGGGAAATAAAAGGAAAAATTGTTTGATTTTGTCTCAAGTTTTCGGCGAAAATGTGTGCAAGTTTTCGCCGAAAACACAAGTGAAAAAACCGTCTGCCGGTTTTCAAACGAGTTTTCACCGAAAACTCATAGAGTTTTCGCCGAAAAGTGTAGATAAAATCGACCAGAAAACACAGTGGGATTTTCAAAGGAGTTTTCGGTGAAAAATGGGTCAGTTTTCGCCGAAAATTTTGACCTGTACGATTGAAAATATTTATGCAATCCCGACAAACTTTAGAAAATCACAATTAAATCCACAAAAAATCGGAACAACCTCAAACAACTTGCGATTGAAACGATGACACACAGACTACACACGAAAAATAAGAAATCATGCAAACTGACACTTTTGGCCCCCCCCGAATCGACTCTAAAACACTAAGTTTGACACAAATGAAAAATTGACTCCAGCCGTGGGTTGCCTCCCACGAAGCGCTCTTTTATTAACGTCCTTGAGCTGGACGATACCTGGATGGTATTAGGAGACATCCCAACTCAGGATCTCCTTAACGCTAGCATCGGAGTTCATGAAGTAGAGCTTCGGGGCATCTCCGTCGAGCATAAATTTCTTCCTGCTAGCGTGTATGAGCTTGGTACGTCCATTAGGAAGGTGATCTGTGATCTTGAATGGACCAAAAAGTTCTTTCGAGGGATCATCCTCTACAAGGAAGACGGTGGAAGGAATGAGAATGATCGGCTTCATCTTCTCTTTAACCTCCGGCTTCGTATCACCAGGATCGGTGATCGTCGGTATTTCCTTAGGAGATGCTTTTGACTTCTCCTTCAATACTTGCTCCGGCGCCGGTAGCTCGGAACGAATTGGTGGTGCAGCTGGCTCGGTAGAAGATGGTGGAACAACTGGTCTCCAGACCAATTGAGTCTTCGTCTTCTTTTGATTTCTTCTCCGCGACCTGCAGGTTCCTTGCTCGTCGGTGAAGGAGAGGCTTTCAGTTCCTTCTTCTTTGGTGGCTTTTGAGAAGCAGATTTTGGTTTCTGCTTGGTAATCTGTCCAACATCTGCAACAACAATTGATCTAGGAACACTAGAAGAGACGTCAGTAACGGAGTTGACCGGAGTCAATTCCACAGTTTTAACAGCTAGACAATGAGATTCTTCATTCAAAGGAGTATATTTCATTCCGTCTTTAAGGCGGAACGTTATCGTGTCCTTACCAACCCTCAAAGTTAAAGAACCATTTGGAACGTTAATTTGCATTCCAGTTGTAGCCATGAAGGGTCGTCCTATTAGAATGGTAGAATCATCCTTACTAGTATCAATGATCACATAGTCAGCTAAGAACGTGAAAGTACCACATTTAGTAACAACGTCTTTTATCTCTCCTCTCGGAGTTTTCAGTGATCTATCAGCAAAGACAAGTTGTATGCTAGTTGGTTCAAGTTCTCCTAGGTTCAATTTTTCAAATAAACTCATAGGCATAACAGTGACAGACGCGCCTAGATCAACCAAACTACGTTCTATCTCAACATCATTAATAACTAGAGGAAGCGTGAAAGAACCAGGATCAGAACACTTAGCTGGATATGGCGATGAAGGCTTCTTGCTACGAGCGGCAGGATATCCTTCTTTACCTCCTCACATGCCAGTGTTGATCCGTGTGTTCGGTAGCAATGCTCTTGGAAAAGGAGGCTTCACGTAGTACGGAGCAAGAGGAGGATCATACTCCTTAGGCGCCTTCTTTGGTGCTTCCTTCTTCTCTGGAGCTTCACTGGTCCTGCATAAAATAGAAGAAGCATTAGTAGATGAGTTTGTCGGTTCTTGAACGGATACCATCTTAGCTTGCTCCTTTCTCGGATTTGGCTCGGTTTCTCGGAAGTTGGCCAAATGGTCAACCAGATGCTAGCATGCTAGAGATCTGGTTCACATCCTGCTCAATTCTTTGACCAGATGGATCTGTTCTTGGTTGAGAAGAGCTTGGGCCTTGAACTGACTGTCATGATCGTCGAGTCTGGTGATGATCTGACTAAGCTTCTTGTCAGTTCACTGACGTTGTTTTCCCTCTGATGTTGCTACCCTGTATAGGTATTGTTCAGATATTGATTCTGGCGATTGCCAGGAGCAGTTCCATAGTTACCCGGATTGCGGTGCGGCGGTTGGTAGACACCTGCCGGTGGATGATTCGGCTTCTAATCCTGAGCTGGACCAGCTGGTCGGCTGTTCTAATTCTGGTTGGCACCGGCATTGTAGGGAGGTCTGTCTTGATAATTCCCCTGTTGCCTGAAATTACGGTAGCCAACATAACCATTCTGATTGTTGCTGAAGCCCTGTTGAACGAAATTGACTTCTTCGGCAGACCAGACTTCTGTTTTACCAAAATTCTGGCATCGGCCTCCATTATGCGCACAAGCTCCACACCACTCGCAATCGACAACATAGACAGCGGCTGCCGGCGGCTTGATGGGTGTAGAAGACTTCTTCAGATGCTTCTTTACTTCTGCCTTGATAGTTGCTTCGAGATCGAGCTTGCTTCTTGATCCTTCAGGTTGTCGTTCCCAGTTCCTCGACTTGGAAGCACAGTTCACGAAATGAAGAAGAGCAGCTTCCGGTGTAAGTGTAGTGCAATCCCCTTCAGCTAGGGAATTGACCCATTTGGCAGATTCTTCTCGAAGACCTCGAGCAAAGATTTCAGCTAACTGCCTCTGCTCGAAACCATGATGCGGACAGTTGTAGAGAAGTTTTTGGAATTGATTCCAAGTTTCATATAAGCTTACTCCTTCCTTTGAGAGAATCAGGCAATGCTTTCCTTGAAGGCTGTTGTTCTGGCAGGAGGGAAGTACTCTTCGACGAAGTCTTGAGCAAGAGTCTCCCAGTCGGTGTAGTAGCCAGGTGGTTTGACAGTAAGCCACCTCTTAGCTGGGCCTTTCAGAGAGAACGGGAAAGCTCTCAAGAAAAGAGTGTTCTTGTCGAGATTTCCGTTCTTGAAAGTGCTGTAGAGATCAAGGAAGTCCGCCAGATGCGTGCACGGATTGTCTAGTGGTCTGCCTTCAAACTGTAGATCCCTAGAGATCATAGTCAAGAATGGAATCTTGATCTCATAGTCAGGATCTCCTTTAATGTGCGGCACGGCGATAGAAGATCGAACGCTAGTCGCGCTCGGCTTGTTGTAGCAGCTAGACTCTTCGGTGCAACTGGTGGTGGTTGTTGACCGCCTGGTGGTGGTGGTGGTGGTAACTGATCATTCATTGTAGGAGATGGAGGAGGTGAAAGTGACTCGGTGTATGAAGCGGATGAAGATGATGGTGAAGATGGAGATGAGGAACTCTCCTTCAGTTCCTCGATCTTGATCGGAGTGACGGATGGAGGTGGATTGGCTCTACCTCTCTTCGGAATCTGTGATTGTCTCGGTGGAGCAGAACTGCCTGGTCTCTCTACACTCCTAGCCTTGTCGTCCTTGGCAGTTTGAGAGCGCGTGAGCGGGCGGTGGTGCATACACCTGTGAACAACCTACAAATAACAAAAACAAACAAAACCAGTGTAAAATCGAAGTGGATGGAAAGTGAAAGATGGAAAGTAGAAGAATAAGCCAGTTCTTCTTTCGAACAATCAAAAGAAGTCCCAGGCAACGACGCCAATTTGATGAAGGATGCAGAGCGGGTTTATCAAATACTACAGCTGGAAGCTAGGGTAGATCGTATTCACGGGTCTTCTAATGATTGACTACTCAAATATAGAGGCAAATTACTGATGACACTCGATTTGACGTGATTATCAGCCTCATTTAAGCGACATTTCCTTGCTTAAGACATGGTTTTTTAGGGTAGAATAACGAATATTCAATCAATTTCCCTATCTCGTGCCATTTGTGTTACTTTGGCCCGTTTCGGGTCTATTTGATGGTTTTCTAGTGTTTCTGTGTTAGCACAGGTTTTTGCCGTCAAATAAAGTAGCCAAGGTCATGTCTAAGGCGTTGGAACCTCGAGGAATTGCACTGGAATCGATCAAAGGAGCCAATCAAGTTTAGAAAATTCCTGCCCGGTTTACAAAGGAATTTTCGCCGAAAATACCCTAGTATTTTCGGCAAAAATATCAGCACAAATCAACTGATAACAGCTGAAGGAGTTTTCGGCAAAACTGTTAAGTTTTCGACCGAAGCTAAAATCACAGGAGATACCAGCCAAAGGACCGTCCATTTACACCATCCTTTTCGGCAAAAATAAAGGATTATTTTCGGCGAAAATATCAGAAGAATCCGAATTAATTAGGTTTAAGTATAAATACTTAAACCGGCGGCCCAAAGGGAGAAGAATCATTCATTATTCATATTTTCACAAATCAGACTTTTGAGAGTCAGCCGACTCTAGGGTCGATAGATAGAGTTTAGAGAGTTCGAAGATTCGTGGAGAGATCGTGACGCCATCCTTCCGCCTCGGAGAGCTCGGAGCTTAAAGTTGAAGATCAAGGAGATCGAAGCTTCCCCGGAGTCGTCAGAATTAGGTTTTTCAGTTCTTATCTGTTCTTCCTCTGTATGATGATTTCCTTTGTTGCTTTTGATTCTGCTGTCATCGTTATGAGTAACTGAACTTGTAGAGCTTAGATTAGATGAACCCTAAGTGACCCAGGGCTTTAAAGCGGTCACGGATCGGCGGTAATTAGATTCGAAGTTCAATCAGTTTCTCTTTGCATGGTTGTTTTGTTCTTGATTGTTCATGTTTCTTTTCTGGTGGGTCGCCTAGATTAGGTTTTTGCAAGCTAGGGTTAGTCGCTAGACGGTTCCCTGCTTTGGCGCTTAAACTTGTCTTCCTTGATCACCTAGTTTAGATTCTTGTTAAGCTGAGGATAGAAGCGAACGCTCGCCTCTCTTTAAAACATCAATTCAACCAGTTAACCTTATAATTGGAGTGTGCCTTTCGTAGGAACCGATTAGGGTTAATCCACTGCAAGAGTAACTCATAAATCGTTAGTAATTGCACCAGTTAATTAAGTCGTTGCGAGAGGCGACCGTACCCGGGCGGCTAGTTAATCTTGGTAGTTAGATCGGATAGAGCGAACGTTCGCCAGTCTTAAACCTAAGGGTAAGGAGTTATGGTGGTGTATAGAAACCGATTGAATTAGAATTGAAAACCGTTGGTCTTGTGATTGCCGTTGCCTTGGTGATCTAAGGGGGGATTCGAAATCTAAGCTCGTCTATCTTCCTGTTAGTCAACCTTTTTAATCTTTCTATCTTTTATTTTCCTTTGCTTTATTAGATTAGAAGTCGTGGAACTCACACCACGCACAAAGTGTTTAAACCTGAGTAATTTGCCAGCTTCTTTGGGTAGTCGATTAGTAGAAACCATGTGGAATACGATCTAGTCTACCTTGGTAGATTAGTTATTTGATACCCTTAATTGTGTGTTGTGTGTTTCTCGGTGCCTTTCCAGTTTCTCTAGCATAGAATTGCTCAATTCTTGACTTTTGATGTTAAATTGACTTCAATTTTGAACAATGACGTCTAGACTGTTCCACTTAGAACCTGTAACCAACGTGTTGGAACTGATATCAAATGAGTCTAGGTCAGAACAGATCATAAATCACTTCTGTAGTTGAAACTTGAATTAATTGAATTAATTGGTTTGTTAATAACAAAGCTCGATAACACCGTTCTAAGATGATAAATGCTAGCTTCTTCCATGTTTTTCACTCCATATTTGATCACCTGTGATTGTGGCTAGAGATTAGGTGGAAATTCAAATCGAAATCTCGTGTAAAAAGTTATAACTAGCTAGGATCAAGTGGTTAAATCAATAATTCAAGTGTTTGAGTGGTGAAATTCGAAATGTGCAAATGAAATGTTAAGTTCTTTAAAGTACTGAAAATAAAGCTTGGCAAGCCCGACACCTAAGTGAAGTGTTCGGGTTGAGCACTAGCATAAGCACAAATACTGTGAGCTAGGCAGGTCCAACACCTAAGTGAAGTGTTTGGTATCGAGCACTAGTATGCAGTAAATAAATTAAAGAAGTTAAAACTTGAAATAAATTGTTGTTTAATGCGGTCCTAGCTAGAACATGTAACGTACAGATCTAGAAACGGATGAAGTCGAGTCGATGGCCACGTCACTTTTCCTTCCTCCACATCCACATCATGGATAGAGCTTAAAGTCTTTTTTATTAGAATTGGTGTTATCGTAGTCGGTTAATTATAATTAATTATTTTGCCAAGAAACGAGCTTTGTTAAAACTACTACTTGAAGTGTGCAGAAATTAGTGAGATCGAAAACTTGTTTGGTTGATGTTCTTGCATGTGTAGGTCACTTTTTCTACGTGAAACAGCCTAAACCAAATCGTTAGAATTGAATCTCAGTTTAATCTCGTGTCATTCGTGAATTTGAGTGTGTTCTAGTTCAGTTTGCTTGAGGACAAGCAAAAGCTTAAGTGTGGGGTTTTTTGATGACACTCAATTTGACGTGATTATCAGCCTCATTTAAGCGACATTTCCTTGCTTAAGACATGGTTTTTAGGGTAGAATAGCTAATATTCAATCAATTGCCCTATCTCGTGCCATTTGTGTTACTTTGGCCCGTTTCGGTCTATTTGATGGTTTTCTAGTGTTTCTGTGTTAGCACAGGTTTTTGCTGTCAAATAAAGTAGCCAAGGTCATGTCTAAGGCGTTGGAACCTCGAGGAATTGCACTGGAATCGATCAAAGGAGCTAATCAAGTTCAGAAAATTCTTGCCCGGTTTACAAATGAATTTTTGCCGAAAATACCCTAGTATTTTTGGCGAAAATATCAGCACAAATCAACTGATGACCGGCTGAAGGAGTTTTCGGCGAAACTGTTAAGTTTTCGACCGAAGCAAAAATCATAGGAGATACCAGCCAAAGGACCGTCCATTTACACCATCCTTTTCGGCAAAAATAATCCTTTATTTTCGGCGAAAATATCAGAAGAATCCGGATTAATTAGGTTTAAGTATAAATACTTAAACCGGCGGCCCAAAGGAGAAGAATCATTCATTATTCATATTTTCACAAATCAGACTTTTGAGAGTCAGCCGACTCTAGGGTCGATAGATAGAGTTTAGAGAGTTCGAAAGATTCGTGGAGAGATCGTGACGCCATCCTTCCGCCTCGGAGAGCTCGGAGCTTAAAGTTGAAGATCTAGGAGATCGAAGCTTCGCCGGAGTCGTCAGAATTAGGTTTTTCAGTTCTTATCTGTTCTTCCTCTGCATGATGATTTCCTTTGTTGCTTTTGATTCTGCTGTCATCGTTAAGAGTAACTGAACTTGTAGAGCTTAGATTAGATGAACCCTAAGTGACCCAGGGCTTTAAAGCGGTCACGGATCGGCGGTAATTAGATTCGAAGTTAATCAGTTTCTCTTTGCATGGTTGTTTTGTTCTTGATTGTTCATGTTTCTTTTCTGGTGGGTCGCCTAGATTAGGTTTTTGCAAGCTAGGGTTAGTTGCTAGATGGTTCCCTGCTTTGGCGCTTAAACTTGTCTTCCTTGATCACCTAGTTTAGATTCTTGTTAAGCTGAGGATAGAAGCTAACGCTCGCCTCTCTTTAAAACATCAATTCAACCAGTTAACCTTATAATTGGAGTGTGCCTTTCGTAGGAACCGATTAGGGTTAATCCACTGCAAGAGTGACTCATAAATCGTTAGTAATTGCACCAGTTAATTAAGTCGTTGCGAGAGGCGACCGTACCCGGGCGGCTAGTTAATCTTGGTAGTTAGATCGGATAGAGCGAACGTTCGCCAGTCTTAAACCTAAGGGTAAGGAGTTATGGTGGTGTATAGAAACCGATTGAATTAGAATTGAAAACCGTTGGTCTTGTGATTGCCGTTGCCTTGGTGATCTAAGGGGGGATTCGAAATCTAAGCTCGTCTATCTTCCTGTTAGTCAACCTTTTTAATCTTTCTATCTTTTATTTTCCTTTGCTTTATTAGATTAGAAGTCGTGGAACTCACACCACGCACAAAGTGTTTAAACCTGAGTAATTTGCCAGCTTCTTTGGGTAGTCGATTAGTAGAAACCCTGTGGAATACGATCTAGTCTACCTTGGTAGATTAGTTATTTGATACCGCTAAAACTGCAACATCAAATTGGCGCCGTTGCCGGGGACTCTTCTAATTGTTTGAAAGAAGAGTTGGCAAATTATTCTTCTACCTTTCCGCCTACCATTTATTTTCCCTCCATATTTCCATGATTTACCTGGGTAGTGCTTCTTAGTTTTGATCATGCAGGATTACAGGTGGGATGACCGGTATCGAGAGTGGCACATCAATGAAGCACCATATCTCGAAGACTCCCAAGAGATGGATTTACACACTTATTAGTATCAACAATGGATGGCAAGCACCCAAGCCGCGATCAACAATCTCCAATCAACGGACGATGCTGTTGATGCATTGAACGCCGCGCTCAAGCGACTAGTGCAATTGAAGGGAGAAGATGCTCAAGACCATTTCGAAGAAGAGCCAGAAGCTACACACCACCAACAAAATCACCAAGAGGTGTATATACCAGTTCATCAGCATCGACAACAGACGGCAAGAGTAGAATCTGCCTTGGATGATCGTTTCGAAGCTACAAGTTCGTAGCATGGTGGAAGTCAAGCTCGAGCAACCAAATCCACTAATGGAAGAAGATGCTCAAGAGCCGTACGAAGATGAACATGACAGTCTCACCCATGACTATTGCGAGCTAGAAGTGATATGACTTTAATTAGTGCATTTTAAGCTTATGAATGACCTATGAAATGCCCGTGTTTATTCGTGAAATGACATGACTTTTATGCTTTTATTGAAGTTTTGTGCAAAGTGTCATTTTGTTGTCCGGTTGCCACTTTGGAGCCAAATTCGTGGTCTATTGGAGTTGCCTCTGTGCATTTTCAGGTTATGGCTCAAAGTACGGATGACAAGGAGCGCATAGGAGCAAACGGGAGGTCATTTGGAGTCCGGACGAGGGAGATATGAGCATTGCAAGATCGAGCTTTCTGCAGAGTGCAGGGTGCACGCCGTGCAGGGTGCACGCCGTGCACTGTCCCCTGCACTATAAATAGTCTTGTTTTTGGCCATTTTGGGGGATTCTTTGATCTCTCTTGAACCCCAAACACATACCCACGAACCCTCAAACCCTAGAACACGTTTTTGGAGCAATTTGAAGCCATTGGAGCTAGGATTGAAGCCAACAAACCTTGGGAGAAGTGCTTACAAGTGGAGAAGTGAAGATCATCTCAAGGATTCATCCATGGTGTTCTTGGTGACCATTCTTCCTTCTTTTCTCTTTACTCCCTTGGCCATGTGTGGCTGAGTTTCTAGGGTTCATCTTGGATGGGTAGATTAGTTGTGCTATGATAGAGGGATGATTGTATAGAACTTGCCATGATTGATCTTGGTTGTATGAGGATGATTCCTAGACTTGTTCTTAATGCCATTTTATGCCATGTTTGCTTAATTTGGTCCATTCAATGTGATTTGATGCATGAGAGTGCTTGGATTGCATAGATTGTAGGTCTAGGGATTGAAGTGAGTGTGTTCTAAGAGATTAGATCATCTTATTTCAACCATTTTCACTTGATTTCTCTCTTGGGCATTTTATCGAACACTTGGTGTGCATGTGGATTTTCATTCAATTGAGTTTGAAAATGCTTTTTGGTGAATCTCTTAGTGTTAGGGCATTGATATGAGAGTGTTGTGCCTAGCCTTGTGGTCATAGAGTCTTAAGAGAGGGTCTTGTGTCTTGGCATTTCATCAAACACTTAGAATGCATCCTTTTTCACTTAGCTTGAGAGCGAGAGCCTAAGTTGAGTGGTATTAGGATAGGGATTAGGTGCTACGAGAGTGCATTGAGTCTATAAAAGTGAAATGCATGGTCATCCGAATGCAAACTCGATCTTAATTGGCTTGTTTGTTCAATTAGTCATCTTGAGCATGATGAAACTACCCACCAAGAGAGCCCCCTTTGTCTTTGATTTGAACCACCTTTCTCTCTTGCTTAGTCTTTGTTAGAATTGCATTTCTTTGCCTTTGTTTCTGAATTTCTAAATCGAACCAAACCAATTTCAAATGTCTAGACCGTCTATGAGAAGTGTGAGTATTGGTTTATGAGAGGACCCCGTGGAATACGACCTTGGTAAAATCGCCTTTTACCAAGTTTTTGGCGCCGTTGCCGGGGACTCTCTCATTCCTTTGAAAGCACTTAGTAGTGGACCGATCTATTCACTTCCTTCCGCTTTACTTTTTGCTTCCTTGTTGCTCTTTGTTTACTTTATTATCCCGCATCGTTGTATTACTCGGGTGTGTTTGTTGTGCTTGTTTGCAGGAGATTTTGGGTTAGTGCATGAGGCGTTCAGCTTGTCTTCAAGCACAAATCCAAGGACTAGAACAAGTGCTCGAGTCACCTACCACTTCCCCACCTCCTATAGTTGAAGAAGAAGAAGTTGATCGCATCTCACACCACACTATGTCTCAACACGGGGATGACGATGACCAATCGGTACATTCACACCACACTAATGATGATGATCACTCACAAAGGGGTGCAAGACGTACCTTGGCGGATTATGCTCGTCCTACTCTTGAAGGGGCAGCCTCTAGCATTGTTCGAAGACCCGTCAATGCTAGGAACTTTAAGCTCAAGCCTAATATGATCCAAATGGTTCAAAATGGAGTGGTGTTCAACGGTATAGATGGAGAGTGCCCATCTAGACACTTGAAGGACTTCCTTGAGATATGCGATACGGTGAAGAACGATCAAGTTCACCCGGATTGCATACGACTCCGACTCTTCCCCTTCTCACTCAAAGGTCGAGCCAAGTCTTGGTTGGAGAACCAACCTAGTAGAACATTCACTACATGGGAGGGCCTAGCCGAAGCTTTCCTTGAAGAATTCTTTCCTCCCTATATGACGGATGCAATCCGAGATCGAATAACCACTTCATACAACACAAGGGAGAGCTCTTCCATGAGACTTGGAATAGGTTCCAAGCCATTCTTCGGTCTTGTCCTCATCACAACTTCGCCGAATGGAGCTTGGCGGACATCTTTGCTAGGTCCCTTGATTTTGAGAATACAAGGATGATCAACCAAGCCGCCGGAGGTGACTTAAGGATGCTCACTCCCGAAGATGCTCTAGAACTCTTCGCGGAGATGGCCAACAAGACAAGGAGTTGGTCTCGACAGCAACCTCCTAAGTCTAAGTATGGAAGTGACACGCACTATGACTCTCGGTCCGTAAGTGTTGATGCACCAAAGGAGTCATCCACCTATGGGAAGAAGCATAAGTTACCGGGACATCGAGATGAAGATGATCCAATGATCGCTCTCCTTATGTCTAAGATCGACGCCATGGCTTCAGAAGTAAGCAACCTAAGCATGCCTAAGCATCCCTCTAAGGTTCAATCATCTCATGTGGGTAATCCACCGGTTGCTTCGGTATTTTGTTGTGAGGGTTGTGGAGGCCAAGGCCACGATGTTAGTGCTTGTCCTTCCGCCACTCCTGAACTTGGCCAAGGCGACCTTGAGGATGTAAGCTTCGCACAAGGTCAAGGTTTCCATGGTAATTTCAGCCCCCAAGGTAACTATCAAGGTAACTATAACCGACCTTGGTACAACAAGTCTAACCAAGGTTACCAAGGCCAAGGGAGTCAAGGTAGTGGTTATAGCAAGGGCTACAACCAAGGAAATCAAGGAGGTTATCAAGGTTATAGGGGTTATCAAGGCAACCAATGGTCTCAAGGAAGTAACCTAAACCAAGGTAGCCAAGGGACTCAAGGAGGACCCCAAGGTCAAGGGCACCAAGGGGGAAATCAATGGAATCAAAGTGGACATCCAAGTCAAGGTTTCCAAGGTCCTACCCCACCGGGAATGTACAACCATAGAGGTGAAGGACCACCCGGGTTCAACAAGCCTCCTCAAAATAAGGAGGGTGGTTCTTCGATCTCTCAAGAAGACACCAATGCGGCAATGATCCAACTCATCAAGAATCAACAAGCTTCAATTGCCAATTTGGAGAACCAATTAGGACATATTTCTAAGGCACTCTCGGAGCGACCCTCGGGCACTTTACCTTCCAATACCGAGATCAACCCCAAAGGTCCGGAGCATTGCAAGGTAGTGACCTTGAGAAGTGGAAGACCCTTGCAAGATACAACCTCTACCCCAATTGACTCTAAAGAGGTACAAGATCCTAATCTAATGGTTGATGATGATGATATTAATGATCCTCCTTCGGATGAAGTTGAGGTTGAAGTTGAACCTCCTACGGGTAATGTGAACACTAAGGTTGCCAAGGAACCTAGTAAGGCTACATCGAGTACACCACCGGTCTCTCCTCCCGCACCGGTTGTATCTCCATACAAGCCTAAGCCTCCATACCCATCTCGATTGAAGAAGGATGGCCTTGACAAGGTTTTCAAGAAGTTTGTGGAGCGGATTAGTCAAATGCAATTCTCTCTTCCGTTTCCCGAAGCAATGACTATGATGCCCCAATATGCTAAGTTCAGAAGGAACTCTACACCAACAAGAGAAAGCTACCGGAGACATCTCTAGTCCACCTTAATGAGGAATGCTCCGCCGTTCTCTTCAAAAGTCCACCCAAAAAAGCTCAAGGATCCGGGTACCTTTACTATCCCTTGTGCTATTGGTAATATTTCTCTTGCTAATGGTCTTGCGGATCTAGGTGCTAGTATCAATGTCATGCCTTATTGCATATTTGAGAAGCTAGGATTGTCTAATCTTCGTTCTACTCGTATGTACATTCAACTTGCGGACAAGTCGACCAAGAGTCCTAGGGGATTGTTGATGATGTGCTAGTTAAAGTAGGCCCTTTTGTCTTCCTAGTTGACTTTGCGGTCATAGATACGATGATGTGGATGTCTCATTGATATTTGGTAGACCATTCCTAGCTACTTCTCGTGCTTTGATTGATGTGCATGACGGAAAATTGACATTGAGAGTAGGACAAGAGAGTGTCACATTTTGCATAGCCGATGGCATGAAGTTTGCTCACGCACAAGATGATTTAGAGTACTCTTGTGATACTATTGCTTCGGCTAGTGTGTGTAGTATTTCTAACTTCGTGTGTCGAGATTCTTTGGATGTTTGCCTTAGAACGGATGTGCAGGAACATTTAGGCACCCCGGAGTTAAAAGCTCAAGTGGCTTACCTTGATGAAGGGAGAGACAAGTTAGAGGGTGAAACGGTTTTTATTGCTCTCCGAAGGTGGAAAGGATAAAGACCTCCTATGAAGAACCACCTACTCTTGAGCTCAAGCCTCTTCCCGCACATTTGGAGTATGCTTTTCTCATGCCAGATTCTAAGCTACCGGTCATCATCAATTCTGAGCTTTACCCGAGCAAAAGGACCGTCTAGTGGAGCTCCTCAAGAAGTACATGAGAGCTATTGCGTGGAGCATCTCGGATATTCAAGGTATAAGTCCCACATTTTGCTCACATCGATCCTTATGGAGGAAGATTTCAAGCCGTTGTGCAACCACAAAGAAGGCTAAATCCTAACATGAAGGAGGTTGTGAAGAAAGAGGTTATTAAGCTTATGGATGCGGGGATTATCTTTCCTATCTCGATAGCCCTTGGGTTAGCCCCGTGCAAGTTGTTCCCAAGAAAGGAGGGATCACGGTGGTAGCTAATGACAAGGATGAGCTTATCCCGACAAGGACGATCACCGGGTGGCGTGTTTGCATAGATTATCGTCGACTCAATGATGCCACTAGGAAGGATCACTTTCCTCTACCTTTCCTGGATCAAATGCTCGAGCGTCTCTCCGGTCACGAGTACTATTGTTTCTTGGATGGTATGTCCGGGTACTTCCAAATCCCGATCGCCTCGGAGGACATCAAGAAGACCACATTCACATGCCCCTTCGGTACTTTTGCTTATCGACGGATCCCCTTTGGGTTGTGCAACGCTCCCGCTACCTTCCAACGGTGTATGCTTGCCATTTTCGATGATTTCGTGGAAGATATCATGGAAGTGTTCATGGACGACTTCTCGGTTTTTGGGATTCATTCGACCTATGCTTGAGGAACCTTGAGAAGGTCTTGCGTCGGTGTGAAGAGACCAATCTTGCATTAAGTTGGGAGAAGTGTCATTTCATGGTCAATGAGGGGATTGTTCTTGGTCACAAGATCTCTAAAAAGGGCATTGAGGTTGACAAGGCAAAGTTGGAGACCATCTCTCAACTTCCTCCACCCTCATCCGTGAAAGCCGTGAGAAGCTTCTTGGGGCATGCCGGTTTCTATAGGCGCTTCATCAAAGACTTCTCAAAATAACTACTCCTATGACTCGCTTCTTGAGAAGGATGTGGAATTTCGTTTTGATGAAGAGTGCTTGCAAGCTTTTGAACTCCTCAAGGGTAAGCTCACGAATGCCCCTATACTCATTGCTCCGGATTGGTCAAAGTCATTTGAGTTGATGTGTGATGCTAGCGATTACGCCATTGGAGCGGTTCTAGGCCAACGAATCGACAAGAGATTCCATCCAATATACTATGCAAGTAAGACTCTCAATAATGCTCAAAGGAACTACACAACTACGGAGAAGGAGCTCTTGGCCATAGTGTTTGCTTTTGATAAGTTTAGGTCCTACTTGGTACTTTCTCACACTATTGTCTTCACGGACCACCAAGCTTTGAGGTACCTTCTATCTAAGACCGATCCTAAACCAAGGTTGATCCGATGGGTCCTTCTATTGCAAGAGTTTGATATTGAGATTCGAGATAAGAAGGGGTCCGAGAATGTAGCGCCGACCACTTGTCTCGCTTGGAAGAGGCGGAAATGGTACACAATGGTAATGAAGAGATCAATGACAACTTCCCCGATGAGCTATTATTCGCTATAGCAACTTTAGAGTTCAAGAACCTTGGTTCGCGGATTTGGCTAACTATCTTGCTAGTGGAGACTTGAAGGAGGGCCTCTCCACTCAAGACAAAAGGAAGTTCTTTGCGGATTTGAAGCATTACTATTGGGACGATCCTTTTGTATTTCGAGTTGGCTCGGATGGTATGATTAGAAGATGTGTCACTTATGGAGAGTCTAAGGACATCATGCGACATTGCCACTCCGGTCCTACGGTGGACATCATGGAGCAAATCGCACGGCTCGCAAGGTACTTGAGTCCGGATTCTTTTGGCCCTCGATCTTCCGAGATTGTCAAGACTTTGTCAAGTCTTGCGATGCGTGTCAACGTTCAGGTAACATCTCTTCCCGTAACGAAATGCCTCAAAATGTCTCGTTAGTGGTAGAAATATTTGATATATGGGGTATTGATTTCATGGGACCGTTTCCTACTTCGCATGGTAACAAGTACATATTAGTTGCGGTAGATTACGTGTCTAAATGGGCGGAGGCACAAGCTTTGCCTACCAATGATGCCCGAGTCGTAGGGAAGTTTCTTGTTAAGTTGTTCACCCGTTTTGGTACCCCTCGTGCTATCATTAGTGATCGAGGTACTCATTTTCAAGGGCAATTCGATAGAGTATGCCACCGGTTCGGCGTCACTCATCGGATGTCCACCTCGTATCACCCTCAAACTAGTGGCCAAGCCGAGGGACCAATAGGGAACTTAAGAGAATCTTAGAGAAGACGGTCGACCAATCACGGAAAGATTGGTCGAAGAAGCTTGATGACGCTCTATGGGCCTACCGCACGGCCTACAAGACCCCTATAGGCACTACTCCCTATAGGATGGTCTATGGCAAAGCATGCCATTTGCCGGTAGAGCTCGAGCACCGAGCTTATTGGGCATTGAAATTTCTAAACCTTGATATGAGTCTCGCAGGAGAAGAGCGTAAGTTTCAGGTACATGAGCTCGAGGAGTATCGCCATCATGCATATGAGAATGCAAAGCTTTACAAGAGAGGACGAAGCTCATTCATGATTCCCGTTTGAAGCCGGGCAAGGATTTCAAAGTTGGTGATCAAGTTCTCCTATACAACTCTCGGCTCAAGCTCTTTCCCGGGAAATTGAGGTCTCGTTGGTCCGGCCCCTTTACGGTAACTCATGTTTTTCCTTATGGCACCATGAGTAATCTCTCCATCCCAAACCGAACCTTTTAAGGTGAATGGCCATAGACTTAAGCATTATGTTGTTAGTGATACTATAGGTGCTGTTGAGGTCTTGTCTTTGGTCGTGCCTTGAGTGTTCCTTGCTTCGTCGAGCTTAAGACGTTAAACAAGCGCTTCTCGGGAGGCAACCCGAGTGTTTTTCATGTCTTTTCTTCTTTATTTGATTGCGTGATTGTGTGTTTTTGTGGTGTTCTAGGTCCTTGAGTTGTTGTGGTGTCCTTTGTGGTCTGTAGGCGTTGAAATTCTGAAGTTCGGGGTCCGTTTTGGGTTGATTTGACGGTGTTTTGGTGATTTTCGTCGAGGTGAAAAATTTGTTTTTAAGCTGAGGAGGTGCACGCCGTGCACCACTGCACGCCGTGCATGATGCACGCCGTGCACCGGACGTTTGGGCACGGGCTGTCCAGGAGCATCCGAAAATATTTTCAGCTCCAGGGTGCACGCCGTGCACCCATGCACGCCGTGCACCCTGCACGCCGTGCACCCTTGCACGCCGTGCACCTGATCTTTCCCTTTGCAATTTTTTCGGTTTGGTTTGTGGTTGGCTCGGTTGATACTTGATTTTCTGTTTGAGTCATTGTTCGGTTTGGTTTTGGTTCACCCCACTCACTTGACCCAGCTGACCCGACCCGACCCACTCACCCGACCCGGCCAACCCACCCAACAAAAAACCCAACCCCCCCCCCTTATCCCCTTCCCTCCTCACCCCCGACCCCTCTCACTCTCACTCCGATCAGCCGCCGCCGCCGCCACCAACTCTGCCGCCCCCTGCCACCAACTCCTGCCCGCCGCGACTCCAATCGACCGTCCAGCTCCAGCCGCCGCCCCACCACCCATTCCGCCGCCAGCTCCCATCTGCCCAGCTCTGCCCAGCCCCACCCGACCCACTCCCCCATCCCGTCCGCCTAGCCGCCGCCGCCAGCTCCCATCTGCCCAGCCCTGCCCGCCGCCGACTTCAATCGCCCGACCCACCCGACCCCGACCCCGCCCCTCTCACTCTTCCGTCCGCCAGCCGCCGCCACTCCGATCAGCCGCCCAGCCAACTCCAGCTTCCCCTTTCCCAACCGTCGGCCAGCAGGTTTCCTTCTTCTTTTCTAGCGATTTTAGTTGTTTGGTCTTGCTGGGTGCTTGGTTGGTGACCAGCTTGGGTTGTGCAATGCTTCATTGCTTCATTCGTGTTTCAGTGCTGAATTGTGTGTTGGCAGTTGGTTCATTGGGTCGTTCTTCGTTGAGTTCCAGTTGGTTCTACTTTGCTGGGGTTGGATTGGTGCTGTTATTTGGTGTGAGCGTTGCTTATGAGCTACATCGTGTGGCAGTTGGTGTGATTTGCTTTTTGATTGATTTACATCACTTGGCTTGATTTTTGGGCAGTGGGGTGGAATTGATTAGGATTGTTGGTAGCTTGATGGAGGGCAGATTGTAATTGGCTTGTTGGACCTTCTTTAATTGATCTTATTCATGGGATTGTTCTGCATCCCTTGCTTGGTTTTGGTCAGTGGTTTTGTGGTGTTGTGGTGTTGAGTGCTAAATGAGCAATATAGGGTTTTGGATGGTCCAACTCATTTGTGCTTATTCGTTTGCTTAAGTCATTGTGGTGCGGTGTGTCTCAGTTTGGATTGATTTGTGTTGATTGTGCTCCTGAGTGCTGAGCTTCAGTATAGATGCTAATGCTCTTATGTTATGACTTGTCTTCTTGTTCCCTGAATTTCATTGTGGTCTATTAGTTGTTCCTTTCGGTTCTGAATTAGGGGCTGAATTCGATTCTTTGTGTGAGGAGGGGTGTGGTTAGTCACCACTCGTTAATTTATTTTTGTACATTCCTCCTTACATTGTGTGGACTTAGGCTTATATGTTCTTGATTCGTGTTTTTGATCCATGATGCATGCCTTTTGCTTAAGTTTGGAATTCAATGATTTGATTTTTGCTAGCATAGGTTGTTGTGCTTGATCTTGATGATTTTGAATTGTGCTCAATGTTTTGATCATGTGTTATGATTCGGCGCCTTGATAGGATTTGTCTTAGGAGTGTAGCCTTTTTGGTTGATTCTTTGTATGCACTTCTTTTGCAGGATGCCTCCTAAGGGTAAAGCCGCTTCTTCATCCTCCGCCCCCAAGCGATCCAAGGCACCAGCTTCCAAGAAGCGGAAGGGACAAACTGGGAGTCTTCTGCTCCTCCACCACGGTCGCCTTCGCCGCCTCCAGCTCCTCGCGGCGTCGACCCTCCTGAGTCAGTGGTTCAGAGGATCTTCGATTTTGACCCCAGAGATCGGGCTTACAGTCGTTATCAGGTTATGGCGAGATGGCCCGTGGCGAGCAGGGTAGATTTGATTTTGAAGGGTTGCAGAGTCATGATGGTTGGTTGGATGCTTTGAAGATTTGGCTGATGGAGCCGTATTTGGCCGCTCTTGGAGGTTGACGAGAGGGCGTATGAGTGGCCTACAAAGGAGTTCTTGAGCACTCTCACCGTGGAGTGTCACGAGACCACTAGTGAGGTTTGTGTGCGCTTCAGGCTCGGCGGGATGGCGCGTGTGTGCTCCATTGACGAGTTTGGATACCGCCTTGGGTTCTATGAGTGGGTGGAGGTTCAAAGTGGCGAGCTCTCTGGGTTGGCTCTCATATCTTCTCTTGCGGGGGACGCCAAGAGTGCATTCTTCAAGAAATTGCACCGAGGACTAGAGGTTATTCAGCTCGCTCATCCAAGGTCACAGAATGAATCGGCCTATGCTGAAGCTCCTCCATCACTTCTTCCGGCACTCCATCACCCACAGGAAGTCATCCTCCTCTCCAGGTGTAGTCTCAGTCAGAGATTTGTTTCTCTTTTACTGCTTGGAGAGGGGCATCAAGCTGCATCTAGGTGATTTAGTGCTAGGAGCCCTCCTTCAGATACAAGCTAGTGACACTACTGGTGTTCTGCTGGGAGGAGGATTTGTGACCAGGTTGGTGCGTGGGTATGAGTGCCTTGATGCTTTTGGTCCTGCTCCAGCATTTGTCGAGCCTCGACCAGTTCTCTTGCGGATTGTCCTACCTACAGCTCAGATCACAGACCTTCTGGTTCCGACTTGTCGGATCTCAGATGATGACAGTGATGAGGAGGATGGAGAGATCGACCCTACTACACTTCATGAGCTTATCTCGGGGATGGGTCGCCTCACGACCGTAGTGGAGGATATGCGTGAGGGACAGAGGAGAGACAGTGCGGCGATACAGGATCTTAACAGGAGAGTTCAGAACCTAGAGGCGTACAACGCTAGGGACTTTGAGAGCCAGCAGTTCTATGGACAGCACTTGCTCAAGTGCATGAGGTTCAGCAGTTTCAGGGTATCCAGATTACTCAGATTCAGCATTCTCAGTACTGGCAGCAGCATCAGTCCTACTACTACCAGGAGAGCTTCCACTCTGAGTCCGGCCCCTCCAGCACTTGGGCAGTCTTTCCACCGCCTCCCCCGTTTGACGGCTACCATCCATGGTCACAGTGGCCTGGGCACCCACGACCACCACCCCACTGAGAGCCACAGATCACTCACCACTTCTCAGGACTTTGGATTTTTCCTTTCTTTTATTTTTGTTTATGACTGCATGTTTTGTTGTGTTTGACTTCTGATTTTCTCTTTTCATTTCTGGCTTTGAACTTGTCATGTTGTTGGATCACACATCTCATCCGTACTCTCATCTTGTCGACTATGGGTTGTGTTTGAGTGGTGTGCCCTCCCTTGTTTTCCACAGGTACCCCTGATTCAGGTCCTCGTCCTGAACAGGTTACTTGACCCGGGATTCCATCTCCGGCTTCTCTTCTTCACCGCGGTATATTCGTTCCACCTTATCCTCTCTCTCTCTTGATCATTGAGGACAATGCTCATGTTAGTCGTAGGGGAGTTTGAGGTTTGGTGTGATTTTTGTCGGTAGAAGTCTAAAGCTATGTTTTGATGTGTTGCATGATCTTAATTGAATATCGAATTCCTCTATTGTAGAATCGTTCGGTTCTGACTTTTGGTGTTTAATTGACTTCAAGTTTTCACAATGAGTTTAGACTGTCCTACTTAGAACCTATAACCAGCATGTTAGCACTAATATCAAATGAGTCTGGGCCAGAACTGAGATTTTATCACTCTTGTATGTTGGTTGACTGGTTTGATACGTGTTTTTGTACCGCTCGATAACACCGGTCTAAGATGATGAAGGCAATCAGAATTTTCACCCCTTTCCATGTCTTTCTTTACCCTTTTTGATCCTTCGTGATTGTGGCTTGAGATTAGACGGAATCCAATTCGAAATCTTGTGTGGAAGTTGTAAAGGGCTAAGGATCAAGTGGCTAAATTGTGAAAAAAAAATGCTCAAAAGAAAAGCTAGGCAAGCTCGGCACCTAAGTGAAGTGTCGGGTTGAGCACTAAGCAAAAGGGCAAAGACTGTGAGCTAGGCAGGTTCAACACCTAAGTGAAGTGTTGAATCGAGCACTAGTATGCAGTAAGAAAAAAAAAAAAAGAAAGAAAAAGAGTTCTCAAATGTAGCCCTTGATCCTAGCCAGAGTTTGTAAAGTGCGGATCTAGAAGCGGATGAAGTCGAGTCGATAGCCACATCATAATCACTCGCCACTCACGATCCATGTTCCGATTTCAAGTCCTTTTGATTAGAGTTGGTGTTGTCGTGGTCGGTTTTGCTGTGTCCCAATCAACCACTACTTGAAGTGTGCAGAAATTAGTGAGGTTTAGACTTGTTTGGTTGATGTTCTTGCATGTGTAGGTTTAGTTTGTTCGTGGAACAGTTTAAGCTAAATTGTGATTGCTTGAAGCTCAATGACCGAACTTGTCATTTGTGAACTTGGATTTTTATCATTTGCTTGAGGACAAGCAAAGCTTAGTCGTAGGGGAATTTGATATGACTTTAATTAGTGCATTTTAAGCTTATGAATGACCTATGAAATGCCCGTGTTTATTCGTGAAATGACATGACTTTTATGCTTTTATTGAAGTTTTGTGCAAAGTGTCATTTTGTTGTCCGGTTGCCACTTTGGAGCCAAATTCGTGGTCTATTGGAGTTGCCTCTGTGCATTTTCAGGTTATGGCATCAAAGTACGGATGACAAGGAGCGCATAGGAGCAAACGGGAGGTCATTTGGAGTCCGGACGAGGGAGATATGAGCATTGCAAGATCGAGCTTTCTGCAAGTGCAGGGTGCACGCCGTGCAGGGTGCACGCCGTGCAGGAGTGCACGCCGTGCACTGTCCCCTGCACTATAAATACTCTTGTTTTTGGCCATTTTGGGGATTCTTTGATCTCTCTTGAACCCCAAACACATACCCACGAACCCTCAAACCCTAGAACACGTTTTTGGAGCAATTTGAAGCCATTGGAGCTAGGATTGAAGCCAACAAACCTTGGGAGAAGTGCTTACAAGTGGAGAAGTGAAGATCATCTCAAGGATTCATCCATGGTGTTCTTGGTGACCATTCTTCCTTCTTTTCTCTTTACTCCCTTGGCCATGTGTGGCTGAGTTTCTAGGGTTCATCTTGGATGGGTAGATTAGTTGTGCTATGATAGAGGGATGATTGTATAGAACTTGCCATGATTGATCTTGGTTGTATGAGGATGATTCCTAGACTTGTTCTTAATGCCATTTTATGCCATGTTTGCTTAATTTGGTCCATTCAATGTGATTTGATGCATGAGAGTGCTTGGATTGCATAGATTGTAGGTCTAGGGATTGAAGTGAGTGTGTTCTAAGAGATTAGATCATCTTATTTCAACCATTTTCACTTGATTTCTCTCTTGGGCATTTTATCAAACACTTGGTGTGCATGTGGATTTTCATTCAATTGAGTTTGAAAATGCTTTTTGGTGAATCTCTTAGTGTTAGGGCATTGATATGAGAGTGTTGTGCCTAGCCTTGTGGTCATAGAGTCTTAAGAGAGGGTCTTGTGTCTTGGCATTTCATCAAACACTTAGAATGCATCCTTTTTCACTTAGCTTGAGAGCGAGAGCCTAAGTTGAGTGGTATTAGGATAGGGATTAGGTGCTACGAGAGTGCATTGAGTCTATAAAAGTGAAATGCATGGTCATCCGAATGCAAACTCGATCTTAATTGGCTTGTTTGTTCAATTAGTCATCTTGAGCATGATGAAACTACCCACCAAGAGAGCCCCCTTTGTCTTTGATTTGAACCACCTTTCTCTCTTGCTTAGTCTTTGTTAGAATTGCATTTCTTTGCCTTTGTTTCTGAATTTCTAAATCGAACCAAACCAATTTCAAATGTCTAGACCGTCTATGAGAAGTGTGAGTATTGGTTTATGAGAGGACCCCGTGGAATACGACCTTGGTAAAATCGCCTTTTACCAAGAAGCATATGATGAAGAATCCTTGGTGGTGGTGGTTGATGAAGACAAAGAGCCAATCCATCTTGAAGTTGAAGCCGAAGAGGAGCACGAAGAAATCGAGGAGATATCCTCAATAGAGCTTCCGCCGAGCCAACCTATAGATTAAGCCAGAGACGAGCACGTGGGGATCGAAGACGTCAAGGGTTTGGAAGCATACATACTCGATCCTGATAGACCTCTAGATGATCATAAAGTGGAGAAGATGGAGCTCATTGACCATGCCGCGCCGTACTACCTCTTTCCTTCTTCAGTAGGAGAACTCGAGAAGAACTGGTCATCCAAAAAGAACCGCGATCTACTAGAGCACTACCCGGCTAAATCACCATGCTGGAGTGCTACATGGCACTCAACCGCTGGCCTTGAAGAAGACGATTGACTTCAAGGAAATCCTAAGTTGGGGTCCCTAACAGGTACCGTCCGGCTCAAGGACGTTAAAAGAGAGCGCTTCGTGGGAGGCAACCCACGACTGGAGTCCGTTTTTGAATTTTTGAGTCAGTCTTTTCCTTCTTCGTTTTGACTTTTATTCTGTGTGGATCCGGGACACTTGTCCCGATATTCTTTTGATCTTTTTGTTGTTTTTGTTTTTGTAGGAACTTTCGAGCTAGCGTCGTTGTGCCGCACAACGATGACGACCCTGACTATGAGATCACAATTTCCTTCATGAATATGGTCTCTAGGGATCTTCAATTCCAAGGGAAGCCGCAAGAAAACCCCTGCACACATTTGGTGAACTTCCTAGCCATGTGCGAGACGTTTAAGAGCGGAATCTCGTAAGAACAATATTTGCTTACGAGTATTCCCATTCTCTCTTAAAGGAAATGCCAAGATATGGCTCAGCTCGAAACCACCTGGCTACTACACCAACTGGGATAAGCTAGCCCAGGACTTCATAGAGGAATACTACCCCCCTTCAAGAACAACATTCTACAGGGATAGCATCGCTAGATTCTCTCAGAAGGAAGGAGTAAGCTTATACGATACTTGGAACGAATTCCAAGAGCTTCTCTCTGAATGCCCTCATCATGGATTCAACTAGGGACAGCTAGTCGAAATCTTTGCCCAAGGTGTTAACGAAGAAACGGCTGAATGGGTCAACACTTTAGCTAATGGCAACTGCACAGCACTTGAACCAGAAGTTGCTCTTCTTCACTTCGCAAACTGCGCATTTAAGTCCTGAAATTGGGAGAGACAGTTTGGAGCAGCCAAGAGCCAACCAAGCAGTGAAGATCAGATTAAGATTGAGGTACAGAAACATATGAAGGAGATCTTCGGTACAGCTAATAACTGGTCTAAAGAGGAAGTGAATTTCATCGATCAAGGCTTCACCAATGATCAAAGAGGCTATCCCGACTACCGTCAGTTCAGAGCACCTCCTCAACAACAGGAAGCTTCCCTGAGCGTCCTCCTTCCAA
Organism: Linum lewisii; assembly: GCA_034768395.1. Classification (NCBI taxonomy): domain Eukaryota; kingdom Viridiplantae; phylum Streptophyta; class Magnoliopsida; order Malpighiales; family Linaceae; genus Linum; species Linum lewisii. The sequence goes on along the minus strand of CM068303.1, from coordinate 30,159,956 downwards.
CTTCGGATTCAACCGGAGTCAGAATCAATGCTGGGAAAATAGTTATCAAGATCCCCCCAGATTCGCCGGAGCACAACAACCTCAGAATTTTACGTCTGATAACACTTGGGAGAGGAGAATGGCCCAGAAGTTTGATCTGATTGCAGCACGGCTTAATGATCACGAAGAAAAGTTTAAAGCCCAAGAAGCTTTTAACCAAGGACAGATCGCACAAGACAGAGAATAGAGAGCATGGTAAATAAAGTTGCTAGCCTGTTAGCTAACCTTCCTCTCTTCAATCAGGCGCCGTCTCAAAACAACTCCTCCATGAAGAACGAGCAAGCTAAAGTCATCACAACCAGGAGTAGTGAGCAGAACAGCCTGGAGAAGAAGAAGGAAGTACTATCCATTCTCTCTACGGGAGAGTGTTCTGCTATCGTCTCGCAATCACCACCCATACCTATCCCAGCTAAGTGCTCTGATCCTGGTCCTTTTACGTTACCTTTAATCATTAACGACATTGAAATTGAGCATAGTTTGGTTGATCTAGGTGCGTCTATAAATGTCATGCCTATGTGTTTATATAAGAAACTGAACCTAGGTGAATTACAACCTGCTAGCATGCATGTAGTGTTCGCCGACATAACTCTAAAAGAACCTAGAGGAATAATCAAGGATGTAATCACTTGTTGTGGCCCTTTCCAATTTTTCGCTGACTATGTAGTAATGGATACTCAAGAGACATATTCTACCCTTCTCTTAGGCCGACCATTTATGGCGACAGCCGGCATTAACATTAATGTTCCAAATGGTTCGTTAACATTAAGGGTTGGGAAGGATACTGCAACATTCCGTCTCAAGGATGGTATGAAATACACTCCTAAGGGAGAATCACATTGTTTATCCGTAGAAACTGTGGAGTTGGCCTCGGTCAATTTCATTACTGACGTCTCTTCTAGTGTTCCTAGCTTGATTGTGACTGCAGGTGCTGGACAGGTTATCAAGCAGAAACAAAAACATGTTCCTCAAAAGCCGTCAAAGAAGAAGGAACTGCAAGCCTCTTCTAAACCACCGAGCACAAAACCGAGCAGGCCTCGAGGGAAGAACAAGAAAATGAAGCAAACTCAAATGGTTTGGAGACCAAAAGCTCCGCCGTCTTCTTCTGAGCCAGCTACACCGCCAAATCGTTCTGAGAAACCGGCGCCGGAACAAGTATGGAGGGAGAAGCCAAAAGCATCTCTAAGGAAATACTGACGATCACCGATCCTGGTGATATCAAGCCGGAGTTTAAAAAGATGAAGCCGAAAGCTCTCATTCCGTCCACCAGTCTTCCTCGTAGAAGATAATCCCTTGACAGAGCTGTTCGGACCGTTCAAATTCATTGACCACCTTCCCGAGGGACGTACCAAGCTTTTCATGCGAATGGGAAGAGATTCACGCTCACTGGAGAAGCCCCGAAGTTCGACTTTATGAACTCCGATGCTAGCATGAAGGAGAATCTGAGTTGGGATGTCTCCTAATACCGTCCAGGTATCGTCCAACTCAAGGACGTTAATAAAAGAGCGCTTCGTGGGAGGCAACCCACGGTTGGAGTCCGTTTTTGATTTGTGTCAACCTTAGTGTTTTAGAGTCGATTCGGGGAGCCAAAAGTGTCAGTTTGTTTGTTTTCTTATTTTTTGTGTGTAGTCTGTGTGTCATAGTGTCAGTTGCAAGTCGATTGAGGTCTTTCCGATTTTTGTGGATTTAACTGTGATTTTCTGAAGTATGCCGGGATTGTGAAAATATTTTCAATCGTAGAGTTCATTATTTTCGGCGAAAATAACCTATTAATTTCGGCGAAAATCCCCTTTGAAATCCATTTGAGTTTTTTACCCTTCCTGTTTCACATTTTCAGCGAAAACAATTGGTATTTTCGGCGAAAAGTTCTTTTGAAAATCGGCAGTGATTTTAACACATATTTTCGGCGAAAACTCATTACTATTTTGCCGAAAATCCCTTTGAAAATCACCCAAATTTTCACTTTAAAATCCGGATTTCAGCCCCTCTTTCCTCACTTTCCATTTTTGAACCAAAACCAAAAATCCCCTGTTTATCAAACCGACCGCCGCCCCTTTTAAATCTCTGCCGCCGCCGTCGCCGACAACCACCGCCCCCTTCCCATCTCACTTCCGATCATTTTGAGCCCTAGAACGTTCGAATCGGAGCTCTACAGCTCTAGTTCACCCAAACCCTTGTTTTCAGAGTTTTCACCAATTTCTCCCAAACCGTTCATTTTTAGCATCCATGGCTTCAAGGTAAGTTGTAGAACTTTTCAGTACGAATCTTTTGACATATTGATTGCTGAATTTCGTCGGGTTGACTTTCGGTTGACTTTTCGGTTTGCCTCGATTTGCGTGCCGACTGATTTCATGTGAACTAGGTTAGCTGAACTTGTTAAACTGTTCTAGCATGCTTAGGAGTTTCGTGCTTAATTTTCATATCATTTGATCATGTGTTGCTATGCATACGATTGATTCTTTGTGATGTTGACTTGTGAGAAATGTCAGTTTGACCATGAACTGTTTTTGATCATTTGGCTGCCGTATGTGTTCAGTCTCGTTCAGATTATTGTGTTTTCCATCTGAGATCATATTTTATCGTCGTTCTCCGCTTTGTGATAGTCTTGCCATGATTAGGGTTCATTATGCTATAGTGTTGACTTTCTGAATGTCGGTTTGACTCTTTGAACTCTGATTGTGCTTATCCAATTCTGGCTGTTCCTAAGCATGTATTTTACTGTCTATGATTACCGGTTACTCTGCTTTGCTTACCCCCACTCGGTTTTCCTCATTTCTTTGTGAAATTGAGTTTTTCTACTAAGTGTGGGGTAGGGTTTTAAGTTTGACTGATCTGGTTTCATTTTGGTTTTAGGAACACCACTTATGAGCGCAGGACCAAGGCACGACTCGATACAGCCTCGAGCTCCAGAGCCCCCGCTCTTGTCACACCTGCCGTTCAGGGCCCTCCTCCAGCATTACCTTGTCGGGCTGGGTACCATCGCACTATCGCTCGTCTACCTGACTTCTACTTCGAGTGCTTCCAGAAGATCGAGCATGTTCGGGGAGCTATGGTATGCCCTCTCTCCATGGAGTCCCTCAGCGAGCACGATGAGGAATACCACCGGAACGTGCATGACGCCCTAGCACCGGCCCGCCTCCTAGAGCTGACCACCATAGCTGCCGACTTCCCAGACATCGCCCTTCAGGAGTTCTGGGCGACCTTTGATCTGGATGAGCACAAGAGGAGGCAGGGCCAGAAGGTTGTTACCTTCTATCTGGGTGGAGTATACAGGACGCTCACCTATGATGAGTTTGCTGCTCATCTAAGTATCCCCTACGAGCACTATCATGGCCATCACCTCGGCTGGGGCGACAGATGATGACGAGGAGGCGTACCATGCACTCTGGAGCCACATGACTGGAGTGCCTGGCGATCGCCTTGGGGAACACAACTCAGTTAAGTCGCTCTCTGACCCTCTCTTTAAATTTATTCATATGGTTTGGCGTAGATCGCTTTTATATGTTCCAGACAAGGATCACCACCATATCCTCAAGGAGGAGCTTATGCTACTCCGAGCCATCCGAGAGAGCTACCCTCTTCACCCCGGATGGGTGCTTGCTCGCATCTTCCGCTAGAAGACCAAGAGGCGGACGCCAGCTCGTGCACTCCTGGGAGGTAACTTCATAGGTCAGCTCATCATCTCCTTCGGCATCACCATGAATATGGCCCGCACATTCCCCGACACCAAGTTAGGACCGTTGGAGGAGACTTAGCGGTCGAATACGACCTAGAGCTAAACCTCAGTCCCCAGGTGGCAGCAGATCCTCCCCTCCAGCATGTAGCCGAGTTGGAGGAAGATGATGATACTGAGCAGCAGCAGCCCCAGCCACAGCCAGAGTTCCATGACTATATACCCTCGCCACATCATCAGGCAGGGTATGCACACCAGTCACCGCCGCACATTCCAGATCCATACCAGGCGCCTCACCTTCAGCACCGACCGCACCCCGGAACATTGGTGAGCTGTATGAGCGACTGCAGGAGTGGCGCATCATCGACAACGCCACTCAAGAGGCGAGATGGACTATCATGCAACAGCATATGCGCCGCGCCAACAGCGGTATGAGGCACAACTGGCGTTGCAACGTCAGCTCGGCGAGCACCTCCACTTTCCACCCCCCGACACCCCTGACTAGCCATGATCAGGTGGTGTCTTTTTCCTTGTCATTTCTTTTATTTCTTCTTTTCGGATTTCGATCCACCTTTTTTCTGTGTGGATCCGGGACACTTGTCCCGGTTTCCTTTTTATGTTTCATTTGTTTTTGTTTTGTAGGCAGTAGGGAGGTTCCCTTTGCTTCGCTTTGGTAGATCGCCTCCGCTTCGAGGACCCGTGCTCATCCCCTACGCCAATCATCTCGATCCAGGTTCTTCTACTTCACTCTGAACTCTAGAATTAGTCCTGTGAGGACACAGTCCGATTTAAGTGTGGGGTAGGATGCTAGAGAACCTTGCATGAACTTGATTGCCCTTGATTGTGTTTTGTGTGTGCCTCGTGATTCCATTCCAGTCTCTCTAGCATTAGAATGGCTCAGTTCTTTATTTTTGATGTTAAGTTGTTGTTCAAACCCTCATAATGATGCTTAGACTGCTTAACCTAGAACTTGAGAACCAACTTGTGTACTTTGATGCTAAATTGCCTGGTCAGAACAGAGTTTTTAAAATCACATTGTAGTTTCTAGCCTTGATTGCATGAAAATGACCGAATCGACTAGCAAACCAACTGTGAGCTTTTGATCCATTGCACGTAACTTGTAATTTTAATTCTTTCTTAGTGGTTTTCTGTTTGCTTGAATGAGTTAGAATTTGCACGATGACACGAGTTCTAGAAGGATAGGCACTAGATTCGCTACTAAGCAGATAGCTACCAAACGATAAAATCCATTAGGTGTAGACCCTTGAGCTTGGCTGTTCTTTCGGTTCGATAATACATTACAACCATTTCCATTTCTTTCATTCCCGTTGATCCATGTGGTTGTATTCTAGATGACTAACCGAAGTCGGTTGTGTAACCTGCCCATAGCCAATAAACAGGTGGTCTTAGCTATTATGTCTAGACGTGTAAATCCCTCTAGCAACTAAAAGAAAATCGGCACAAAAAGAAAAAAAATCAAGTAAGAAAAGAAAGAAAAATTTGAAAGAAGTGAAGAAAAGAAACATCAGAAAAAAAAAGTTTCAAAGTTTAGTTCAAATAATACGTTCTTCTCCCTACAAATGGAAGAACGAAGTAAGAAAAAAAAAGAGAAAAAAATAGTATACGAAAAAGAAAATAAGTGCTAGGTTGCTTGAGGGTATCATAGGACGAGCGTTCATTATTCCACTCGTGCCTGGTTGGACGGTAGGAAGCCATAGATTAGATTCGAGGGAAGTTAGTCGAAAGGTACACCGCACCAAGCCATCATCATACATTCCCTTCATCCATCGCATCATAAACCCAAGTAGTGTAGATTTCATTACGGTCCTAGCAGGGAAGTCCTTCTTGACTAGATACTCGTGTTGTCACAGTGGTGGAGATGTGGTCGAATTGCAAACCTATGACAGAATTCAGTAACAGAAAATGATCGAGAGCAGAAACACGTCCTTAAACACAGAGAACGAGAGTTCCCATTGTACTAAATATTTCTTGTGTGAGGAGTCTGGTCGGTTAGGTCAAATTCGTGCATAATTGGTTGCTAATTACTTGTCGTGTGCAGTTTACTAGTGAGACCGGGTTGTTTGGCTGATCTGTATACATGTCAGGTTTCTTGTTCTAGGAATTAGCTATCTAATAATTCATTGTGTTTGATTGAGCTCCAATTTAATCGATCTTATCATTTATGAACATGAGCGTTTCTATTCAGTTTGCTTGAGGACAAGCAAAAGCTTAAGTGTGGGGTATTTTGATGACACTCGATTTGACGTGATTATCAGCCTCATTTAAGCGACATTTCTTTGCTTAAGACATGGGTTTTAGGGTAGAATAACGGATATTCAATCGATTGCCCTATCTCATGCCATTTGTGTTACTTTGGCCCGTTTCGGTCTATTTGATGGTTTTCTAGTGTTTTTGTGTTAGCACAGGTTTTTGCCGTCAAATAAAGTGGCCAAGGTCATGTCTAAGGCGTTGGAACCTCGAGGAATTGCACCGGAATCGATCAAAGGAGCCAATCAAGTTCAGGAAATTCCTGCCCGGTTTACAAAGGAATTTTCGCCGAAAATACCCTAGTATTTTCGGCGAAAATATCAGCACAAATCAACTGATGACCGGCTGAAGGAGTTTTCGGCGAAACCGTTAAGTTTTCGACCGAGAAGAAAACTACAGGAGAATTCAACCGAAGGGCCGTCCATTTACACTAGGATTTTTGGCGAACATACCTTGGTATTTTCGGCGAAAATATTAGGCATATCCGGCTGAGTTAGGGTTAAGTATAAATACTTAACCGGTGGCCCAACATACGGGGGAGATCATAATATACTTTTCGTAATCAGAATTCGAAGAATACTCTGAAGTTCTGGAGCGAAGAGTTATAGTTCGAAGAGCCGGAAAGAGATCGTGATGCCATCCCTTCCACCTCGGAGACTCGGAGCTAGGAGTGCAGTTTACCGAAGATCGAAGTCAGTCAGAGTCGTCAAAATTAGGTTTTTCAGATTCTTTTATGTTCTTCCTCTAAATGATGAACTCTTTCTTTGTCTTAGATTCTTTTGTAATAAACATGAGTAGCTAAACTCGTTAGAGCTTAGACTAGATGAACCCTAAGTGACCCAGGGCTTTAAAGCGGGCACAGATCGGCGGTGATTAGATTCGAAATTCAATCAGTTTCTCTTTCATGTTTGATTTGTTCTTCATTGTTCATGTTTCTTGTCTGGATTGATCACCTAGATTAGATTCTTGTTAAGCTAAGGATAGAAGCGAACGCTCGCCTTACTTTAGAACATCGAATTGAACAATTAACCTTATAATTGGAGCGTGCCTTTCGTAGTAACCGGTTAGGGTTAATCCACTGCAAGAGTAACTCATAAATCGTTAGTAATTGCACCAATTAAGTTAAGTCGTTGCGAGAGGCGACCGTACCCGGGCGGCTAGTTAATCTTGGTAGTTAGATCGGATAGAGCGAACGTTCGCCGGTCTTAAACCTAAGGGTCAGGAGTTATGGTGGTGTCTTAGTGATTGATTGAATGAGAATCGAAATCCGCTAATCTGTTGATTGCCAATGCTCTGGGAACGAAGGGGGATTCAAAGTCTAAGTTCGTCTGTCTTCTTTGTTTTCAACCCTAATTTCCAATCTGCTTTAGTTTAATTTTTAAATTTCTCTGCATTTCTTAGAATTAGAAGTCGTGGAACTCACACCACGCACAACTTGTTTGCATCCGAATAAATTGCTAGTTTTTGGTGTAGTCAATCATAGAAGGCCCATGGAATACGATCTACCCTAGCTTGTTAGCTTTGTTAGTTTATTTGTTTGAACCCGAACAACGATCTTAGGTTCATCAATTACTCAGGTTTAACACTTTTGCATGGTGTGAGTTCCACGACTTCTAATTCTAAGAAATGCACGGAAATTAAAAATTAAAACTGAAAACAGATTGAAAGATTGGTTGATTAAACAAAGATGACAGACAAGCTTAGACCTTGAATCTCCAGAGCATTGGCAATCAACAGATCAGCGGATTTCGATTCTCATTCAATCAATTCTAAGACACCACCATAACTCCTTACCCTTAGGTTTAAGACTGGCGAACGTTCGCTCTATCCGATCTAGCTACCAAGATTAATTATCCGCCCGGGTACGGTCGCCTCTCACAATGACTTAACTAACTGGTGCAATTACTAACAATTTATGAGTTACTCTTGCAGTGGATTAACCCTAACTGGTTCCTACGAAAGGCACACTCCAATGATTAGGTTAATTGTTCGATTTGATGTTTTAAAGTAAGGCGAGCGTTCGCTTCTATCCTTAGCTTAACAAGAATCTAATCTAGGTGATCAATCTAGACAAGAAAGATGAACAATGAAAAACAAATCAAACATGAAAGAGAAACTGATTTAACTTTGAATCTAATCACCGCCGATCCGTGACGCTTTAAAGCCCTGGGTCACTTAGGGTTCATCTAGTGTAAGCTCTACGAGTTTAGCTACTCATGTTTTTTCACAAAAGAATCAAAGATAAAGATAGAGTTCATCTTGAACAGAGGAAGAATAGAAAAGGATCTGAAAAACCTAATTAAGACGACTCCGGCAGAACTTTGATCTCCGGTAATCTGCAATCCTAGCTCCGAGTCTTTGAGATGAAAGGAATGGCGTCACGATCTCTTCCTGGCTCTTCGAACTCTAAACTCTACTCCACAACTCTTGAGAATCCTTGAAGTATTTTGTATTGATGAACGTCGCAGAAGCGGTTGATCAAATACTACAAAGCTAAAAAGAGCTAAGCAGATCGTATTCCAGGGGTCTTCTAAGTTTGACTACTTCAAAACTGGCAAAATACTCGAATACAAGCAAGTTGTGCGTGGTGTGAGTTCCACGACTTCTAATTCTAAGAAATGCAGAGAAATTTAAAAAATTAAACTAAAGCAGATTGGAAATTAGGGTTTGAAAACAGAGATGACAAACGAACTTAGACTTTGAATCCCCCTTCGTTCCCCAGAGCATTGGCAATCAACAGATCAGCGGATTTCAATTCTCGTTCAATCAATTACTAAGACACCACCATAACTCCTTACCCTTAGGTTTAAGACCGGCGAACGTTCGCTCTATCCGTTCTAACTACCAAGATAAACTAGCCGCCCGGGTACGGTCGCCTCTCTCAACGACTTAATTAATTGGTGCAATTACTAATGATTAATGAGTTATTCTTGCAGTGAATTAACCCTAATCAGTTCCTACGAAAGACACGCTCCAATTATAAGGTTAATTGTTCAATTCGATGGTCTAAAGTATGGCGAGCGTTCGCTTCTATCCTTAGCTTAACCTGAATCTAATCTAGGTGATCAATCCAGACAAGAAACATGAACAAAGAAGAACAAATCAAACATGAAAAAGAACTGATTGAATTTTGAATCTAATCACCGCCGATCCGTGACCGCTTTAAAGCCCTGGGTCACTTAGGGTTCATCTAGTCTAAGCTCTAACGAGTTTAGCTACTCATGTTTATCACAAAAGAAACAAAGACAAAGAAAGAGTTCATCATCCAGAGGAAGAACAGAAAAGAATCTGAAAAACCTAATTTAGACGACTCTGCTCCGATTCGTCGAGATGAAAGGGATGGCGTCACGATCTCTCTCCGACTCTTCGAACTCTAACTCTTCGCTCCAGAACTTGAGAGGATTCTCTGAATTCTGATCTGAAAAGTTGTATTTTGCGAATTATGATATGATCTTCCTTTTGGGCCGCCGGGTTAAGTATTTATACTTAACCCTAATCAGCCGGATTTCTTCTAATGTTTTTGCCGAAAATAGTGAATTATTTTCGCCAAAAATATGCTTGTGAATGGAAGTCCCGCCGGCTGATTCTCCTGTGATTTTCGTTTGGTCCAAAAACCCAACGGTTTCGCCGAAAACTTCTTTGGCTGAGCATCAGTGAATTGTTCTTGCATTTTCTCTGAAAACCATAGGCCATTTTCATCGAAAATGTAAGTGTGAACGGGCAGACTTTCGGTTTGACTTGATCGGCTCCTTGGATCGATTCTGGTTTTATTCCTCGAGGTTTCAACGCCTTAGACATGTCCATGGCTACTTTATTTGACGGAAAAAACCTGTGCTAACACAAAAACACTAGAAAACCATCAAATGGACCCGAAATGGGCCAAGGTAACACAAATGGCACGAGATAGGGCAATCGATTGAATATTCGTTATTCTACCCTAAAAACCATGTCTTAAGCAAAGAAATGTCGCTTAAATGAGGCTGATAATCACGTCAAATCGAGTGTCATCATGTATTAATTTGTATTATGAGATATTATGAGGTATGGGCCGCCGGTTAAGTATTTATACTTAACCCTAATACCGTCGAATTTTGCCTAGAATTTTCGCCGAAAACTTAGGGAGTTTTCGCCAAAAATTCCTTTGTAAATGGGATGACCGCTCGGCTAAATTCTCCTGTGATTTTCGGACCGCCGGTTCTCGGCGAAAACTTAGTGTTTTCACCGAAAAGTTCTTCTTGTAAGCTCTGCCGATTTCTTCATGAGTTTTTGCCGAAAACTCCAAGGGAATTTCGCCAAAAACTCCAAGGGAATTTCACCAAAACATCAGTGTAAATGGGAGCAAGATTTGGTTCGACTTGATTGACTCCTCGATCGATTCCGGTGCGATTCCTCGGGGTTCCAACGTCTTAGACACGTCCTTGGCTAATTTATTTGACAGCAAAAACCTGTGCTAACATGAAAACACTAGAAAACCATCAAATAGACCCAAAACGGCCAAAGTAACACAAATGGCACGGGGTTGGTTACCAAAATCATCACTGAACTATGGCCAAATAACCTGCCAGTCACTGAACTCAGAAAAATTTCCTAGCAATCATTAAACTTTGACTTATTATCCTAGTAGTCACTACCGTCTACGGACATCCAAAATTCTGTTAGTTTGCCTACGTGGCGATGACAAGTCAATTGCCACGTCATTTAAAGTTGCCACCTCAGAACCTACCCGACCAAATTATTTACTCAACCTAATTAACCAAATCGGGTCATTTTTTTTGGTTTAGGGTTGTCTTCAACCACCTCTTTCCCCGCCCCAAACTCCATGGTTAGGTGTACGGAAATCCGGAGTTGGATCCTCCGTCGACGATGCTTGTTTCGTGGAGACGGTGGATCTCGACTGTACCTCTTTTCCCTTGCTAGATCTGCTGCTCTCCATAACCTTCCTATCCCTTCACCACCATTGATGAAGGAGGCCAAAATCCAGATCGGATTTGTTAGTGTCAACTCCCTTCTCTGTTCTATGTCTCATCCCGATATGGAGGAGGCAACTAATACTTTGGTCGATGCTTTGGTCTGGGAGAAGAAATGCCAGAGCACTTCCGGCCGATGGTCGACGACAATGGCTGCGGAGGAGGAGAAGGGGAGATTCAGAAGATTGGTTTTGGAATGGAGGCGTTGAAATTTGGGCAAGTTCCGCGCTTTAGATGCTCAGAGGCGGAAATCTCCCATGTGGAATCTCCTTCTTCCTCACACCCTTCTGATTCTCCGTCCTGACCAACTCCGTCGGTGGCTACAGTTTCCATCAGTCAACAACGTAGTTAGGAGCCACAACTTCCACTTTCCCCTTCTTCTACTTCTACTTGTACCCCATCATCTACTACTATCAAGTACCCTTCTCTTCTTATGAAACTCTGCAAATACCTAATCCAGTAAAGGTTCAATCTTTGCTTGAATGAAGCGCATAGAAAAACCTTCAGTCTATAGATTAGGATTTGTTGACATTGCTATGAAATTTGAGTTGTAAGCATTCAAAAAGACATTGCCCTTCCTCTGATATCCTTCTCTTGTGTGGAGGATGATATTCACCTTTTACAAGGCTCAAGGTTTGGCAGTCGGTTAATCTTTGGTTGAGGAAGATAAGCTTGAACCCGCTACCTGGTGTAGGGTGGCACCGGCGGTGATGTTGGGTGGTCGGAAGGAGGAGGTCAGATGCCCAGATCTGAGATCTGAGATGAGAAAGATTTTTGGTTAGATTGAGTAATTAGGTCGGGTAGGTAATCGGGTTAGGTGTTTGAATTGATTTTGGGTAGATAGGATTTGAGGTGTCAACTTTAAATTACGTGGCAATTGATTTGTCATCGCCACATAAGCAAACTAACAGACTTTTGGATGTCCGTAGACGGTAGTGACTGCTAGGATAATGGGTTGAAGTCCAGTGATGGCTGGGAAATTTTTCTGAGTTCAGTGACTAACGGGTTATTTGCTCAAAGTTCAGTGATGATTTAGGTAACCAACCCAATGGCACAAGATAGAGTAGTTGAGTGAATATTCGCTATTCTACCCTAAAAACCATGTCTTAAGCAAGGAAATGTCGCTTAAATGAGGCTGATAATCACGTCAAATCGAGAGTCATCACACTCCACCACCACTAGTTGCTAATCCTGCAGCTCCTACTCCTGCAACTGTCTCAAATTCACAAGAGGAAGCGCCTAATCCTCCTCATGTACCAACATCCTCTCAGAAAGGAAGCCAACATAAGAAATGGTCAGATACTTGGAAGATTATGAGAATATTTGTGGATGACCAAGGGATGAAGAAGGCAGAGTGTACGATATGAAAAAAAATACTTGCTGCAGATTTGAAGAAAAATGGTATGTCTTCTTTGACTTATCATGCAAAAAGGAGTCAAAACAAGTTGGAAGAGAAACTTAGACTTGTTAAGAGTGACGGGAATCAAGAAACTCTTAGCTTCCAACCATCTTCAAGTGGACTTTCTTCTTCTGGACCATGGGTATTCAACCAAAGGGCGATTGTAACATCCCCGCACAACCGAACGGGTTAGAACTCAAGTTTGGGTGACTAGAGTGCTGGAAACGGTACTTGTGACAGTCTCTTCAGGTTTGGAACATTTGAGTTTGTGTTGGGTTGAAGTTGCATGAGGGTGTGTTGTGCAGTGAAGGAAACACGCCGTGTGTTGTAACACACGCTGTGTGTCTTCATGGTACACGCCGTGTATCTCAGATACACGGCCGTGCTCTTTTAAGTCCGAATCTCGTCGAATATGGGCAGGAAATAACATACGGCCGTGTTTCATAACACACGCCGTGTGTTGTGGTCTGCGTATATAAACTGGGTTTTGACGGGGTTTCCCACTTTTCCCTTCTTTCTCTTTCCTCGAAATCGATTTTGACGAACCAAACTTCGCTCCAAATTCGAAGTTTGATTCCGGGAGCTACAGTTGTTCGATCGACGATCCGTTTTCGCCTGTGTGTTCGCGGCGACGAGAGGAAGAGACCGCACCCAGAGTTAATGGGTATTTCGGAGTAGGAAGCAGTCGGTCAGTAGGGGAAGAGCTACGAGTTTGGAGTTGTAGAGCTTGGTGGTTCGGGTTCCGGGAGTCGTTTTATAGCCTCGTGTTCTTGTCAGGTGAGAGTTTAGCGTATGATAGGTAGCATGGTCGGTGTGAGGAGTTGTAATTTCAATCAAGATGAAAGTAGGACTTGCATGAAATTGGAAGAGAGTAAAAGGGGAATTTGTTCTGTAATTGACTGCTGTGAATCGGTAATGATTGATGATTGATTGTGTTACTGTCATTTGGTGAATTGATTGACAATGGTTGGCTGATTTCTATATGATTTGAGTTGGGGAAATGATGAATATTGATGGTTAATGATATGGACTTAGTAATGAGTGTAGGTGGGTCGGGGTATAATCATGCTGTTGGTATTGTTAATCTGTGTTTGCAGGAGGGTGGTCCTGCCAATGTGGGGTCGCCCTTAAATGACGAATAGGTGGGCGATCCCACCAATGTGGGGTCGTCCAATGAAGGATGTACGGGAGGGTAAACCTACGACTCATGACATGGCTTCCTCTGTACTTGCAGGTGGGGGTGGCCGGTGAGCTAGCCGTTTACCCTTAAATTGTTTGTGTAGTGGGAGGCGTTGAATGACTTGTGATGTGTGGTTATGTGTGATGTGGGATTACGATGATGCTATGTGTGACTGTTGATGTATGTGAATGAGTGCAAGTGGTATAATGTGGGATATGGTTAAGTATGCGGTTGATGTTGTTGTTGGTGGTGGGAATTGATGTGAATCTCGATGGTTGGTTTCAATGATGCGAATGAGTTGTGTGATGAGTATGACGGTTGATTGTAAGTGTTGAGTATTGGTTGTATTGATTGAATGTTAGAAACTGGTTGGAGCCTACACTGCCCCCAAATAGTCACCTCTCCTGGAAGAGTGAGGTGCGGACACGCCTCCTAGAAGAGTGGCGTGATCTATTGTGTTGTTGTTGATGTGTCGATGTATGTTGGGCCCTGGATCCTTCTCATAGAGAGGATGCTTCTTGGACCGTCCTGGAAGAGTGGGTGCGTCTGGCCGGCAGGGGTGGTGTATGGATAAATTCCAATGGCGCCTAATTAACTCACCTAGAATTAATTGTGATGTGCGTTGGTTGATGTGTTGTGATGAGTTGTGATTGTGGTTGGTAAATGTGAATATGTGAAATGTGAAGTTGTGGAGAGGTTTTGAAATGGGAGTGCTTACTTGTGATGAAATATAATGTGGTTTGGGATTGATCTGTGTGCATGTTCTAACCCTGATGATGATGTTGTTTGAGGATTGATGACTTGAGTACATTGCTGAATTTCTATTAAGTGTGTGTATCGGTTGAGGTAAGTGCTTGTATGATCACCTAGTAGCATGGTAGGATTAAAATGAGAATGGTTGTGTCAGATTCTGTTGTGTTGTTTGTGTGTGGAGTTGGGATCGCTCCTAGGCTAGGTTCGGCGCATAGGTAGACCCCGTGGGTTCACTCAGTTTCATTAGGAAGCTGATCCCCTCCCAGTTTCTCTTTCAGGTGCTCGTGGCTAGTGCTAGGTTGGAGAGGTAGTTGACACTTGAGTTCGAGAAGGTTACCTGTTGGAACCATGAGGTGAAGATCGGTGACTTGCTTGGAGTTGACTTAATTCTGTATTTATTATATTTTAGTTGACCATGTTATTTGGGTTGGGAACTTTTGTAAACCTTGAGGATTGAGTTTGGATTTTATGTTGGATTTCACGTTGGATTTTGCATTGGAGGCCTCTGCTTTATTGTGGTTTTAATGAAAAGTTGTACTCTTTCCTTTGTCTTTTCGCGTTTCTGCTTAAACCTGTGCTTGAGTAGTGTTCGATCTCGGTTCAACCTTTGGTAACCCTGGCTGATTCGGGACGGGTGTTACAGATGGTATCAGAGCCTGGTTTGCATCTGCTATATAGGTGAACTGTCCTTTCTTCTAGGGGATTTGCTACCCTCTTAATGGAAAGGACGAAACGTCAATGCAATACTGGCATTCCAAGGATTTTCAAACTATTTTGAAATGGGTGGGAGTTTTGAAGTGAAAGTGTTTTGAATTTGGTTGTGAGTTTTCTTTAATGGTCAACTGAAGTGTTCTAAATGTTTTCTTGTAGAGAATCGAGCCAAGCCATGAGAAGTCGTTCGGTTGGAGATTCTGGGTTTAGAGTTGGAGTTCCTAGGTTTCAGCCGGGGTTGTTGAAAGGTTGGAACTTGGAGAGTTCCATGGGGATGTGGCTGACCATGCTGTAGCGGAGCAGTGGCTCCAAGAGTGTGAGTACAAGTTCCTGCAGATGGGACTTAAGGGAGATGTTAGGGTGTCGGCCATGACTTTCTTGCTCAAGGGTCATTGATGACACTCGATTTGACGTGATTATCAGCCTCATTTAAGCGACATTTCTTTGCTTAAGACATGGTTTTTAGGGTAGAATAACGAATATTCAATCGATTGCCCTATCTCGTGCCATTTGTGTTACCTTGGCCCGTTTCGGGTCTATTTGATGGTTTTCTAGTGTTTTTGTGTTAGCACAGGTTTTTGCCGTCAAATAAAGTAGCCATGGACGTGTCTAAGGCGTTGGAACCTCGAGGAATCAAACCGGAATCGATCCAAGGAGCCGATCAAGTCAAACCAAAAGTCTGCCCATTCACACTTACATTTTCGGTGAAAATGACCTATGGTCTTCGGCGAAAATAACATCACAAATTGACTGATGCCACTGGAAGGATATTTTCGGTGAAAATAATATGTTTTCGGACCGAGAACCTATTCGGCGAAAAGGACAGAAGAAGCAGCTGAGTGACCGGCCATTTACACAAGGATTTTCGCCAAAAATACTTTGTTATTTTTGGCGAAAATATCAGGCTGATCCGGCTAATTTAGGGTTAAGTATTTATACTTAACCCGGCGGCCGATACCTGAAAATACAATCATAATTCGCAAAATACAACTTTTTGAGATCAGAATTCAGAGAATCCTCTCAAGTTCTGGAGCGAAGAGTTAGAGTTCAAAGAGCCGGATAGAGATCGTGACGCCATCCCTTTCATCTCGGAGAACCGGAGCTAGGAGTGTTATTTACCGAAGATCGAAGTCTGTCAGAGTCGTCTAAATTAGGTTTTTCAGATTCTTTTATGTTCTTCCTCTAGATTATGAACTCTTTCTTTGTCTTTGTTGCTTTTGTAATAATCATGAGTAGCTAAACTCGTTAGAGCTTAGACTAGATGAACCCTAAGTGACCTAGGGCTTTAAAGCGGTCACAGATCGGCGGTGATTAGATTTGAAATTCAATCAGTTCTTTTTCATGTTTGATTCGTTCTTCATTGTTCATGTTTCTTGTCTGGATTGATCACCTAGATTAGATTCTGGTTAAGCTAAGGATAGAAGCGAACGCTCGCCTTACTTTAGAACATCGAATTGAACAATTAACCTTATAATTGGAGTGTGCCTTTCGTAGGAACTGGTTAGGGTTAATTCACTGCAAGAGTAACTCATTAATCATTAGTAATTACACCAGTTAATTAAGTCGTTGCGAGAGGCGACCGTACCCGGGCGGCTAGTTAATCTTGGTAGTTAGAACGGATAGAGCGAACGTTCGCCGGTCTTAAACCTAAGGGTAAGGAGTTATGGTGGTGTCTTAGTAATTGATTGAATGAGAATTGAAATCCGCTGATCTGTTGATTGCCAATGCTCTGGGAACGAAGGGGGATTCAAAGTCTAAGTCCGTCTGTCATCCTTGTTTTCAAACCCTAATTTCCAATCTGCTTTAGTTTGATTTCTTTTAATTTCTCTGCTTTTCTTAGAGTTAGAAGTCGTGGAACTCACACCATGCACATCTTGTTTACTTTCGAGTATTTTGCCAGTTTTGAAGTAGTCAATCTTAGAAGACCCTGGAATACGATCTACCCTAGCTCTCGATAGCTTTGTTAGTTATTTGTTTGAACGCATCACAACGACTGCGGTTCATCAAATTGGCGCCGTTGCCGGGGACTTCTTTTGATTGTTCGAAAGAAGAACTGGCAATATATTCTTCTACTTTGCATCTTTCATTTTTCCATCCACTTTGATTTTACACTGGTTTTGTTTGTCTTTGTTATCTGTAGGTTTACAGGTGTATGCCTCACCGTCCTTGGACTCGCTCTCAAACCGAATAGGCTAAGAGTGCAGAGAGACCAGGCAGTTCTGCTACACCTCTATGATCACAGATTCTGAAGAAAGGCAGATCCAATCCATTCATCACTCCGATCAAGATCGAGAAACCGAAGGAGAGTTCCTCATCTCCATCTTCACCTGTACCGTCATCTTCATTCGCTTCACACACCGAGTCGCTCTCACCCCCTCCATCTCCTACCATGGACGATAGATTACCACCACCACCACCAAATGGAGATCAACCGCCGCCGCCACCACCTGCACAGAAGAGTCTAGTAGACTATGACAAGCCGAGCGCGACTAGCGTTCGATATGCCATTGCCGTTCCGCGCATTGAAGGAGATCCTGACTATGAGATCAAGATTCCATTCTTGACGATGATCTCTAGGGATTTACAGTTTGAAGGCAGGCCGCTAGACAATCCGTGCACTCATCTTGCAGACTTCCTTGATCTCTGCAGCACTTTTAAGAGTGGAAACCTCGACAAAAACACAATTTGTCTGAGAGCTTTTCCGTTCTCTCTGAAAGGCCCTGCTAAGAGGTGGCTTACTGGCAAACCACCTGGCTATTACACTGATTGGGATACTCTGGCTCAGGACTTCGTTGAAGAATACTTCCCTCCGGCCAGAACAACCGCCATCAAGGACACATCGCCAGATTCTCCCGGAAAGAAGGAGAAAGCTTGTATGATACTTGGAATCGATTCCAAGAATTTGTTTACACCTGCCCTCATCAAGGATTCCAGCAGAGGCAGTTAGCTGAAATCTTTTCTCGAGGACTTCGAGAAGAATCTGCCAAGTGGGTCAATTCTCTAGCTGAAGGGGATTGCACTACACTAACACCTGAAGCAGCTCTTCTTCACTTCGCAAACTGTTCTTCCAAGTCAAGGAACTGGGAACGACAATCTGAAGGATCGAGGAGCAAGCTAGATCTCGAAGCTACAATCAAAGCAGAGGTAGAGAAGCATTTGAAGAAGTCTACCACACCGATCAAGCCGCCAACATCTTCTGTCTACGTTGCCGATTGCGAGTGGTGTGGAGCTTGCGCACATAACGGAGGCCGTTGTCAGAATTTTGGTAAGGCAAAAGTCTGGTCTGCCAAAAAGGTAAATTTTATCCAACAAGGCTTCGTCAATAATCAGAATGGTTATGCTCGCTACCGTAACTTCAGACAGCAAGGGAACTATCAAGACAGACCTCCATACAATGCTGGCGCCAACCATAACCAGAACCAGAATAACCGCCCGGCTGGTCCAGCTCAGGATCAGAAGCCTAACCATCCGCCCGCAGGTGTCTACCAGCCGCCGCATCACAATCCGGGTAATTATGGAACTGCTCCTGGCAATCGCCAGAATCAATATCTTAACAATACCTATCCAGGGCAGCAGCATCAAAGAGAGAACAATGTCAATGACCTGGATAAGAAGCTCAGCCAGATCATCACCAGACTCGATGATCATGATAGTCAGTTCAAGGCTCAAGCTCTTCTCAATCAAGAACAGATAGCATCTGGACAAAGAATTGAGCAAGCCGTGAACAACATCTCGAGCATGCTAGCATCTAGTCGACCATTTGGCCAACTTCCAAGCCAGACAGAGCCGAATCCGAGGAAGGAGTAAGCCAAGATGGTAACCGCTCGAAAAACTCCCAAACTTAATTGCTGATGCTTGTTCTATCTTACCCAGGATCGCTGAGACTCCAGAGGAAGAAGAAAAAGAAGAAGAACAAAAACCGGTGCCTAAGGAGGATGATCCTCCTCTTGCACCGTACGTCGTGAAGCCTCCTTTTCCTAGAGCATTGCTGCCAAATGCAAGGATCGAGACTGGCATGAAGGGGAATAAGGAAGGATATCCTGACATTCGTATTAAGAAACCTGCTTCTCCATATCCAGCTAAGTTATCTGATCCTGGTTCTTTTACTTTGCCTTTGGTCATCAATGATGTTGAGATTGAACGTTGCTTAGTTGATCTAGGAGCATCTGTTAATGTCATGCCTATGAGCCTGTTTGAAAAGTTAAACCTAGGAGAACTTGAACCACCTAGTATGCAACTTGTCTTTGCTGATAGATCACTTAAAACCCCTAAGGGAGAGATTAAAGACGTTGTCACTAAATGTGGTCCGTTCACGTTCTTAGCTGACTATGTGATTATGGATACTAGTACAGATGATGCTAATATTCTCATAGGTCGACCTTTCATGGATACTACTGGATGAATATTAACGTTCCAAATGGTTCATTAACTCTAAGGGTCGACAAAGAAACAAAAACGTTCCGTCTTAAAGATGGCATGAAATATGACTCTAGGAATGAAGAATCTCACTGCCTAGCTGTTGAAACTGTGGAGTTGACTCCGGTCAACTCCGTTACTAATGATTCTCCCAGTGTCTCTAGATCAGTTGTTGCTGCAGATATTGAACAGGCTATTAAGAAGAAGCCAGAAAATTCGATTCAGAAGCTGCCCAAGAAGAAGAAGGAACTACAAGCCTCTTCTAAGCCACCGAGCATTAATCCGAGCAGACCTCGGGGAAAGAACAAGAAGAAAAAGACCCAAATGGTCTGGAGACCAAAAGTTCCGCCGTCTTCCACCAAGCCAGCTGCACCACCAATTAGTTCCGAGAAACCGACGCCGGAACAAGTATGGAAGGAGAAGCCGAAAGCATCTCCTAAGGAAATACTGACGATCACCGATCCTGGTGATACCAAGCCGAAGAAGAAAGAAAAGAAGAAGCCGACAGTCTTCATTCCTTCCATCATCACAATCAAGAAGGATGATCTCTCCAGAGAACTGTTCGGATCGTTCAAGTTCGTCGATCATCTTCCCGATGGACGTACCAAGCTGTTGCATGCAAACGGGAAGAGATTTACGCTTACCGGAGAAGTCCCGAAGCTATACTTCATGAACTCCAACGCGAGCGTGAAGGAGAATCTAAGTTGGGATGTCTCCTAATACCATCCAGGTATCGTCCAGCTCAAGGACGTTAATAAAAGAGCGCATCGTGGGAGACAACCCACGGCTGGAGTCTGTTTTAATTTTTGTCACCTTTGTATTTTAGAGTCAGTTCGGGGGAGCCAAAAGTGTCAGTTTGTTTGGTTTGTTATTTTTCGTGTAGAGTCTGTGTGTCATAGAGTCAGTCGCAAGTTGATTGAGGTCGTTCCGATTTTTTTGGATTTAACTGTGATTTTCTGAAGTTGGCCGGATTTGCGAAAATATTTTAAACCCGAACAGTTCAAAAGTTTCAGCGAAACCACCCTTATTTTCGGTGAAACCGATTTTGAATTTTCGAACCCGGTCTCCCTGTTCATTATTTTCGGTTCGAAAAGTTGTCTGTTTTCGGCAAAACGATTTTTGAAAACCAACAGCCATTTTAATTAAAATTTTCGGCGAAACCATATTGTTATTTTCGGCGAAATTACCTTCGAAAATCCGGCAGTGCATTTGAACTGAAATTTTCGGCGAAACCACCCTCTTATTTTTGCCGAAAATAATTTTGAAAATCACCCCACTATTCCTTCAAAATCCGGATTTACTCCCTCTCTCATCCACTTTCATCTTCGTTCACGAACCAGAAAAACCCCTTCCCCTTTTTTTTCTTTTTAAAATCGCCGACCACCCCACTTTAAAAACCACCATCGCCGCCGTTTCCCGCCGCCGCCACCATTGCCGACCACTGCCACCCAACTCCCCTCTCCATTCTGATTCCATCGAGCCCTAGAATAGCCGAATCGGAGCTCTACAGCTCCAGTTCACCGAAACCCCTGTTTTCAAAGTTTTTCACCGATTCCTCCCCACCCGTTCATTTTTAGCAGTCATGGCTTCAAGGAGCACCACTTATGAGCGCAGGAGTAAGGCGCGACTTGATGGCGCCTCGAGCTCAGGAGCTGCCGCTCCCGTCACTCCCACCATTTTGGGTCCTCCACCTGCACTACCCCGTCGGGTTGGATACCATCGCATTATCGCCCGTCTACCGGACTTCTACTTTGAGTGCTTCCAGAAGCTTGAGCATGTTCGGGGAGCTGACGTGCACCCTCTGTCCATGGAGTCCCTCTTCAATCACGATGAGGACTACCACCGGAACGTGCATGACGCCCTAGCACCGGCAGGCCTCCTCGAGCTGACCACCATCGCCGCCGAGTTCCCAGACATTGCCCTCCAAGAGTTCTGGGCAACCTTTGATCTGGATGAGCACAAGAGGAAGCAACGCCAGAAGGTTGTGACCTTCTATCTTGGTGGGGTATACAGGCAGCTCACCTACGATGAGTTTGCTGCTTATCTCGGCATCCCCTACGAGCATTATCACGATCATCATCTAGGCTGGGGCGAGGATGATAACGAGGAGGAGTACCACGCACTCTGGAGCCACATGACAGGCGTACCTGGCGATCGCCTCGGGGCGAGCAACTCAGTTAAGTCGCTCTCTCACCCTCTCTTTAAATTTATTCATATGGTTTGGCGTAGATCCCTATTATATGTACCCGACAAGGATCGCCACCATATCCTCAAGGAGGAGCTCATGCTTCTCCGAGCCATCCGAGAGAGCTACCCTCTTCACCCCGGCTGGGTACTGGCTCGCATCTTCCGCCAGAAGACCAGGAGGAAGACGCCACCTCGCAGACTCCTGAGGGGCAACTTCATAGGACAGCTCATCCTCTCCTTTGGCATCAGCCATGAATATGGCCCGCACATTCCACGACACCAAGTTAGGACCGTTGGAGGAGACTGGGCGGTTGAGTATGACTTAGAACTCGACCTCAGCCCCCATGTAGCAGCAGATCCTCCACTCCAGCCTGTGGTCGAGTCGGAGGAAGAAGATGATGCTGAGGAGCAGCAGCCCCAGCCGCCGCCAGTATTCCACGATCATATACCCTCGCCACATCATCAGGCAGGGTATGCTCCCCAGTCACCGCCGCACATTCCCGATCCATACCAGGCGCCTCCCCAACAGCCGCGACACCACCCCGCGGATGTTGGAGAGTTATACGAGCGACTGCAGGAGTGGCACATCACCAACAACGTCACTCAAGAGGCGCGATGGACTATTATGCAGCAGTATATGTGCCGCGCCGACAGGCGATATGAGGCACAGCTGGCGTGGCAACGCCAGCTCGGCGAATTTCTCCACTTTCCACCTCCCGGTTCACCAGACCAGCAGTGATCAGGTTGTATTCCTTTTCTGGTGTCTTCTTTTTATTTATTCTTTTCGAATTTTGGTCCAACTTTTTTCTGTGTGGATCGAGGACACTTGTACCGGTTTCCTTTTTATGTTTTATTTATTTTTGTTTTGTAGGCAGTTGGGAGATTCCCTTTGCTTCTCTTGGGTAGATTCCCTCCGCTCCGAGGACCCGTGCTCATCCCCTACACCAATCATCTCGGTCCAGGTTCTTCTACTTCACTCTGACCTCTAGAATTAGTCCTGTGAGGACACAGTCCGATTTAAGTGTGGGGTAGGATGCTAGAGAACCTTGCATGAACTTGATTGCCCTTGATTGTGTTTTACGTGTGCCTCGTGATTCCATTCCAGTCTCTCTAGCATTAGAATGGCTCAGTTCTTGATTTTTGATGTTAAGTTGTTGTTCAAACCTTCATAATGATGCTTAGACTGCTTAACCTAGAACTTGAGAACCAACTTGTATACTTTGATGCTAAATTGCCTGGTCAGAACAGAATTTTAAAATTACACTAGTAGTTTGTAGCCTTGACTGCATGAAAATGACCGAATCCGACTTGCAAACCAACTGTGAGCTTTTGATCCATTGCACGTAACTTGCAATTTTTAATTCTTTCTGAGTGATTTTCTGTTTACTTGAATGAGTTAGAATTTGCATGAGACCTACTCGAGACCGCACGATGACACGAGTTTCTAGAAGGATAGGGGCACCTAGATTCAGCTACTAAGCCAGATAGCCTACCAAACGATAAATCCACTAGGTTTAGACCCTTGAGCTTGGCCTGTTCTTTCGGTTCGATAATACATTATAGCCATTTCCCATTTCTTTCATTCCCCGTTGATCCCCCGTGGTTGTAGTTCTAGATTGACCTACCAGAAGTCGGTTTGTGGTAACCTGCCTATAGCCATTAAACAGGTGCTCTTAGCTAATATGTCCAGACGTGTAAATCCCTCTAGCAACTAAAAGAAAATCGTCACAAAAAGAAAAAAAAGTGAAGTAAGAAAAGAAGAAAATTTTGAAAAAATGAAGAAAAGAAAAATCAGAAAAAGTTCAAAGTTTAGTTCAATAAAATGTTCTTCTCCCTACAAATGGAAGAACGAAATCAAAAGAAAAGTTCAAAAGAAAGAAAAGAAAAATCGTGTAAAGAAAAAAAGAATAAGTGCTAGGTTGCTTGAGGGTATCATAGGACGAGCGTTGATCATTCCACCCGTGTTTGGTTAGACGGTAGGAAGCCATAGATTAGATTCGAGGGAAGTTAGTCAAAAGCTACACCGCACAAAGCCATCATCATTCATTCCCATCATCCATCTCATTATAAACCCGAGTAGTGTAGATTTCATTACGGTCCTAGCAGGAAGTCCTTCTTGACTAGATACTCGTGTTGTCACAGTGGTGGAGATGTGGTCAAAATGCAAACTTATGACAGAATTCGGTAACAGAAAATGATCCAGAGCAGAAACACGTCCTTAAACACAGAGAGTGAGAGTTCCCATTGTACTATATATATCCTGTGTGAGGAGTCTGGTCGGTCAGGTCAAATTCGTGCATAATTGGTTGCTAATTACTTGACGTGTGCAGTTTATTAGTGAGACCAGGTAGTTTGGCTGATCTGTATGCATGTTAGGTTTCTTGTTCTAGGATCGAGCTGTCTAATAATTCATTGTGTTTGATTGAGATCCAATTTAATCGATCTTATCATTTATGAACATGAGCTTTTCTATTCAGTTTGCTTGAGGACAAGCAAAAGCTTAAGTGTGGGGTGTTTGATGAAACTCGATTTGACGTGATTATCAGCTTCATTTAAGCAACATTTCTTTGCTTAAGACATGGTTTTTAGGGTAGAATAACGAATATTCAATCGATTGCCCTATCTTGTGCCATTTGTGTTACCTTGGCCCGTTTCGGGTCTATTTGATGGTTTTCTAGTGTTTTTGTGTTAGCACAAGCTTTTGCCATCAAATAAAGTAGCCATGGACGTGTCTAAGGCGTTGGAATCTCGAGGAATCAAACCGGAATCGATCCAAGGAGCCGATCAAGTCAAACCAAAAGTCTGCCCATTCACACTTACATTTTCGACGAAAATGACCTATGGTCTTCGGCGAAAATAACATCACAAATCGACTGATGCCACTGGAAGGATATTTTCGGTGAAAACAATATGTTTTCGGACCGAGAACCTATTCGGCGAAAAGGACAGAAGAAGCAGCTGAGTGACCGGCCATTTACACAAGGATTTTCGCCGAAAATACCTTGTTATTTTCGGCGAAAATATCAGGCTGATCCGGCTAATTTAGGGTTAAGTATTTATACTTAACCCGGCGGCCGATACCTGAAAATACAATCATAATTCGCAAAATATAACTTTTGAGATCAGAATTCAGAGAATCCTCTCAAGTTCTGGAGCAAAGAGTTAGAGTTCGAAGAGCCGGATAAAGATCGTGACGCCATCCCTTTCATCTCGGAGAACCGGAGCTAGGAGTGTTATTTACCGAAGATCGAAGTCTGTCAGAGTCGTCTAAATTAGGTTTTTCAGATTCTTTTCTATTCTTCCTCTGGATGATGAACTCTTTCTTTGTCTTTGTTGCTTTTGTAATAATCATGAGTAGCTAAACTCGTTAGAGCTTAGACTAGATGAACCCTAAGTGACCTAGGGCTTTAAAGCGGTCACGGATCGGCGGTGATTAGATTCGAAATTCAATCAGTTCTTTTTCATGTTTGATTCGTTCTTCATTGTTCATGTTTCTTGTCTGGATTGATCACCTAGATTAGATTCTGGTTAAGCTAAGGATAGAAGCGAACGCTCGCCTTACTTTAGAACATCGAATTGAACAATTAACCTTATAATTGGAGTGTGCCTTTCGTAGGAACCGGTTAGGGTTAATTCACTGCAAGAGTAACTCATTAATCATTAGTAATTACACCAGTTAATTAAGTCATTGTGAGAGGCGACCGTACCCGGGCGGCTAGTTAATCTTGGTAGTTAGAACGGATAGAGCGAACGTTCGCCGGTCTTAAACCTAAGGGTAAGGAGTTATGGTGGTGTCTTAGTAATTGATTGAATGAGAATCGAAAACCGCTGATCTGTTGATTGCCAATGCTCTGGGGAACGAAGGGGGATTCAAAGTCTAAGTTCGTCTGTCATCCTTGTTTTCAAACCCTAATTTCCAATCTGCTTTAGTTTAATTTCTCTGCTTTTCTTAGAGTTAGAAGTCGTGGAACTCACACCACGCACATCTTGTTTACTTTCGCGTATTTTGCCAGTTTTGAAGTAGTCAATCTTAGAAGACCCCTGGAATACGATCTACCCTAGCTCTTGTTAGCTTTGTTAGTTATTTGTTTGAACGCATCACAACGAATGCGGTTCATCAGTCATGCTTTAGATTGGTGGAGGTCCTTGCCTGAGAGTAGAGTAGTGCCGCATGAGTTGAGTCTAGATGAGTTTGTTGAGGAGTTCCGTGACCAGTTCTATCCGGATCTGTGGCTTGAGGAGAAGGCTAGAGAGTTCTTGAAGTTAGAGCAGGGGGAGAAGACCGTTCTTGCTTACTACATAGAGTTTACTTTCCTCTCTAAGTGCTATGATGAGACTACTGGTAGGGAAAGGAAGCTCATTGTGAAGTTTAAGAATGGCTTGAGGACGAAGATCCAGGAGGGTGTCACTTTTGCAGGCATGGGGAGCTTAGTGTCTGTGAAGGCGGCTGCTTTAAGTAGGGAGAGGTTAGAGCAGAGGAAGAAGGAGGAGAGGAAGAGGAAGGCGCCTGCCCCACCCCCTCAGGTTGCTACGCATAGCCATCCGACTAAGCGTGCCCTATCGTCTCACCCTAGTTCCCAGAGTGCTCAGTCAGCTCCACAGTGGGGAGCTGTGACTTGTTAGACTTGTGGTCAACCTGGTCATAAGAGTAACATGTGCGGGTCGAGGAATGTGGGGATGACTAGGTTGGGTGGAGCATCATCGGGTTTGCCAATCTGTGGCACTTGTGGGAAGCCCCATTATGGGCAATGTCATCTGATGAGGTTTGCTCCGGTGACTTGCTTTACCTGTGGACAGCCAGGGCACAGGAGTGCTAACTGTCGTTCAGGGATGGTGGTGCCGACTCAGTCTGTGGGTTCTGTGCAAGGGCCTAGGGCTCCGTCCGGGAGTGTTGGAGGAAGAGGAGGAGGTAGTGTTGGTCATGGTATCGTGAGTGCTGGGAGAGGGACCGAAGCAAATGCTACACCACTTGGAGCCGGAGTGGAACAAGAAGGCTTGTATGCTCTTGCCGGAGGTGTAGATGAGAATGCGAACGACGGAGCGAACTTGATAAAAGGCAATTTTACCAAGGTCGTATTCCACGGGGTCCTCTCATAGACCAATACTCACACTTCTCATAGACGGTCTAGACATTTGAAATTGGTTTGGTTTGATTGAGAAATTCAGAAACAAAGGCAAAGAAATGCAATACTAACAAAGACTAAGCAAGAGAGAAAGGTGGTTCAAATCAAAGACAAAGGGGGCTCTCTTGGTGGGTAGTTTCATCATGCTCAAGATGACTAATTGAACAAACAAGCCAATTAAGATCGAGTTTGCATTCGGATGACCATGCATTTCACTTCTATAGACTCAATGCACTCTCGTAGCACCAAATCCCTATCCTAATACCACTCAACTTAGGCTCTCGCTCTCAAGCTAAGTGAAAAAGGATGCATTCTAAGTGTTTGATGAAATGCCAAGACTCAAGACCCTCTCTTAAGACTCTATGACCACAAGGCTAGGCACAACACTCTCATATCAATGCCCTAACACTAAGAGATTCACCAAAAAGCCTTTTCAAACTCAATTGAATGAAAATCCACATGCACACCAAGTGTTCGATAAAATGCCCAAGAGAGAAATCAAGTGAAAATGGTTGAAACAAGATGATCTAATCTCTTAGAACACACTCACTTCAATCCCTAGACCTACAATCTATGAAATCCAAGCACTCTCATGCATCAAATCACATTGAATGGACCAAATCAAGCAAACATGGCATAAAATGGCATTAAGAACAAGTCTAGGAATCATCCTCATACAACCAAGATCAAACATGGCAAGTTCTATACAATCATCCCTCTATCATAGCTCAACTAATCTACCCATCCAAGATGAACCCTAGAAACTCAGCCACACATGGCCAAGGGAGTAAAGAGAAAAGAAGGAAGAATGGTCACCAAGAACACCATGGATGAATCCTTGAGATGATCTTCACTTCTCCACTTGTAAGCACTTCTCCCAAGGTTTGTTGGCTTCAATCCTAGCTCCAATGGCTTCAAATTGCTCCAAAAATGTGTTCTAGGGTTTGAGGGTTCGTGGGTATGTGTTTGGGGTTCAAGAGAGATGATAAGAATTCTTCAAAATGGCCAAAAACAAGAGTATTTATAGTGCAGGGGACAGTGCACGGCGTGCACCCCTGCACGACGTGCACACTGCCGGCGTGCACCCTGCACGGCCTGCACATCTGCACGGCGTGCACCCCTACACTCTGCAGAAAGCTCGATCTTGTAATGCTCATATCTCCCTCGTCCGGACTCCAAATGACCTCCCGTTTGCTCCTATGCGCTCTTGTCATCCGTACTTTGATGCCATAACCTGAAAATGCACAGAGGCAACTCCAATAGACCACGAATTTGGCTCCAAAGTGGCAACCGACAACAAAATGACACTTTGCACAAAAATTCAATAAAAGCATATAGTCATGTCATTTCACGAATAAACACGGGCATTTCATAGGTCATTCATAAGCTTAAAATGCACTAATTAAAGCCACATCAGAACTGTATGACATCTTTTTTGGTTCTTTCCGTTTGCGTCTTTGTTTACATTCGAGCTCGTCCTTATTTATTGTTCTTCTGGGTGTTTTGGTGGTAGGAGAGTAGTGGTGGTTGGTAGACTAGGAGGATTTGGCTAGCGGAGTGGAGTTGGTAGTCTTTGGTTAAGATAGATAGAGTGTAAAGTCTTAGGTGGTGGTGTTTGTTGGTGGTGTTCTTTTCTTGGTTGCTTGTGTTGTTGTGTTTTGTGTTCTTGTAGTGCGTGGTGTTTTCGTGGTTCGGTTGTGCGTGTTTGTTAGGTGGAAGTTCAAGGTAGGGGTGAGTAGTGTCTTTAGATAGTGCGGGTTGCCAGAACCGTTAGAGGAAGTTTTGGGAGGTAATGTGGTCTTGTATTGCTGCATTTGTTGCTGTGATTTATGATTGCATTGCTAGAGCGAGTCGGTTGTTATTTTGGGGATGAAATCTCTTAAAGTTGGGGATAATTGTAACATCCCCGCCCAATCGAAAGGGTTAGAACTCAAGTTTGGGTGACTAGAGTGCTGGAAATGGTACTTGTGAGAGTCTCTTGAGGTTTGGGACGTTCGAGTTTGTGTCGGGTTGAAGTTGCTTGAGGGTGTGCTGTGCAGTGAAGGTAACACGCCGTGTGTTGTAACACACGCCATGTGTCTTCATGGTACATGCCGTGTATCTCAGATACACGGCCAGCTCTTTTAAGTCCGAATCTCGTCGAATATGGGCAGGAAATAACACACAGCCGTGTGTTGCAAAAACACGCCGTGTTTCATAACACACGCCATGTGTTGTGGTCTGCGTATATAAAATGGGTTTTTGACGGGGTTTCCCACTTTTCCCTTCTTTCTCTTTCCCCGAAATTGATTTTGACGAACCAAACTTAGCTCCAACTTCGAAGTTCATTCTGGGAGCTACAGTTGTCTGATCGATGATCCGTTTTCACTTGTGTGTTCGTGGCGACGAGAGGAAGAGAACGCACCCAGAGTTTTTGGGTATTTTGGAATAGGCAGCAGTCGGTCAGTAGGGGAAGAGCTACGAGTTTGGAGTTGTAGAGCTTGGTGGTTCGGGTTCCGGGAGTCGTTTTAGAGCCTCGTCTTCTTGTCAGGTGAGGGTTTAGCATACGATAGGTAGCATGGTCAGTGTGAGGAGTTGTAATTTTAATCTAGATGAATGTAGGACTTGCACGAAATTGGAAGAGAGTAAAAGGGGAATTTGTTCTGTAATTGACTACTGTGAATCAGTAATGATTGATGATTGATTGTGTTACTGTCATTTGGTGAATTGATTGACAATGGTTCGCTCATTTCTATATGATGTGAGTTGGGGAAATGATGAATATTGATGGTTAATGATATGGACTTAGTAATGAGTGTAGGTGGGTCGGGGTATAATCATGTTGCTGCATCTCTGTTGGTATTGTTAATCTGTGGTTGCAGGAGGGTGGTCCTGCCAATGTGGGGTCGCCCTTAAATGACGAACAGGTGGATGGTCCCACCAATTTGGGGTCGTCCAATGAAGGATGTACAAGAGGGAAACCCTACGACTCATGACATTGCTTCCCCTGTACTTGCAGGTGGGGGTGGCTGGTGAGCTAGCCGTTTACCCTTAAACTGTTTGTGCTGTGGGAGGCATTGAATGACTTGTGATGTGTGGTTATGTGTGATGTGGGATTACGATGATGCTATGTGTGACTGTTGATGTATGTGAATGAGTGCAAGTAGTATAATGTGGGATATGGTTAAGTATGCGGTTGATGTTATTGTTGGTGGTGGGAATTGATGTGAATCTCGATGGTTGGTTTGAATGATGCGAATGAGTTGTGTGATGAGTATGACGGTTGATTGTAAGTGTTGAATATTGGTTGTATTGATTGAATGTTAGAAACTGGTTGGAGCCTACACTGCCCCCCAAATAGTCACCTCTCCTGGAAGAGTGAGGTGCGGACACGCCTCCTAGAAGAGTGGCGTGATCTATTGTGTTGTTGTTGATGTGTCGATGTATGTTGGGCCCTGGATCCTTCTCATAGAGAGGATGCTTCTTGGACCCTCCTGAAAGAGTGGGTGTGTCTTGCCAGTAGGGGTGGTGTATGGATAAACTCCAATGGCGCCTAATTAACTCACCTAGAATTAATTGTGATTTGCGTTGGTTGATGTGTTGTGATTGTGGTTGGTAAATGTGAAAATGTGAAATGTGAAGTTGTGGAGAGGTTTTGAAATGGGAGTGCTTACTTGTGATGGAATATAATGTGGTTTGGGATTGATCAGTGTGCATGTTCTAACCCTGATGATGATGTTGTTTGAGGATTGATGACTTAAGTACATTGCTGAATTTTTATTACGTGTGTGTATCGGTTGAGGTAAGTGCTTGTGTGATCACCTAGTATCATGGTAGGATTAAAATGAGAATGGATGTGTCAGATTCCGTTGTGTTGTTTGTGTCCCCGTGGGATCGCTCCTAGGCTAGGTTCGGCGCATAGGTAGGCCCCGTGGGTTCACTCAGTTTCATTAGGAAGCTGATCCCCTCCCAGTTTCTCTTTCAGGTGCTCGTGGCTAGTGCTAGGTTGGAGAGGCAGTTGACAGTTGAGTTCGAGAAGGTTACCTGTTGGCACTTCAACATAACCTAGCTACGGAGGCAGATAGAATATTTGCCTCTAAATAAAGAACAAATACTATATGTGCCTCTATAGATGCAAATATATGTCTCTAATTATATTTTATTTATTTATTTTAAGTTTAATAAATATCATTTTATAGTTTTAGAGGCAGATAATTTATAACTGCCTCTACGAAAAATTTCTTTAGAGGCAGATAATTTAAAACTCCCTTTATAAGTTACACATAAAATTTCTTTAGAGGCAGATAATTTATAACGGCCTCTATAAGTTATACGGAAATTTCCTTTAGAGACAGAGAATTTATAACTGCCTCTATAAGTTACACAGAAAATTTCTTTAGAGGCAAATAATTTATAATTGCCTCTATAAGTTATACAGAAAATTAATTTAATTTAGAGGCATATAATTTAGAACCGGCTTTATAGGTTCTATGATTAAAATATTTAGAGCTAGATAATTTACAGTTGTCTCTATATGTTGTATGATTAAAATTTGCGGTGGTAGATAAGTTGTAAACTATGTACTTTTTGTGTAGATAAAATATTTTTTTAAAAGGTGAAATATATGTATATATAAATATTGATGATTTTATTTTCTAATAATGATTAAGGAGAAATTTATGTTTTCCAATTTTGATTTCTTTTCTTGGCATAGTTTCAGCATATCGCTGAGTTTTGTGATTCATATTTAAAAACTGCGTAAAAAATATCAATATGTACTCCTGGACCAAGTGGTAAGAACTAAGAACTTAGCACATTTCCTTCAGCCACCGGGTTCAAACCTCGTAGATAGCAAAAAAGTAGAAAATGATGTATGTAAATAGTGAGAGAGTCCAATAGAGGAAAATATCCTGGTAGAAATAAATGCTTTTTAAAAGCATATATATGTGACTCTAAAAAAAACTATCACCAACAAAAATAAGTGCCTCTAAAGGTGGCTAAGATGACAAAATAATAGTTGTGTAAAGTAGCAATTACTAACAATTATATCTGCCACTAATTCTTCCATTAGTGACAGATAACATGTGCCACCGTATTTGCCTCTAAAGACCTTTAGCCGCAGCAGCGTTAGTGACACTTAAGCTATTTGTCTCTAAAACTCTATAGAGGTAAAAAATGGCTTTTAGAGGCAAATACGGTGTGCCTTCGTAGCTAGGTTTTGTTGTAGTGTGGAATCATGAGGTGAAGATCGGTGACTTGCTTGGAGTTGACTTAATTCTGTATTTATTATATTTCAGTTGACCATGTTATTCGGGTTGGGAACTTTTGTAAACCTTGAGGATTGAGTTTGGATTTTATGTTGGATTTCACGTTGGAGGCCTCCGCTTTATTGTGGTTTTAATGAAAAGTTGTACTCTTTCCTTTGTCTTTTCACGTTTCTGCTTAAACCTGTGCTTGAGTAGTGTTCGATCTCGGTTCAACCTTAGGTAACCCGGGCTGATTTCTGAATGTCTAGAGGAATGGGGATTGAAGAACCTCTTTACAGTTACCCTTGACAATGCCTTTGCGTATGAAGTTGCTTGTACATTCTTGAAGGGGAAATTAGATAGTTGGGGAATGAACTCATGGATGGAAAGTCCTTACAACTTCGTTGTGTTGCTCATATCATCAACCTTGTTGTGTATGATGGCTTGAATGAAATTGGAATGTCTGTGAGACATGTTCGTGAAGCGGTGAGGTGGGTTTGCTCTTCAGAAGCTTGGAAAGAGAAGTTTAGAGCCCAAGTTAAGGCATTGAATGTTAACTCCAACAAAATGGTGTTAATGGATTGTCCTACTAGATGGAACTCGACATAGTTGATGTTGGATACAGCTTTGACCTTTGAGCGTGTATTTGTAACATCCCAACCTTTTCTAACAAGATATTGTCCGCTTTGCGCCTAAACCCTCACAAATTTATTTTTGGGTGTTGGTGGGATTCAAACCCATGACCTCCTCCTCTGAAGATCAAACCCCCACCACTACTGAAGTGATCACGGTCGCCACGCCCCGTAGGGCACCACCCCCAACTTTCCCATGTTGGCTTGGAGTGGCTGAACTTATGAAGAAATCCGGAGAGGATTCCCCTTGTTGGAAGGGAAAGACGCCAAGACAGGAGCCCTAACATCAAGTCCCGATGCTGATGCCGATCAGGCCCTAGCACTAATGTTGGGCCGAGATCGTACCAGCCCAGGGCCGATGCAAGCGCCGAGCCATGGCACCCACAGCCTAAAGACACCTCTGTGATAATACTGACACCCAGCCATGTCCCAATGACCGAGCACAGGTTCAAGCTGACCAAGAGCCCAGAGTCGATAGACGCCCAGGCGTAGGGCCGAAGCCGGAGCCTATACGAGTCGCGAACAGTGCCGACGCCTTTTCCCAGCCGTGCTTTTCAGGAATCCTTCTGCTCTAAGGATTCCCTAATGTTCAGGGACAAACCTCCATCAATCCCAGTCCAAGTTGGAGAAGGACTCAAGGAGGTCACCCAAGACACGCCACCCGGCAGTGCCTAGTACTGTGCCCCAAAACCCAGCGGCGCGCCCAGTAATTCGTCCGTGGAAAGGATTCCTTTCCTGATCAGAAAAACCAATGCCACATTGCGCCACCCGTGTTTCCAAGTCCTTTTACGAGTAGGAAACATGGAGAAGACGAAGTCCTTATTAAGGAAGAAATTTTCACACCCCATCCATCTTAGACACAAATTAGGGTTTTTCTGGCGGCCTATGTTTTCGCCAATTTTGTAGGATTTTCTATTTTTAGACTATTTAGTATTTCAGTCCTATTATGTTTCCTACTTAGACTACTTTGGAGTTATTTTACTATTTTAGGAGTTATAATTCTAGGAGGAATCAAAGAGCTTGTTCCTGATTCTAACCTATAAATAAAGGCCTACGACCTCATTGTAATTTGGACTTTAATTAAATAAACACAGAAATTTCAGAACCTTGTTCTTCTTCCTTCAAGGCTTTGCGAGTTGTTGCATTACTTAAGGTTGGTTTATCATCTAGGGCATTCATCCCTTGGTGTGGAACCTTCGACTTGATACTTAGGGTTCCTATCTATCTATAGCTAGCGGGTCCAAGTCCTATCCACTCCCGGTTTTTAAAGTTAGCCTTGTCAGCTTTGTTCATTAGCTTATTGGTAAAGGGTCGCCGCCCACGGTTGCGGATCGATTCATATCAACTACACCACAAAATGCGTCATGTCAGGTAAGGTTAAACTATTCCACATAGCCCATGGATCTCCCCCATGCTTTGTCGATGTGGGATTTGCCTAGGATGTCACATACACCCCCCTTAGGGACTCAACGTCCTTGTTGAGATTTGCCCCACCATCCACTACAAGAAAATTGCTGATTGGGCACAAATTATTAGTCAAGGATTTGTGAACTGTGACTAATTTTATGAATCGTGACCAATTTGTCACGGTTTTAAAGAAACCCCGTGACTAATTTCGTCACAATTTTTAAAACTATGACCAATAAGTCACGATTCGTAAGAAATCGTGACTAATTTCATCACGTTTTTTAAAAACTGTGACAAAATTAGTCACCATTTCTTACGAACCCTGACTAATGTTTCTCCCATAGAAACGTGGATTGCCACGTTGGCAATCTGTGTGCTTCCTCCTACTTCATCTTCATCTCTCACGCTGAACCCTTCTTCTTCATCCTCTCTCAACTTCTTCCTCTTCCCTCAACTTCTTCCTCTTCCCTCTCCTAACCAATGGCAATCCCAAGTCACCACCGCCGCTGATGCTCCTCCTCCCCATCGTCCTTCTCTTTCTTCCTCCGCCACCGCCGAACGACATCCCAAATCACCATCTCCGTTGATGCTCCTCCTTGCCGCCATCCTTCTCTATCTTCCTCCGCCACCGCCGAATGACAAACCAAATCACAACCGCCGCTGATGCTCCTCCTCACTGTCATCCTTCTCTTTCTTCCTCCACCACCACCGAATGACAAACCAAATCACCACCGCTACCTCACCGTCGAACGAATTATTCTCCAGATCAGATCCTTTTCTTCTCTTTCTTCCTCTTGCTGAACGAGTCCATAAGAGGGGAAAGAGGAGCGGATGGCTGCAGGAAGAATCAGTGGAGTCGGCGGATTAGACGGAGTGGCGGCAGAAGAGTCGGTGGATTCGGCGGAGTCGGCGGCGGCGGAGTCGGTGGATTCGACAGAGTCGACGACAGCTTCTGAATTGATGGAGAAGAAGGATGACTGAAATTATAACTTACAAAGTGGCCAAAAAGGGAAATTCGTAACACTGAAA
Organism: Linum lewisii; assembly: GCA_034768395.1. Taxonomy (NCBI): domain Eukaryota; kingdom Viridiplantae; phylum Streptophyta; class Magnoliopsida; order Malpighiales; family Linaceae; genus Linum; species Linum lewisii. The sequence continues at coordinate 30,124,950 of CM068303.1, read as the reverse complement.
ATTTAATATTAGTACCCATAGAAATTGAAATGACAAAGTGGGTTAATGAAAGTTTCCTAAGAACACTTTGATCACTAGATTAAAATTACACCCACCGAAAGTTAAGTGACCAACAGGGGAAGATATTAGTCACGGTTTCTAAGTGAATTGTGACTAATATTGGTCACGGTTTAGATGTAAATCGTGACTAATATTAGTCACAGTTCACTTATAAACCGTGACTAATATTGGTCACGGTTCACTTATAAACCGTGACCAAATTGTTAGTCATGATTTCTTCTAAAAGCGTGACAAAATAGAGGCAGTATAGTCATGGTTTCTAAAACTGTGACAAATTTTTTTAGTCACGGTAAAAACCGTGACTAATAGGGTAAAAAAAGTGACTAATATGCATTTTTCTAACAAGATATTGTCCGCTTTGGGCCTAAACCCTCACAGATTTGTTTTTGGGTGTTGGTGGGATTCGAACCCATGACCTCCTCCTCTCAAGATCAAAACCCCACCATACACCACAAAACGTATCATGTCAGTTAAGGTTGAACTATTCCTCATAGCCCATGGATCTCCCCCATGCTTTGTCGATGTGAGATTTGCCCAGGATGTCACTGATATGATCCACCAGTGCTGCCTTGATGCCAACCGGTACTCCTACACCCCACCAGGGTCACCTGTCCGAGGCAGGACCCTAGGACCTCAGAAGAAGCGTGTAGCTCCAAGGGCAGGCCATCTTCAAGCCCTAAAGCCAAGGTATGACATAAAATATCGACTAAGACCTTCCCTTGCAAGTAGAAAGACTCCAAGAGATGGAATGCTACTCCAGGCCATGCTGCTGGCGGAGGATAGAAGCCCTTGCACTGAAGACAAGCCTCAGTGTGCTCCTAGCCTGACCTCCAAGAGCCCTGAAGAATTTGGCCCATTGAGTGACCCTCTGGAAGCATTTCTAGAGTACAGGAGGAGAAGAGCTCAAGAGTACCTAGCCGGAAAAGGAGGACATCCAAGGACTGACCCCGAGCCAAGCCCTGACAAGAATTGGAGCCCATGGCTTCGAGGCACGGCCCCTGGACCAGCCCAGAGCACCATGCCCCGCGACCGCCACCCGTATCAGGCTCGGCGCCCGGCCGGGGAAGCCCACCGGGCCGTCACCATAGCCCAACCGGTCCGAGCAGCTGATCGTGGCCGGATTAGGGTTTTTGACCTATTTTAGGTCTTTTATTCTACTTTAAAGACTTCAATTATTATTTTATGTTTTTCCTTTTTAGTCGGATTATTTAGGGGTTTTAGGAATCTATTTAGGAGTAGGAATCTTTATTTTATTCTTATTTAGGAAGTAGCTAATAGGGAGGAGAGCTTGTTCCCTCACCTATAAATAGAGGCCGCCGACCACCTATGTAAGGAGAACCTTTTTGAATAAACAACCCCCTTTATAGAACTTTGTTCTTGAAAACCCTTATTGTATTTGCATGATGCAATACTGAAGGATCGGCTTATCATCAAGAGTATCCTCCTCTTTAAGTGGCGCCCTCGACTTGATACTTCTGGTTCCTAGCTCGTTTATAGCTAGTGGGTCAAAGTCCTCTTACATCCCCGGTTCCGACAATTTCTTCTCGTTGCGTGGATCATCAGCTTGTGGTGTTTAAGGGTCGTCTGCCCACGGTTGCAGCGGTTCACATCAGTTGGTATCAAAGCACGGTTCAAGCACAAGGACCACACACTATCCCAGTCTCCAGGTTTATCTTGGATTCATATCCTTTACTGCTTTTTAGAAAAATAGCTTCGAAAATTCCCCTACTATTTCAATTCTTGTATTCAGTTTCGAGTTGTAAGGCAAGAGAAAATTGGTGGCCATCATACCATCAACAAAAACCCTAATCAAGGTATGAAAAAGAAAAGAAAGCAAGGCCACCCTTGCCAAGTTATTTTCTTTTCGTTGTAAGTTTATTTCTAAGAAGAGGGGATAGAAAATTTGCTTCTGTTTGCTAGCACTAACCATGGCAGACGAAAGTGATGTGAACCGCTGCAACCGTGGGCAGACGACCCTTGAACACCGCAAGTTGAGACCGTGCAACAAGGTAGAACCATCGGGAACCGGGGGCAGATGAGGACTTTGACCCGTCAGCTGTATAACAGCTGGGAACCAGAAGTATCAAGTCGTAGACGCCACGCCAAGAGATGGATGCTCTTGATGATAAGTCGAGCCTTCAGTATCGCAACATGCAGATACAATAAGAGTTTCAAGAACAAAGTTCTATCAAAGGTGGTTGTTTATTTCATAAAAGTTGTGTTTACAATGGGTGGCCGGCGGCCTCTATATATAGGTGAGGGAACAAGCTCTCCTCCCTAAACACTACTTCCTAAATAAGAATAAAATAAAGAATCCTATTCCTAAAAGAATCCTAAAAACCCCTAAATAATCCTACTAAAAAGGAATAAAACATAAAATAATAGTTGTAGTCTTTAAAGTAGAATAAAAAACCTAAATTAGGTAAAAAACCCTAATCTGGCCGCATACGGCTGCTCGGGCCGGTTGGGCGCGTGTGGCGGCCCGGTGGGCTTGGCCGGTCTGGCGACGAGCTTGAGTCGGGTGGCGATCGCTGGCTTCGTGCTTCGGGCTGGTTCAGTGGCCGGACTTCTTGGTGGCTGGCCTCATAAAATCCCTCGGATTGGTCCGGCTATCGGTCTAGGGATCGGGACGGGCCTTTCCTTGGCTCCTTTCCATTTCTGCTCAGGCCTTCCTTCCTAAGCTTCAGGTAGTCCTCCAGATAGCTTCGGATGTAGTTCTCCGGGGTCAGTCCAAGTGTCATGCTTCGGGGCCAAGGACTCCAATTCTTCTCATGGCTTGGCTCAGGGTCAATCTTTGAAAACTCTCCTCTTTGGGCCAAGTGTTCTTGGGCTCTCTTCCTTCTGTACTCCAGAAATGCTTCCAGAGGGTCACTCAAGGAACCGGCTTCTTCTTCAGGGCTCCTGGAGGTCAGGCTAGGAGCAGGCTGAAGTTTCTCTTTGGTGCTAGGGCTTATATCCTCGGCCAGCAGCATGGCCTGGAATAACATTCCATCTCTCGGAGTCTTTCTACCTTCAAGGGAAGGACTTAGTCGATATTTCTTGTTATACCTTGGCTTTAGGGCTTGCAGATGGCCTGCCCTGGGATCCATACGCTTCTTAAGAGGCCCTAGGGTCCTGCCTAGGCCAGGTGACCCTGGTGGGGTGTAGGAGTACCGATTGGCATCAGGGCAACACTGTTGGATCATATCAGAAAGAAAGGCCAACTTGGAAGGCCACATCCAGAATCTTGGAGCTACCCTAGCTACCATCCAAGAAACCCTAGCAAGGCTTCAAGGAGGAAGAGGCCGAGACGAGCACGGAGAAGAAAGCCCTGAAGACCTAAACCGAAGAACCTGAAGGCTAGTTCAGGAGATTGACAATGACATGAGCTACCTCAAGCTCACCATCACCAATTTTGCCGGCAAGAATGATGCCGACGAGTACTTGGATTGGGAGAGAAGTATGGAGGATTTCATCAAATGCCATCACTATTCGGAAAGGAAAAAGGTAATCATCGACACTCTTGAATTTACTGACTATGCTGCTCTATGGTGGAGCCACTTCAAGAGCCAAGTTCAAAGAGATGAGCCCCATCGAGTCGTGGAGAGATCTCAAGAGGAAGATGAGGAAGAGGTTTGTTCCGGGATCCTATATATGAGACATACACACCTCTCTCCGAACCCTAAAGCAAGGCACCATGTCCGTGGAGCAATATACCAAGGAGAGGGAGATGTTGGTAGCCAGGCTCGGCCTTAGAGAAGAACCCGAAGCCAGAATAGCCAGGTTTGTGGGTGGGCTACACCCCGAGATCAGGCACCAAGTCAATATACTTAACTATATTGACTACGAGGATCTCAAAGCCCTAGCTAACCGCGTGGAGAGAGAGTTGAACAGGGGCTACACGAGAAGACCAACCAATACCCTGTAGAGAGGAGACTCAAGTGCAAGCCAAGCCCCATGGAAGCCTGAACAACCTGAGGCCCCAGCTCACAGCCAAACCCTAACCCTAGGGATTCGGCACCACGGGTAACACCTGCTCCACCTACTTCTAAGGTTCAAAGCGTTAACCCACGTCCCAGTGGAATTGTATGCTTTAAATGTCAAGGGAGGGGACATATCTCAAGGGACTGCCCTAATCAACGAATGATGGTGATAAGAGAAGGAGGAATCGAGACAGATGAAGAAGAAGATGAGAAGAAGAAAGAAGAAGAATCAGATGAAGGAGAAGAAGTCAAGCCAGAAGGGCTTGTGAAGTTTGCAGGGTTAACCTCGGCGCCCAGCCCCGATGCCGCCCGACCAGCTCCGACGCCCGACCGGGCCTGACCAGCCCCGGCGCCCCAGCGCTCAGCCCCGACCCCGACTGGCGCTGCCTGACCAGCCCCAGCGTGCTGCCCGATCAGGCCCCGACGCCCCAGCGCTCGGCCCGGACCCCAACTGGCGCTGCCCGACCAACCTCGGCACCCCAACACCCAGCCCCAGTGCTACCCGATCAGGGCCCGACGCCCCAGCGCTCGATCCCGACCACGACTAGCACTGCCCAACCAGCCCCAGCGCCAGTGCTGCCCGACCAGGCCCCGACGCCCCAGCGCTCGGCCTCAACGTCGACTGGCCCGCCCCGACCAGTCCTGGCGCACCAGCACCCGGCTCCGACCCTGCCTGACCAGGCCCCGGCTCCCCATCACCCGGCCCCGACCTGCCATTGCCAGACGCCCCCCCCCCCCCCCTCGACGCATCACCACCCGAAGTGGCCCCCGACAGATCACCGTCCGACGTGTCCCTGCCCGACGCTCCGCCGCGATCCTAACCGACCCCGACTACCCCAACACGATGATGCCCGACGCCACCAACCGGCCGACGCCTGACGGCCCCAACCACCCCAACGCGTCATTGCCCGACGCCGCCAACTCCCCACTACCCGCCGCCGCCGCCCAAGGCCCCGATGTGACCTAGCGTACCCCCAGCACCTCCGGCACCTAGTGCCCTAACCCGATGCTTCACTAATGGCCACCTGTGCGCCCAAGATTCAATGGGAGATCACCTCCCGACGAGTTTTGAGGGCTGCCCCGAGCGAAGAAGATCCGGATGCGGATCCGGATGTGGAGATGAGTGAGGAACTTTCACCGGCTACCTCACCAAGCCTTAACATTGTTGTTGATAGTTTTTCAGGAGAAGGAGCTATGGAGACCGAAGGAGAAAGCACTGAAGGACCCGAGCCTTGGTCCATCACTGACTCAAGTAACACTCCCAGGTCTGAAGATGATGCTGAATCTTCCCGACCGTGGCCAATAAAATTGCTGAAGTTTGGAAGAGAGTGATGAGTACTAGGAGAGGACCCGAGATGGATTTGGGGACAAATCCAAGGCAAGAAGAGGGGGATGATATGATCCACCAGTGCTGCCCTGATGCCAACCGGTACTCCTACACCCCACCAGGGTCACCTGTCTGAGGCAGGACCCTAGGACCTCACAAGAAGCATGTAGATCCAAGGGCAGGCCATCTTCAAGCCCTAAAGCCAAGGTATGACATTAAATATCGACTAAGGCCTTCCCTTGCAGGTAGAATGACTCCAAGAGATGGAATGCTACTCCAGGCCATGCTGTTGGCCGTGGATAAAAGCCCTAGCACTGAAGACAAGCCTCAGTCTGCTTCTAGCCTGGCCTCTAAGAGCCCTGAAGAAGTTGGCCCTTGAGTGACCCTCTGGAAGCATTTTTGGAGTACAGGAGGAAAAGAGCTCAAGAGTACCTAGCCGGAAAAGGAGGGCATCCAAGGACTGACCCCGAGCCGAGCCCTAACAAGACTTGGAGCCCTTAGGCTTTGAGGCACGACACCTGAGCCGACCCCAACTCCTGATAGCTGTATCTGGAGCTACTTGAGTACCTGCTCGGAGATTAAAGAGGAAGCTCAGAGCGGAAATGAAGAAAACCAAAGGAAGGTCCAGCCCTGAGCCTTAGACCAAGAGCCGGGCCGATCCGAGGGATCCCATAAGGCCGGCCACCAAGAAGCCCGACCCTTGGACCAGCCGGGAGCACCAGGCCCCGCGACCGCCACGCGTATCAGGCCCGGCGCCCGGACGGGCAAGCCCATCAGGCCACCACCATAGCCCAATCAGCCCGAGTAACCGATCACGGCGGATTAGGGTTTTTGACCTATTTTAGGTCTTTTATTATACTTTAAAGACTTCAATTATTATTTTATGTTTTTCCTTTTTAGTCGGACTATTTAGGGGTTTTAGGATTCTATTTATGAGTAGGACTCTTTATTTTATTCTTATTTAGGAAGTAGCTAATAGGGAGGAGAGCTTGTTCCCTCACCTATAAATAGAGTCCGCCAGCCACCTATGTAAGGAGAACCTTTTTGAATAAACAAGCCCCTTTATAGAACTTTGTTCTTGAAAACCCTTATTGTATTTGCATGATGCAATACTGAAGGATCGGCTTATCATCAAAAGTATCCTCTTCTTGAAGTGGCGCCCTCGACTTGATACTTCTAATTCTTAGCTCGTTTATAGCTAGTGGGTCAAAGTCCTCTTCCATCCCCGGTTCCGATGGTTTCTTCTCGTTGCTAGGATCATCAGCTTATGGTGTTTAAGGGTCGTGTGCCCACGGGTGCAACTGTTCAAATCAGTTGGTATCAGAGCATGGTTCAAGCACAAGGACCACACTCTATCCTAGTCTCTAGGTTTATCTTGGATTCATATCCTTTACTGCTTTTTAGAAAAATAGCTTCGAAATTCCCTTACTATTTCAATTCTTGTATTCAGTTTCGAGTTGTAAGGCAAGAGAAAATTGGTGGCCATCAAACCATCAACAAAAACCCTAATCGCGGATAAGAAAAAGAAAAGAAAGCAAGGCTACCCTTGCCAAGTTATTTTCCTTTCGTTGTAAGTTTATTTTAAGAAGAGGGGATAGAAAATTTGCTTCCGTTTGCTAGCACTAACCATGGCAGACGAAAGACTGGCCAACATGGAAGGCCACATCCAGAATCTTGGAGCTACCCTAGCTACCATCCAAGAAACCCTAGCAAGGCTTCAAGGAGGAAGAGGCCGAGACGAGCACCGAGAAGAAAGCCTTGAAGACCAAAACCGAAGAACCCGAAGGCTAGTTCAGGAGATTGACGATGACGTGAGCAACCTCAAGCTCACCATCCCCAAGTTTGCCGGCAAGAATGATGCCGACGAGTACTTGGATTGGGAGAGAAGTATGGAGGATTTCCTCGAATGCCATCACTATTCGGAAAGGAAAAAGGTAATCATCGCCACTCTTGAATTTACTGACTATGCTGCTCTATGGTGGAGCCAATTCAAGAGCCAAGTTCAAAGAGATGAGCCCCATCGAGTCGGGGAGAGACCTCAAGAGGAAGATGAGGAAGAGGTTTGTTCCGGGATCCTATATCCGAGACCTATACACCTCTCTACGAACCCTAAAGTAAGGCACCATGTCCGTGGAGCAATATACTAAGGAGATGGAGATGTTGGTAGCCAGGCTCGACCTCAGAGAAGAACCCGAAGCCAGAATAGCCAGGTTTGTGGGTGGGCTACACCCCGAGATCATGCACTAAGTCAATATACTTAACTATATTGACTGCGAAATTCTCAAAGCCCTAGCTAACCGCATGGAGAGAGAGTTTAAGAGGGGCTACACGAGAAGACCAACCAATACCATGTGGAGAGGAGACTCAAGTGCAAGCCAAGCGACATGGAAGCCTGAACAGCCCTGAGGCCCCAGCTCACGGCCAAACCCTAACCCTAACCCTAGGGATTCGGCACCACGGGTAACACCTGCTCCACCTACTTCTAAGGTTCAAAGCTCTAACCCACGTCCCAATGGAATTGTATGCTTTAAATGTCAAGGTAGGGGACATATCTCAAGGGACTGCCCTAATCAACGAACGATGGTGATAAGAGAAGGAGGAATCGAGACAGACGATGAAGAAGATGAGAAGAAGAAAGAAGAAGAATCAGATGAAGGAGAAGAAGTCAAGCCAGAAGGGCTTGAGAAGTTTGCAGGGTTAATCTCTAAAACCCTAGCACCCGGCGCCCAGCCCCGGCGCCGCCCAACCAGGCCCGACCAGCTCCGACGCCCGACCGGTCCTGACCAGCCACGGCGCCCCAGCGCTCGGCCCTGACCCCGACTGGCACTGCCCGACCAGCCTCGACACCCCAGCACCCAGCCCCGGTGTTGCCCGACCAGGCCCCGACGCCCTAGCGCTCGGCCTCAACGCCGACTGGCCCGCCCGACCAGTCCTGGCGCCCCAGCACCCAGCTCCGGCCCTGACGCCCCAGCACCCGGCCCCGACCTGTCGCTGGCAGACGCCGCCCAACGCTTCACCACCCGACGGATCACCGTCTGACGCGTCCCTGCCCGACGCTCCACCGCGGTCCTAACCGACCCCGACTACCCCAACGCGATAATGCCCGACGCTACCGATCAGCCGACGCCCGACGGCCCCAACCACCCCAACGCATCATTTCCCGACGCCGCCGACTCCCCACTACCCGATGTCCCGCCCAAAGCCCCGACGTGCCCTGGCCTACCCCCAGCGCCTCCGGCACCCCAGTGCCCCGACCCAACGCTTCACTGACGGCTAATTGTGCGCCCAAGATTCAATGGGAGATCACCTCCCGACGAGTTTTGAGGGCTGCCCCGAGCGAAGAAGATCGGATGCGGATCCGATGTGGAGATGAGTGAGGAACTCTCACCGGTACCTCACCAAGCCTTAACATTATTGTGATAGTTTTTAGAGAAGAGCTTGGAGACCGATGGAGAAACATTGAAGGACCGAGCCTTGGTTCATCATGACTCAAGTAACACTCCAGGTCTGAAGATGATGCTGAATCTTCCCGACTGTGGCAATAATTGCTGAAGTTTGGAAAGAGTGATGAGTACTAGGAGAGGACCCGAAGGATTTGGGGACAAATCAAGCAAGAAGAGGGGGATGATATGATCCACCAGTGTTGCCTGATGCCAACGGTACTCCTAACCCACCAGGGTCACTGTCCGAGCAGAACCCTAGGACCTCACAAGAAGCATGTAGATCCAAGGGCAGACTATCTTCAAGCCCTAAAGCCAAGGTATGACATGAAATATCAACTAAGGCCTTCCCTTACAGGTAGAAAGACTCCAAGAGATGGAATGCTACTCCAGGCCATGCTGCTGCGAAGATAGAAGCCCTAGCATGAAGACAAGCCTCAGTCTGTCCTAGCCTGACCTCAAGAGCCCTAAAGAAGTTGGCCCCTTGAGTGACCCTCTGGAAGCATTTCTGGAGTACAGGAGGAGAAGAGCTCAAGAGTACCTAGCTGAAAAAGGAGGGCATCAGGACTGACCCGAGCGAGCCCTGACAAGAATTGGAGCCCTTGGTTTGAGGCATGACACCTGAGCGCCCCAGCTCTGAGAGCCGTATCTGGAGCTACTTGAGGACCTGCCCGGAGATTAAAGAGGAAGCCCCAATTGGAAATGAAGAAACCCCAAGGAAGGTCCAGCCTTGAGCCTTAGACCAAGAGTCGGGCCGATCCGAGGGATCCCATAAGGCCGGCCACCAAGAAGCCCGGCCCCTGGAGCACCAGGCCTCGCGACAGCCACCAGTATCAGGCCCGGCGCCCGGCCGGGCAAGCCCACCGGGCCATCACCATAGCCTAACCGGCCCGAGCAGCCGATCGCGTTCGGATTTGGGTTTTTGACCTATTTTAGGTCTTTTATTCTACTTTAAAGACTTCAATTATTATTTTATGTTTTTCCTTTTTAGTCGGATTATTTAGGGGTTTTAGGATTCTATTTATGAGTAGGACTCTTTATTTTATTCTTATTTAGGAAGTAGCTAATAGGGAGGAGAGCTTGTTCCCTCACCTATAAATAGAGGCTGCATGCCACTTATGTAAGGAGAACCTTTTTGAATAAACAACCTCCTTTATAGAACTTTATTCTTGAAAACCCTTATTGTATTTGCATGATGCAATATTGAAGGATCGGCTTATCATCAAGAGTATCCTCCTCTTGAAGTGGCACCCTCGACTTGATACTTCCGGTTCTAGCTCGTTTATAGCTAGTGGGTCAAAGTCCTCTTCCATCCCCGGTTCCGATGGTTTCTTCTCGTTGCTAGGATCATCAGCTTATGGTGTTTAAGGGTCGTCTGTCCACGGTTGCAGCTGTTCACATCAGTTGGTATCAGAGAACGGTTCAAGCACAAGGACCACACTCTATCCCAGTCTCCAGGTTTATCTTGGATTCATATCCTTTACTGCTTTTTAGAAAAATAGCTTCAAAAATTCCCCTACTATTTCAATTCTTGTATTCAGTATCGAGTTGTAAGGCAAGAGAAAATTGGTGGCCATCATACCATCAACAAAAACCCTAATCGAGGATAAGAAAAAGAAAAGAAAGCAAGGCCACCCTTGCCAAGTTATTTTCCTTTCGTTGTAAGTTTATTTCTAAGAAGAGGGGATAGAAAATTTGCTTCCGTTTGCTAACACTAACCATGGCAGACGAAAGAATGGCCAACATGGAAGGCCACATCCAGAATCTTGGAGCTACCCTAGCTACCATTCAAGAAACCCTAGCAAGGCTCCAAGGAGGAAGAGGCCGAGATGAGCACCGAGAAGAAAGCCTTGATGACCTAAACCGAAGAACCCGAAGGCTAGTTCAGGAGATTGATGATGACGTGAGCAACCTCAAGCTCACCATCCCCAAGTTTGCCGACAAGAATGATGCCAATGAGTACTTGGATTGGGAGAGAAGTATGGAGGATTTCCTCGAATGCCATCACTATTCGGAAATGAAAAAGGTAATCATCGCCACTCTTGAATTTACTGACTATGCTGCTCTATGGTGGAGCCAATTCAAGAGCCAAGTTCAAAGAGATGAGCCCCATCGAGTCGTGGAGAGATCTCAAGAGGAAGATGAGGAAGAGTTTGTTCCGGGATCCTATATCCGAGACCTACACACCTCTCTCCGAACCCTAAAGTAAGGCACCATGTCCGTGGAGCAATATACCAAGGAGATGGAGATGTTGGTAGCCAGGCTCGACCTCAGAGAACACCCCAAAGCCAGAATAGCCAGGTTTTTGGGTGAGCTACACCCCGAGATCATGCACCATGTCAATATACTTAACTATATTGACTACGAAATTCTCAAAGCCCTAGCTAACCGCATGGAGAGAGAGTTTAAGAGGGGCTACACGAGAAGACCAACCAATACCATGTGGAGAGGAGACTCAAGTGCAAGCCAATCCCCATGGAAGCCTGAACAGCCCTGAGGCCCTTGCTCACGGCCAAACCCTAACCCTAGGGATTCGTCACCACGGGTAACACCTGCTCCACCTACTTCTAAGGTTCAAAGCTCTAACCCACGTCCCAATGGAATTGTATGCTTTAAATGCCAAGGTAAGGGACATATATCAAGGGACTGCCCTAATCAACGAACGATGGTGATAAAAGAAGGAGGAATCAAGACAGATGATGAAGAAGATGAGAAGAAGAAAGAAGAAGAATCAGATGAAAGAGAAGAAGTGAAGCCAGAAGGGCTTAAGAAGTTTGCAGGGTTAATCTCTAAAACCCTAGCACCCGGCGCCCATCCCCGGCGCCGCCCAACCAGGCCCGATTAGCTCCAACGCCCGACCGGGCCTGACCAGCCCAACCGCCCCAGCGCTCGGCCCCGACCCCGACTAGCGCTGCCCAACCAGCCTCGGCACCCCAGCACCCAGCCCCAGTGCTGCTCGATCAGGGTCCAGCGCCCCAACGCTCGGCCACGACCCCGACTGGCGCTGCCCGACCAGCCCCAACGCCCCAGCCCCCAGCCCCGGTGCTGCCCGACCAGGCCCCGACGCCCTAGCGCTCGGCCTCAATGCCGACTGGCCCAGCCCGACCAGTCCTAGCGCCCCAGCACCCAGCTCCGGCCCTGCCTGACCAGGCCCTGACGCCCCAGCACCCGGCCCCGACCTGTCGCTGCCAGACGCCCCCCGACGCATCACCACCCGACGTGGCCCCGACGGATCACCATCCGACGCGTCCCTGCCCGACGCTCCAGCGCGGTCCTAACCGACCCCAACTACCCTGACGCGATGATGCCCGACGCCACCGACCGGCCGACGCCCGACGGCCCCAGCCACCCCCAACTCGTCATTGCCCCACGCCGCCGACTCCCCACTGCCCGACGCCACCGCCCAAGGCCCCGATGTGCCCTAGCCTACCCACAGCGCATCCGTCACCCTAGTGCCCCGACCCGACGCTTCACCGACGGCTAATTGTGTGCCCAAGATTCAATGGGAGATCACCTCCCGACGAGTTTTGAGGGCTGCCCCGAGCGAAGAAGATCCTGATGCGGATCCGGATGTGGAGATGAGTGAGAAACTCTCACCGGCTACCTCACCAAGCCTTAACATTATTGTTGATAGTTTTTCAGGAGAAGGAGCTATGGAGACCGATGGAGAAAACACTGAAGGTCCCGAGCCTTGGTCCATCACTGACTCAAGTAACACTCCCAGGTCTGAAGATGATGCTGAATCTTCCCCGACCGTGGCCAATAAAATTGGAAGAGAGTGATGAGTACTAGGAGAGGACCCGAGATGGATTTGGGGACAAATCCAAGGCAAGAAGAGGGGGATGATATGATCCACCAGTGCTGCCCTGGTGCCAACCGGTACTCCTACACCCCACCAGGCACATGTCCGAGGCAGGACCCTAGGACCTCACAAGAAGCGTGTAGATCCAAGGGCAGGCCATCTTCAAGCCCTAAAGCCATGGTATGACATGAAATATCAATTAAGGCCTTCCCTTGCAGGTAGAACGACTCCAAGAGATGGAATGCTACTCGAGGCCATGCTGCTGGCCGAGGATAGAAGCCCTAGCACTGAAGACAAGCCTCAGTCTGCTCCTAGCCTGACCTCCAAGAGCCCTAAAGAAGTTGGCCCCTTGAGTGACCCTCTGGAAGCATTTCTGGAGTACAAGAGGAGAAGAGCTCAAGAGTACCTAGCCGAAAAAGGAGGGCATCCAAAGACTGACCCCGAGCCGAGCCATGACAAGAATTGGAGCCCTTGGCTTTGAGGCACGACACCTGAGCCAACCCCAGGTCCTGAGAGCTGTATCTGGAGCTACTTGAGGACCTGCCCGGAGATTAAAGAGGAAGCCCCGAGCTGAAATGAAGAAAACCGAAGGAAGGTCAAGCCCCAAGCCTTAGACCAAGAGCCGGGCCGATCCGAGGGATCCCATAAGGCCGGCCACCAAGAAGCCCGGCCCCTGGACCAGCCCAGAGCACCAGGCCCCACGACCGCCACCCGTATCAGGCCCGGCGCCCGGCCGGGCAAGCCCACCGGGCCGCCACCATAGCCCAACCGGCCCGAGCAGCCGATCGCGGCCGGATTAGGGTTTTTGACCCATTTTAGGTCTTTTATTCTACTTTAAAGACTTCAATTATTATTTTATGTTTTTCCTTTTTAGTCAGATTATTTAGGGGGTTTAGGATTCTATTTAGGAGTAGGACTCTTTATTTTATTCTTATTTAGGAAGTAACTAATCACTACAAAAAACGCTGCATTTAACAGCGGCAGAAACAACGTTTACCAGCGGCCAGCGCCGCTGTTAAAATGACCAGTGCAAAAATTATTTAACAGTGCGACTGCCGCCGTTAAATAGGTCGCGATTAAATTGATTTATTTAACAGCGGTCTATAGCCGCTGTTAAATGATGCCATCGATTAAACTAATAGTCGGAGCTCCGCCGATTGAGCCGGAACTCCGGCAATCGTCGTCGTCTCCTCCTCCTCCTCTTCTTCCTCCTCCTCCTACTCCTCCTCTTCCTCTTCCTCGACGCGGCTGTCCTCTTCCTCGACGCAGGCGGCTTCCACCTTGATCAGAAGCCGCTCGTCTAGGCACGACGGGAGTCGCGGATCAGGGGGGAGAGAGAGACCGATTAGGGTTTCTTTGGGAAAAAGAAATCAAGACCGTTGATATTAAATCAACGGTTCAAATAAAATTGGGAGCTATTCGCATCCATCTGTTTCACCCAATCAGGGCTTAGTATTTTAACAGCGGCCACATAGCCCTGTTAAACTCTCTAATTTAACAGCGGCTAAGTGGCCGCTGTTAAATTTCTCGTGTTTTTCAATTTAACAGCGGCCAAATTCTGGCCGCTGTTAAGCTTCTGCTGTTAAATTGACATTTTCTTGTAGTGAATAGGGAGGAGAGCTTGTTCCCTCACCTATAAATAGAGGCCGCCGGCCACCTATGTAAGGAGAACCTTTTTGAATAAACAACCCCCTTTATAGAACTTTGTTCTTGAAAACCCTTATTGTATTTACATAATGCAATACTGAAGGATCGGCTTATCATCAAGAGTATCCTCCTCTTGAAGTGGCGCCCTCGACTTGATACTTCTGGTTCCTAGCTCATTTATAGCTAGTGGGTCAAAATCCTCTTCCATCCCCGGTTCCGACGGTTTCTTCTCGTTGCTAGGATCATCAGCTTGTGGTGTTTAAGGGTCGTCTGCCCACGGTTGCATCGGTTCACATCAGTCACATACACCCCCTCAGGGACTCAATGTCCATTTGTAACACCCATCCTGAATCTACCCGGGTGAACTAGTGGTCGAACCGATTATGAGCATCACAATGATAAATCGAACCGAAATAACCGAAATAAAATCAGTGGAAAATTTAAATTAATAAAATATAATCGTTAAAACAAAAGATGGGGATCCCACTTAAATACATTTTTAAACCACAAACAACCAAAACTTCTTAATCCACATCAACAATAAATAACTTGTAAAATTTCCCAAAGCTATCAACTAAAATAAAAATACATAAAATGACATCCTCATCCACGGTCACCATCATTCAGTCTTCAAACTCAACTCCACTGCCAACAACCAACGACTATTGCTCCAAGCTCAGCTCCTACTTCTAACTGAAAAGAGAGACTAAGGGGGGATCAGTTTTCTAATGAAACCGAGTTAACCCACTGGGCTGAACTATGAGTCGAACTACCCATACTTTAGTTCATTTTAACATCCCAATAAGATAGTTCTAAGTGATCATTCAATTCCCTCTACCTCTATTCCCATCATGAATCACCCCCATCCATCATTATCAATCAGTAATTATAGCAATCCAACATCAAATAAATCAGATCGACATGTAAGTCACATCCAACATCAATCATCAACATCCATTCACATCAACACACACACATGCATTCAAACACAATTCACAGTTCACAACTCGCAAGTTAAATTCTATATGTGTAATTAAGGCACCTAGGAGTTGCTCCACCCCACCACTGCCGGCCACCACAGACGCACTCTCACCATGGAGAGTCTAGCGACCCTCTCCCGCAAGAGGATCTAATTCCAAATCCCTGGCACCCCCGCAGAGTGATCTACCCCATGTAGACCAGACTTGATAAAAACCATTTCAAAGTGGGTAGTGTAGACTCCTACCAGTTCTAGTCATCATTCAAGTATTCTCAGCTATCAAACACCCATAAATTTCCTCATCAATTCCATCAAAACCAATTCCACTTTATAAATCTAGTTCCCAATTCCACAACACAATTCCACATACCGACCACCCCACATTGGCAAGGTCATCCTCCTACAACCATTATTCAACAACCACCCACCCAACCCCACACGTGCACACACATGCACACGCGCGCACACAACCCTACTATCGATTTCTGTGTGCACACCCCCCTCCAACAAACCCTTTTCCCTCTCCTCTCTCTCGCTGTACGCCTCGAAGGCTTTAGCCCTTGTTCCCACTTCCAAACCCAACTGGCTTAAGCCCTTACTCTCTCCCTCTCAATTTTCCATCCAGGCCACCAACCCGAGCCCACGCATCAGCCAGCTAAGAATGATGGGTCTAAGGGCCGTCTCTGTCATCCAACTTCAGCCCAGATCCCTATCCATTACCCAACTCAAACCCGAACCCTCTCCTTTTCGTTGGTTCGAAAATCATAGCCCAACCTCCTCTTCTTGGTTCCTCATACATAGACCGAGAGCCATAAATGGCTTAATGGGCTGTCGGGGACAGGCCCTCCCTTGATCAATTAAACGAGCTGACCAATTTAACTTGGTTGGATCACTTGGTTCGCCTGATTGGTTAGGGGTTTTGACCCGACGGTTAATTCGACATTCCTTAATTCAGATAGGTTCATTTCATCCACTCGGGGTAAATTAAACTTTCAAATAATAAATTAATTCGAATTAAAAAATCCTTAAGTTCAAGTCACTGAGATTTGAACCCAAAGATTTAAATCAAACCGGTTAACCAGTACCGGGATGTTACAGTATTCACAGTGCTTGAAGCAATGGATCCAACCTTCAAGAAGGATCTATTTGCTAGGAAGACGAGCAAGGGTACACTAATTAGTGCTCCTAATGTTGAAGATTGGAACATGCTCTGAAATCTCACAAAGTTTCTGAAGTTCTTTCATAGGTTGACCAATGTTGCTTCTGGGACAAAGTATTGGACTGGCATCATTGGAGAACTTACCAGGTTGTATAATCACACAATTGGGCCTGATCAACATCTAGTTAGTGTGGCATGGAACATGAGAAGTAAGGTTCAAAAATATTGGGATGAAATTGAGATTCAGAATGTGAGAATGCACAACATCCTCTATATTGATGTTCATTTCGATCCTAGACACAAAATGAAAATGTTAGATCATTGTTTCACAATTATGTACGGAGAGACGAGATGTATGAAATTGAAAATGGTGGTGAAGGAAGAACTTGTGAAAATATTTGACAAGTACAGAGATTCAATAGTGGAGCGAGAAGGTGAACAGAGTTACCCAACAACATGAAGAGCACATGAACCAGTGAACACTAGTGATGATGAAGACTACGATGACACTTTTTTCCCAATATGACTTGCAACACAAGGTTATCGCAAATAGAGCAGAGTTGGACAAGTATCTAGATGATGCACGTGAAGGAGCGGAGGATGTTACTGAAGAGTTTGATATTCTGGGTTGGTGGAAAGCTGTGGGAGCATACAAGTACCCAATCATGATTGAGATCGCCAAAGATATACTTGCCATCCCAATTTCTTTGGTGGCGTCAAAGAGTGCTTCAGTAACGGAGGTAGAGTCTTGGATGATTTCAGAAGTTCATTGCTACCTACCATAATAGAGGCTCTAATTTGCTCAGAGGGTTGGTTGAGAAATCCAGATAACCACGGTAATGAGGGGGAGGATGAAGAAGAGAAAATTCAATTTGAGAAAAGTATGTTAATTTGACAATTCAATAATTACTCTATGACTACATTAGAATGTCAATAATGAAAATCATTATTTTTTTCTTGAACTTTAGAAATTGCTGAGCGAAACATTAATGATTCATTATCACCACCACCACCACCATCACAACATGGAGATTCTGCTATCTCTTCTCCTTCTACAGTCATTCGACCCTTAGTTAACCATTTTGTCAATCAAATTACTATTTGTTCAAACTCAAAATTTCCAACTATCCAAAGTGAAGAGGACGAGGAGGATGATTATGAACCGTGCATGGATGGTGTAGAAGATGACGGTGGGTAGGGGTGGGAACTTGGGGTTGGGGTAGTGGGTACCCGCATACCCAACCCAAAATTTTGTGGGTAATGGGTACCCATAATCCACTACGGGTTGGGGTTTGGGATTGATTTTACTCATTTTTTAGGTAGTTGGTACCCACTACCCATATGGGTTTACCCATGGGTACCCATAATACCCACAATTAGGGCTATTGACGAGCCAAGCCGCTCGTGAGCAGCTCGGAGCTCGCTCGGAAAATTGGCTAAAAAGCTCGCTCGAAACTCGGCTCGATTGTAAATGAGCTGGCTCGTGAGCTGGCTCGATAGTAAATGAGTCGAGCCCGAGCCTACCCTGGTTCAGCTCGGTAGGCTCGTAAGCTGGCTCTACATTGATTAAAGAGTAGAAATTTCTAGCTAAAAGGTGTTGTTGTTGTAGCCCTCAGCAATACCACATTGGTGGTTTAGGGGAGAAGGAAGCCATCAAGACTTATAAATAACAAGGTCTAAACATTTAGATGAATAGTCTCAATTTAGAGACTTGAATGGTCTATGGATCATTAAAGTAAATTATTATGGGCTTTGACCCTAACTTGAGCATGAAAATGCCTAGAATTTATGGCCTAATTTGAGCTCAAGCTAAGCTCGATAAGCTTTTATCAAGCTTTGGCTCGTTACCACTCATTTTGAGTCGAGCCCGAGCTGAGCTCGAGCTCTAATTTTTTCTGACGAGCCGAGCTTGACCTATATTTCTTATCGAGCCGAGCCTGAGCTTGGCCAAAGCTCGGTTCGGTTCGGCTCATATACAGCCCTGCCCACAGTAATTTAGTTTTCATTAGTCATTACCCATTAGCATTTAGGCAACAACATCCCACATCCCCTCCCAGACCAATCTCTTAACCGAAGTCCTAACTAATTTTTAATTCATCAAGTCGTGAGTTACTGAGTCATGACTCCTCCTCACTCCTCACTCCTAAGCAACACAGCCACATCCACTCTCTCTAGTGTCCTCTCCCGGCTTCCGATCTCCCGTTTCGGCATTTCTATTTCTTCCTTCTCAATTTCCTTTGCTTATTGTTTAATATACCACTCAAATCATCGACACGGAAAGGAAAGAAGTCGGAAGAGCACGTCACCTTTCTTTTCTTTTTTGAAATTGATATTTGACAGTGGAATTGTCAGTTCATGTAATGGTTTAATGGACGTGGTTATGTGATGAAACTTGTACGGGATTATCAGCTACGAAGATTAGTCGGGTTTGAAGTTGATTGAAATTTTAGTTTTCATCGTATGTTTTATATTACGGATAATATGGGTAGTGTGGGTTACCCACTACCCACTTCATATGGGTAGTGGGTACCCATTTCCCATATGGGTATGGGGTTTGGGATGGATTTTTTGAAATTATGGGTATGGGTACCCACGATATATGGGTATGGGTACCCATACCCAACATATTTCCCACCCCTAACGGTGGGACTCTTCTCACGGACCTTTGACATATGGTTGTAGTTTGGAGTATGGATTGTGTTGTTTGTCAATGTGACTTTGTATTGTGGTGTTTATCATTATGACTTTGTTTTTCTTGTGTTTGTCAGTTCGTGGTGACATATGTGGTTTACTCTTCAACTTTTATATAGACTTGTGGTGTTTATGTAGACTTGAACTTTATAATTTTGGTTTGTTGTCTATGTGATTTTATGTGTATGTCTTACGCGTGTTTTTTAGGTTAGGATGGACTACAATCGTGCAACTGGAAAGCTCTTAAAATAGGGGTTATTGCTGAAATTTTGTTAAAATTGATAGGTTAAATAGGTTAAAACTAAAGTTGGTTAAAAATCGGTCAAAATGGGGGACGGTCAAAAAATGATCAGTCATTAGGTAAAAAATTTGGTCGGTCAAAAAGCGGTCGAGCATTCCAACAAAAAAAATTCAGTCGACCAACGGTTAAGATTTACATATTCGGTTAACCTTTGACCGACCGACAAAAATTGGTTTTTGACCAAACCGAACGACTCCCACCCCTAGTCGTGATAGAGAAAGAAAAGGAGAGAGAGAGGTTGGCACAAGAATTGAAGAACGGCTGGCGACGCTCAAGCTCTTGCCGACGAGTCTGAGTTGAAGTAGGAAGGAGGCTGGAGATCATCAGACGACCACTCGCTCCGGAACACCACACCGAAACTCGAACATGACCCGTGTCATGGGTGTGAATGGAGAAGAAGAAGTCGATGGAGGCTCCGACCGGGATTGAAGAAATGCATGCGAAAATTGGAGAACAGAGGAGGTCGAGGCTATAGTGGTAGTTGGGCTCAAAACTCGATTGGCAGTCAAAGTCGAGCGTTTTGAGAAGTTAGGATAAAGTTTCGATCAAGAATAGATATTCCAAGGTTATGGGAAATAGTGGCGGCGCCGGCGGATCCGGAGGCTTGTCGGCGGCGGTGATGAGTTCATTGGTGAAGAAGAATGAGCAGATTGGGAGTTTCTAGAAATTGGATGACCGACAGTAGTTTTATGAAGTTAAGTTATCAGTATGTCAGAATTGTAAATCTAGGGATTTTGTGGCTGTTTGGGTTCTAAGGAACTGTTTGGCAGGTTGGTTTTTGGCAAATCAGAAATTCGAGCATAACTCGTCTGTTAGAGCTCTGATTGACGAACCGTCAGAACCTGTGGAACCGAGACGACAAGATAGACATTCTCAGGCATAATTAAGAGTATGATTTTAGACTAAAGTGGGGGCTTAGATTCGATAAGTAGCTATAACGTGAGGAATTACAATCAAACTTAGTAATTAATAGGGACACATGGATCAAAGAGTTGGAAATGGTTAATTATTTATTTTGGTGATTGATTGATAATGTTTAATGCATTGGTTGACTTGGTTGGTTGAATGGTTAACTAGGTGGATAGATGAGAGATTGAATTCTGCATTTGTGTGTTGAATGGACTGTTATGTTGGGTTGGTTACACAAATGGTCACCGAGCTTTGACCAAATAACCTGGCACTCACCGTTCTTTAAAAAATTTCCCTTCCATTACTAAGCTTTGGCCGATTATCCTAGAGGTCACCACCATCTACGAACATTTAATTTTCCATCCATCTGCATATGTGGCGATGCCATCTATGGAGCCACATCATCTAAATTGCCACATCAACTAAACCAAACCCAAACCTGAACCCGTACACCCACTCCAATTACCCAAATCTAACTCTTTCCTCCTCCTTCCTCTTCCTCTTCCTCCTCCTCTCCTCCGACACAAACACCAGAATCCACCACCTCCCCACCACCGTCGGGATGCTGCCGGTGGTGGCGACAGCTGGGAAGCTTCAGTGAGGGAAATTAGAAAGAGAGAGAAGAGGAAGAGCAGATTTGGCAAATCTGCCGATCTACTCTTTCTATTCTCTCTCTTCTGATTTCCCTCGCCATCATCATCTCTCTCTGATTGCATCTTCATCATCTGGCAGATATAGTCACATCCTCACAGAGGCTCCTCTTGCTCTCGTCTCCTCTTGGGCTGTTATCCAGCTACTGTTATTAGACAATGACCCAAAAGTGGCCTTCTATAACACACTAGTTGGCGAGAACCCCAGCTCTTCAGTCATCATGTTGCCACTCGTTGATGTTTTCAAAGCCTCGCCAAGAGGGAAATAAGATCATGATCTCCTTTTTCCCTTGCCAGGATTTGAAGGGAAACCTAAACTTAAACAAGAGGATGTCCTGATTTATCTTTACACAAATTGGTAAGACCTGCAATCAAATCTGTAGATTCATTGAGATTTTTAAAGAGACAAAATTTGTTAGAAATGTTGATGAATTTGATGTAGCCTCTGTGATGATGCGAGAGTGGAGCAGTTGAGATATGTTTATTAGATCCCCAATTGGGATCTAGGGAAGAGACAATGATTTTTGGTGGTTGGGGGAAGAGATGATGATGGCGAGGGAAAAAGGAGAGAGAGAAAGAAAGGGGATTATTGGTGGATTGGGTTCGGTTTGAGAGTCGGTTGGAATTTCGAATTGAGTGTATGGGTATAATTTGGGGTAGTTAGGAGCTGATGTGGCAATTTATATGATGTGGCTGCCTAGATGGCATCGCCACATATGCATATGGATGGAAAATTGGATGTCCGTAGACGGTGGTGACCTCTAGGATAATCAGCCAAAGCTCAGTTATGGAAGGGAAATTCTTTAAAGGACGGTGAGTACTGGGTTATTTGGCCTTAGGTCGGTGACCATTTGTGTAACCAACCCTACTTATGTTTTATGTACTGTTGTATGGTTGATGTAGGAGGATGATCCCAATGAACGAGGAGTCCGCTAGGAGGGTGGCCCTAGACCTTGCAACATGATCACCCCTTTGTTTTTACTATTACAAGTGGGGTGGTCGGTAAGGCTAGCAGTCCGCCAGTCATAAGTGTGAAATTATGATGTGGAATTGTGATATGGAGTTGTTATATGGAATTGTGATGTGGACATTGGGATGTGGAATTAGGAAGTGGAATTGTGATGTGGAATGGGGAAGTGGAATTGGTCAATAGAATTGTTTGGTTGATGTGTGGTAATTGATGTGGTTGTGTTAAATGGAATTAAAATGATAGAATTGGAAGGAGCCAACGTTACCCCAAAGAAATGTGATGTTATCGAGTCAGGTCTACATGGGGTAGATCACCTTGGTCGGATACAAAGGATTGTTGCTTTCCTCCCGAGGGAGAAGATCCTACTGTAGGATATTGTGTATTTCTTCCAAGGGAAGGGATCCTGTTTAGGATGCTTCTTTGATGGCCGGCGGGGTAGTGGGGGGGAACAACTCCTTATGGCGCCTAATTGAATCACCTAGATATGAACTTGAACGTGAACTTGATAGTGTGAACGTGTGTGTGTGTGTGTGTGGTATGTATGGACATATAGGTTAATTGTATTGTTGAGCAGAAATGTTGATTATTGTATGTTATGGCTTGATACGTGATGATGTTGTTGTTGGGGTGATACATGATATGGGTAGCGGTAGATGGAGAAATGTTTGATCACCTAGCACTACTATATTAGGTTGTTAGAATGAACTAGACGTAAGGATGGGTCCCACTATTGATTGTCAGTGCAGGAGTCTGGGATGCTCCCTAGGTAGTTGACGTATAGTTAGGCCCAATGGGTTCACTCAGTTTCAATAGGAAACTGATCCCCTAGTTTTCCTTTTCAGTTAGAAGTGGTTAGTGAGTTGAGTTTTGATCAACAATTGATGACAAAGGTTTTTGAGCCAGAAGACTAAAGCTTCCGACTGAGGACTGGAGACCATTTTTCAATGTTTTATGTACATTTGATCTTTGGGGAAATGGATATATATTTATGATTTGATGTTTGGGTTGTAATTGAAATGAATATTGGTTTCGGTTTTATTAATTGGGAGCTTCCTCTTCATTCAGGATTATGTCTTTTTGTAGTAATTTATGTTACTAATATATGATTTTATGTGCTGAGTCAAATCGTAGCACTGGTTCCCAGTCTAACCATGAGTTCGACCAAGGTGATTCGGGACGAGTGTTACGGTGGTGAAGAATCTTATATACCGGTATCAAATGTTTACCAACAGCACAATTGCGACGTTCTATCCACTCCATCTGCAATACCGAATCGTCGAGCTATTCTTCGAGTTTAAGGAATATGGTACGCCACAACAAGGACATAATGAATTCATGGGTGAGGGCATAAGCCTTTCATACGGCCACTCACAACATAGTGGACAAAGCACATGTTCTCATCAACATAGTGGCCCAAGCAGTTGGCCCCTCCATCAAGATGTTGCTCACATAGATGACATCAACAACGGGGAATCATTAGAGAGTGAAATTATCTTGAAGGGCGACGAAGCATCAGTACTCTAACCGGAAATATCGCTTGAAAGAGCTGAAGATATACCATCCACTCCACTACCACCACCAAGAGACTACACCCTCTGAGCATTTAATAAATTTTTCAAAAGACATTGAGGGCTGGATGGTGAATAATAATGGTGAGTACGGTGTCCACAACATTCCGCGCTATGACGTTGACGGTCCTAGGTTTGCGATTGGACAAGAGTTTCAGATGAAGGAGGAAGCACAGATGGCCCTCGAGCAGCATGCCCTTAACTGTTCAGACAATAACAATGTTTTGACAATTAAGCAGCTAGATCTAGCACACTTATGTGTGGGTAGCGCACACAAAGTCAGTTCAAAGTAGGTCGACATAAGTGTGATAGTTGATGCTATTATGTCTCTCGTTCAAGTCCGACCTCATCTGGATCAATCTTCTCCAAATAGAGATCGCAACTCGATACCGCAAAAAAATCTCATACAAGAACTAGGACAACTAGTAGTGGTTCTTCAAATGCATTCAAAGTCTAGTCACCGACAGACGTGGAGTATGTGTGATATCAAAACGCCACGTTGGGCTCAAATATTCTCCAGAGTGGGTGGCATTGACATTGGTGCACACGCCACTATGTCAGCAACTACAACTCCGATGCCAAGAACCCATGCTTGAAGAGATGCCTACAAACTCTATGTATGTGTCGTGACACTTTATTATCGTTTGTTTTGAACAATTACGACAGGGTACTAACCCTATCCATTGTTTCTTCCATGCATGTAAAAGAAGCTCCATGAGAAAATGAAGAAGGGGCGTGTTATCATTCGCGAGGGCCGGCCCTGCACGAGCGTCATGGGTGACTAACAATCAAATATGTTGATCAAGAGCTGTGGATGGATGTAGCCAAGGTAGTCAAAATCAAGATTACACGTGGAATCGAAAACTTGTGTGAAATCATTATCCTAGATTTAAATCGCATAATTGTAAGATTTTATGAATTAATGTCTAAAATATTTAGGACAACATAACATTAACCATAATCATGTAAGTAAACTAGATGGTCTCATGTTCTATCATCTAAGAGGTTTAAGTTGATCAGACAAAGAAGAAGATTGACTACATGACTCTTGAACAGTTGAGAAAATAAAATAAAGATAAAGGTCAACTCTTCAACAACCATTCAACGAATAAAACAACTATATTTCACTCATAATTTTAAATAAATTAATAAAATTCTCGAGAAAAAATAAAGAAAGAACCAATATAATTTTAACTGTCTTGGTTCCAACCAGAATTGAGTCAAAGAAACTAGTCATTTTCACATAGAAAGTGGAATCGTAAGATGCAATAAAATGGTAGATTCTTTAAGATTCTAAGATTTCAATGGAAATTTTACCTCATTCCACGACCCATAGATTTTACTTGTTATAAAGATTGGTAGACATCAAATGCATCGTAAAATCGGGATTTTGACTACAGTGCATATAGTGACGGGGCACGATGGAATAACATGACATCAAACATGGCAGAGAGTGTGAATGGGGAATTCAAGGAAATCTGGGCACTACAAATCATAGCTTTTATTGAATCCACCTTCTACAGACTACAAAGGTATTTTGAAGATCGACGAAAAAGAATTCAAGAAGAAGAGGATACCGGTGCAGTCTACACCAAGAAGTGTCTCACACGCCTTGGAAAAGTGCTGGATAAGTCGAATTCTCACACGGAGAGGAATTTTGACTACGATATTGACAAATTTGAAGTGTAGACGGCGGTAAACAGAAGCAATGAAAGGGGAAACAATAGGCACACAATGCAGTTGTTTTACGAAGGATCGGGATGGGGACTGCATGTAACATCCCCGTCCAACCGGATGGTTTGAGACTCGAGTCGGGTGATCAGGACATTGAAATAGATGTAACTAAGGTCCCATCAAAGTCCAGGACGTTCGAGAATGAGTTGGGTTGAAGTTACAATACGCCTCGTGTACAGTGGAAACTACAATACCGTGTACTTCAAGTACATGCCGTGTATCTATGATACACGATCGTGCTTTAATTCCAGTTTGGATCGTCGAGAGGTGCTTTTAATATGGCACGGACGTGTAAATACATTATGTATCTTCATGATACATGCCATGTTGTATGCCAAGAGTAAAAAAATATGGATTTTGACGGATTTCTGCAACTTTCCTCTCTCTTTCTCCCTCCGAAAACCCCATTGATGAACCCAGCTTCTATCAACTTTGAAGCTTGATTCTGAGAGCTACGGTGGTCCGTTTTAGTCGATGTTTTTTTCCTGTGGATTCCTGGCAACGAGTAGAAGTGATATTTACTCTTTGTTTGGGTTGTTTCGCTGCTGAGTGCTGTAGGTCGGAAGAAAGAAAGCAACATTTTTGGGAAGGGGAAAACCGTTCATCTGTGGATGTGAAGACGATTAGAGCCTTGATGTGATTATATTTAGTGCATTTTAAGTCCTTGATTGATCTATGAAACACCCGTGTTTGATCCTTAAATGCCATGCTTAATATGCTTTTATCGAAGTTTTGTGCTAAGTGCTATTTTGTTGCCCGGTTGCCACTTTGAGGCCAATTACATATCTATTGGAGGTGTTTTTCTTTTATTTTTCAAACGGGAGAGGTCAACGGGAGCATAGGACGGACAGGAGATATGGCCGTTGCAAGATCGAGAAAAATGGACTTTTAACTGAAGAAATTTTCGGCGAAAATGTCATAGCATTTTCGCCGAAGAAGAAATTTTCGGCGAAGCCTTCAAGTCCTCGGACCGAAAACTCAAACCAGACGGATGGCCTTTGCTCTTTGACAACATTTTTGGCGAAATCATTCTATGTTTTCGCCGAAAATCTATGAAGGAATGTCAAGCCGTGTTTTCAAAGACAGTTTCGGCGAAAATTATATGTGATTTTCGCCGAAAATTCCAGGTCTTTTCAGCCGGCTATATAAAGAGGAGCGGACGAAAGTTAGGGGGATCAATTCATTAATTACACAACACCATCGCCGATTGCCCTCTCTCTCTCAATTTTTCATCATCAACCACACACCAACCTCCCTCAATTGTTGATCAACTTTAAGATCTAAGTGAAGCCTTCCACCCTTGGATTGGAGCTTGAAGAGCAAAGTGAGAAGATCCTCCATGGAAGCAAGGATGATCTCCTCTCCTCAATTTCAGGTTTTCTCCATGGTTAAGCTAGGCTAAACTTAGGTTTAGTTTAGTGAGGGATGGATCAAGCTAGGATAGGTGATTGATTGTTTGGATTGATGTTCTTATAGCCATTTGTGTAAGATGATGATCCTAGACCTTGTGCTTTGTAGCCATTTGAGCTTGACTTGTTCTTTTGGTATTGTTATGTCTTTCAATGCATGAGAATGTTTGATTGATGTTGATCTAAGGTTGTAGGATTGTAATTGGATGATTTGAGAGATTGGATTATCAAGTTACAACCATTTTGAGCTTGTTTTCCTTGTTGTCATTTTATCAAACACTTGGTGTGCATTTAGTTTTCTTTCATTTGAAGGTTGAAAGACCCTTGTGATTGCTAGACTAGTGTTATATGATTGACATGAGAGTGTCTTGCATCATTACCTTGTGCTAGATGATTGTTAGCATAGAATTCAAGTTCCAAGCATTTCATTGAGCTAGTTTAAAGCATTCCATTCCCTTTGTTCACATAGCGAGAGCATGGTGCATTTGGTCTAGGAATAGAGAGTCAATTGTGGAGAGTTCATTGATTCTACTTGAGTGAGATGCATGGTCATTAATTACACCTCGTTGCTTGAGAATCAATCCAGCTTTCATGAACCTTGAGCTTGAAGAAACCCCTTGCTAGACTAAACTCCTTTCTCTTGTTTGATCCTCAATTTTCACTTGTCAATTTTACCTTGTTTGCTTATGTTTTTAACTTGTTTTCTTTCAAACCAAATCTCAACTCTAAATGTATGGACCGTTTACGAACGTTGTGAGTATTAGCCTATGAGGGAACCCTGAGGAATACGACCTTGATAAATTCCTTTTATCAAGTTTTTGGCGCCGTTCCCGGGGACTCTCTCATTCCTAAGAAAGCAATTATTAGTGAACCGATCTTTACACTTCCTTCCGTTTTCCTTTTTGCTTCCTTGTTACTCTTTGTTTACTTTGTTATCCCGCATCGTTGTATTACTCGGGTGTGTTCGTTGTGCTTGTTTGCAGGAAATTTATACTAGTGCATGAGGCGGATTACCCGACTTCAGGCACGACTCCAAGGCATCAAGGTCGTGATTGAACCACCAACTCGTTCTCCTCCTCACTTAGTTCATAGCACCACACGCAACAACATGTCTCATCACGAGGACGAAGATAACCACTCGGTGCATTCGCATCACACTAATGAAGACGATCAATCACAAAGAGGTGCGAGGCGCACACTAGCCGATTATGCTCGCCCAACCCTCGAAGGGGCAGCCTCAAGTATTGTGCGAAGACCGATGAATGCAAGAAACTTCGAGTTGAAGCCGAATATGATTCAAATGGTGCAAAACGGAGTGGTGTTCAACGATATAGATGGGGAGTGCCCGTCTAGACACTTGAAGGACTTCCTAGAGATATGCGATACGGTGAAGAACGATCAAGTTCACCCAGATTGTGTGCGACTCCGACTCTTTCCCTTCTCCCTCAAAGGTAGAGCCAAGTCTTGGTTGGAGAACCAACCTAGTCCACAATTCACTACATGGGAGGGATTAGCCGAAGCTTTCCTCGAGGAGTTCTTTCCCCCTTATATGACGGATGCAATCCGAGATCGTATCAACCACTTCACTCAACACAAGGGAGAGCTCTTCCATGAGACTTGGAATAGGTTCCAAGCCCTTCTTCGGTCTTGTCCTCATCACAACTTCGCGAATGGAGCTTGGCGGATATCTTTGCTAGGTCCCTTGATTTTGAGAATGCAAGGATGATCAACCAAGCCGCCGGAGGTGATCTAAGGACGCTCACTCCCGAGGATGCTCTAGAACTCTTTGCGGAGATGGCCAACAAGACAAGGAGTTGGTCTCGACAACAACCTCCAAGGTCTAAGTATGGGAGCGACACTCACTACGACTCTAGAGCTATAAGTGTTGATGCACCAAAGGATTCGTCTATCTATGGTAAGAAGCCTAAGCTACCGGGGCATCGTGATGAAGATGACCCCATGATTGCTCTCCTCATGTCCAAGATTGATGCCATGGCCTCTCAAGTAAGCAATCTGAGTATGCCTAAGCCTCCCTCTAAGCCATCTAAAGTGGTTAATCCACCGGTTGCTATGGTGCTTTGTTGTGAGTGTTGTGGAGGACAAGGCCAGGATGTTAGTGTTTGCCCCTCCGCTACTTCCGAGCCTAACCAAGGTGAAAGCATTGAAGGAGTGAGCTTTGTGCAAGGCCAAGGGTTCTATGGAAATTTCAGCCCTCAAGGGAACTATGAAGGTGGTAACTACAACCGTCCTTGGAACCAAGGTGGTAATTACAACAAGCCTAATCAAGGTGGATTCCAAGGATACAAGGGGTACAATCAAGGCTTCACATGGAATCAAGGTGGAAATCAAAGTCAAGGCCACCAAGGAGGAAACCAATGGAACCAAGGTGCTAACCAAAATCAAGGTAACCAAGGTGGTGAGCAAGGTTCTAATCCACCGGGGATGTATAACCATAAGGGTAGTGGACCACCCGGTTTCAACAAACCCCCTCCAAACAAAGAAGGTGGATCTTCAATCTCCCAAGAAGACACCAATGCGGCAATGCTTCAACTTATCATGAATCAACAAGCGTCAATTACCAATTTGAATACTCAATTGGGCCAAATATCTAAGGCACTCTCGGAGAGACCAAAGGGTAGCCTACCCTCCAACACCGAGGTCAACCCTAAGGCTCCCGAGGAGCTTATGATGGTAACTTTGAGGAGTGGTAAGCAAGTCCAAGACCCAACGCCTAAAGCGGTAAGAACTCAAGATGATGACTATGTGTTGGTTGAAGACGTTGTTTCCGATGATGACACGAATAAGATTGAGGTTAAAGATAGAAGAGCCAAGGCTAAAGAAGCTTCTAAGATTACCAATAAGGTTGGTTCTCAAGAGGCTACGACGAGTGCCACTCCGGTCTCTCCTCCCGCACCGGTTGTGCCTCCGTACAAGCCTAAACCACCTTATCCTTCTCGCTTGAAGTCGGATTCCATGGAAAAAGATTTCAAGAGGTTTGTTGAGATTCTTGACAAGGTGCAATTCACAATGCCTTTTGGAGAAGCAATCACCAAGATGCCTCAATATGCAAAGTTCATGAAGGAGATCTTCACCAACAAGCGCAAGCTAACAGATGTCACCTCGGCAAAGCTTAACGAACAATGCTCCGCCATTCTCTCTAAGCAACCACCAGAGAAGCTTAAGGATCCAGGTAGCTTTACTATTCCTTGCACTATTGGTGAGCATGCAATAAGTAGAGGCTTAGCCGATTTGGGTGCTAGTATCAATGTTATGCCGTATTGCATGTTTAAGAAGTTAGGCCTAGGGAAACTAAAACCAACTCACATGAATGTTCAATTAGCGGATAAATCTGTGACATCTCCTCGTGGTATTGTCGAAGATGTGTTGGTTAAGGTTGGTGCTTTTGAATTCCTTGTGGATTTTGTTATCCTAGATGCTATGGGTGGTGCCGATGTGCCTTTGATTCTAGGATGACCTTTCTTGGCAACTTCTCGTGCTTTAATTGATGTCTATGGTGGTAGACTTACCCTTAGGGTCGACAATGAATACATGATCTTTGACCGCTCCAATGGTATGGAGTTTACTTTGTCTTATGCTAGTCACCATGATCCCAAGAATCCGCATGAGATTACTTCGGCTACTAATAGCACTAACCTTGTCCGACATAGTCTTGCGGAGTTGTTTGCTATTAGTGATGTGCAGGAAAACATGGATGAAGTGAAGGAGTCTCCACCGTTCGTGCTCCCGAAGACACCACCTAAGGCTAAGAAGAAAGGTGTAATGAAGTCACCCGAGAAGGGCAAGGAAGCTGCACCAATGGGTTAGACGAGCAAGTCTAAGAAGCCACCCGATGAAAGGCTCAACTCCAAGTGGTTTGGCCCCTTCTCCATTGCTTCCACTTCACCATCCGGGAAACCCATGCTCATTCCTCCCGAAGTTGGTAAGGTTCAATTTAAGTTCCATGTGCCATGCGAAGGTAATGATATTGACTTCAAGGAGGTAATGAGTTGGGATGGTTTTACTTAGCTTATTCCTTGTGCTTTCGTCTAGCTAGAGACGTTAAAGAAGCGCTTCATGGGAGGCACCCCATGTTATCCCTACTTTCTCGCTTTTGTGTTTTTGTGTTGTTTTAGTTCTTTGAGTCGGCTGTTGGCAAGCACTTAGGCGGATCACTCTTCACAATGAGCGCTATGGGTCTCTTCCACTCCTTTGTTCCTAAGCTTTTCTCTACCAATGCGGTAACCTCGTTCCACCTTATCCTCTCTCTCTCGATCATTGAGGACAATGCTCGTGTTAGTCGTAGGGGAGTTTGAGGTTTGATGTGATTAATTCTTGGTAGAAGTCTAATGTTTTTCTTGGTTGATTTGCATGATCTTAATTGAATGTCGTTTCCCTCTACTTTAGAATCATTCGGTTCTTGACTTTTGGTGTTTGATTGGCTTCAAGCTTTCACAATGACGTTTGGACTGTTCCACTTAGAACCTATAACCAGCATGTTAGCGCTAATATCAAATTGAGTCTAGGCCAGAACAGAGATTTCATCACTCTTGTATGTTGGTTGATTGGCTTGATAACACCGGTCTAAGATGATGAAGGCAGTCAGTATTCTCACCCCTTTCCCATGTTTTTCTTAAACGTGATTGTGGCTTGAGATTAGACGGAATCCAATTCGAAATCTTGTGTTGAAGTTGTAAGGGGCTAGGGATCAAGTGGCTAATGAAAATAAAAGAAAAGAAAAGCTAAGCTAGGCAAGCTCGGCACCTAAGTGAAGTGTCGGGTTGAGCACTAGCAAAAGGGCAAAGGCTGTGAGCTAGGCAGGTTCAACACCTAAGTGAAGTGTTGAATCGAGCACTAGTATGCAGTAAGAAAAAAAGAAAAAAAAAGAAGGAAAAAAAATGAAGAAGAAAAGAAAAAAAAAGAGTTCTCAAAATGTAGCCCTTGATCCTAGTCCGAGTTTGTAAAGTGTGGATCTAGAAGCGGATGAAGTCGAGTCGATAGCCACGTCATGATCACTCACCACTTACAATCCATTTCCCGATTTCAAGTCCTTTTGATTAGAATTTGTGTTGTCGTGATTGGTTTTGTTGTGTCCCATTCAACCACTACTTGAAGTGTGCAGAAAATAGTGAGGTCTAGACTTGTTTGGTTGACGTTCTTGCATGTGTAGGTTTAGTTTGTTCGTGGAACAGTTTTAAGCCGAATTGTTGTTGCTTGAATTTCAATGGACCGATCTTGTCATTTGTGAACTTGGATGTTTTCTGATTCTTTTGCTTGAGGACAAGCAAAGCTTAGTCGTAGGGGAATTTGATGTGATTATATTTAGTGCATTTTAAGTCCTTGATTGATCTATGAAACGCCCGTGTTTGATCCTTAAATGCCATGCTTAATATGCTTTTATCGAAGTTTTGTGCTAAGTGCTATTTTGTTGCCCGGTTGCCACTTTGAGGCCAATTCCATGTCTATTGGAGGTGTTTTCTTTGTATTTTCAGGTCCTGGCATTGTAGTACTGGTGACAAGGAGCACGTAGGATCAAACGGGAGGTCAATCGGAGCTAGGACGGAGGAGATATGGCCGTTGCAAGATCGAGAAAAATGGACTTTTAACTGAAGAAATTTTCGTCGAAAATGTCATAGCATTTTCGCCGAAGAAGAAATTTTCGGCGAAGCCTTCAAGTCCTCGGACCGAAAACTCGAACCAGACGGATGGCCTTTGCTCTTTGACAACATTTTTGGCGAAATCATTCTATGTTTTCGCCGAAAATCTATGAAGGAATGTCAAGCCGTGTTTTCAAAGACAGTTTTGGCGAAAAATTATATGTGATTTTCGCCGAAAATTCCAGGTCTTTTTAGCCGGCTATATAAAGAGGAGCGGACGAAAGTTAGGGGGATCAATTCATTAATTACACAACACCATCGCTGATTGCCCTCTCTCTCTCAATTTTTCATCATCAACCACACACCAACCTCCCTCAATTGTTGATCAACTTGAAGATCTAAGTGAAGCCTTCCACCCTTGGATTGGAGCTTGAAGAGCAAAGTGAGAAGATCCTCCATGGAAGCAAGGATGATCTCCTCTCCTCAATTTCAGGTTTTCTCCATGGTTAAGCTAGGCTAAACTTAGGTTTAGTTTAGTGAGGGATGGATCAAGCTAGGATAGGTGATTGATTGTTTGGATTGATGTTCTTAAAGCCATTTGTGTAAGATGATGATCCTAGACCTTGTGCTTTGTAGCCATTTGAGCTTGACTTGTTCTTTTGGTATTGTTATGTCTTTCAATGCATGAGAATGTTTGATTGATGTTGATCTAAGGTTGTAGGATTGTAATTGGATGATTTGAGAGATTGGATTATCAAGTTACAACCATTTTGAGCTTGTTTTCCTTGTTGTCATTTTATCAAACACTTGGTGTGCATTTAGTTTTCTTTCATTTGAAGGTTGAAAGACCCTTGTGATTGCTAGACTAGTGTTATATGATTGACATGAGAGTGTCTTGCATCATTACCTTGTG
Organism: Linum lewisii; assembly: GCA_034768395.1. NCBI lineage: Eukaryota > Viridiplantae > Streptophyta > Magnoliopsida > Malpighiales > Linaceae > Linum > Linum lewisii. Next base: position 30,091,835 of record CM068303.1, on the reverse strand, counting down.
CTAGATGATTGTTAGCATAGAATTCAAGTTCCAAGCATTTCATTGAGCTAGTTTAAAGCATTCCATTCCCTTTGTTCACATAGCGAGAGCATGGTGCATTTGGTCTAGGAATAGAGAGTCAATTGTGCGAGAGTTCATTGATTCTACTTGAGTGAGATGCATGGTCATTAATTACACCTCGTTGCTTGAGAATCAATCCAGCTTTCATGAACCTTGAGCTTGAAGAAACCCCTTGCTAGACTAAACTCCTTTCTCTTGTTTGATCCTCAATTTTCACTTGTCAATTTTACCTTGTTTGCTTATGTTTTTAACTTGTTTTCTTTCAAACCAAATCTCAACTCTAAATGTATGGACCGTTTACGAACGTTGTGAGTATTAGCCTATGAGGGAACCCTGAGGAATACGACCTTGATAAATTCCTTTTATCAAGCCTCATCTTCTATTCCAAGTGAGGGCTTAGCGTCCACAGGACAAGATGAGTAATGTAGGAGTTACAATTTAGCTTAGATAAAATTAGGGAAATTTATTTGTGATTGTTGATTGATTGTGTTGCATTGTGGGTGTTATAGGATAAAAATGAATAATGATGTTACTGGATTAGATATAGAAATGAGTGATAGGATAAATTGGTTTATCCTAATGAAGCATGATCCTATGAAGGACAAACAGGAGGGTAACCCTAGGCGTCTTAATCATAACGCGCTCCCCATGTAATAGGGGAGTGCGTGGACCTCCCATGCGGTAGGGAGGTGAGTTGGCCGGACAGTAGTGGTGGGGGTTAAAATCCTAGGCGTCTTAATTACACACATAGAACTTTACTTTTGAATTAAGAATTGTGCTAGGGTGAAATGTGAACGTGATGCTATCTTGTGATTGTAATGATTGTGGTTGTTGAAATTGGATATGATATTGAATGTCGGTACGTGAACTATGATGCTATGTGGTTATTTGGGAGAACTAATGATTCTAGTTAAAGAACTGAACCTGGGTGATCACATGGACTGCTTTAGAGAATTAACAACTGGAAAGAGATAGGATTGATCTCATGTGTTAATTATGTTGTGTGGAGTGATGGGATAGCTCCTTGTGGTGTAGTTCGTCGCATAGTTAAACCTAGTTGGTTCACCACTACAAAAATTTATTTTTTTCTCCACTACAGATTGCTACGGCACTTTCAAGCCGTAGCTAACAGGTCAAACATTGCCATGACATTTTAATCATAGTAGCAAAAGAAATTATCGTTGCTAATGCGAGCACGGGTTATAGCGAATATTACATTAGTTTTCCATGGCATTCGCTCGCCGTAGCAAATATGAAAAATTTAACCACTATGAATCTGTTACTGTAGCAAGATGTGATTGAAATTTATAATTTACTACATTAAAATAAAAATATTTTTTAAGTAAATAAAACACTGCATTAAAACCCCTTACTTTCATTCATGCGTTTCCTCGCTTTCTCCCACCCATTGTCCCTCGTTCTCTAAACATAGCCACAAATCCCCATTTTGCATTACCATCTTGCATCACCACCAACTCGCTCCCGTCTTGTTCTCTTTTCTTTCTGCTAGATTCATCCTCCTTCTTTGTTGTGGCGTTATGATTTTGGCTCTATAGTTTTTGAAACTTTTGTCTTTCCTTTCCCGCTTTGTTTCTGCTTAACCCCGTATGGGGAGCTTGAGCGATTCTTCCTTCTCATATTTAACTTACGTATGTTGTTTTTTGAGCTATATAATTGTCGTCAAACTTAATTTTCTTGAAATTTTCCTTCTCGCACTCTACTTAGTTGGATCTTCGTTCTCCTTTATTGAGTCTCTCATGTTTATTGACTTATTATGTTCGCTCCGCGTAGGATTTTCTGGTGGTTTTAATGCAATGTGAAACGGATGCATTATGAAGTATCATAAAGATTAGTCGTTGTTGTATTTAGGGTTTTAGAAGGATCTTTTCACTTGAATTCGATTCCCATCTTTGGGGGATAACTCGTAGTTGAATTGTTCGCGAGGTTTGAAGCAATCAAGTCCATGAGTAAGAGAATGGACTATTTCCTCGAAGACTTTGGCTGTTCCTCTTCCTTCATTTTCTTTACCACAAATCTCGTCCTTATTGCTCTCTCCCTATCTCTCTAATGCCTCTTGAGGTTCGACGAATTACCAATGGTTGTTTCATTTCTCATATAGTTAGGAGCTGATTGATATTTTCTCAAATAGAGTTAGGCCAAGAAGGAAAAGGGGGTAGTAGAATGGCGTTCGAAGGGAGGGAGATGATGAATAAAGTCCCAAGGAAAGTAGGAGGCAAGAATTTGTCACCTACAGTCAAGGAGTCCCTGAAGAAATCCATACCTGATAAGAAGGTAGTTATGGGTAGAGCTCAGCGTGGTTCCAGGCAATCATATACAATTCATTAATCAAATCAATGAAGATGGTGGAAAAAAGTTAGTATTCTGACTATCTCTTTCTGAGTTTCTGTAGTTATGATTCTTATGGAGACATAAGTTGAACTGGGTTTAGGTTCTATTTGCGTTGGTTTATAGAGATCACAGATAAAGAATGGATATTGCTTGTCTTTCAAATGTTTTATGTGGTTTGTTTTTTAAGTTGGAAGTGATTGATACAAATGGTCAATGATTTGTATCCTAATAAGTGTTTTGTTATTAATGGTTGTTGGATGATCATTGCAGAAAGCATGACCAAAGATACCTGGCTTTTGGCCAGGGTCGTATTTCCTGAGGGTCTCTAGGTTTGGCTTACTCAGTTCTGAGAGAGGTGTTCAAATTTGCAGAACAGACAAAACACACACACTTCGCAATCATAGTCTCAAGACAAGGCTAGCTCAAGCTATAAAGGACTAACTCAAGCACAGGCTTAAGGAGCATGGAAGTAGGGGGTTGACAACAAATCGTTCAAAGCGCGCAAAGACAAAACACAAGATGGATGAAATGGGAGATAAATAAGGGTCAAACAAGTTTCCCCTTTTGGGTTCGTGAATCATGATTACAAAACTTTGGACTAAAACAGTTCTAACAATCCATTCGAGATCTTTCAATGTAACATTGACACGAATCCTAAGCTCACTGGATAGAGTCAAACAGAATTCAACATTAACCACTAACAAACGGGCATTGGTCACCATTTACATTGAAAGTAGAATGCGTCTAAGGTGTTCGATGAAATGATTTTTGGTCTTTAAACCTAAAAAGTCATAGCTAGTATGATTGAATCTATGCATAACATTGAACTGCAACACTCCAGGAGAAAAACACTTGAATCAAGGCATTACTAAATCAAACAATCAACCCTAATCATGCATATTTGTTAGAGAAACATGAAACACATAGATATGAATAACATCTGAACTTGAATTAAACTGAAATAAATCCAAATTAATATGAGTGTAATCAATCATCGATCCCCCTAAGGTAAGACTCACCGAACCCTGTGGGGTTTAATTACAGTAGTACATAATGAAGATCTGAGAAATACAACCTATAGAGGAAGAGATGAAAAGCTCCACGGATTTCTTCGTGTCTGGATGAATCTGGATCTTCTCCTACTATTTACATAATGCAAGAGATGAAGGATGATGATGGGTATATGATTTCTCGAATCCGAGAGGGTTTTCTAAGTACTAGGTCGGGTATGTTCATCGAAAATGAGTTAGGAATGAAGTTTGATCATCGTCTCTATTTAGGTTTCTAAAAAAACCTATTTATAAAATCCTCCCAGAGTGAGGCGTGTAACTGTCGTGCACGCCAATTACACGCCATATGCACGCCGGTTGCACGCCAGGTCACACTCACGGGATGCTAATTGTGGTTCCTTCCTTAGCGTCTCGTTGTATTTACGCTAGAACTTCAAAACTTGATATCTTGAGCGCCTAGACTTTAATTTGAGCACCGTTCAGAGCAATGTTTTTCCAGGAATTTTTTCCTTTCCTCCATCAATCTTCCCCCAAGGAAACTGGTTGTAAGCATTTTCAATATCAATCATGAGACTGCTATGAAAGATGACCACAAATAACCAATACTGTAAAATTCCACTTAACATAGAATTTACTAGTTGCAGCCTCCCTGCATATGAAAGATGGTGGGACTTCCAATCTGAGACTCTGCTGGTTATTCTGTCCAAGAGGACTTTACCCTATACCTTTTTCAGCTTCCCTACAGTCAGAGGTATACCAAGATAACAAAAAAGGTAGAAAACCTCTTTGGAAACACTGGATCTGCTGATATCATCAACCAAATCATCTGGAGCTCCGACAATGTAAAATTCACTTTTATCAAGGTTGTATTGAAGTCCAAAAACATTGTGAAAACGATCAAGGATACTTACAACACCTTTAATGGATTTCACATTGCCCTATGTGAACATCAAAAGGTCATCTGCAGACTGCAAACCCAATGTGAGAAACCGGCTTCTTAAACTACGGGTGAAAGTCAAAAACCCCTTCAGCATCCCCTAAGTTCAGCATCCTACTAAGTAACTCCATTGTTATAACAAACAAGTAAGGCGATGTCGGGTCCTCCTAACGGAGTCCCCATCTCGCGTCAAAGTTGCCACAGAGTGTCTCATTCAGATTAACTATAAGCATAGTAGACTTAAGGCATTTCTCAAACCACGAAACATAAACAGAGGGGAAACCCATTTCTAGGAGGACCTTGATAAAAAAAACTCCAGCTAACACTATCAAACGCCTTCATGAGATCTACCTTCAAAGAAACCCTATGGGAGATGTTTTTCAGCTATACGTTCTCAAGAGTCATGTGGTAATAGGATGTTATCACTGATAAGACTATGCTTGATAAACATTGATTGAGAAGAGCTTATCAAGTCAGACGAAACCAATCGCATCCTATTAACAATGACTTTGGAAATGAGTTTGTAGATAACATTACAGCAAGAAATGGGACGATAGTATTTGATATCACAAGCATTCGTCTTTTTTAGGATCAATGCAAGGATAACAGAATTGACAAATTCGGGCAGCTTAGCTGTGTGAAAGAAGTAACAGGAAAACAGGAAAAGTAACAATAAAGTCTGCAGCTACAATGTTCCAATGCTTCTTGTAAAAGAAACAGGAAAACCGTTAGGGCCGGGGGCCTTGTCATCAACCATCACTTTAAGAGCCATAGTGATATCTTTCGGAGTAACCTACCTTTCCAACATCTCTTTTCTGTTCCATATTAAGGTGCATCTTCACAATACCTTCCAGGTTAATATCCTCAGCCTTTTTCTCCATACCCAACAAATCCTAGTAGTAGCCCACTGCAATACTTTTAATGTCATCAAAACCGCCAACCATCTCCCCCTTTTCATTACGCAGCCGGCAAATAGTATTTCTAAGGGTACGGGAGTGAATATATTTAAAGAAGAACCTAGATTTTTTATCCCCTTTTGTTATCCAAAGTGCCCTAGCTTTCAGACGTAGAATGTTCTCTTCATCCCTCTCCAACTGTTCAAGCTCCCCTCTGCAGAGTTTGGCCTCAGTTATATGTTGAGCAAAAGGAATTTCAAAAGCAAGGTTTTGCTTACCAACAAGCTCTTCCCTTTTGATATGAACCCTTATCTAAATATCTGAATATGACCTCAAATTCAACTTCTTCGGACCTATTTTCAAGACCCTAAGCTTCCCATAAAGCCGAAAAAGGAATATCATTAGATCTTCTATTCCAGGCAGTAGCTAGGATACTTGAACACTAGGGATGATCTGACCAACAACTAAAATACTTGAATGGTTTTGGCCTAGAAACCTGATCAATACCAGATTGTAAGAGGATACCTCAATGATCAGATACCTCACAAGGAGTGTGGACTACCATACATCCGGGGAATGAGCATGCCATTCTCCATTTAAAAGGATTCTGTCTAATTTACGAGAGATAGAATCCACATCTCTGTTGTTAATCCAAGTAAAAAAGGGGCGAGAAGAAACATGCTCTTCAAAGTCACACACTCTTACCATGTCACGAAAATTCTCCATACTTGTGAATGAGCTAAGCTGATTTGAAGCATCTCTTGAATCCAAGATGACATTGACGTCACCTCCCACAACCAAGGACAACCATTCTGCCCAAGAGTTTGAATATCCCTATAAATCTCATGACTCTTATGAACCTCAGTGGACGCATAAACAAAGGTGAAAAACAAGGTCTTTGGAAGATCAACACGAGCATGGATAAACTGACTACTCTTGTGAAGAATTCGAAAATGCATATTCGGCTTCCAAATTAGCCAGAATTCCCCCAAACAACCTTCATAACAAATGTCAATCTTCCATCCAGAAAATCTAAACTCTACCAACTCTTTAACTTTTTCTTCTTTAACCTTTCGCTCTTAAATAGAAATAACATCTAAATCAAACTTATTTATGTACTTACTTAAAACAAAAAACTTCTCAGGGTTATTGAATCCTCTAATGTTCCATAACCAAAACTTCATTTCTTCCATTTGTTGTGTTGCTGACGGGTCAACACATACCCCTTAGCTGGAGAAGCAATCTTAATCGTGTCCACAAAATCTCCAAAAGTAATAACCCTGGGCACCCCAAACTGTGCAGCACCCAAATGCAACTCTTTCCCAGCAGGTAGAGTGTTGTATGGGACCAAAATTGACACCGTCAGATCAGCATCAGTGTCAATTTGGCTGACAAGTGCTCTTTTCTCCCTCTTAGGGAATCAAGAATAGAGACTGTTGCCCCTCCTGCAGAAGACTCGCCGACAGTGGGTTCAGATGTATCCTCCCCCCTTAAGAGCGTTTGGATACATTGTTTGTGCCCTCACATCAGTGGTCTCAAAGGTCTGGTGAGATTCAACACACTTTCCCTTCTTTTTCTTCTTACTCTTACCTTTTGCAGCATGACTAGGGCTAAGGATTTTAGCCTCCTCCGAGGATTCAACTTTATCCTTATTTGTTTGGTGCATTCTCCTCTCCCGAAGGAGACTCAAATCCATTGCAAAACACCCCTCCGACGGGCATACTATCTCCAATCGTAGGTACACCCTCCTCCTCCAGAGAGGACTTAGGTGTATTTCCTACTGAACTAGAACTAGTCGCCTTAGAGTTCTGTCGGAATTGGTCATGTGATTCCCATCTAGTTTGAGAAGGCCTATCTTTGTACACTCTTGCACAAGAGCTCGCTCTTCCATTCCAAGGTCAACTCGTAACTCTATCTTATCAATGGCGGCGACAATTCTCAACATACAAGCTTTCACAGTGAATCCAGGCCAGACATACCTGTTTAGCGGTTTCCAAGCTGGCTGGCCAACCGACTTACCCCCTCCAGTGTAATCAGTTTGGCCAGAATGCCCCTTAGTTCAACCAAAGTAAGCTTCAAGTCAGTAGAGAAGTCAATATCCCGAATCCCTCAATGCCAGCGTCGAATTATCATCTGCTCTATATGAATGTGCCAAGAGCGCTTCAGCACCCATTCACAGAGGTGAATTCAAACAGATAGCAACCAACAGAGATAGCAGAAACTTCGACCTTTCCTTCATAGCCCCATAGCTAGTTCGCAACGGATCGAGTCACCTTAATCGGTGGACCTTCCACGACCAACCATGGTTATGAGAAGCTGCGTGATCCCTTTATCAACCACTTCCGCCGGATCTTCAAGACACTGTCAACCATAGAGTCCAAGGATTCTTCAACATTGGAGATCATCCATAGACGTAGTGACGACCGAGGCCCATGACTTAGATGACGTAGGGGCACTCATGTTGCCGAAGCACCGGCGACGCCGAGACGAGGAACATTATCGCTAACCCTAGATTTCAAAGAAATACACTTGTGGGATGTTTTTTCGATTTCAATTATAACTATTAATACCTTTTTGACCCCACACTTGTTGATGTGTGTTTGTTACCCCATAAAATTCATACAGAGACCGCCTTCCAAAGAATACTTGGGAAGGATTGGTCCACTGACGATGACTAATCAAAGTGATTACATAAGTGCTATGCATTTCTCGTACGTGTCAACTATTCTGTTCGTAATTATTCAATCATTAATTCGAACGTGTTTAAGTTAATTTTCGTAACTTATACCTCTTTCATTTCGTTCTTATTAATTTATTGTTTCGTAACTTATACTTTTCGTTTCATTCTTACTAATTTAGGCCATGTTCACTATCTATTTTATTTTAGTGAATTACAAAATTCACTTATATAATTCAAACGTTTATCCATAATTATGTTCAGGTAGGAAATTTTAAAATTTGATTTTATAATTTTCTGTAATTTATGCCCAATTTTAAAAGTAGAAAATAGTTGCTTTCAAAAATTTTATAATTTGGATTTTACAATTGAGAGACCGGGATTTCTGAAAAAATTGTTATTCATATCCCACTCTTCGATTCCCAACCCCAACATATTAATTAAGAATATTAGAGCAACATAAATTCTCCTAGAAACCAATGGAAATTAATTAATCCAATGGCCGTCGCCGCCTCTTCTCTTTTCCTCACCCTTTCTCTATTTTCTTCAATGTTTTCCCACTTCCAATTCGATTTCGTATGTGAAGGACGCCAAGAGTTTGAACTCGAGCTAAGAGCTCTGAGACGTCATCGCCGTATTGAACCTCCTCGACGATGCTCTGACTCTCTCGCCTTGATTCGAGCCGGCACTGGAGCTGAAAGCTAAGTCGTTGTTGTACCTCCGACAGTTGAACGATGTTGTCAATTTTCTTCAGGATTTTATCCCTAGCTTCAAAACCCCATGCAGATGAATATTCAGTTTCTTCATATTCTTCCTATTCTTCCTATTCGTCGGAAGTCTCCTCTCGATCTAAGCTTCTCTCGTCGAATTCTTCATCATCGGAGTTCTTCGATGGTGATTTAAGTGTTCTCTGTTTCCGATTTGAAGAAGAAAGTAAGGGATGGACTCTGTAAAAACAATGATAAGGAATGGCAATTGAGTTCGAAGGAAACGACGGCGAGTAGCAACTCCTCAGCATCCACGTACCACACACCAGTAGCTCCACGTGTTGGACTTTGGAATAAATACACGTCTCTGGCTTAGTTATTATAACTACCTCCTACATGAAGTGTTATTGCCTTATTATTAACATCAATTTTAATATTGATACATCTTTCACTAGGAGTCATGAAGTTCACACATTAATGAAAGTAATAAAAGTAATACTTCCCATCCCTCTGATCATCATCATCATCATGAGCTGATTGCTCATCGTGAATTTGGGACGTTTTCATCACAGGTGCGAAAAATGATTTCTAAGCGTGAAGGGATTGCAAATCAGATGTGGAGTGATGCGTGTGCTACTAATTAGTCGAGTTTAGATGAGTGTTATATGAAAGTAATGAACACAATTATTATTATAATCAATTATGAATTATAATTATGTAAATTTTAAAATTCCCCCAATTATAAAATTTTAGATAATTTATAGTGAACATCTTCGCATGAAAATATAGTTTTTTTCCCATATTGCGCCAAACAGATATTTTGTGGTTTATCGCGTCAATATACCAGAGTAGAGGTTGGATTATTTGGATAGTCTTGATTGTGAAGAGGCCCCCTCTATTTTTGTTGATGTTGTGGAGAAGGTAATGAATCTAGCAAGGGAAATTATCCCCATGTACCACAACACACTCAAGTCCATAGATTTCAGTGATTTTTAGTGGGTAAATATGAAAGGGATCAAACAGCCAAACAATGAATCTTGTGGCATATTTTCCTTGAGTTTCATAGAAGGTTGGATGGATTTACAGACCAAAATCATGCTGAAAAACTGGGTGCTCCCTGAGTCAATCAACTATTAGAGAACCCAAATATTTCCGGTGCTTGGTGGGTGACAAAGCCTATCCTTTGTCCCCTATACAAAATTACATACCAGCCATTAGATTTATTTATATTACATCCTATGGTTCCTACGACTAGTATTTATAGGGTTAATTATTGACCTCATTTTAACCTATTTACGTTATTTTCCTTGCTTCCCACTTACCTAGGTTAGGGATCAACCGCCGCCATCTAAAGAGAGATTTACCCCACGCCTCTGTGAGCTGCTGTCATCGCGACCTCCGTCGCTCTTCCAGTGTCGATTGGAATCTTCCCTCACCGTCGATTCTCGCCGATTGGGATCCTCCCTCGCTGCCAATTGTCGCGACACCCGTCGCCCTCCCCCCCTCGATTTCACCGCCATTCCTTCTTCTTCTTTCGTCCGCCGCATCTGGGTTCCTCTGCCGGGAAAGCAGCGACGTTCCTCTGCCGACGAAGACCCAAACAGCGACCCGCTTCCAAGTCTTGGTTTCTCTGCCGCCGATTAGTGAGGGGAAGCATCGACGTTTCTCTGCCGACGAAGACCCAAACAGCGACCCGCTTCGAAGTCTGCCTTGAATCGTTGCCTCTGGTCGAATACACACACCGACGTCGACTATTAAATACAGGTACTAGTACTTCCGAATTTCGACCAAATTGCAGTACTTGTATTCATTGATTTATGTTTGTTGTTGAAATTGTGTGCTCAAAAGACTATTCTTGAGCCTGAAATTGGGAGTTTTTACTGTTTTTTTTTATTGTCCGTGTCCATGGAATGTTTTAGGTTGTGGTTAATGTGCATCTGCGTAGTTCCATGTGCTTACCGTGTCAATCGTATAAATTGGATGTGTTGAGGTGATAGAATACTTGGAAAACTGAATGTGTACAAAGATAAACATGGATGATGGATAGATTGAATGTGTGTTGAAGGGTGTTTCTTTAGCTATTAGCATCTACTCATTTGTTGTTGCTGTTTGCTGATTCATTTTCTTTTGTATATTTGAGAATGTTATTATGTGTTGTGTAGAATCAATACTAGTATTTGTACAATACAAGTATATTTATAATATTAGTATGTGTTTCAACCACATGCATGTTCTGATTTCTCTCGACCACGTATCAGTTTTAATACAAGTATTCTGCCCTATACTAGTATTAACTTAGATACTAGTATGCTCTACCGAAATACATGTTTTGTGAGATATCGACTTAGTATTGCTTGCAATTCTAATTAGGGTATTTTATTTTCAATTAAAAATGGTAATTGTGTATTGCAGAGCTTGTCTAGTAGCAAAATTTGGAGGCGCATCTCAAATGAAGGCGCAACAATTTCAGCATACTTGTATAACATAACAGCAATTAAATTGAAATCCACATACTAATATTGCTATGAATTCAGTGCAAATCCAAAAACAATGTACTCCCTATGGAAACTTGTATCTTAATTAGCATCACATCACATCACAAGCATCATATATTACTTCGTATCACATAATAGCAAATCTGAAAAGGCCTAGAAAAAAATAGCAATAACACCAAAATAGGAATACTAGTATTTTTAAAAATTCATGTGCAAAACCGAAAATACCGTGCAAATTCATTATCAGCTTCATCACCTCTATTCTCCTAAAACTCTTAATCTTAAAAAAATTGATTCCGTGAAAGAAATTACGCATAAAGAAACATATATAGTTTCTATGAAAGTAGATTACATGAAAGAACATTCACTGAAAAGAATTAAAAAATATTGTAGCCATGCATGATTCATTGTTCTTCAGGTGTCGGGATTTCATTCTCAGCGGACATAGTAGCATAGTCATTGGGGGTATGATCATTCGGGAAGTTATTCAGATCGAAAGGAAGTGCGAAAAAAATTTCATTGACTTGTGAACTCGAACCGGGTGCATCCCAATCCATCACTAAAAAAAACTTTAAGGGGGTTTCAAAAAATCAAACAATGGTGGCTGCTGCACTGCAAATTCAAGTGGCTGGCGTCATTATAATTTATATTGCAAGAAGAAGAAGACGGAAGCATTTAGCAAAATGGTTAAGAATATATTCAGTTGCATAATTTAAGGAGGTGGGGTATTTCAAAAAGATTTAAATAATAATTGTATAATAAATTCCAAAAAATATTACAGATTGCGGTTACGTTAATTGGGAAAATTTAAGGAAGTTAGATAATTTAAATATATTATTAAATTAGAAGATAAAGAAAAACAATAAAAAATGAGATGGACGGTGAGGATTGAACATTGTACCGGTGACAAAGGTGACAAAGTAAGGACTTTGTCACCGAAAAAATTCCCAAATCTTTCTGACCATAGTAACGTCCAATGAGAGCACCATCGCTATTGATGTTGAGCACATGAATATTTCACAGTCAGAAAACTAAGCTAAGGTGAGGGCCATGCGTCAATAGGTTAGAATGTACATGTGAGAAAATTACAACTTAGAATGGTCATTAGGAGTACATAAAATTTAGAAAGATGTAAACTGGAATTTGATTGTGTGGCTGTTGATTATTTGAACTAACGTGATTGGGTGCAATGTCATGTTTATGTGTATGATGTGAAATGGATAGGTTAATAATATGTGGAAAGATTAATTGATAGTGTTGTACACGTGTGTATTGTTATTTTTGATGTGTTGCAGTTGCATGAGGATGATCTGAATGAAGGATCATCCTTATTATGACGTACAAGTGGATAATTCATGTGATATCATTTGAAGCATTATTGGATTACTAACTACCTATGTTCCCCCGTGTTCGACCCCATTGTTTCATGGTTTGTATGCATTTTGAGTTGGTTTGCACATTTCACTCTATTCTTGCCTAGGGGCCACTTGTGGCCCCATTTCATGTGTCTTGGAGTTTTTTTTGGGTACTTCTTAGGCCATGATGCAATGACCCATCCTCAGTTGGTCGTTAATTTGTAGGATCGATGGTATTGGATGATCGAATGCTCGTGTTGAACCTTTGTTTTGTTCTAAGAAAACCGTGCAGGGACAGCGGGCGTTGCACCTAGTGCAATGGCTGTTGCTATTGGTCAGGTAACATGCATTCTCCCTAGCAACGGCCGTTGATCCTCTTGAGGGCAACGAACATTTTATGGACGGAACGATTGTTGTGAAATCACAACAGTCGTTGTGACTTGCAGTTTAAAAGACGAAAATTAGAGGAAAACGCACTACAACGTTTAATTTCATTCTTTCTTCGTTCCAAAAGTATCACAGGCAATTGGAGAGGGTTTTTTATGAACCAAAAGACCAGAAAATGTAATGAGAGGCTTGAGGCTTGGAAAATGGGTGTTGGCGGTCTCTTAGGCTCATTTCGGTGTTTTGATTTAAGATAAGGATCGTTTCTTTGGTTGAGTTCATCTTCAGAGTGTAAATTAACATCCCAACCTTTTCTGACAAGATATTGTCCGCTTTGGGCCCAACCCTCACCGATTTTGTTTTTGGGTGTTGGTGGGATTCAAACCCATGACCTCCTCCTCTTAGGATCAAACCCCCACCACTACACCCCAAAATGCGTCACGTCAGTTAAGGTTGAATTATTCCACATAGCCCATGGATCTCCCCCGTTCTTTGTCAATGTGAGATTTACCGAGGATGTCACATACACCCCCTTAGGGACTCAACGTCCTCGTTGAGGTTTGCCCCACCACCATTCAAGAGGGACGGGGAGAGGCTCTGATACCACTTGTAACATCCCAACCTTTTAGGACTAGTTGGTTACTTAATTTGTCACTACACTAAAAAAATTGCTATTGACATTACCAAACTTTGACTCATTATCTAGAAGGTCATTGTTAGCTACAGACATCCATTACTCCATCCACCCGTCTATGTGGACTTGCCAACTCCACTACCACATCATTTAGTATGCCACATCGTTTATAAGATGCCCAATCATCTTACCAAAGTACCCAAATCAGTACCTAGCCCAACTCCTCACCCAAATTGGTCACTTCCTCTTCCTCCTCCATGGAACCTACCCATCAGAAATTACAAAATAAAACCAGGTAACGAGACCTAAGGATTTGTTTGGATCCTTGCTCTCATGATTCCATTTTTGGTGGCAACTTTTAGAACTAGCCCCAAGACGGCGGCAGGCACATAACAAAGGCTAGGTTAAAGTAGGTTAGACAGTGGCGGACACAAAACAAAGACGACGGCAGGCACATGATTCCACTGGATCCACTATGTTAAACTTTTTTGGATATGTGTTTGGGTTATAATTCCTGATTCCTCTCCTGATGGTGAAGAAATTGATTCCGTGTAGATGAGGGTACCAGAGTAGCTTACAGTGACGATGGCGTTGTCGATAGCAAACGGAGCAAGGAGCAGGGGCTGATGATGTCCAGACCACTAGCCCCGGTGCAAATGCTTATTCTTACACCCCACCAGGGTCACCAACTAGGGGCAGAAGACTAGGGCCTTACAAGAAGCGCTTAGAGCAAATACTTTCTCACAACCGGGCCTTACAAGGGTTCCTCAAGCCTAAGTATGTGACTCTATTCAAATATAAGCCTTCCCCAGTAGCTAAACAAGCCAGGATGAGAGTCAGGCCATGCCAGGAACTTATCCTGGCCAGGGCCCCAGATCTTGGCCCTAGGCCGAGGCTTGGACAGAGTCTAGCATCAAGCATAGGCTTTGGCTCAATTCCTATGAGACCTAAAGACGAGGACCAGCCCAGAGACCCCCTTGAGCTCTCTCTAGAGGAGCACCGGAGAAAGAGGGCTGAAGGCTTGGCCACAAAATCAAGAAGCCATGAGCCAAGCCCCAACATGGACCCCGAACTAGGCCTAGTACCAAGACTAGGCCCTAGGACAGCTCCCATGAGCCACAAGACTCAATTAGCACTTGAAGATCTCCAGGAGGCATTCTTGAGGACCTGGTCAAGACAGAAGTCCACAGGCTTGGCCAGATTTGAAGAGGGAAGAGAGCTGAGCCTGCCATAGGCGCTGAGCCCGAGCCGGGAAGCGTCAGAGGGCCCCTTTGGCCGAGCCAACAATTGGCCCGTGCCTTTTGGGATTTTCCAAAGGCACTGGAAACCTTGTGGAACCAGGATCAGCGTCTAATAGCCCTTGTTGGAATCCGGGGTGAACCGCATGCCATGGCACACACACACGACCTAGGCCAAGCCGAGAAATTCATCATGGTCACGGACAGGCCACGAAGGCCCAACAACAGCCCTGAAGACCTCTCTGAGGATAGCCCGAGCCAAACGGCCAAGGGCCTGACTAGGACTGCCAAGGACCGAGTGCCGAGCTCAGAATCAGCAACAAACCCGGCCAGGGCACTACATAGGAGGGCTTTGGACCGAGCCACATTTCCACTCGAGCCTTTCATGATTCCTCTCAGCCAAAGGAATCCTTGTGCTTCAAGGACCACCCTCTCCAAATCCAAGCTCAATTTGGAGAAGGATTCCCTGAGAAACACTGAATCCTAGTCTGACTTGGATTCCTAGTCCGGCACGGACGCGGCCACGACCACCCTTAGGGTTTTTGCCGGATTAGGTTTTTTTAGCTAGTTTGTGTTTTTTTATCCTTTTTAGTGTTTGATTTGGATTTCCCTTTCTAGTCTCGGTTATTTAGGCTTATTTTAGTCCTTTTAGTGATCTAAATAGGACTTTTATTTATTTCCTTATTAGTTTGAGGAGTTATAGTTCAACAAGGATTTAGAGAGCTTGTTTACGAATCCTCCCCTATAAATTAAGGCCGCCGACCTCTCTTTGTAACACAACTTTGATTAATTAAAACCCCCTTTCAAAACTTAGTTATTTTTCCTTCAAGCTTTTGCTCGTTGTTGTATTACTTAAGGTTTGCCTTATCGTCTAGGATATTCCCCCTTGAAGTGGCGCCTTCGACTTGATACTTCTGATTCCTAGCTCTTTATAGCTAGTGGGTCAAAGCCCGATTCCATCTCGGTTCCATAGGTAGGTTTGTTCCTTGAAGATCAACTTGTAGTGGTTAGGGTCATCTGCCCACGGTTGCGGTGGTTCACATTAGTTGGTATCAGAGCACGGTTCAACACTAGGACCAACTCTATCCCAAGTCTGTAGGTTTATTCTTGGATTCATATCCTTTACTTTCTTGTTCTTAGAAAATTGCTTGGAAAATCTTCATCTATTTCTTTAATTCTTGTATTGGGTATCCGTGTAAGGCAGAAAAGGCTAGGTGGCCATCAAAATCCATCAAGAAAAATATTAAAAGAAGCTAAGAAACAGAAAATCACTCAAAAACAAAGCAAGGCCACCCTTGCCAAGTTCCTTTTGTTGTAAGTTTATGTTTAAGAAGAGGGGATAGTAAATAGAATAGCTTTCGCTTGCTTTGTATATAACCATGGCAGATGAGAGACTCGAAAATTTGGAGGGTCACATGAAAACCATAGCACAAGCCATAACTGGAGTACAAGCGCACTAACCAGGCTTGGGAGGGGAGATGATAGTGAAGAACATGGAGATGGACCCCATGAGAGCTCAACCAAAAGGGCTAGAAGACTAGTCCAAGATTGATGATGATGTGAGTAACCTCAAGCTCAACTAATTTTCTTAGGCATGAGGATATTGATTGAAGAATCATGGGACTCTTGGCCACACTATGGAGAAAAAAGGCTGGATTGTAAGCAGTCTAAACATTTTTTGGTAAAGGAATGTCGAGGAACTTTAGAGTCTAGACTTCTTGAGTGCCTACAAGCATTTGGAAGAAAAGGTTGTGGGAACTATCAAGCTGATTATCAGCCTGTGTGGTACAACAGAGGACGAATACTGGAGGATGAAAGTAGACTTGTAATGATGCAAGTATTGAGCAGGAAGTTGGAGGAGTACAATAAGGTAGGTCTGTGCAGATTGACTTGAAGGAGGATAGTAGGAGGCATGATAGCCATTCGAGGCTCACCGTAACTGCACACAACATATCAACTAGTGACTATGAGGCTTATACCCTGCCTCCGAATAGGAGACAGCTAAAGAGAGGCTATTGGAGGAGATCTACCCTCTGACCACCAACCCTTGGAGAGGGAGTTCTAATGCTGGCAATAGTCCACGGAAGCCAGGCCAGCACCGGGCCCTGATCGGGCGCTAACCCTAAAGAAATGACATCACGGGAAACACCTACTTCCAACACCCCTACTGTTCAGAATTATAACCCTCGTCCTAGTGGAATTGTGTGCTTTAAATGTCAAGGGAGAAGACACATCTCTAGTGCCTGCCGAAACCAAAGAACAATGTTTTTCAGAGAGGGAGAGATCGAGACGGGTGATGATAAAGAATGAAAGATGAAGAGAGGAGGAAGCTGAATCTGAAGATGGAGAAGAAGTACCCCAAGCGGGCCTAGAGAAATTCTCATGCATGTTTTTACGTGCCCTAATTCCAGAACCAGGAGCTGACCCGGTCACCTTGACCGAGCTAGAATTTGCACCCAACACTAGGCCAGCACCAGGCCATCATTGTGCCAGCATCAGGCCAGCACCGTGCCAGCACCAGGCCAGCACGAAGCCGACACAGGCCAGCACGAGGCCAACCCCGGGCTAACACCGGACAACACTAGGCCAGCCCCAGAGCATGGATCAGCCCCGATCCATACTGGAACACCGAGATACCACCCGACACACAAAGGGAGGATGTTTCCCATCATATTTTGATGGCTGCCCCGACAAAAGAAGGGGAGCACATGGCTTTGACCGAAGGAAGAGGTGTCAACGCAGAAGGAGAAGGAGAGACTAACTTGGGGAATGAGGAGACTTTCTCACATATGTCGATCCAAAGTCTAGACATCATTCTGGATATCCAGTCCAGTGAAGATAGCATGGAAACCGATAACAAGGCAAAAGGAGAAGGAGAGACTGACTTGGGGAATGAAGAGACCTTTTCACATATGTCCACCCTAAGTCTGGACATCATTCTGGATAGCCAGTCCAGTGAAGATTGCATGGACACCGGCAGCCAGAGCTCAGAAGGCCATGAGCCTTGGTCCTACACCGAGTCTAATCATTGTCCAAGTCCAGGAGACCATGCCGAGTCTTCCCAGACATGGCCACACAGGTAACATAAATTTGGAGAGGATTATTGGGTGCTCGAAGAAGGCAAGAGATGGATTCGAGAATGAATCCAAAGCACTAAGAGGGAGAAGATGTGATCCAGACCACCAACCCTGGTGCAAATGCTTATTCTTACACCCCACCAGGGCCACCAACTATGGGCAGAAGCCTAAGGCCTTACAAGAAGCGCTTGGAGCCAAGACTTGCTCACAACCGGGCATTACAAGGGTTCCTCAAGCCTAAGTATGTGAAGCTATTCAAATATAAGCCTTCCCCGGCAACTAAACAAGCCAGGATGAGAGTCAGGATACACCAGGCACTTATGCTGGCCAGGGCCCCAGATCTTGGCCCCGGGCCGAGGCTTGGATCGAGTCTAGCATCAAGCATAGGCTTTGGATCAATTCCTATGAGCCCTGAAGATGAGGACCAGCCTGGAGACCCCCTTGGGGTGTTTCTAGAGGAGCAACGGAGAAAGAGGGCTGAAGGCTTGGCCACAAAAGTCAGAAGCCCTGAGCCAAGTCCGACACGGGCCCCGGACTAGGCCTAGTACCAAGACTATGCCCCATGACAGCTCCCATGAGCCCCAGGACTCAACTAGCACTTGAAGATCTCCTGGAGGCATTCTTGAAGACCTGGTCAAGACAGAAGTCCAAAGGGTTGGCCAGATTTGAAGAGGGTCGAGAGCAGAGCCTACCGTAGGCGCTGAGCCCGAGCCGGGAAGCATCAGAGTGGCGCCTTTGGTCGAGCCAATAATTGGCTCGTGCTTTTGGGATTTTCCAAAGGCACTAGAAACCTTGTGGCCCTAGGATCAGCCTCCAACAACCCTTGTTAGAATCTGGGGAGACCTGCATTCCACCACATGCACACACGACCTGGGTGCAACTGAGAAATCTGCCATGGTCACGGACAGGCCACGAATGTGGCCAGGCGTGCCACAACCTGATCTGACGATCACCAAGGCCCAACAAATCCCCAGGAGGCCCTGAAGACCTCCCTGAAGGATAGCCCGAGCCAAACCTCCAAGGGCCTGACCAAGATTGCCTAGGACCGAGAGCCGAGCCCGGCATCAACAATAGCCCCGGGCTAGGGCACTACATAGGCGAGCTTTGGATCGAGCCACATTTCCACTCGGGCCTTTCAAGATTCCTCTTAGTGAAAGGAATCCTTGTGCTTCAAGGACAACCCTCTCCAAATCCTAGCTTAAAATGGAGAAGGATTCCCTGAGAAACACTGAATCCTAGTCTGACTAGGATTCCTAGTCCGACGCGGACGCGACCATGACCACCTTAGGGTTTTTGCCAGATTTGGGTTCTAATGACACTCAATTTGACGTGATTATCAGCCTCATTTAAGCAACATTTCCCTGCTTGAGGCACGTTTTTTGGGGTAGTTTAGGGTGTTTTCACTCGATTGCTCTATTTCTTACCGTTTTGGTTACTTTGGCCCATTATGGGTCTATTTGATGTGTTTTCTAGTGCTTTGTGAGTGCACTAGTTTTTTCCATCAATAAGTAGCCACGGACGTGCTCGAGAAGCAAAGGAACTGATATGACCCAGCCTGGCTGCCCTAGTTTCTCGCAGGTACTCCTACACCCCGCTAGGGTCACCTGTCTGAAGTAGAACCCTAGGGCCCTACAAGAAACATGTAGAACCAAGAGCAGGAAACCTACAAGCTCTCAAACCAAGGTATGAGATGAAATATAGACTCAGGCCTCCCCCTGCAGGTAGGAAAACTCAGAAGGAAGAAATGCCACTCCAGGCCATATTGCTGGCGAGTGTAGAAACCCTAGGGCTAAGGACGAGCCTCAGCCAGATCCTGGCCTAATCTCTGATGTGAACCGCTGCAACCGTGGGCAGATGACCCTTAAACACCGCAAGTTGATGATCATGCAACGAGGTAGAAACCACCGGGAAACGGGATGGAGAGGACTTTGACCCGCTAGCTATATAACAGCTAGGAACCAGAAGTATCAAGTGATGACGCCACGCCAAGAGATGGATGCTCTTGATGATAAGTCGATCCTTCAGTATCGCAAAATGCAGATACAATAAGGGGTTTCAAGAACAAAGTTCTATCAAAAGGGGTTGTTTATTTCATAAAAGTTGTGTTTACAAAGGGTGGCCGGCGGCCTCCTTATATAAATGAGGGAACAAGCTCTCCTCCCTAAACAATTAATGACACTCGATTTGACGTGATTATCAGCCTCATTTAAGCGACATTTCCTTGCTTAAGACATGGTTTTTAGGGTAGAATAACGAATATTCACTCAACTACTCTATCTCGTGCCATTTGTGTTACTTTGGCCCGTTTCGGGTCTATTTGATGGTTTTCTAGTGTTTTCATGTTAGCACAGGTTTTTTCCATCAAATATAATAGCCAAGGACATGTCTAAGGCGTTGGAATCTCAAGGAATCGCACCGAATCGATCCAAGGAGTCAATCAAGTCGAACCGAATCCTGCTCCCATTTACACTAAGTTTTCGGCGAAAATCCCTTGGTGTTTTTGGCGAAAACTCATGAACAAATCGGCTGAGTTCAACAAAGGAAAGTTTTTGGCGAAAACTTCAAGTTTTCGCCGAGAACCTGGCATCCGAAAATTACAGGAGAAATAGCCAGTGATCACCCCATTTACAAAGGAATTTTCAGCGAAAATTCCATCAGATTTTCGGCGAAAATTCTAGGCAGATCCGGCGGTATTAGGGTTAAGTATAAATACTTAATCGGCGGCCCAAACTCAAATATACCATACTTGATAATATCTCTGAATACCAACTAATACCAAATACTTCGAGGATTCTCACGAGTTCAGGAGTAGAGTTAGAGTTCGAAGAGCTAGGTAGAGATCGTGACGCCATCCCTTTCATCTCGAAGACTCGGAGCTAGGATTGCAGATTATCGGAGATCGAAGTTCTGCCGGAGTCGTCTTAATTAGGTTTTTCAGATCCTTTTTTGTTCTTCCTCTTTTCAAGATGAACTTTGTCTTTGCCTTTGAATCTTTTTGTATGAACATGAGTAGCTAAACTCGTAGAGCTTAGACTAGATGAACCCTAAGTGACCCAGGGCTTTAAAGCGGTCACGAATCGGCGGTGATTAGATTCAAAGTTCAATCAGTTTCTCTTTCATGTTTGATTTGTTCTTCATTGTTCATGTTTCTTGTCTGGATTGATCACCTAGATTAGATTCTTGTTAAGCTAAGGATAGAAGCGAACGCTCACCTTACTTTAAAACATCAAATCGAACAATTAACCTAATCATTGGAGTGTGCCTTTTGTAGGAACCAGATAGGGCTAATCCATTGCAAGAGTAACTCATAAATCGTTACTAATTGCACCAGTTAGTTAAGTCAATACGAGAGGCGACCGTACCCGGGCGGCTAATTAATCTTGGTAGCTAGATCGGATAGAGCGAACGTTCGCCAGTCTTAAACCTAACGGTAAGGAGTTATGGTGGTGTCTTAGAATTGATTGAATGAGAATCGAAATCCACTGATCTGTTGATTGCCAATGCTCTGGTGAACGAAGGGGGATTCAAAGTCTATGTTTGTCTGTCATCTTTGTTTAATCAACCAATCTTTCACTCTGTTTTTAGTTTTAATTTTTAATTTTCGTGCATTTCTTAGAATTAGAAGTCGTGGAACTCACACCACGCACAAAGTGTTAAACCTGAGTAATTTGCATCTGTATTTGAGTAGTCAATCATTAGAAGACCCGTGGAATACGATCTACCCTAGCTTGCATCATTCATCAAATTGGCGCCGTTGCCGGGGACTTCTTTTGATTGTTCGAAAGAAGAACTGGCATCTTATTCTTCTACTTTCCATCTTTCACCTTTCCATCCACTTCGATTTTACACTGGGTTTTGTTTGTTTTTGTTATTTGTAGGTTGTTCACAGGTGTATGCACCGCCGCCCGCTCACGCGCTCTCAAACTGCCAAGGACGACAAGGCTAAGAGTGTAGAGAGACTAGGCAGTTCTGCTCCATCGAGACAATCACAGATTCCGAAGAGAGGCAGAACCAATCCACCTCCATCTGTCACTCCGATCAAGATCGAGGAACTAAATGAGAGTTCCTCATCATCATCTTTACCGTCATCTTCATCCGCTTCATACACCGAGTCACTTTCACCTCCTCCGTCTCCTACCATGGATAATCAGTTACAACCACCACCACCACCAGTTGCACCGAAGAGTCTAGCTGACTACAACAAGCCGAGCGAGACTAGCGTTCGATCTTCTATCGCCGTGCTGCGCATTGAAGACGATCCTGACTATGAGATCAAGATTCCATTCTTGACTATGATCTCTAGGGATCTACAGCTTGAAGGCAGGCCACTAGACAACCCGTGCACTCATCTGGCGGATTTCCTTGATCTCTGCATCACTTTCAAGAATGAAATCTCGACAAGAACACTCTTTGCTTTAGAGCTTTTCCGTTCTCTCTGAAAGGCGTTGTGATGACACTCGATTTGACGTGATTATCAGCCTCATTTAAGCTACATTCCCTTGCTTGAAACGTGGTTTTAGGGGTAAAATAGCGAATATTCACTCAACTACCCTATTTCCTACCGATTTGGTTACTTTGGCCCTTTTTGGGTCAATTTGATGGTTTTCTAGTGTTTTTGTGATAGCACAGATTTTTGCCATCATTTACATAGCCATGGACGTATTCAAGACCTCAAGGAGTGAACCAGAAATCAAACCAGAGTCAGAACCGAAGATCCAACTGCCCAGCACAATATTTTCACCGAAAATACCACACAGTTTTCGGCAAAAATTACCTTCAGAAACTCACAGGCTGATTTACACTGAAGTTTTTGGCGAAAACTTCCTTGAGTTTTCGCCGAAGATCGTAGAAGAAATGACACAGGGGATTTTAACTAAAATTTTCGCCGAAAATAGCTGATATTTTCGGCGAAAATCCCTTCCAAATCCGGTGCTGTATTGGAAACCTAATCGTACCTATTTAAAGAAAAGCAGCCAGCAGCCAAAGGGAATCAACCAATCAATTATTCATATTTTCACGAATCAGACTTTTGAGAGTCAGCCGACCTTAGGGTCGATAGATAGAGTTTAGAGAGTTTGAAGATCTGTGGAGAGATCGTGACGCCATCCTTCACCTCGGAGAACTCGGAGCTTAAAGTTGAAGATCCAGGAGATTGAAGCTTCGCGGGAGTCGTCAGAATTAGGTTTTTCAGTTCTTATCTGTTCTTCCTCTGTATGATGATCTTCATTGTTGCCTTTGATTCTCTTGTTTCTGATATGAGTAACTGAACTTGTAGAGCTTAGATTAGATGAACCCTAAGTGACCCAGGGCTTTAAAGCAGTCACAGGATCGGCGGTGATTAGATTCGAAATTCAATCAGTTTCTCATTCATGTTTGATTTGTTCTTCATTGTTCTTGTTTCTTGTCTGGATTGATCACCTAGATTAGATTCTGGTTAAGCTAAGGATAGAAGCGAACGCTCGCCTTACTTTAGAACATCGAATTGAACAATTAACCTTATAATTGGAGCGTGCCTTTCGTAGGAACCGGTTAGGGTTAATTCACTGCAAGAGTAACTCATTAATCATTAGTAATTGCACCAGTTAATTAAGTCATTGGGAGAGGCGACCGTACCCGTGCGGCTAGTTAATCTTGGTAGTTAGAACGGATAGAGCGAACGTTCGCCGGTCTTAAACCTAAGGGTAAGGAGTTATGGTGGTGTATAGAAACCGATTGAATTAGAATTGAAAACCGCTGATCTTGTGATTGCCGTTGCTCTGGTGATCTAAGGGGGATTCGAAATCTAAGTTCGTCTATCTTCTCGTTAGTCAACCTTTTACTTTTCTGTCTTTTATTTTTCTTTGTTCATTAGATTAGAAGTCGTGGAACTCACACCACACACTAAGTGTTTAAACCTGAGTAATTTGCCAGCTTCATTGAGTAGTCGATTAGTAGAAACCCTGTGGAATACGATCTAGTCTACTTCGGTAGGTTAGTTATTTGATACCGCTAAAACTGCACCTATCAAATTGGCGCCGTTGCCGGGGACTCTTCAAATTGTTTAAAGAAGAGTTGGCAAATTATTCTTCTACCTTTCCGCCTTACATTTAATTTTCCTCCATATTTCCATGATTTACCTGGGTAGTGCTTTTGAGTTTATATTATGCAGGATTACAGGTGGGATGACCAGTACCAGGAGTGGTACGTCAATGAAGCACCATATATTGAAGACTCCCAAGAGATGGATTTACACACTTATGAGTATCAACAATGGATGGCAAGCACCCAAGCCGCGATCGACAACCTCCAGTCGATGAACGATGCTGCTGATACAAGGAACGCCGAGCTCAAGCGACTAGTGCAATTAATGGAAGAAGATGCTCAAGAGCATTTCGAAGAAGAGCCAGAAGCTACACACGACCAGCAAATTCATCAAGAGGTGTATAAACCGGCTCATCGGCATCGACAACAGACGACAAGAGTAGAATCCCCTTGGATGATCTCCTTTCGAAGCTACAAGCTCGTAACATGGTGGATGTCGAGCTCGAGCAACCAAATCCACTAATGGAAGAAGATGCTCAAGAGCCGTACGAAGATGAACATAACAATCTCACCCATGACTATTGCGAGCTAGAAGCATCTGATGAAGAATCCTTGGCGGTGGCGGTTGATGAAGACATAGAGCCAATCCATCTTGAAGTTGAAGCTGAAGAGGAGCACGAAGAAATCGTGGAGATATCCTCAATTGAGCTTCCGCCAAGCCAACCTATGGATCAAGCCAGAGACGAGAACGTGGGAATCGAAGACATCAAGGATTTGGAAGTATACACACTCGATCCCGAGAGACCTCTTGATGAGCATCAGGTGGAAAAGATGGAGCTCACTGACCATGCCACGCCGTACTACCTATTTCCTCCTCCAGAAGGAGAATTCAAGAAGAACTGGTCATCCAACCAAGATCGCGATCTATTGGAGCACTACCGGTTACATCACCCTGCTGGAGTGCTACATGGCACTCAACCGATGTCCTTGAAGAAGACGATTGACTTCAAGGAACTCCTAAGTTGGGGTCCCTAACAGGTATCATCCGGCTCAAGGACGTTAAAAGAGAGCGCTTCGTGGGAGGCAACCCACGGCTGGAGTCCGTTTTTTTGAATTATTGAGTCAGTCTTTTTCGTCGTTCGAGTCGGTTTTGGGAAGCCAAAAGTGTCAGTTTGTTTGATTTCATATTTTTTCGTGAGTTGTTTGCATCTCATAGAGTCAGTAGCAAGTTGATTGAGGTCGTTCCGATTTTTGTGGATTGAACTGTGATTTTCTGAAGTTGGCCGGATTTGCGAAAATATTTTAAACCCGAACAGTTCAAAATTTTCGGCGAAATCACCCTACCATTTTCGGCGAAATCACCTTTTGGATTTTCAACTGAGTCTCCCTGTTTCATATTTTCGGTCCGAAATTTATACTGTTTTCGGCAAAATAGTTTTTGAAAACCAATAGCCATTTGAACTGATATTTTCGGCGAAACCACATGCTTATTTTCGGCGAAAACACACTTGAAAAAACCGGCAGTGCATTTGAACTAAAATTTTTGGCGAAAACACCTTCTTATTTTCGCCGAAAACTCTTTGAAAATCACCCCAACTATTCACTTTAAAATCCGAATTCACCCTCTCTCTCTTCCTTCTTTCAGTTTCTCATTCAATCGTCAAAATATTTTCAAAATTTCCCTTAACCTTCTTTGTTCGACTTTTATTCTGTGTGGATCCGGGACACTTGTCCCGGTATCCTTTTGATCTTTTTGTTGTTTTTTGTTTTGTAGGAACTCGAGTAGCTACTCCGCTCTGCTCCGGACTCTCCGTGTTCATCCCCTACACCGACCATCTCGTCACAGGTTCTTCGTATCTCTCTACTCTAGTTTAGTCCTGTGAGGACACAGAACCGTTTAAGTGTGGGGTAGGATTCTAGGGTTATGCATGATCTTGCTTAATTTTCTGTGATTCTATGGTTCATTTTTGAAATTTCTCTAGCACGGAATTGCTCAATTCTTGACTTTTGATGTTAAATTGACTTCAATTTTGAACAATGACGTCTAGACTGTTCCACTTAGAACCTGTAACCAACGTGTTGGAACTGATATTAAATGAGTCTAGGTCAGAACAGATCATAAATCACTTCGGTAGTTGAAATTTGAATTAATTGAATTAATTGGTTTGTTAATAACAAAGCTCGATAACACCGCTCTAAGATGATAAATGCTAGTTCCTCCCATGTTTTTCACTCCATATTTGATCACCTGTGATTGTGGCTTGAGATTAGACGGAAATCCAATTCGAAATCTTGTGTAAAAAGTTATAACTAGCTAGGATCAAGTGACTAAATGGTTAAATCAAGTAATTGAATTGTTCAAATGAAATGTTAAGTTCTTTAAAGTGCTGAAAATAAAGCTGGCAAGCCCGACACCTAAGTGAAGTGTTCGGGTTGAGCACTAGCATAGGCACAAATACTGTGAGCTAGGCAGGTCCAACACCTAAGTGAAGTGTTTGGTATCGAGCACTAGTATGCAGTAAATCAATTGAAGGAAGAAATTGAACTTGAAATAAATCATTGTTTAAATCGGTCCTAGCTAGAACATGTAACGTACAGATCTAGAAACGGATGAAGTCGAGTCGATAGCCACGTCACTTTTCCTACCTCCGCATCCACATCATGCCTAGAGCTTAAAGTCTTTTTGATTAGAATTGGTGTTATCGTAATCGGTTAATCATAATTAATTGTTTTGCCAAGAAACGAGCTTTATTGAAACTACTACTTGAAGTGTGCAGAAATTAGTGAGATTGAAAACTTATTTGGTTGATGTTCGTGCATGTGTAGGTCACTTTTTCTACGTGGAACAGTCTAAACCAAATTGTTAGAATTGAATCTCGGTTTAATCTCGTGTCATTTGTGAATTTGAGTGTGTTCTAGTTCAGTTTGCTTCAGGACAAGCAAAAGCTTAAGTGTGGGGTATTGATGACACTCGATTTGACGTGATTTTCAGCCTCATTTAAGCGACATTCCCTTGCTTGAAACGTGGTTTTAGGGGTAAAATAGCGAATATTCACTCAACTACCCTATTTCCTACCGATTTGGTTACTTTGGCCCTTTTTGGGTCAATTTGATGGTTTTCTAGTGTTTTTGTGATAGCACAAATTTTTGCCATCATTTACGTAGCCATGGACGTATTCAAGACCTCAAGGAGTGAACCAGAAATCAAACCAGAGTCAGAACCGAAGATCCAACTGCCCAGCACAATATTTTCACCGAAAATACAACACAGTTTTCGGCGAATTACCTTCAGAAACTCACAGGCTGATTTACACTGAAGTGTTCGGCGAAAACTTCCTTGAGTTTTCGCGAAGATCGTAGAAGAAATGACACAGGGGATTTTAACTAAAGTTTTCGCCGAAAATAGCTTGATATTTTCGGCGAAAATCCCTTCCAAATCCGGCGCTGTATTGGAAACCTAATCGTACCTATTTAAAGAAAGCAGCCAGCAGCCAAAGGGAATCAACCAATCAATTATTCATATTTTCATGAATCAGACTTTTGAGAGTCAGCCGACCTTAGGGTCGATAGATAGAGTTTAGAGAGTTCGAAGATCTGTGGAGAGATCGTGACGCCATCCTTCACCTCGGAGAACTCAGAGCTTAAAGTTGAAGATCCAGGAGATTGAAGCTTCACGGGAGTCGTCAGAATTAGGTTTTTCAGTTCTTATCTGTTCTTCCTCTGTATGATGATCTTCATTGTTGCCTTTGATTCTCTTGTTTCTGATATGAGTAACTGAACTTGTATTGCTTAGATTAGATGAACCCTAAGTGACCCAGGGCTTTAAAGCGGTCACGGATCGGCGGTGATTAGATTCGAAATTCAATCAGTTTCTCATTCATGTTTGATTTGTTCTTCATTGTTCTTTTTCTTGTCTGATTGATCACTAGATTAGATTCTGGTTAAGCTAAGGATAGAAGCGAACGCTCGCCTTACTTTAGAACATCGAATTGAACAATTAACTTATAATTGGAGCGTGCCTTTCGTAGGAACCGGTTAGGGTTAATTCACTGCAAGAGTAACTTATTAATCATTAGTAATTGCACCAGTTAATTAAGTCGTTGCGAGAGGCGACCGTACCCGGGCGGCTAGTTAATCTTGGTAGTTAGAACGGATAGAGCGAACGTTCGCCGGTCTTAAACCTAAGGGTAAGGAGTTATGGTGGTGTATAGAAACTGATTGAATTAGAATTGAAAACCGCTGATCTTGTGATTGCCGTTGCTCTGGTGATCTAAGGGGGATTCGAAATCTAAGTTCGTCTATCTTCTCGTTAGTCAACCTTTTAATTTTCTGTCTTTTATTTTTCTTTTGTTCATTAGATTAGAAGTCGTGGAACTCACACCACGCACTAAGTGTTTAAACCTGAGTAATTTGCCAGCTTCTTTGAGTAGTCGATTAGTAGAAACCCTGTGGAATACGATCTAGTCTACTTCGGTAGGTTAGTTATTTGATACCGCTAAAACTGCAGCTATCACGCTGCTAAGAGGTGCCTACTGGCAAACCACCTGGCTACTACACCGACTGGGAGACTCTTGCTCAAGACTTCGTTGAAGAGTACTTCCCTCCTGCCAGAACAACAGCCATCAAGGACAGCATCGCCAGATTCTCTCAGAAGGAAGGAGTAAGCTTATATGAAACTTGGAATCAATTCCAAGAACTTCTCTACAAGTGTCCTCATCATGGTTTCGAGCAGAGGCAGTTAGCTGAAATCCTTGCTCGAGGTCTTCGAGAAGAATCTGCCAAATGGGTCAATTCCCTAGCTGAAGGGGATTGCACTACACTTACACCGGAAGCTGCTCTTCTTCATTTCGCGAACTGTGCTTCCAAGTCGAGGAACTGGGAACGATAATCTGAAGGATCTAGAAGCAAGCTCGATCTCGAAGCAACCATCAAGGCAGAAGTAGAGAAGCATCTGAAGAAGTCTACTACAGCCATCAAGCCACCAGCAGCCGCTGTCTACGTTGCCGATTGCGAGTGGTGTGGAGCTTGTGCGCATAATGGAGGCCAATGCCAGAATTTTGGTAAAACAGAAGTCTGGTCTGCCGAAGAAGTCAATTTTTTTCAACAGGGCTTCAGCAATAATCAAAACGGTTATGTTGGCTACCGCAACTTCAGGCAACAGGGAATTATCAAGACAGACCTCCTACAATGCCGGTGCCAACCAGAACCAGAACAACCGACCAGCTGGTCCAGCTCAGGTTCAGAAGCTGAACCATCCGCCGACAAGTGTCTACCAGCCACCGTACCGCAATCCGGGTAACTATGGAACTGCTCCTGGCAATCGCCAGAATCAATACCTGAACAATACCTATACAGGGCAGCAACAACAGAGGGAAAACAACGTCAGTGAATTGGACAAGAAGCTTAGTCAGATCATCACCAGGCTTGACGATCACGACAGTCAGTTCAAGGCCCAAGCTCTTCTCAACCAAGAACAGATCGCATCCGGTCAAAGAATTGAGCAAGCTATGAACCACATCTCGAGCATGCTAGCATCTGGTCGACCATTTGGCCAACTTCTGAGCCAAACCGAGCCAAATCAGAGAAAGGAGAAAGCTAAGATGGTATCCGTTCAAGAACCGTCATACTCATCTACTAATGCTTCTTCTATTTTATGCAGGACTGATGAAGCTCCAGAGAAGAAGGAAGCACCAAAGGAGGCGCCTAAGGAGTATGATCCTCCTCTTGCTCCGTATTGCATAAAGCCTCCTTTTCCAAGAGCATTGCTACCAAACGCACAGATCGAGACTGGCATGTGGGGAGGTAAAGAAGGATATCTTGCCGCTCGTATCAAGAAGCCTTCATCGCCATATCCAGCTAAGTGTTCTGATCCTGTTCTTTTACGCTTCCTCTAGTTATCAATGATGTTGAGATAGAACGTAGTTTGGTTGACCTAGGCGCGTCTGTCAATGTTATGCCTATGAGTTTATTTGAAAAATGAACCTAGGAGAACTTGAACCAACTAGCATACAACTTGTCTTTGCTGATAGATCACTGAAAACTCCGAGACGAGAAATAAAAGACGTTGTTACTAAATGTGGTCCTTTTACGTTCTTAGCTGACTATGTTATCATAGATACTAGTAAGGATGATTCTACCATTCTCATAGGATGACCCTTCATGGCTACAACTGGAATGCAAATTAACGTACCAAATGGTTCCTTGACTTTGAGGGTTGGTAAGGACACGATAACGTTCCGCCTTAAAGACGGAATGAAATATACTCCTTTGAATGAAGAATCTCATTGTCTAGCTGTTGAAACTGTGGAGTTGACTCCGGTCAACTCCATTACTGACATCTCATCTAGTGTTCCTAGATCGATTTTGTTACAGGTGTTGAACAGATTACAAAGCAGAAACCAAAATCTGCTGCTCAGAAGCCGCCAAAGAAGAAGGAACTGAAAGCCTCTTCTTCACCGCCGAGCAAGGAACCTGGCAGGTCGCGGAGAAGGAATCAGAAGGAAACAAAGACTCAAATGGTCTGGAGACCAGTTGTTCCACCATCTTCTACCGAGCCAGCTGCACCACCAATCCGTTCCGAGCTACTGGCGCCGAAACAAGTATTGAAGGAGAAGCCAAAAGCATCTCCTAAGGAAATACCGACGATCACCAATCCTGGTGATACAAAGCCGGAGGATAAAGAGAAGAAGAAGCTGATCATTTTCATCCCTTCCACCGACTTCCTTGTAGAGGATGACCCCTCAACAGAGCTATTTGGCCTGTTCAAGATCACTGATCACCTTCCCGACGGACGTACCAAGCTCTTACATGCTAACGGGAAGAAATTTATGCTTAACGGAGATGCCCCGAAGCTCTACTTTATGAAGTCCGATGCTAGCATTAAGGAGAACCTGAGTTGGGATGTCTCCTAATACCTTCCAGGTATCGTCCAACTCAAAGACATTAATAAAAGAGCGCTTCGTGGGAGGCAACCCACGGCTGGAGTCGGTTTTTCATTTGTGTCAAACTTAGTGTTTTAGAGTCGGTTCGGGGGAGCCAAAAGTGTCAATCTGCATGATTTCTTATTTTTCGTGTGTAATCTGTGTGTCATCGTTTCAATCGCAAGTTGACTTTTGGTTGACTTTGGTTGACTTTTTGGTTTTCCTTGATTTGTGTGCCGACTGATTTCGTGTGAACTAGGTTAGCTGAATTCTTTGGACTGATCTAGCATGCTTAGGGAGAATTGTGCTAAATTGTAATACCATTTGATCGTGTGTTGATGTGCTTAAGGATTGATTTATGCGGTTTTTACTTTTATGAAATGTCGGTTTGGCCATGAATTGTCTATGCTTGTTTGGCTGCCATGTGTGTTCATTCACGTTCGTATTATTATGTTTGCCATCTGAGTTCATAATTATGCCATCATTTCCCGCCTCGACCTAGTATTTGCCATGATTAGGGTTCAATGTGCTATGATGTTGTCTTTTTGAATGTCGGTTTGACTTCTGATCCCTAATTATGATATGAACATTCCGGCTAGACATTTGCATGCTATGTGATTTATTGTGATTACCGGTTGTTTACTTTGCTTACCCCCACTTGGTTTTCCTCGTTTCTTTGTGAAATTGAGTTTTTCTACTAAGTGTGGGGTGGGTTATTAGTTAATTAACTTGGTTTCGTTCTGGTTTTAGGAATGTCATTCATGAGCGCAGGACTAAGGCGCGCCTTGACACCGGCTCTAGCTCCCGAGCTCACGCTCCCGTCACACCCGCCATCTCCGGTCCTCCACCAGCCTTTCCTGGCAGAGTCGGGTACCACGCCACTGTTGCCCGCCTACCCCAGCACTACTTCAAGCACTACTAGAGGCTCGAGCGTGTTCCCGGATCCGACGTGCGCCCACTTTCCTTGAAGTCACTCTTCGAGCACGACGTGGACTGGCACCTGAACGTGCTTGACTCGTTGCTACCTTCAGGACTACTGGAGCTGACCACCCTAGCTGCTGACTTCCCGGACGTCGCTCTCCAGGAATTCTGGGCCACGTTCAAGTTGGACGAGCATAAGAGGAGGCAGCGTGGGAAGGTGGTATCCTTCTACCTTGGCGGGGTGTACAAGTCGTTCACTTATGATGAGTTTGCTGCTCATCTCGGCATTCCCCAGGAGCACTACGAGAGTTATCACCTCGGCTGGGAGAACAACTCTGGCGACGGAGAGGAGTACGACGCACTCTGGAGCCACATGACAGGAGTGCCCGGCGATCGTACCACGAAGCATAACTCAGTTAAGTCCCTCTCTCACCCTCTCTATCGATTCATTCACATGGTTTGGCATCGTTCTATTTTGTTTGCACCAGATAAGAGCCGCCACCACATCATCAGAGAGGAGCTCACTCTTCTTCGCGCCATCTGGGAAAGTTATCCTCTCCATCCCGGGTGGGTGCTTGCACGCATACTATGCCAGAAGATGCAGAAGCCGAGGCCACCTAGCTCACTTCTGGGAGGCAACTTCGTGGGCTATCTCTTCATCTCCCTCGGTATCAGCCATGAATATGGCCCGAACATCCCACGAAGTAGAGTATACACCGTCGGTGGAGATTTAGCGATCGAGTACGAGCTCGAGTTGGACCTCAGTCCACAGGTGGCGGCACCTCCTCCTCTCCATCACGAGACCGAGTCGGAGGAAGAAGATGATTCTGGGGAGCCACAGCCCCAGTTAGAGCCGGAGTTTTTATGATCATACACCCTCGCCACATCATCAGGTAGGGTATGCACACCAGTCGCCGCCGCCCATTCCAAATCCGTATCAGGCGCCTCACCCTCAGCACCGACCGCATCCCGCGATATTAGAGAGCTGTACGAGCGACTCCAGGAGTGGCGCATCACTGACAATGCCACTCAGGATGCGAGATGGATTATTATGCAGCAACACATGCACCGCTCTGACGAGCGGTATGAGGCACAGCTGGCGTGGCAACGTCGGGTCGGCGACGCCCTACACCTTCCACCCCCCGACGCCCTTGACCAGCTATGATCGGGTGGTGTCCTTTTTCTTGTCCTTTCTTTTTATTTCTTCTTTTCGGATCTCGATCCAACTTTTTCTGTGTAGATCCGGGACACTTGTCCCGGTTTCCTTTTTATCTTTCATTTGTTTTTGTTTTGCAGGCAATTGGTAGATTCCCTTTGCTTCATTTTGGTAGATTGCCTCTGCTCCGAGGATCCGTGCTCATCCCCTACGCCAACCATCTCGGTCCAGGTTCTTCTACTTCACTCTGAACTCTAGATTTAGTCCTGTGAGGATACAGTACAATTTAAGTGTGGGGTAGGATGCTAGAGAACCTTGCATGAACTTGATTGCCCTTGATTGTGTTTTTGTGTGCCTCGTGATTCCTGTCCAGTCTCTCTAGCATTAGAATAGCTTAGTTCTTGATTTTTTATGTTAAGTTGTTGTTCAATCTTTCATAATGATGCTTAGACTGCTTAACCTAGAACTTGAGAACGAACGTGTTTACTTTGATGCTAAATTGCCTGGTCAGAATAGAATTTTTAAAAATCACACTTGTAGTTTGTAGCCTTGATTGCATGAAAATGACCGAATCCGACTAGCAAACCAACTGTGAGCTTTTGATCCATTGCACGTAACTTGCAATTTCAATTCTTTTTGAGTGATTTTCTGTTTGCTTGAATGAGTTAGAATTTGCATGAGACCTACTCGAGACCACACGATGACACGAGTTCTAGAATGATAGGGGCACCTAGATTCAGCTACTAAGCCAGATAGCCTACCAAACGATAAATCCATTAGGTTTAAACCCTTGAGCTTGGCCTGTTCTTTCAGTTCGATAATACATTACAACCATTTCCCATTCTTTCATTCCCCGTTGATCCCCTGTGGTTGTAGTTCTAGATTGACCTACCAGAAGTCGTTTGCGGCAACCTGCCTATAGCCATTAAACAGGTGGTGTTAGCTATTATGTCCAAACGTGTAAACCCCTCTAGCAACTAAAAGAAAGAATTGGCACAAAGAAAAGAAAAAGAGAAAGAGAAAAAAATAAAATAAATGTCAAAAAAAAAGAGAGAGAAAGAAAGCAGAAAAGAAGAGAAATCGAAAAATAGAAAAATCAAAAAGTTTCAAGTTTTGAGTTCAATAAACGTTCTTCTCCTACAAATGGAAGAACGAAGTTAAAAGAAAAGTCAAAAGAAAAAAAAGTATAAAGAAAACAAGTGCTAGGTTGCTTGAGGGTATCATAAGACGAGCGTTCACTATTCCACCCGTATCTGGTTAGACGGTAGGGAGCCATAGGCTAGATTCGAGGGAAGTTAGTCAAAAGCTACACCACCAAAGCCATCTCATACACTCCATCATCCATCTCATCATAAACCCTTGTAGTGAGAATTCGTTACAGTCCTAGCAGAAAGACCTTCTTGACTAGTTACTCGTGTTATCACAGTGGTGGAGATGTGGTCGAATTGCAAACTTATGACAGAATTCAGTAACAGAAAATGATTGAGAGCAGAAACACGTTCTTAAACACAGAGAGTGAGAGTTCCCCATTTACTAAATATTTCCTTGTGAGGAGTCTGGTCGGTCAGGTCAAATTCGTGCATAATTGGTTGCGATTACTCGTCGTGTGCAGTTTATTAGTGAGACCAGGTTGTTTGGCTGATCAGTATGCATGTTAGGTTTCTTGTTCTAGGAATTATCTGTCTAATAATTCATTGTGTTTGATTGAACTCCAATTTAATAAATCTTATCATTTGTGAACATGAGCGTTTCTATTCAATTTGCTTGAGGACAAGCAAAAGCTTAAGTGTGGGGTATTTTGATGACACTCGATTTGACGTGATTATCAGCCTCATTTAAGCGACATTTCCTTTCTTAAGACATGGTTTTTAGGGTAGAATAACGAATATTCACTCAACTACTCTATCTCGTGCCATTTGTGTTACTTTGGCCCGTTTCAGGTCTATTTGATGGTTTTCTAGTGTTTTCATGTTAGCACAGGTTTTTTGCCATCAAATATAGTAGCCAAGGACGTGTCTAAGGCATTGGAACCTCGAGGAATCGCACCGGAATCGATCCAAGGAGTCAATCAAGTTGAACCGAATCTTGCTCGCATTGACACTGAAGTTTTCGGCGAAAATCCCTTGGTGTTTTCGGCGAAAACTCATGAACAAATCGGCTGAGTTCAACAAAGGAAAGTTTTCGGCGAAAACTTCAAGTTTTCACCGAGAACTCGGCGTCCGAAAATCATAGGAGAAACAGCCGGCGATCACCCCATTTACAAAGGAATTTTCGGTGAAAATTCCGTCAGATTTTCGACCAAAATTCTAGGCAGATCCGGCGGTATTAGGGTTAAGTATAAATACTTAACCGGCGGCCCAAAATCAAATATACCATACCTGATAATATCTCAGAATACCAACTAATACCAAATACTTCGAGGATTCTCACGAGTTCAGGAGTAGAGTTAGAGTTCGAAGAGCCAGGTAGAGATCGTGACGCCATCCCTTTCATCTCGAAGACTCGGAGCTAGGATTGCAGATTACCGGAGATCGAAGTTCTGCCGGAGTCGTCTTAATTAGGTTTTTCAGATCCTTTTCTGTTCAAGATGAACTCTGTCTTTGCCTTTGATTCTTTTTGTATGAACATGAGTAGCTAAACTCGTAGAGCTTAGACTAGATGAACCCTAAGTGACCTAGGGCTTTAAAGCAGTCACGGATCGGCGGTGATTAGATTCAAAGTTCAATCAGTTTCTCTTTCATGTTTGATTTGTTCTTCATTGTTCATGTTTCTTTTCTGGATTGATCACATAGATTAGATTCTTGTTAAGCTAAGGATAGAAGCGAACGCTCGCCTTACTTTAAAACATCAAATCGAACAATTAACCTAATCATTGGAGTGTGCCTTTCGTAGGAACCAGTTAGGGTTAATCCACTGCAAGAGTAACTCATAAATCGTTAGTAATTGCACCAATTAGTTAAGTCGTTGGATGAGGACTCGGATTAACTGTACGATCGATGAGCGAACGTTCTCCAGTCTTAAACCTAAGGGTAAGGAGTTATGGTGGTGTCTTAGAATTGATTGAATGAGAATCAAAATCCGCTGATCTGTTGATTGCCAATGCTCTGGTGAACGAAGGGGGATTCAAAGTCTAAGTTTGTCTGTCATCTTTGTTTAATCAACCAATCTTTCACTCTATTTTTAGTTTTAATTTTTAATTTTCGTGCATTTCTTAGAATTAGAAGTCGTGGAACTCACACCACGCACAAAGTGTTAAACCTGAGTAATTTGCCTCTATATTTGAGTAGTCAATCATTAAAAGACCCGTGGAATACGATCTACCCTAGCTTCCAGGTTGGTAGTTATTTGATAAACCCTGTCTACATCGTTCATCAACACTACTTCCTATATAAGAATAAAATAAAGAGTCCTACAACTAAAAAGAATCCTAAAACCCCTAAATAATCATACTAAAAAGGAATAAAACATAAAATAATAGATGTAGTCTTTAAAGCAAAATAAAAGACCTAAATTAGGTTAAAAACCCTAATCCGGCGATTTTTAGGGTTTCCTAGTCCGGGTGGGACTAGGACTCGGCGGTCCGCCGGTCTCGGTCGGGCCTTTGCTCGGCTCCAGACTTCTTCTTCTTCAAACGGGGGTCCTTCGTCTGGCCTTGGGGCCTGATGCCCCGGGCTTGTCCAAGGGCTAGGGCCGTGCCAAAAGGCTTGGGCCACACAGTGGCTAGCCTCATAAAATACTCCCGATCGGCCCGGCTCTCAGTCTAGGGCTCGGGGCTGGGCCTTTCTGGGGTCTTCTCCATTTCTGCTTGGGGCTTCCTCTCCTAGCTTCGGGCATCTCCATAGGTAGCTCCATATGTGTCTTTTCATGGACTAGGGTCGGGCCAGGAGTGGTGCCTTGGAACCAAGGGCTCCTAATCTTCTCAGGACTCGGGTCCGGGTCAGTGTTGGGTGGCCATCCCTTCTTGGCCAGGTACTCTTGAGCTCTCTTGTTCCTGTACTTAGGAATGCTTTCAGAGGGTCTCTAGAGTGTGCCTCGTCTTCAGGGCCCTTGGGAACTAGGCCAGGATCTGACTGAGGCTTGCCCTCAGCCCTAGGGTTTCTGCATTCAGCCAACAGCATGGCCTGGAGTGGCATTCCTTCCTTCTGAGCTTTCCTACCTGCAGGGGAGGCCTTAGCCTATATTTCATCTCATACCTTGGTTTGAGAGCTTGTAGGTGTCCTGCTCTGGGCTCTACACGTTTCTTGTAAGGCCCTAGGGTTCTGCCTCGGACAGGTGACCCTGGGGAGTGTAGGAGTACCTACGGGTACTAGGGCAGTCGGGCTGGGTCATATCATCCCCCTCTTCTTGCCTTGGATTTGTCCCCAAATCCATCTCGGGTTCTCTTCTAGCACTCATCACTCTCTTCCAAACTTCAGCAATTTTGTTGGCTACGGTCGGGGAAGACTCAGTATCATCTTTAGACCTAGGAGTGTCACTGGAGTCAGTAATGGACCAAGGCTCGGGTCCTTCAGCACTTTCTTCTTCGGTCTCCATAACTCCTTCTCCTAAAAAACTATCAACAATAATTTTAAGGCTTGGGGAGGTAGCCGGTGAGAGTTCGTCACTCATTTCCACATCCGGGTCCGCATCCGGATCTTCTTCGCTCGGGGCAGCCCTTAAAATCCATCGGGAGGTGATCTCCCATTGAATCTTGGAGGCACATGGGACCGTCAGTGAAGCGTCGGGTCGAGGCACAGGGTGTCGGAGGTGCCGAGGGTAGGCCAAGGCACGTCGGGCAGGGCGGCGCCGTCGGGTAGTAGGGAGGCGGCGTCGAGTAGTGGGGAGGCGGCGGCGGCGGCCAGTGGGGGCCGGCGGCGGCGGCCAGTGGGGAGGCGGCAGCGGCGGGCAATGGGGAGGCGGCGGTGGTGGGCGTGGGGAGCCAGCGGCGGTGGGCAGTGGGGAGCCAGCGGCGGCGGGCAGTGGGGAGGCAGCGATGGTGGCGGCCAGTGGGGAGGCGGCGTCGGCCATCATCGCGTCGGGGCAGTCGGGGTCGGGTAGGACCGGGATGGAGCGGCGGGCAGGGACGCGCCGGACTCGTCGGGTAATGATCCGTCGGGGGCCACGTCGGGTGGTGATGCGTCGGGGGGCATCTGGCAGTGATATGTCGGGGCCGGGTGCTGGGGTGGCAGGGGCCTGGTCGGGTTGAGTGGCGCCGGTTGCTGGGGCGCTCGGTTTGGTCGGGGCGGGCCAGTCGGCGTCGGGGCTGAATGCTGGGACGCCGGGGTCCGGTCGGGCAGCACCGGGGCTGGGTGTTGGGGCGCCTAGGCTGGTCGAGCAGCGCTAGTCGGGGCAGGGGCCGAGCGCTGGGGCGCCGGGGCTGGTCAGGCCTAGTCGGGCAGCGCCGAGGCTGGGCGCCGGGGCTGGTCAGGCTCGGTCGGGCAGCGCTGGGGCTGGGCGCCGATGTGCCGGGTGCTAGGGTTTTAGAGATTAACCCTGCAAACTTCTCAAGCCCTTCTGGCTTAACTTGTTGTCCCTCATCTGATTCTTCCTCTTCTTCCTTCTTCTCCTCTTCTTCATCATCTATCTCGATTCCTCCTTCTCTTACCACCATCATCCGTTGGTTAGGGCAGTCCCTTGAGATATGTCATCTACCTTGACACTTAAAGCATACAATTCCACTGGGACGTGGGTTAGAATTCTGAACCTTAGAAGTAGGTGGTGCAGGCGTTACCGGTGGTGCCGAATCCCTAGGGTTAGGGTTTGGCCGTGAGCTTGAGCCTCGAGGCTGTTCGAGCTTCCATGGGGCTTGGCTTGCATTCGGGCCTCGTCTCCACGGGGCATTGGCTGATCTTCTCGTGTAGCCCTTCCTCACTTCTCTCTCCACGCGGTTAGCTAGGGCTTTGAGATCCTCGTAGTCAACATAGTTAAGTATGTTGACTTGATGCATGATCCCGGGGTGTAGCCCACCCACAAACCGGGATATATTTGCTTCGGGTTCTTCTCTGAGGTCGATTCTGGCTACCAACATCTCTATCTCCTAGGTGTATTGCTCCACGGACATGGTGCCTTGCTTTAAGTTCCGGAGGGAGGTGTGTAGGTCTCGGATATAAGTTCCAGGAACGAACTTCTTCCTCATTATTCTCTTGAGATCTCTCCACGACTCGATGGGGTCTTCTTCATCTCTTTGAACCTGGCTCTTGAATTGGCTCCACCATAGAGCAGCATAGTCAGTGAATTCAAGAGTGGTGAGGATTACCTTCTTTCGTTCAGAGTAGTGGTGGCTGATGTGTGAGATTTAACTTCACAACATACAAGGTCGTATTCCACGAGGGCTCTCTCAATAGCTAATACTCACACGGTTCATGGACGGTCTATTCATTTAAAATTGGTTTTAGTTTGAAAAGGAAATAAAAACATAAAGGAAACTAAACAAGAAAGCAAATCAAAATGGTGCAAAACAAAGGTAAAGGAGGTTCACTTGGAAAGATAGCTTCATCATGCTTAAGAGGAGTAAATGCACAAACAAGCCAAACATGATCGAGGATGCAATCGAATGACCACGCAAATCCCTTCTATAGACTTAATGCACTCTCGTCGCACTAAATCCCTATCCTAGAACCACTCAACCTCGCTCTCAAGCTAAGTGACTAAGGATGCATTAAAGGTGTTTGATGAAATGCCAAGCTACAAAACCCTCTCCTATGACTCTATGACCACTAGGCTAGACACCACACTCTCATGCCAATGTCCTAACACTAAGAGAATCATCAAAATACTAATCAAAGTTCAATTGAATGAAAAACCTAATACACACCAAGTGTTCGATAAAATGCACAAGAGAAAAATCATGCAACTATGGTTGAATTGAGATGATCTAATCTCTTAGAACACACTCTCTTCAATCCCTAGACCTACAATCCATGTAATCTAAGCACTCTCATGCATTACATCACAAATAATAGACCAATCAAGCCATAGCCATCAATGGAATTAACAACAAGTCTAGAGATCATCTTCTTACAATCCAAGATCAATCATGGCAAATGTGTACAATCAAGCTCTATCCTAGCACAACTAATCTATCAATCCAAGGAAACCTAGGAAATCAGCCACACATGGCCAAGGAAATGAAGGAAAGAGAAAGAAAGATGATCACCAAGAACACCATGGCAATCCTCCTCTTCCAAGGTTGTGGACTTCAATCCTACAAGATTTTCGCCAAAAATGTCTTTGAGAACGGCTTGGCTTTTCTTCACAGATTTTCGTCGAAAATTATACAATATTTTCGCCGAAAATGTCTTCATAAATCAAACGGCCTTCTCCTGTAAATCTGTTTTCGGTCGAGAACTTTAGAAATTCTCGCCGAAAACTTCTTCAATTGAAGGGTACATTTTTCTCGATTTTCCAACGATCATATCTCCTCCGTCCTAGCTCTGATTGACCGCCCGTTTCATCCTACGTGCTCCTTGTCACCAGTACTTCAATGCCAAGATCTGAAAATGCAAAGAAAACAACTGCAATAGACATAGAATTGGCCTCAAAGTGGCAACCGGGCAACAAAAGGGCACTTTGCATAAAACATCCATAAAGGCCTATAAATCATAACAAAATGAGATCAAACATGGGAAATCCTTAGGCTAATCAACGGCTTAAAATGCACTAAATAACATCACATCAAATTCCCCTACGACTAAGCTTTGCTTGTCCTCAAGCAAATGAATTAGAAAACATCCAAGTTCACAAATGACAAGATCGGTCCCATTGAGATTCAAGCAATAACAATTTGGCTTAAACTGTTCCACGAACAAACTTAACCTACACATGCAAGAACATCAACCAAACAAGTCTAGACCTCACTATTTTCTGCACACTTCAAGTAGTGGCAAATTGGGATACAGGAAAACCGACCACGACAACACCAATTCTAATCAAAAGGACTGAACTCAGGAAATGGAACGGATTAGGTGGGTGGTAGGAAATTTTGGAGAGTGGTGAGTGATCATGATGTGGCTATCGACTCGACTTCATCCGCTTCTAGATCCGCTCTTTACAAACTCGGGCATAGGATCAAGGGCTACAATTGAGAATTTTTTTTCTTCATTTTTTTTCTTCATTTTTTATCTTACTGCATACTAGTGCTCAATCCAACACTTCACTTAGGTGTTGAACCTGCCTAGCTCACAGCTTTTGCTATTGCTAGTGCTCAACCCGACACTTCACTTAGGTGCCGAGCTTGCCTAGCTTTTCTTTTCTTTTCTTTTCTTTTGAACATTTTCTTTCCAAATTAGCCACTTGATCCTTAGCCCCTTACAACTTTAACACAAGATTTCAAATTGGATTCCATCTAATCTCAAGCCACAATCACGAGGGATCAAAAAGTTGAAGAAAAACATGGAAAAGGGGTGAAAATTCTGATTGCCTTCATCATCTTAGAACGGTGTTATCGAGTGGTACAAAAACACGTATCAAACTAATCAACCAACATACAAGAGTGATAAAATCTCTGTTCTGGCCTAGACTCATTTGATATTAGCTCTAACATGCTGGTTATAGGTTCTAAGTAGGACAGTCTAAACGTCATTGTGAAAGCTTGAAGTCAATTAAACACCAAAAGTCAAGAACCGAATGATTCTACAATAGAGGAATTCGACATTCAATCAAGATTATGCAACTCATCAAAGCATAGCCTTAGATCTCTACCACAAATAATCACACCAAACCTCAAACTCCCCTACGACTAACATGAGCATTGTCCTCATGATCACGAGAGAGAGGGTAAGGTGGAACGAAGTTACCGCGTTGGTAGAGAGGAGCATAGGAGGTAATAATGGTGAAAGAGTTCCATGATGATCCTTGGTGAAGAGTGATCCCAATTTCTTCCCAAACCTTATTCAAAAACTAAAACAACACAAAAACCTCAAACAACAATTAAAAGAAAAAAATAATAGATAACATGGGGTGCCTCCCAAGAAGCGCTTGGTTACCATCTTAAGCTCGACGATACCTGTGTTAGGGTGCCCAACTTAGTACCTCTTTGATGTCAAGTAGCTTCTTCCATGATGAAGATTGAGCTCCAAGTAGCGATAGAAGCAAATGGTAGAATGACCAATGAGCTAAGCTTGAGTTCCAATTGTTACCTTCCAAGGCCTTCTACCATTGAGCTTAGGAGTTTGAGGAAGAATGTATGGAAGGGGGATGCCATCGAGCTCCGTCGTCTCCATGTTGGTGATACCACTCAATGAGTCTTCTGGTTCAAGTAGAGGTGGCTCCACTTCCACGGTTACCTTAGGAGGGGTAGAGATGCATGTCTCCTTGGGTTCTTGGCACAAATACTTCATGATCAAGCAAGAAGATTGAAGAGCACTAACAATCTTTGGTGGGGCCACAATAGGGTGGTGTTGTTCACTTTCGTGCTCCACTCTCGGTGCCACCTCTTCTTGAAGCATCTCCAAATCATCTCTCACCTCCTCCAAAGGGGCATCATCCTCAAGTCTCCTTGATTCTTCTATCCTCACATCATTGTCACATGGTGTTTCCATGGGAAAAAACATGCACTTCAATCTCCTCCACTACCAAATCTTCCTCCGTGTCAAGCTCTTCCGATTCACAAATGTCATCTTCATCATCATAAACTTGCTCCACATGATTGAGATGGCGTTCATTCTCAAGAATCTTCGTGACGAGCTCTATGCTTTGGGATAAGCGGTTAACTCGGTTTGCATTATCCTCCAATTTGCAAGATCTCTAGCATGAAAGGAGGTGGAAGAGGTTTCTCATGACTCACGAATTCCTCTTGGGGAGACTCACTTTCTTCTTCTTCCATGACTAGCACTTCCGGTTCAAAGGTGTCGGAGATGAGCTTCACACTTTGAGTTAAACGATCCAACTGAGCCGCATTATCTTCCGCCATTTGCAACATCTCCTCAATTGCGGAGGAAGGTGGAGAATGTTGTTCATCCTCTAGAGCTTCCTTGATGAGTTTCATGCCTTGAGCTAAGCGATTAAGTTGGTTCGCATTGTCATCCGCAATCTTCAAAGCTTCCTCAAGTGTGGGAAGAGGTGGAGAAGGTTCCTCATAGCTTACAAACTCCTCTCGAGGACGCTCGCTTTCTCTAACCATCTTAAAGAGCTCCTCTAGCATAGAAGAAGGTTGAGAGGGTTGCTCATAGCTTGTGAACTCCTCTTGAGGACGATTGCTTTCTTCAACCATTTTAAAGAGCTCCTCTAGCATGGAAGGCGGTTGAGAATGTTGTTCATGACTTGTGAAATCCTCTTGATAATGCTCCAGCAAGACTTGATGGTAGGGTGGGGATGGATAGGGACATTGCTCATTCCACATGGGTGTTGAAGCTTGTTGTTCTTGACCCCACCATTGGTTATCTCCCTCATAAGTTCCTTGGTAGTAGTTGGGTGGAGTAGGATGACCATAGTATGGGTTAGGAGATGGATTCCACCCTTGATAGGTACCATAACCATTACCTCCATTCCACGAGTTC
This sequence comes from Linum lewisii, assembly GCA_034768395.1. Classification (NCBI taxonomy): domain Eukaryota; kingdom Viridiplantae; phylum Streptophyta; class Magnoliopsida; order Malpighiales; family Linaceae; genus Linum; species Linum lewisii. The sequence goes on along the minus strand of CM068303.1, from coordinate 30,048,523 downwards.
ATCTTACTTGCAACCTTGCTCCCATGAATTAGATAGGTGGAGAAGGGGCCTACAAACACGCACAACAAACACAACCAAGTAGTACAACAATGCGGGATAACAACACCACAAAAAGAAATAACAAAGAAGCAAAACTAAAACGGAAGGAAGTGAATAGAAAAGTCCACTACTAAATGCTTTCAAAGGATTGAGAAAGTTCCCGGCAACGGCGCCAAAAACTTGATGTGTGAGATTCAACTTCACAACATACAAGGTCGTATTCCACGAGGCTCTCTCAATAGCTAATACTCACACGGTTCATGGACGGTCTATTCATTTAAAATTGGTTTTAGTTTGAAAAGGAAATAAAAACATAAAGGAAACTAAACAAGAAAGCAAATCAAAACGGTGCAAAACAAAGGTAAAGGAGGTTCACTTGGAAAGATAGCTTCATCATGCTCAAGAGGAGTAAATGCACAAACAAGCCAAACATGATCGAGGATGCAATCGAATGACCACGCAAATCCCTTCTATAGACTTAATGCACTCTCGTCGCACTAAATCCCTATCCTAGAACCACTCAAACTAGGCTCTCGCTCTCAAGCTAAGTGACTAAGGATGCATTAAAGGTGTTTGATGAAATGCCAAGCTACAAAACCCTCTTCTATGACTCTATGACCACTAGGCTAGACACCACACTCTCATGCCAATGTCCTAACACTAAGAGAATCACAAAAGACTAATCAAAGTTCAATTGAATGAAAAACCTAATGCACACCAAGTGTTCGATAAAATGCACAAGAGAAAAATCATGCAACTATGGTTGAATTGAGATGATCTAATCTCTTAGAACACACTCTCTTCAATCCCTAGACCTACAATCCATGTAATCTAAGCACTCTCATGCATTACATCACAAATAATAGACCAATCAAGCCATAGCCATCAATGGAATTAACAACAAGTCTAGAGATCATCTTCTTACAATCCAAGATCAATCATGGCAAATGTGTACAATCAACCTCTATCCTAGCACAACTAATCTATCAATCCAAGGAAACCTAGGAAATCAGCCACACATGGCCAAGGAAATGAAGGAAAGAGAAAGAAAGATGATCACCAAGAACACCATGGCATCCTCCTCTTCCAAGGTTGTGGACTTCAATCCAAGCTCTCTACTTTGATTTGCACCTTGCTCTAGGGTTGTGGATTGGAGATGAGGAGAAAAGTATTTGAGAAGTTGAGAGAAAAGGGTTTTGATGAAGTGTGAAATCTGAATTTTATGAGTTGTTCCCCCAAAATTTCAATCTCTCTCTCTTTATATAGTACGCTGAAATTGCCCTGGATTTTCGGCGAAAATCCTACAAGATTTTCGCCAAAAATGTCTTTTGGAATGGCTTGGCTTTTCTTCACAGATTTTTGGCGAAAATTATACAATATTTTCGCGAAAATGTCTTCATAAATCGAACGGCCTTCTCCTGTAAATCTGTTTTCGGTCGAGAACTTTAGAAATTCTCGCCGAAAACTTCTTCAGTTGAAGGGTACATTTTTGTCGATTTTCCAACGATCATATCTCCTCCGTCCTAGCTCCGATTGACCTCCCGTTTGATCCCACGTGCTTGATGTTGCAGTTTTAGCGGTATCAAATAATAATCTACCGAAGTAGACTAGATCGTATTCCACAGGGTTTCTACTAATCGACTACTCAAAGAAGCTGGCAAATTACTCAAGTTTAAACACTTAGTGCGTGGTGTGAGTTCCACGACTTCTAATCTAATAAAGCAGGAAAATAAAAGACAGAAAAGTAAAAGGTTGACTAACGAGAAGATAGACGAACTTAGATTTCGAATCCCCCTTAGATCACCAGAGCATTGGCAATCAACAGATCAGCGGTTTTCAATTCTAATTCAATCGGTTTCTATACACCACCATAACTCCTTACCCTTAGGTTTAAGACTGGCGAACGTTCGCTCTATCCGATCTAACTACCAAGATTAACTAGCCACCCGGGTACGGTCGCCTCTCGCAACGACTTAATTAACTGGTGCAATTACTAACGATTTATGAGTTACTCTTGTAGTGGATTAACCCTAATTGGTTCCTACGAAAGGCACACTCCAATTATAAGGTTAACTAGTTGAATTGATGTTTTAAAGAGAGGCGAGCGTTCGCTTCTATCCTCAACTTAACAAGAATCTAAACTAGGTGATCAAGGAAGACAAGTTTGTGCGCCAAAGCAGGGAGATGTCTGCGACTAACCCTAGCTTGCAAAAACCTAATCTAGGCGATCAACCAGAGAAGAAACATAAACAATCAAGAACAAAACAACCATGCAAAGAGAAACTGATTGAATTTCGAATCTAATTACCGCCGATCCCTGACCGCTTTAAAGCCCTGGGTCACTTAGGGTTCATCTAATCTAAGCTCTACGAGTTCAGCTACTCATAACGATAACAGAAGAATCAAAGGCAACAAAGGAAATCATCATACAGAGGAAGAACAGATAAGAACTGAAAAACCTAATTATGACGACTCCGGCGAAGCTTCGATCTCCTAGATCTTCAACTTTAAGCTATGAGCTCTCCGAGGCGGAAGGATGGCGTCACGATCTCTCCATGGATCTTCGAACTCTCTAAACTCTATCTATCGACCCTAAAGTCGTGGCTAATCAGCCAAAATTCGTGTGTATTCAATCTGGCTTCAAAAAGTCTAATATAACCCTAGAAACCCTTTACAAGTTGGAAAAGGCTGAATTTTCCCATCTGGGGAGCTTACACGGCGTGTAAGCTCACAGTGCATTGAGCTTACACGGCATGTAAGCTCCAAAACGCAGCGTTTTGAGCTGTGCAGCACTCCGACTTGTTTCGATCAGTCCCGCTCCGTTTGAACTCAAACATGGGAGAAGCTAGCATTTATCATCATAGAATGGTGTTATCGAGCTTTGTTATTAACAAATCAATCAATTCAATTAATTCAAGTTTCAACTACCGAAGTGATTGTTGGAAAATTTGGGTAAACCAAATGGGTTTGTACCATTTTGGGATGTGATTATGAGTGGGTTAAGTAACACCTTTTTGTAAGGTGATTACATATTCGTGTTCTCCTACAAGAGAGCTTCGGTTCGAGATATAATCCGTCCAAAATGGATTTAAGGTGAATGAGAAATTGATTCTCAAAGTACCTTGGTGGGAAAAGGAGTAATGTGAGAAAGTGGTTTTATACCACATTGCTCAACTAAAGAGTTTGCTCCAGAATTTTCCCCTATAAATACCCACCTATCCCTTCAGTTTTCCACACACCTTCAGATACTAAAATCTCTCTCCCAAAAGTTCTATTCTTCTTCCTTTCTTTTTATTTGTCGGTTCGTCTGTTGTCGCTTTGCTCAAGCGTGGTTGCGTTTGGCGGTGTTGAAACACCGTTGAAATCGTTGTATCCTGGGAGAAAGACGTCCTTGTGTAGGGCGAATCTATCTTAAGGAAACTGTGCAAACACAGGCCTCGATTATCATATGTTTATCCATCCAACATATTAGTTTCTTTGGAAGTGATGTGTTCTTTAATCAGTAAGATTAAAGTTTTTGCATTTCTTTAGTATGACGCTTTAGTTGTGGATTTAAACTGTGCATTAAATCTAATCTGCCACAAGTTTATGGGATTTTCTATTAGTGTTATTTCCTTAAACATGGTGTTCAGTATTAAACCATTACTTGACATCTCATTCAATTTTATCAACGGTTTCACATTCTAACAAGTTTATTGGTAACCTAAGATCTTGAAACTTAGTAATATATTTACCAACTCGCTTACTTGTTTAGAATCGTTGTAAATCCGTTTGATACTAAGAATGAATTCTCACACTCGTGTAGCTGTTTGAATTCATTCTTTGGATCTAGTGTTGGTCTATTGTGCTTGGGCAACAATCGCTTGGATCTGATGATGCAATTAAAAGGTTGAAGCAGTGACGCTCTAAAGTGACCTATAATTAATTGCACTATTTCCGTTTGGTAGCGAAAAATTTGCTTCAAGTTTTAAATGAAATTGTTTTTCATTTTGATTAAATTATTTCTTTGAATTTGTTTCAAAGAATTAACTTGGGTAAAAATCGCTTAGATCTGGTGTCACAATTAAATGGTTGTAAGTACTATTCTTTATAACAACAAAATTAATTGAACTAATTCTATTGATAGTGAGGTTTTACTTTGAAGTTTAACTGATATGACAGTGTTGCTTTACTTCACTCTTGCAAACAATTCTTATTTGTTTTGTACCTGTGTGTTGTTTATTAAGAATTACGTTTTAGTGCAATAATTATATGTATTTTTTTATTAGCTTTGGATTTAAATAATACATAGCATAATTATTGTTTTTACAATTTTATTTATCATCGGTTTTCGTTTCCTAACAAGCTCATTGGTAATCTAAGATCTTGAATCTTAGCTATATTCTTTACCAACTTGCTTACTTGTTTGGAATCGCTTTAAAACCCGTTTGATATTATGGTTGAATTCTCACACTCATGTAGCTGTTTGAATTCTATTGCTTGGATGTGGGTCAAATCACTTTGGATTTGGTGATGCAATTAAATGATTGAATTAATCTTGTTTCAAATCAATCAAACTTAAATTGCACTTATTCCTTTGATAGTGATTTTGACATTGGTTCTCTAAATTATTGAGAAATCTTTTTATTAGTTATTTGATTCTAGTGTGAATTAATAAGATATTTGAATTAGCATTATTTGGTTGCTAATTTGGATGACTCATATTTAATTTATGTAATGCGTTTGTGTTGAATCATTGTATTTTGATCAAACTAGCTCTGGATCTGGTGATGTAATTAAGTGGTTTGAATCGATTTTGATTTAAAACCAACCAAAAATCATTACACTAATTCCATTAGTAGCGAGATTGATCTAAATACTTGATTTGAAATATTTGTGAATTTTATTTGAAGTGTTGTTATATTTGGAAAATCAATGTTTGGTACATTGGATTGACTTCGTGTCAAATTGTAAATTTTTTATGGTTGGAATGATGGTCCATCATTGAGACTATAAATCTTGAACATGATTCTTTGTGAATCAAGTCAAAAATGTATGTTTCTTGTGAAAACATGACATACAATTCAACGAGTGTTGAATAGTGGATGATTTCTTTTGTGAAGATCATTAAATGACTCTTGTTGTGGTGTTGTTGAAAATACCTAAGAGTGTGATGGTTAATCATGTTGATAAACCAAATAAATTCATTTTTGAATTTTGAGAAGTGGCAAAGAAAGTGATATTTAATTAGTACACATTCAAATTTGGCTTGGCAAATGTTCTGCTTAATGTGTTAAAGGAGATATTGAGGGAGGATGGTATGTGGTTGAGGGAGAGGAGATGATGGAGTTGATGATGACAATTGAGAGAGAGAGGGCAATCGGCGATGGTGTTGTGGAAATAATGAATTGATCGCCTTAAACTCTGCCTCTTTCACCTTTATATAGCACGCCGGATTTGCCTGATATTTTTGGCGAAAATTCTGTAGGATTTTCGCCGAAAACGCCTTTGAAAACACGCTGCTGCATTCCTTCTAAAGTTTTCGGTGAAAACTTTGAATATTTTGCCGAAAATGTTGTAAAAGCGCAAAGGCCTTCTGTCTGCTTCGAGTTTTCGGACGAGGACTTGAAAATCTCGCCGAAAGCTTCTTCTTCGGCGAAAACTTTATGATATTTTCGCCGAAACTGTCTTCAGCTGAAAGTCATATTTTCTTCATTTTGCCACGTCCATATCTCCTCCGTCCTAGCTCCGATTGACCTCCCGTTTGATCCCACGTGCTCCTTGTCACCAGTACTTCAATGCCAAGACCTGAAAATACAAAGAAAACAGCTCCAATAGACAAGGAAATGGCCTCAAAGTAGCAACCAGACAACGAATGGACACTTAACACAAAACATCAATAAAAGCATATTAAGCATGGCATTTAAGGATCAAACACGAGCATTTCATAGGTCAATCGAGGACTTAAAATGCACTAAATATAATCACATCAATGGCTTTAGACGGTCACCACAAACGACTTCTGGTAGGTCAATCTAGAACTACAACCACAGGGGATCAACGGGGAATGAAAGAATGGGAAATGGCAGTAATGTATTATCGAACCGAAAGAACAGGCCAAGCTCAAGGGTCTACACACTAATGGATTTTATCGTTAGGTAGGCTATCTGGCTTAGTAGCTGAATCTAGGTGCCCCTATCATTCTAGAACTCGTGTCATCGTGTGGTCTCGAGTAGCTCTCATGCAAATTCTAACTCATTCAAGTAAACAGAAAACCACTCAAAAAGAATTAAAATTGCAAGTTACGTGCAATGGATCAAAAGCTCACATTTGGTTTGATAGTCGGATTTGGTCATTTTCATGCAATCAAGGCTACAAACTACAAGTGTGATTTTAAAATTCTGTTCTGACCAGGCAATTTAGCATCAAAGTATACACGTTGGTTCTCAAGTTCTAGGTTAAGTAGTCTAAGCATCATTATGAAAGTTTGAACAACAACTTAACATTAAAACTCAAGAACTGAGCCATTCTAATGCTAGAGAGACTGGAAAGGAATCACAAGGCACACAAAAAAAACACAATCAAGGGCAATCAAGTTCATGCAAGGTTCTCTAGCATCCTACCCCACACTTAAATCGGACTGTGTCCTCACAGGACTAAAACTAGAGTTCAGAGTGAAGTAGAAGAACCTGGACCGAGATGGTTGGTGTAAGGGATGAGCACGGATAGCCTGCAACGGAGCGGAGTAGCTACTCGAGTTCCTACAAAACAAAAACAACAAAAAGATCAAAAGGATACCGGGATAAGTGTCCCGAATCCACACAGAATAAAAGTCGAACAAAGACAGTTAGGGGAATTTTGAAAATATTTTGACTCTTTTTTTTTTGAACTTTGACGGCACGCACTCCTAGAGCAATCTAGATCATCTAAGCTCAAGCAGTTCAGAAAAAATCACACCGAAATAGTAGGCACGCAAAATGAGGTAGACCGAATTTAAACTCGTCTAAATTCAATAATCAGCATGTCAAAAGATTCGAAATTGAAAACCCAACAACTAACCTTTTAGACACGACTCAAGAGAATGGACGGAAAGCGACGAAGTTGGCCAAAAACGTGAAAAAACTTGTTTCGGGGATAACCGGAGCTACAGAGCTCCGATTTGGACGATCAAGTATGCGTTGGAATCGGAGCGAAAAAGGAAACTGACTTTCAAAACAACACAAGTTTTCGGCGAAAACTTGTGAAGTTTTCGCCGAAAAAATCTTCGAAAATTGGCAAAAATAAAGAAGAAGCGTATTGTTTGCAAAATGTGAGATGTTTTCGGCGAGAAACTTTAATTCTCGCCGAAAACCTATATTAAAACGTTTATTCTTCTTTTTTTTCAAAACCCAACCGAAAACAAATCAAAACGAATGGAAATTAAACTGACACTTTGGCTCCCCCGAACCTGATTCGAACGACGAAAAAGACTGACTCAAAAATTCAAAAAAAACGGACTCCAGCCGTGGGTTGCCTCCCACGAAGCGCTCTTGCTTAACGTCCTTGAGCCGGACGATACCTGGTCAGCGATCAAGAGACATCCCAACTCAGGATTTCTCTTAGGCCCGAGTCGGAGTTCATGAGACATCCTCAGGCAAGTGTGAACTTCTTCCCGTTTGCATGAATTAACTTGGTTCGTTCTTCGGGAAGATGACCAGAATTTTTACAAGGCCTGAACAGTTCTTTCAAAGAAGTGCCCTTCTCTTTATTCTCCTTCTTTATCTCGTCAGGATCCTTAACTTTTGGCGATTCATTAGGGGATGTCTTTGGCTCTTCCTTCTTTCTCGGCTTCTGTGTCGGCAGCTCATTCTTCAGAGTAGGGACCTGTCCTACACCTGGCAAGAAGATTTCTGCAGAAACTCTAGATTTTTCATTAGTAACGGAGTTGACCGAAGCCAACTCCACAGCTTCAACAGATAAGCAATGCGCCTCTTCTCTGATAGGAATTTGCATACCGTCCTTGAGACGGAATGTCATGGTGTCCTTGCCGACCCTTAATGTCAACGAGCCATTCGGGACATTAATGGTAATGCCGGCTGTTGCTATGAACGGTCAACCTAGGAGAAGAGTGACATCTTCCCCTCGGGTATCCATAACAATAAAATTAGCCAGAATAGTAAAAGGACCACAATTGACAACCACGTCTTCTATCAATCCCCTAGGTAATTTCACAGATCTGTCGGCAAACACTAAATGCATGCTAATCGGTTTCAATTCTCCTAGGTTCAATTTCTCATACAAGCAGGTAGGCATGACATTAATGAAGAACCTAGATCAATTAAACTACGATCAATTTTCACATTTTTAATAGTGCAAGGCAAAGTAAAAGCACCAGGATTGCGACACTTATCTGGGGGAGGTATGGCGGTCGTCTGGCTGTGGATCGCGGAGCATTCTTCCTCGTGGGAGACGGAAGACAACTCTCCCTTCTTCTTGTCCTTCGCGAGATCTTTCGCGAGTTTTCCATCCTCCAGTATCATCTGGATAGCATCAGTAACTGGTATCTTGACATCTGTGTTCTTCAAGTATCCATGCCACTTTCTGTACCGGGTATCATGATCTTTCTCCTTTGATTGCGCAGCCTTATGAAACGGAATCCGAGGCTGATATGGAGGGAGAGGTGGCGCAGGTGATGTCTTTGTTAGGGGAGGCGGGGCAGTCACCTCCTCCTCTTCTTCTTTATCCTCCTCATCGATCTCTGGCTTGTAAATAGCTATAGCATTAGGAATTATGGCCGGATCAGGAGCTGCAGGACCAGCTAATTGTTGGCCGCTTCTTGTGGAGATAGCCTTGACATGCACCTTCCTAATGGTAGAGTCGTCTTGAACCGATGATTGATTAAGGAGGGGGCTTATTAGTTAGCAGGCTAAACATGTTATTCAACATGCTCTCCACTCATTGACCTCGAGCTTCATGATCTTGATTTAAGAGGGCTTGAAGCTTGAATCTCTCCTCGTGGTCATCGAGTCTTGTCAAGATCAGGTCGAGCTTCTTGTCTATCTCGATTTCCCAAGTATTCTCGAACGTATAACTCTGAGGTTGCTGTCCTCCGGTTAATCCAGGGGGATCTTGATCAATAAAATTCACTTCCCCTATAGACCAGTTATTTGCTTGTACCGAAAATCTTCTTCATTTCTTTCTGCACTTCGCTCATGATCTGATCTTCACGGCTTGGTTGGCTCTTAGCTGCTCCAAACTTTCTGTCCCAGCTTCTAGATTTAGATGCAAAGTGAAGAAGAGCAGCTTCTGGTGTGAGTGCGGTGTAGTCTCCATCAGCTAAGGAGTTAACCCATTCAGATGATTCTTCGTTCATACCCCAAGCAAAGATCTCGGCTAGTTGCATCTGAGTGAAGCCATGATGAGGGCAATCGTAGAGGAGTCCCTGGAATTTGTTCCAAGCATCATGTAAACTTACTCCTTCTCTCTGTCTCAACCTTGAGATGTTTTTCCTGTAAGCAGTTGTTCTGGAAGGAGGGAAGTATTCCTCTATGAACTCCTGAGCAAGATCATCCAGTTTGTGTAGTGTCCGGGTGGCTTGCTAGTGAGCCATCTCTTTGCGGCGCCTCAGAGTGAGAATGGGAAGGCTCGAAGGCATAGAGCGTTCTTGTTGAGGTTCTTAGACTTGAAAGTTTCACAGACAGCCAAAAAGTCAGATAGATGTGTGCACGGATTATCATCTGGCTTTCCCTCAAATTGCACGTCCCTAGAGATTAGTCCCAAAAAGGGGATCTTGATCTCATAGTCAGGATCGTCGTCATTAGAAGGCACGGTGATGGGAGACTGAATGTTAGATGCGCTCGCTTACTGTAGTCCGCAAGACTCTTTGGAGCGGACATTGCGGTAGGGAAGATGGAACGGGAGTGATTTGATTTTGTACCTGCTATGATCTGCAAGGGACAAAAACAAGCACAACCGGTGTAAAATCGAAGTGTGACGGGAAATGAAAGATGGAAAGTAGAAGAATGAAATGCCAACTCTTCTTTCAAACAATATAGAAGAGTCCCCGACAACGGCACCAATTTGATGAGCTGCAGAATAGTGATCAAATACTACCAAGCTAGAAGCAAGATAGATCGTATTCCACAGGGTTTCTTTTAATCGTCTACTCAAATATGCTGGCAATTTATTCAAGTTAAAACATGTTGTGCGTGGTGTGAATTCCACGACTTCTAGACTAAGATGCAGGAAAATTAAAATGAAATTAAAAGACAGAATGATTGGTTGGTTTAAACAGACGAGAGACAAGCTTAGATTTCGAATCCCCCTTAGATCACCAAAGCAACAGCAATCACAAGACCAACGGTTTTCAATTCTCATTCAATCAATTTCTATACACCACCATAACTCCTGACCCTTAGGTTTAAGACTGGCGAACGTTCGCTCTATCCGATCTAGCTACCAAGATTAATTAGCCGCCCGGGTACGGTCACCTCTCGCAACGACTTAACTAACTGGTGGAATTACTAACGATTTATGAGTTACTCTTGCAGTGTATTAACCCTAACTGGTTCCTATGAAAGGCACACTCCAATGATTAGGTTAACTGGTTGAATTGATGTTTTGAAGAGAGGCGAGCGTTCGCTTCTATCCTCAGCTTAACAAGAATCTAAACTAGGTGATCAAGGAAGACAAGTTTAAGCGCCAAAGCAGGGAACTGTCTAACGACTACGTCTAGTGACTAGGTCTGGCGACTAACCCTAGCTTGCAAAAACCTAATCTAGGCGATCAACCAGAAAAGAAACATAAACAATCAAGAACAAAACAACCATGCAAAGAGAAACTGATTGAACTTTGAATCTAATTACCGCCGATCCATGACCGCTTTAAAGCCTTGGGTCACTTAGGGTTCATCTAATCTAAGCTCTACGAGTTTAGCTACTCATGTTCATAACAAAAGAATCGAAGACAGAAACAGAGTTCATCATACAGAGGAAGAACAGATAAGAATTGAAAAACCTAATTCTGATGACTCTGGCAAAGCTTCGATCTCCGGTAATCTTCAATCCTAGCTCCGAGTCTCCGAGGTGAAGGGATGGCGTCACGATCTCTTCCTGACTCTTCGAACTCTAACTCTGCTCCAGAACTTGAGAGAATCCTGAAGTATTTGGTATTAGTTGAAATCAGGTATATCCTTATTTGGGCCGCCGGTTATGTATTTATACTTAACCCTAATACCGCCTGATTTTAACTAAAATATTAAGGGAGATTGATTTTAACTAAAATATTAAGGGATCTTCGCTAAAAATCCTAGTGCAAAAGGGATGACCACCGGCTGGATTCTTCTGTAGTTTTCGGACCATCGGTTCTCGGCGAAAACTTAGTGTTTTCGCCGAAAACTTCTTCTTGGATGCACTGCCGATTTCTTCATGAATTTTCGCCGAAAATTCCAAGGGATTTCGCCAAAATTCCTTTGTAAATGGGAGCAGGATTTGGTTCGGTTTGATTGACTCCTTGGATTGATTCCGGTGCGATTCCTCGAGGTTCCAATGCCTTAGACACGTCCTTGGCTACTTATTTGATGGCAAAAACCTGTGCTAACATAGAAACACTAGAAAACCATCAAATAGACCCGAAACGGGCTAAAGTAACACAAATGGCACGAGATAGAGCAATTGATTGAATATTCGTTATTCTACCCTAAAAACCATGTCTTCAGCAAGGAAATGTCGCTTAAATGAGGCTGATAATCACGTCAAATCGAGTGTCATCATGGATAGATTGTGGTCCGTGAGCTGAACCATGCTCTGATACCAACTGATGTGAACCGCTGCAACCGTGGGTAAACGACCCTTAAACACCGCAAGTTGATGATCGTGCGACGAGGTAGAAACCGTCGGGAACCGGGATGGAGAGGACTTTGACCCGCTAGCTATATAACAGCTAGGAACCAGAAGTATCAAGTCGATGACGCCACGCCAAGAGATGGATGCTCTTGATGATAAGTCGATCCTTCAGTATCGCAACATGCAGATAAAATAAGTGGTTTCAAGAACAAAGTTCTTTCAAAAGGGGTTGTTTATTTCATAAAAGTTGTGTTTACAAAGGGTGGCCGGCGGCCTCCTTATATAGGTGAGGGAACAAGCTCTCCTCCCTAAACACTACTTCCTATATAAGAATAAAATAAAGAGTCCTACTCCTAAAAAGAATCCTAAAACCACTAAATAATCCTACTAAAAAGGAATAAAACATAAAATAATAGTTGTAGTCTTTAAAGCAAAATAAAAGACCTAAATTAGGTCAAAAACCCTAATCCAGCTGTTTTTAGGGTTTCCTAGTCCGGGTGGGACTAGGACTCGGCGGTCCGCCGGTCTCGGGTCGGGCCTTTGCACGGCTCTAGGCTCTTTCTTCTTCAAACAGGGGTCCTTCGTCTGGCGTTGGGGCCTGATGCTCCGGGCTTGTCCAAGGGCTAGGGCCTTGCCAAAAGGCTTGGGCCACACGGTGGCTAGCCTCATAAAATACTCCCGATCGGCCCGGCTCTTGGTCTAGGGCTCAGGGGTGGGCCTTTCTGGGGTCTTCTCAATTTCCGTTTGGGGCTTTGATGCGAACCGCCTTCTCTAGGAAGGGATCGACTCAACACACAAAACTATTTATCAGCCCCACGAGAACCTAACCTTTGAAACCGGCGGAGAACCTTGAAATCCACTAGGTAACGACCTAAGAACCCCAAGTGTTTAGTCGAATTTGGTGCCACAAACAAAGGATGAATGCCTTTGATGATAAACCAAGACCTTAAGCTAAGCAACAACGAGCAAAGACTAAAAGGAAAAGAACAAAGTTCTGGAATTTTTCTTAATGTGTAATCTGTCTTTCAAACCGCGGCCAAGGCCAATATTTATAGTACAATGAGTGGCCAAGGCCTTTTCCAACTCTAATAAGGAATAATAAATCTATACTAAAAAATTAGGCCGAGAAAACTATTAAAAATAATAAGTTGATCTGAAGGTGAAATCCTAAACCAAAAAATATTTTGGGAAAACCCTAATCCGAGTGTATTAGGGCTGGCCGGCAATCCTTGTCCGAATGGGATTGGGAAAACACCCCGGACGCGGTCATGAATCCTTCCGCGGCTCGGATAAGTGGCTCAGACGCGCACGGTGGCAGTTCCATAAATACCGCTGGCTCCGGGTGACCGGGTGGCCAGGTGATGTTCCTCGGCTGTGGTGACCGGCTCCGCATCGGCATCAGTTGCTCCGGACCCGGTACTAGGGTTTCAGTGATGATGGGGCTTCCTGACCTTCTGGTTGATATTTCCTCGGACAAAGAAGGTTTTCCCCTTGTCTTTAGGCCTCCTGAGTCTCCTGGAATCATCTTGTCCGACAGATTCTGAGTGCTGAGCAGGGTTGTCCGGTACTGGAATTGGCTGTCCACATCCTCCGGTGCTAGGGCAGTGTCCTTCGGGCATCCGTCCTCCAGGTTGGATTTCTATCGGTCATCAAGGGTCAGCACCGTGCATCCTTCTCTGATGAACCTCTGGTCCAGCTCCTCATGCTTGGCTCGACTCCAATCTCCAATAAATGTTGTGACCCTTGTCTTGAAGACTCGGACTTGGCTCCGGGTCAAGGGCAGGTCTGGTCGAGTCCAGGGCAACGGGGGTTCATCAGGCTTCCTTTCCTAGCTTCGGGCATCTCCTTAGGTAGCTCCATATGTGGCTCTCATGGACTAGGGTCGGGCCAGGAGTGGTTCCTTGGAACCAGGGGCTCCTATTCTTCTTAGGACTCGGCTCCGGGTCAGTCTTGGGTGGCCATCCCTTCTTGGCCAGGTACTCTTGAGCTCTCCTATTCCTGTACTCCAGGAATGCTTCCAGAGGGTCTCTGGAGTGTGCCTTGTCTTCAGGGCCCTTGGGAACTAGGCCAGGATCTGACTAAGGCTTGCCCTCAGCCCTAGGGTTTCTACATTCGGCCAACAGCATGGCCTGGAGTGGCATTCCTTCCTTCTGAGCTTTCCTACCTGCAGGGGGAGGCCTTAGCCTATATTTCATCTCATACCTTGGTTTGAGAGCTTGTAGGTGGCCTGCTCTGGGCTCTACACGTTTCTTGTAAGGCCCTAGGGTTCTGCCTCGGACAGGTGACCCTGGTGGAGTGTAAGAGTACCTACGGGTACTAGGGCAGCCGGGCTGGGTCATATCAATCTCCAAGGGTCCTGAAGACGAGTTACACTCCAGAGACCCTCTGGAAGCATTCTTGGAGTATAGGAACAGGAGAGCTCAAGAGTACCTGCCAAGAAGGGATGGCTACCCACCAAAGCCGAGTCCTGAGAAGAATAGAAGCCCCTGGTTCCAAGGCACCACTCCTAGCCCGACACTAGCCATGAAAGCCACATATGGAGCTACCTAAGGAGATTACCGAAGCTAGGAGAGGAAGCCCCAAGAAGAAATGAAGAAGACCCCAGAAAGGCCCAACCCCGAGCCCTAACTGAGAGCCGGGCCGATCAGGAATACTTTATGAGGCTAGCCACCATGTGGCCCGAGCCTTTTGGCAAGTCCCTAGCCCCTAGGCAAGCCCGGAGCATCAGGCCCCAAGGCTCGACGAAGGACCACCTTTTGAGAAGAAGCCCGGAGCCGAAGCAAAGGCCTAACCTTAGATCGGCGAACCAGACGAGTCCTAGTCCCACCCGGACTAGGAAACCCTAAGTTGTCGGATTAGGGTTTTTGAGTGTTTTAGTCCTTTTTTAGTTGTATTTTCAGTTTTTTTAAGACTATTTACTTGTTTTTCCTTTTTAGTCGGATTATTTAAGGGTTTTAAGATTCTTTTTAGGAATAGGACTCTTTATTTTATTCTTATTTAGGAAGTAGTCTTTAGGGAGGAGAGCTTGTTCCCTTACCTATATAAGGAGGCCGCTGGCCACCCTTTGTAAACATGAACCCTTTGAAATAAACAACCCCTTTGATAGAATTTTGTTCTTGAAACCCTTATTGTATCTGCATGTTGCGATACTAAAGGATCGGCTTATCATCAAGAGTATCCTCCTCTTGAAGTGGCGCCCTCGACTTGATACTTCTGGTTCCTAGCTCGTTTATAGCTAGCGGGTCAAAGTCCTCTTCCATCCCCAGTTCCGACGGTTTCTTCCTGTTGCACGATCATCAGCTTATGGTGTTTAAGGGTCGTCTGCCCACGGTTGTAGCGGTTCACATCAGGAACCTCAAGGAATTGCCCGGAATCGATCCAGAAATCATATAAGTGAAAGCCAAAATACTCCCTGCCAAACACTGAAGAATTTTGCGAGAACTTCCAAAGTTCTCGCCGAAGAGTTTCTAACACAGAAGTTACAGGAGGCTTTACAACTGAAGATCTCGGCGAGAAATATCAAAGTTCTTGCCGAAAACTATTAAAGAAACCCAAGCAGAACATGAGATTTTACAACTAAAGTTCTCGGTGAGAACTTTCAAGGTTCTCGCCGAGAAGTCCTTCCTTTTCCGGTTCAGACTTGGACCTATATAAGCAGCAGCGACGACATTCATTACAAAAGATACCATTCACGACGTTAGTTGAATATACTTTTTTCCACGGATTAATTTCCAGACTTCATAGTTTGAGAGAGAGTTGAGAGCATCCTTGGAGTTCCCGGAGAGATCGTGACGCCATCTTTCCACCTTGGAGTGCTCGGAGCTAGGAGTTGAAGATTCTTGAGATTGAAGGTTCACAGAGTCATCGAATTAGGTTTTACAGTTCTTCTCTGCTCTTCCTACCTGAGATGTATTCCTTGATTATTTTCGTTTCTCTTGTATTGAATATGAGTAGCTAAACTCATAGAGCTTAGATAAGATGAACCCTAAGTGACTCGGGGCTTTAAGGCGGTCACGAATCAGCAATAATTAGATTCAGATTCAGATAGTTTCTCTTGCATGTTTGGTTTGTTCTTCATTGTCTATGTTTCTTTTCTAGCTTGATCACCTAGACTAGATTCTTGTTAAGATGAGGATAGAGCGAACGTTCACCTCACTTTAGAACATCAAAGCAACAATTAATCTATTCAAAGGAGTGTGCCTTTCGTAGGAACCATTTAGGATTAATCCACTACTAGAGTAACTCATAAATCACTAGTAATCGCGCCAGTTAGTTTTCCATTGCAGAAGTGAACGCAAGGACGGTTAATTAATCTTGGGAGTTAGATCGGATAGAGCGAACGTTTGCCAAACTTAAACCTAAGGGTCAGGAGTTATGTGGTGTCTGAGAACTGAATGAATAGGAGTTGAAAACCGCTGGTCTTGTGATCGCCATTGCTCTGGTGATCTTAGGGGGATTCGAGTCTAAGCTTGTCTGTCGTCTTGTTAAGTCAAACCAATCCTTCATTCTGTCTTTTGTTTTCATTTCATTTTTCTTGCTTCATAGTTTAGAAGTCGTGGATCTCACACCACGCTGATGACACTCGATTTGACGTGATTATCAGCCTCATTTAAGCGACATTTCTTTGCTTAAGACATTGTTTTTAGGGTAGAATAACGAATATTCAATCGATTGCCCTATCTCGTGCCATTTGTGTTACCTTGGCCCGTTTCGGGTCTATTTCATGGTTTTCTAGTGTTTTTGTGTTAGCACAGGTTTTTGCCGTCAAATAGCGTAGCCATGGACGTGTCTAAGGCGTAGGAACCTCGAGGAATCAAACCGGAATCGATCCAAGGAGCCAATCAAGTCAAACCGAAAATCTGCCCATATGCACTTGTACCTTCGGCGAAAATGATCTCACAGTTTCGGCGAAATCAACAATGCAAATCAGCTGATGCCAAGTGAAGACTGATTTCGGCGAAACCATTAAGCTCTTCGGACCGAAAATGCAAGGCAGAGAAATCATGGCCATTTACACAAGAATTTTCGCCGAAACTATCCCTATGGTTTCGGCGAAAACATCAGCTCAGCTCGGCCCAACTAGGGTTAAGTATTTATACTTAATCCGGCGGTCCGAGGAGGACAATTTCATAATTAATCATAATACAACTTTTCGAGATCAGAATTCTCTGAAGTTCGGGAGCGAAGAGTTGGAGTTCGAAGAGCCAGATAGAGATCGTGACGCCATCCCTTCCACCTTGGAGAACCGGAGCTAGGAGTGCAACTTACCGAAGATCGGAGTCTGTCAGAGTCGTCTGAATTAGGTTTTTCAGATCCTTTTCTGTTCTTCCTCTGAATGATGAACTCTTTCCTTGTCTTTGTGTTTTTTGTAATGATCATGAGTAGCTAAACTCTTTAGAGCTTAGACTAGATGAACCCTAAGTGACCCAGGGCTTTAAAGCGGTCACGGATCGGCGGTGATTAGATTCGAAATTCAATCAGTTCTTTTTCATGTTTGATTCGTTCTTCATTGTTCATGTTTCTTGTCTTGGATTGATCACCTAGATTAGATTCTTGTTAAGCTAAGGATAGAAGCGAACGCTCGCCTTACTTTAGAACATCGAATTAAACAATTAACCTTATAATTGGAGTGTGCCTTTCGTAGGAACCGGTTAGGGTTAATTCACTACAAGAGTAACTCATTAATCACTAGTAATTACACCAGTTAATTAAGTCGTTGCGAGAGGCGACCGTACCCGGGCGGCTAGTTAATCTTGGTAGTTAGAATGGATAGAGCGAACGTTCGCCGGTCTTAAACCTAAGGGTAAGGAGTTATGGTGGTGTCTTAGTAATTGATTGAATGAGAATCGAAATCCGCTGATCTGTTGATTGCCAATGCTCTGGGGAACGAAGGGGGATTCAAAGTCTAAGTTCGTCTGTCATTCTTGTTTTCAAACCCTAAATTCCCAATCTGCTTTAGCTTAATTTGTTTTAATTTCTCTGCATTCCTTAGAATTAGAAGTCGTGGAACTCACACCACGCACAACGTGTTTTAACCTGAGTAATTTGCCAGCTTCTTCAAAGTAGTCGATTAGAAGAAACCTCGAGTCGAATACGATCTGCTATACGCTTTTTCTTAGCATTAGTAGTTATTTGGTTGAACGCATCACAACGACACGTTCACCAAGTTGGCGCCGTTGCCGGGGACTTCTTTTGATTCTTGAAAGAAGAACTGGCAATTTATTCTTCTATTTTCCATCTTTCATTTTTCCACCCACTTCGATTTTACGCCGGTATGTTTGCTTTTGTTGCTTGTAGGTTGTTCTACAGGTTCATGAACCGCTCGATTGCTCATTCTCAGTTTAAGCTGGGTAATTCTGCTTCGCCGAAGAAACCGCGAGCTCAGAAGCAAGTCATAACCACACCGCCTACACCACCTATCCCTCAAAAGATTGAGGAGTTGAAGGAGAACTCCTCATCTTCATCCGCTTCATCCACTACTTCAGATTCACCACCACCTTCTCCTCCCGTACTAGTTGCTCAGCGCACCATGGCGGATTACTGTAGACCAAATGCGGCTTACCTCCGAGCTAGCGTTGTCGTGCCGCACAACGATGACGACCCTGATTATGATATCACAACCTTCGTCCTGAACATGGTCACTAAGAATCTTCGATTCGAAGGGAAGCTGCAAGAAAACCCCGCACACATTTGGCGAACTTCCTTGACATGTGCGAGACGTTTAAAAAAGGGAATCTCAACAAGAATAATCTTTGCTTGCGGGCATTCCAATTCTCTCTTAAAGGCAACGCCAAGGTATGGCTCAGCTCGAAACCACCTGGCTATTACACTGACTGGGATCATCTAGCTCAAGACTTCATAGAAGAATACTATCCCCCTTCAAGAACTACATTCTATAAGGATAGTATCGCTAGGTTCTCTCAGAAGGAAGGAGTCAGTTTACACGATGCTTGGAACGATTTCCAAACACTCCTATCTGAATGCCCTCATCATGGATTCAACCAGAGTCAGCTAGCTGAAATCTTTGCCCAAGGGATGAATGAAGAAACAGCTGAATGGGTCAACATCTTAGCTGATGGCGACTGCACAGCACTTGAACCAGAAGCTGCTCTACTTCACTTTGCGGACTGCGCATCTAAGTCCAGAAATAGGGAAAGACAGTTTGGAGCAGCCATGAGTCAACCAAGCAGTGAAGATCAGATTAAGATCGCAGTACAGAAACAAATGGAAGAGATCCTCGGTACAACTAATAACTGGCCTAACAAGGAAGTCAACTTTATTGACCACAGCTTCACCAGGGATCAAAGAGGCTACTCCGACTACTGTCAGTTCAGAACACCTCCTCAACAACGGGAAGGCTTCTATGAGCGCCCTCCTACAACTTCCAACTCGACCAGAGCCGAAATCAATACATGGACAATGGTTATCAAGATCCTTCCAGATTCACCAGAATACAGCAGCCTCCCAATCCTGTATATGAGGACAATTGGGAGAGGAGAATAGCTAGGAAGTTTGATCTAATTACAGCAAGACTTGATGATCACGAGGAAAGATTCAAAGCGCAAGCCGTTCTCAACAAAGAACAGATCGCATCTGGACAGAGAATAGAGGATATGATAAATAAAATTGCTAGTGCGATGGCTCTCTTCCCATCTTCAATCAGGCTCCGTCTCCAGACAGCTCCACCGTGAAGAACGAGCACGCTAAGGCCGTAACAACCAGGAGCAGTGAGCAGACTAGCCCGCCTAAGGAGGAAAAACCGCCCGCTGTTGATGAGGGAGAGTGCTCGGCTATCATTCCTCGACCACCACCCATACCTATTCCAGCTAAGTGCCCCGACCCTGGTCCTTTTACTTTACCTTTGAGCATTAATGGCATTAAAATCGAGCGTAGCATAATAGACCTAGGTGCTTCTATAAATGTCATGCCTATGTGTTTATATAAGAAACTGAACCTAGGGGAATTACAACCTGCCAACATGAATTTAGTGTTCGCTGACAAAACTCTAAGAGAACCTAAAGGAATGATCCAGGATGTAATCACTTGTTGTGGCCCGTTCCGGTTTTTCGTTGATTATATAGTTATGGATACTCAAGAGACATATTCTACCCTTCTCTTGGGTCGGTCATTCATGGCGACAGCCGAATTAATGTCAATGTTCCTAATGGCTCTCTAACTGTAAGGGTGGGGAAGGATACTGCAACATTCCGTCTCAAGGACGGGATGAAATACATTCCTAAGGAAGAATTAAATTGTTTATCTGTAGAGATTGTGGAGTTGGCCTCGGTCAACTTCATTTCTAATGTTTCCTCCAGTGTTTTGAGATCAATTGACACTGCAGGTGCTGGACAGGGTACCGAGAAGAAGCCAGAAATATCGGTTCAGAAGCCGCTTAGAGAAGAAGAAGAAGGAACTGCAAGCCTCTTCTAAACCACCGAGCAGACCTCGAGGAAAGAACAAGAAGACGAAGACCCAAATGGTCTGGAGACCAAAAATTTCGCCGTCTTCCACCGAGCCAGCTGCAACACCATTTCGTTCCGAGAAACCGGCGCCGGAACAAGTATGGAAGGAGAAGCCGAAAGCATCTCCTAAAGAAGTACTAACGATCACCGATCCTGGTGATAACAAGCCGAAGAAGAAAGAAAAAGAGAAACCGACAGTCCTCATTCCTTCCATCGTCACACTCAAGAAGGATGATCTCTCTAGAGAGCTGTTCGGACCATTCAAGTTCGTTGATCATCTTCCCGACGGACGTACCAAACTACTACATGCAAACGGGAAGAGATTCACGCTTACCGGAGAAGTCCTGAAGCTGTACTTTATGAACTCGACGCGAGCGTGAAGGAGAATCTAAGTTGGGATGTCTCCTAATACCGTCCAGGTATCGTCCAGCTCAAGGGCGTTAATAAAAGAGCGCTTCGTGGGAGGCAACCCACGGCTGGAGTCAGTTTTTGTTTTGTTTCAACCTTGGTATTTTAGAGTCAGTTTGGGAGAGCCAAAAGTGTCAGTTTGTTTGATTTATTATTTTGTGTAGGTCTGATGGTAGAGTCAGTGCAAGTGATTGAGGTCGTTCCGATTTTTCTGGATTTAACTGTGATTTTCTGAAGTTGGCCTGATTTACGAAAATATTTTAAACCCGAACAGTTCAAAATTTTTGGCGAAACCACCCTTGTTTTCGGCGAAACCGATCTTCAAATTTCGAACCTGTTCTCCTGTTCCTCATTTTCGGTTCGAAAATTTTCTGATTTCGGCGAAACCATCCCAACTAAAATTTTCGGCGAAACCGAGCTTCCATTTTCGGCGAAACCGCCTGTTCAAATCGGTCAATCCATTTTAACTAGTAGTTTCGGCGAAACAACCCCCTAATTTCGCCGAAACTGATTTGCAAAATCACTTAATTTATCCTTCAAAAATCCGGTCCACTTCCTCTCTCCTTCTCTTATTTTCGCTCAGCCTACCCGAAACCCCCTATCACTTTTGAAATCGCCGAACGCCCCAGTTTCAACACCCGTCGCCGACCGCCGCCCACCTCTCCCCTCCTCATTTCGATCCCAACAAGCCCTAGAACGTTCGAATCGGAGCTTTGCAGCTCCAGTTCTCCGAAACCCCAGTTTTCAATTTTTCACCGATTCCTCCCAACCGGTTCAGTTTTTGCTTCCATGGCTTCAAGGTCAGTTGTATAACTTTTCAATATGAATCTTTTGACATATGGATTGCTGAATTTCGTCGGGGTTGACTTTTGGTTGACTTTTCGGTTTACCTCGTTTTGCGTGCCGACTGTTTCGTGTGAACTAGGATTGACTGAACTTATAGAACTGTTCTAGGATGCTTAGGGAGTTCCGTGCTTAATTTCCATATCATTTGGTCATGTGTTGCTATGCATACGATTGATTCTTTGTTATGTTGACTTGTGAGATATGTAGGTTTGACGTTGGATTGTTGTTGATCGTTTGGCTGTCATAAGTGTTCATTCTTGTTCATATTATCGTGCCGCCAATTGAAATAATATTTTATCGTCATTCTCCGAGTTGTGACAGTCTCGCCATGATTAGGGTCCAATATGCTTGAATGTTGACTTTCTAAATGTCGGTTTGACTTTTTGAACTCCGATTGTGCTTACCTGATTATAGCTGTTCTTAAGACATGTGTTCTAATGTCTTGATTACCGGTTACTCCGCTTTACTTACCCCACTTAGTTTCCCTCATTTCTTTGTGAAATTGAGTTTTTCTACTAAGTGTGGGGTAGGATCTTAGTTGACTAATCTGGTTTCATTTTGGTTTAGGAACACTTTTGAGCGCAGGACAAAGGCGCGACTTGATGGCGCCTCGAGCTCAGGAGCTGCCGCTCCTGTCACACCCGCAATTCTGGGTCCTCCACCTGCACTCCCTCGCCATGCTGGATACCATCCCACCATCGCCCGTCTACCGGACTTCTACTTTGAGAACTTCCAGAAGATCGAACACATCCGTGGAGCTGACGTGCGTCCTTTATCCATGGAGTCACTCCAGGAGCATGACGAGGATTCCTACCGGAACGTGCATGACGCCCTAGCACCGGCCGGTCTCCTAGAGCTGACCACCATAGCCGCCGAGTTCCCATACATTGCTCTCCAGAGTTCTGGGCGACATTTGACTTGGACGAGCATAAGAGGAGACGGGGCCAGAAGGTGATCACCTTCTTTCTTGGTGGGGTGTCCAGGTAGCTCACCTACGATGAGTTTGCCGCTCATCTGGGCATCCCCTACGAGCACTACCACGATCACCACCTCGGCTGGGGCGATGATGATGACGACGAGGAGTTACACGCCCTCTGGAGCCACATGACAGGCGTGCCTGACGATCGCCTCAGGAAGAACAACTCAGTTAAGTCTCTCTCTCACCCGCTCTATAAGTTTATGGTTATGGCGAGGTCACTTTTATATGTCAGAGACAAGGATCGCCACCATATCCTTAAGGAGGAGCTCGTGCTTCAACGAGCCATCCGGGAGAGCTACCCTCTCCACCCCGGCTGGGTGCTAGCTCACATCTTCAGCCAGCGGACCAAGAGGAAGAAGCTACCACGCAAACTCTTGGGAGGTAACTTCATAGGTCAGCTCATCCTCTCCTTCGGCATCAGCCATGAATATGGCCCTAACATTCCACGACACCCAATTATGACCGTTGGAGGAGACTTGGCGGTCGAGTACGACTTAGAACTTGACCTCAGTCCCCATGTAGCAGCAGATCCTCCACTCCAACCTGCGGTCGAGTCGGAGGATGAAGATGATGTTGCGGGGCAGCAGCAGCAGCCGCCGCCTGAGTTTCAAGATTATATACCCTCGCCACACCATCAGGCTGGGTACATCCACCAGTCGCCGCCGCGCGTTCCAGATCCATTTCCGGCGCATACTCACCAGCCGCAACACCACCCCGCGGACATTGGTGAGTTGTACGAGCGACTACAGGAGTGGCGCGTCACCGACAACGCCGCTCAAGAGGCTAGGTGGACTATTATGCAACAACACATGCGTCGCGCCGATCGGCGATACGAGCGACAGCTGGAGTGGCAGCGACAGCTCGGCGATTACTTCCACTTCCCGCACCCCGACACCTCTGACCAGTGATGATCAGGTGGTGTCTTTTCCTTGTCCTTTCTTTTTATTTATTCTTTTCGGGCTCCGGTCCAACTTTTTTCTGTGTGGATCCGGACACTTGTCCCGGTTTCCTTTTTATGTTTTATTTGTTTTTGTTTTGTAGGCAGTTGGGAGATTCCCTTTGCTTCGCTTGGGTAGATTCCCTCCGCTCCGAGGACCCGTGCTCATCCCATACACCAATCATCTCGGTCCAGGTTCTTCTACTTCACTCTGAATTCTAGAATTAGTCCTGTGAGGACACAGTCCGATTTAAGTGTGGGGTAGGATGCTAGAGAACCTTGCATGAACTTGATTGCCCTTGATTGTGTTTTGTGTGCCTCGTGATTCCATTCCAGTCTCTCTAGCATTAGAATGGCTCAGTTCTTGATTTTTGATGTTAAGTTGTTGTTCAACCTTTCATAATGATGCTTAGACTGCTTAACCTAGAACTTGAGAACCAACTTGTATGCTTTGATGCTAAATTGCCTGGTCATAACAGAATTTTAAAATCACACTTGTAGTTTGTAGCCTTGATTGCATGAAAATGACCGAATCCGACTAGCAAACCAACTGTGAGCTTTTGATCCATTGCACGTAACTTGCAATTTAAATTCTTTCTGAGTGGTTCTCTGTTTACTTGAATGAGTTAGAATTTGCATGAGACCTACTCGAGACCACACGATGACACGAGTTCTAGAAGGATAGGGGCACCTAGATTCAGCTACTAAGCCAGATAGCCTACCAAACGATAAATCCACTAGGTTTAGACCCTTGAGCTTGGCCTGTTCTTTCGGTTCGATAATACATTACAGCCATTCCCCATTTCTTTCATTCCTCGTTGATCCCCTGTGGTTGCAGTTCTAGATTGACCTACCGGAAGTCGGTTTGTGGTAACCTGCCTATAGCCATTAAACAGGTGGTCTTAGCTAATATGTCCAGACGTGTAAACCCCTCTAGCAACTAAAAGAAAAATCGGCACAAAAGAAAAAAAATAGTAAAGTAAGAAAAGAAGCAAGCTTCAGAAAAAAGAGAGAAGCTGAAAAATCAGAAAAATACGAAAAAGTTCAAAGTGTAGTTCAATAAAACGTTCTTCTCCCTACAAATGGAAGAACGAAGTCAAAAGAAAAGTTCAAAAGAAAGCAAAAGAAGAAAAATCATGTAAAGAAAAAGAATAAGTGCTAGGTTGCTTGAGGGTATCATAGGACGAGCGTTCATTATTCCACCAGTGTTTGGTTAGACGGTAGGAAGCCATAGATTAGATTCGAGGGAAGTTAGTCGAAAGCTACACCGCACCAAGCCATCATCATTCATTCCCATCATCCATCTCATTATAAACCCGAGTAGTGTAGATTTCATTACGGTCCTAGCAGGGAAGTCCTTCTTGACTAGATACTCGTGTTGTCACAGTGGTGGAGATGTGGTCGAAATACAAACCTATGACAGAATTCGGTAACAGAAAACGATCCAGAGCAGAAACACGTCCTTAAACACAGAGAGTGAGAGTTCCCATTGTACTAAATATATCCTGTGTGAGAAGTCTGGTCGGTCAGGTCAAATTCGTTCATGATTGATTGCTAATTACTTGTCGTGTGCCGTTTATTAGTGAGACCAGGTAGTTTGGCTGATCAGTATGCATGTTAGGCTTCTTGTTCTAGGATCGATCTGTCTAATAATTCATTGTGTTTGATTGAGCTCCAATTTAATCGATCTTATCATTTATGAACATGAGCGTTTCTATTTAGTTTGCTTGAGGACAAGCAAAAGCTTAAGTGTGGGGTATTTGATGACACTCGATTTGACGTGATTATCAGCCTCATTTAAGCGACATTTCTTTGCTTAAGACATTGTTTTTAGGGTAGAATAACGAATATTCAATCGATTGCCCTATCTCGTGCCATTTGTGTTTCCTTGGCCCGTTTCGGGTCTATTTGATGGTTTTCTAGTGTTTTTGTGTTAGCACAGGTTTTTGCCGTCAAATAGCGTAGCCATGGACGGTTCTAAGGCGTAGGAACCTCGAGGAATCAAACCGGAATCGATCCAAGGAGCCAATCAAGTCAAACCAAAAATCTACCCATATGCACTTGTACCTTCGGCGAAAATGATCTCACAGTTTCGGCGAAATCAACAATGCAAATCAGCTAATGCCAAGTGAAGACTGATTTTGGCGAAACCATTCAAGCTCTTCGGACCGAAAATGCAAGGTAGAGAAATCATGGCCATTTACACAAGAATTTTCGCCGAAACTATCCCTATGGTTTCGGCGAAAACATCAGCTCAGCTCGGCCCAACTAGGGTTAAGTATTTATGCTTAATCCGGCGGTCCGAGGAGGACAATTTCATAATTAATCATAATACAACTTTTCGAGATCAGAATTCTCTGAAGTTCGGGAGCGAAGAGTTGGAGTTCGAAGAGCCGGATAGAGATCGTGACGCCATCCCTTCCACCTTGGAGAACCGGAGCTAGGAGTGCAACTTACCGAAGATCGGAGTCTGTCAGAGTCGTCTGAATTAGGTTTTTCAGATCCTTTTCTGTTCTTCCTCTGAATGATGAACTCTTTCCTTGTCTTTGTGTTTTTTGTAATGATCATGAGTAGCTAAACTCTTTAGAGCTTAGACTAGATGAACCCTAAGTGACCCAGGGCTTTAAAGCGGTCACGGATCGGCGGTGATTAGATTTGAAATTCAATCAGTTCTTTTTCATGTTTGATTCGTTCTTCATTGTTCATGTTTCTTGTCTGGATTGATCACCTAGATTAGATTCTTGTTAAGCTAAGGATAGAAGCGAACGCTCGCCTTACTTTAGAACATCGAATTAAACAATTAACCTTATAATTGGAGTGTGCCTTTCGTAGGAACCGGTTAGGGTTAATTCACTGCAAGAGTAACTCATTAATCACTAGTAATTACACCAGCTAATTAAGTCGTTGCGAGAGGCGACCGTACCCGGGCGGCTAGTTAATCTTGGTAGTTAGAACGGATAGAGCGAACATTCGCCGGTCTTAAACCTAAGAGTAAGGAGTTATGGTGGTGTCTTAGTAATTGATTGAATGAGAATCGAAATCCGCTGATCTGTTGATTGCCAATGCTCTGGGGAACGAAGGGGGATTCAAAGTCTAAGTTCGTCTGTCATTCTTGTTTTCAAACCCTAAATTCCCAATCTGCTTTAGCTTAATTTGTTTTAATTTCTCTGCATTCCTTAGAATTAGAAGTCGTGGAACTCACACCACGCACAACGTGTTTTAACCTGAGTAATTTGCCAGCTTCTTCAAAGTAGTCGATTAGAAGAAACCTCGAGTCGAATACGATCTACTATACGCTTTTTCTTAGCATTAGTAGCTATTTGGTTGAACGCATCACAACGACACGTTCACCACACGCACAACGTGTTTAAACCTGAGTAATTTGCCAGCTTCTTTGAGTAGTCAATTAGAGGAAACCTCGAGAGATTCTATCTAGTCTACTTCTGTAGGCTAGTTATTTGACAACACGCTAAAAACGAGTTATCAAATTGGCGCTGTTGTCGGGGACTCTTCTAATTGTTTGAAAGAAGAGTTGGCACTTTATTCTTCTACCTTCCCATCTTTCATTTTTCCATCACACTTCAATTTTACACCGGTTGTGTTTGTTTTTGTCATTTGTAGGTTGTTTTCAGGTTTATGAACTGCCCGTTCACTCGTTCTCAGTCTAAGCCTCTCAAGACTATTAGCTCAGACAAACGGAGTAGTTATGCTCCGCCTCAGAAACTGCGAGTTTTGAAGCAAGCTACTACCGTTCCGCCTTCATCCTCTACACCACTTAAGATTGAGGTGTTTAAGGAGAGCTCTCCATCTTCTCCTACTTCATCCACTTCAATAGATTCACCGCCACCCTCTCCCACCGCAATGGCTTCTCAGAAGAGTCTTGCGGATTACAACAGGCCGAGTGTAACACCCGACCTGAATCAACCCGGTGAAACCCATTGTTGAACCAGTTTCGAGTATCACCAAGTGAAAATTGACAGAAATAACAACTTAAACCAAACTTTAAGTAAAAGTCAACATGAGAGGCCTCCATAAAACCATGAAAAACGTAAACTGTTTACAATCTCAAATCCATCATAAAACCCATAAAATCCAACATAAACCCAGAGTACATAAATCCAAAGAAAACCACCCCAAATAATCTAGGTCAACTGAAAGAAGAACGAGTCAACTCCGAGTAAGCTCTAGTCTTCACCTTATAGCTTCAATCCTGCACTTCTCGAAATCCACTCTCACTTCTGAACACCGACCCCCCTCTCACTAGCCACGAGGTCCTGAAAGGGAGAAAGGGATCAATTTCCTATTGAAATTGAGTGAACCCACCAGGCCTACCTACACATCGGCCTAATCTATAGAGCGGTTCCAACTCCGCACAAGACATCCAACAATGCAACCAAACCTAACCCCTTTCCATATTTTAACTTCCTAAAGCAGTCTAGGTGATCACATTGGTTAGTTCTTGTTCTCAAGCACATTTCATAGCAATAAAATAACATAGATCAGAAGCATCAATCCACGACATACACAACATCATCACATCACATCAATCAACCAAGGCACTACCACAACCACAAGCACACAAGCATTTACATTCGTATTATCTAGGTGAGTTATTAGGCGCCAAGGAGTTGTCCACACCACCACCGCCGGCCATCACATCGACACACATCCCGTAGGATCTTTCCCCATGGGGAGATAACACGACGCATCCCCTTAGGGATCCTTGCTCCACGGAGTTATCACGATGCATCGCATCGGGATCCTTCCTTATCGGAGATTTCAACATCCATAACTCCCCGTCATGGGATTCACCCCAGTGAATCGGACTCGATCTCAATTGTATTTCGGGTGGGGTAGCGTGGGCTCCTTCAGGTTCTACTTTCACATTTAGATTCGAACATCACATTCAAACTCATCACATCTCATTCACACAAGGCACAGTTCACATCATCCACATTCATATCACAGTACACAGTTCACAGCACCTCCCATTGTTCCACGCTCCTGTCACGACCACGACACACAAATCACAATCAATCAAAAGGTAACCGGATAGCTAACCGGCCACCCCCACCTACAAGTACAGGGGAGGCCATGCCATGAGTCTAGGGGTCACCCACCTGTTCCTCATATTCAGAGCGACCCCACATTGGCAGGGCCACTCTCCTGCAACCACAAGCTGACATTTCATCACATCATAATACCTGCACCAAATCCCCATTTCCCTTCACTCTCATCCCTTTGTCAATCCATCTTACTTATTCATTTCAATTCACCCTATTGACCCCATCACCACAATGATCATAACAACAATCATAGCAACAGCAAAGGCAAACAAGCACATACACGAGTCAATTTTCCCCTTTTACTCTCATCATTTCCATGCATCCCTAGATTACCACAAAGTCGAAATCAGAATTCCTCCCGTTGTCCGAACTACCTAAACAACGCTAAGGCCTCACCTGGAATAGAAGACGAGGCTCTAATCGTCTTCTAGTTCCTCAGAAATCAAGTTTCCCCAACTCCAAACTCGTAGCCTAACCTTCCTCACTGACCATGACCTACAATGAGAAACCAGAAATTGAAGTTAGCGATCTCTTCTCCTCGCTGCTACAAACTCATAGCAACAAACAGAACTCAATTCCGACCTCTACAGCTCCAGGAATCACCCTCTGAAGATTGCTCAAGGTTGGTTCATCAATAGATTTCGCGGAGAGAGAAAAGGAGTTGAAACTTATGGATTTCCGTGCAAATCCGTCCTTTTATATGCAGGTCAAGAAACATGGCGTGTTTCTTGACACTACACGGCTTGTTTCTATAAAACACGGTCGTGTACTATATACGGCGTGTTTATATCCAGTGCATAGTACACAGTCGTGTTTTATAGAAACACGCCGTGTAGTGTCAATAAACATGCCATGTTTCTTAACCTTCATATAAAAGGACGGATTTGCACGGAAGTCCATAAGTTTCAACTCCTTTTCTCTCTCCGCGAAATCCATTGACGAACCAACCTTGAGCAATCTTCAAAGGGTGATTCCGGGAGCTGTAGAGGTCGGAATTGAATTTCATTTGTTGCTATGAGTTCGTAGCGGCGAGGAGAAGAGATCGCTAACTTCAATTTCTGGTTTCACTGTGTAGGTCGTGGTCAGTGAGGAAGGTTAGGCTACGAGTTTGGAGTTGCGGAAACTTGATTTCTGAGGAACTAGAAGACGATTAGAGCCTCGTCTTCTATTCTAGGTGAGGGTCTAACGTTGTTTAGGTAGTTAGGACAGTGGGAGGAGTTCTGATTTCGACTTTGTGGTAATCTAGGGATGCATGGAAATGATGAGAGTAAAAGGGGAAAATTGACTTGTGTATGTGCATGTTTGCCTTTACTGTTGCTGTGATTGTTGCTCTGATCATTGTGGTGATGAGGTCAATAGGGTGAATTGAAATGAATAAGTAAGATGGATTGACATAGGGATGAGAGTGAAGGGAAATGGGGATTTGGTGCAGGTATTATGATGTTATGAAATGTTAGCTTGTGGTTGCAGGAGAGTGGCCCTGCCAATGTGGGGTCGCTCTGAATATGAGGAATAGGTGGGTGACCCTTAGACTCATGACATGGCCTCCCCTGTACTTGCAGGTGGGGGTGGCCGGTGAGCTAGCCAAGAAAGATGGAGGGAATATCATCTTCATATGACATATGGCCAGTAAAATTCGTTCTTGCAACTGGTCAAGTTCTAATATAGAGTGCAGAGTTGCACACAATTGCTTTAAACATGCACATAACTCAATAAGAACCCTAGATACAGTTAATGGCATCACCTCACGTATGGATAAAGGTAACAAATCATGCAATATTATATGCAAGTCGTGCATCTTCAACCCATACATTTTTTGCCTAACAAGGTCTATACACCTAGAAATGTTACTAGCATATCCATCAGGGAACTTTATACCTGTCAGAGTCTCGAGCATTAAAGTAATGTCTTGTCTGCTCAACGTGAATAACGCAGCAGGACATTTTCCATGTTTCGTTGGCCACAATTCCTTCTAAATCTTCATTGCCTTTAAGTCATGTCTTGCTTTTAAATTATCCTTACTTTCTTTTTTCATTAAGCAATGTGCACTGTATATTGTCGGATACATTCTTCTCGATGTGCATCACATCAAGATTGTGTCGCAACAAGTTGAACCTCCAATAAGAAAGTTGGAAGAAGATGTTCTTCTTCTTCCAATACTCCTCATCATTTCCAAAAGCACCGATATCATTGTTCTCACCACGTGCTCTCTTCTTGCCTTTCTTTTTAGGATGTTGTCCATGTTTCCCAAATCTAACATGCACTTCTTGTAATTGCTCAAGAATCTCTATCATGGAAGGATATATTGGAGGTTTGCATTGATCAATCGTGCCATCAAACCGTGTTTCCTTTGAAAGCAATATGTAACCTTGTGGTAGGAAGCGATGACTACCAAGAAAATAAAACTTTCTTCCATTTTTAAGCCGTCGAGATAGTGTATCTAGATTACATGCTGGACATGCTTTACTAGAATATGTGTTCCACCCTGACAACAAGCATAACCCAAGGAAATCGCTTATCGTCCACATTAGCGAAGCTCTCATCTTGAAAGTTCTTTGCTTGCAGCATCATATGTCTCAACTCCTTCCCACAAGATGTTTAACTCATCAACAAGTGGTTGCAGGTAAACATATATGTCATTCCCAGATTGTTTCGGCCCAGGAATTATACTTGAGAGAATAAGACTAGTTTGCTTCATGCACAACCAAGGCGGAGAGTTGTAGGGTACTGCTACAACCGGCCATGTGTTGTGACTGATACTTTGAACCCCAAAAGGATTGAATCCATCTGTAGAGAGACCGAGACGTATATTTCTTGGCTCCTCGGCAAACTCAGGATATAAGCTATCAAAGCTCTTCCAAGCCTCAGAATCACATGGATGTCTCATCAATACCATCAGAGCTTTTACTAGTGGCGTGCCAAACCATGTTCTCTACAGAGCTTGGAGAAGCAAATAACTGTTGAAGATGGGATATCAATGGAAAGTATCAAAATACCTTCTCTGGTTGTGGCTTACGCTTCTTTGTACCGGTCTCGGTAACAACGTTGTTATTCTTATATCTAGGAAACTTACACATCGTACACTCAAACTTATATGCACTAAACCGGTGTACAACATACAGTCGTTCTCACATGCGTCAATCTTCATGTAATTCAATCCCACCAACTTTATGTCCTTTTTTGCCTCATAACAAGATTTTGGCAACTTTGCAAACCAGAAAGCATCTCTCTATAACTCCAATATTTTCTCCATTGCGTTGTTGCTAATTTTATGCATGTATTTGATATGGCACAAGCGTAGCAAAAATGACAACCTAGAGAAATTCATACAACCTTCATACAAAGGTTCTCCTCCTTCTTTCATGAGTTTGATGAAATCATCATTACACTCCACACTAGGTCCAGCTATTGCATCATGAGTTGGGAGTTCGTCCCTCATTCACTACTAGTTCAGCTCTCTCTTCTAGAATGTGGTCAACCCCAGCGGAAGCGTCATGTTCCCCACCCTGACCGAAAGCATCTCTACTAAGATGACGAATCAAGTTAATCTCAGTGGCACTTGGGACCTCTCTTTTTTCTAAACGAGGTCTGCCATCCAACGCTAAAGGAATTCCTACATCATGACAAGTCCACACTGTGTAGTCTTCAGGAAATGGTTTTGCTAATAGATGACACTGTACGTCGTATCTCATTTGGAACTTTCTCATTCCACTCTTTGAACAAGGGCAAATGATATGTGATGACACTCGATTTGACGTGATTATCAGCCTCATTTAAGCGACATTTCCTTGCTTGAAACGTGGTTTTAGGGGTAAAATAGCGAATATTCACTCAACTACCCTATTTCCTACCGATTTGGTTACTTTGGCCCTTTTCGGGTCTATTTGATGGTTTTCTAGTGTTTTTTGCGTCAGCACAGGTTTTTGCCGTCAAATAAAGTAGCCATGGACGTGTCTAAGGCATAGGAACATCGAGGAACTGAACTGGAATCGATCAAAGGAGCCAATCAAAGTCAAACCGAAAATCTGCCCATTCACACTTACAGTTTCGGCGAAA
Source organism: Linum lewisii (assembly GCA_034768395.1). Classification (NCBI taxonomy): domain Eukaryota; kingdom Viridiplantae; phylum Streptophyta; class Magnoliopsida; order Malpighiales; family Linaceae; genus Linum; species Linum lewisii. Next base: position 30,015,929 of record CM068303.1, on the reverse strand, counting down.
CCAGGCCTCCAATTTCGGCGAAACCAGCAGTTCAAATCAACTGATGCCAAGAGAAGGATGGTTTCGGCGAAACCAATCAACTGCTCGGACCGAAGACATTGAACAGCCGGTGGAGCATTGAACTCAAAGCCAGTTTCGCCGAAACTATCCCTATGGTTTCGGCGAAATCATCATCAAACAACAACTCATTATTCTTATTTTCTCAAATCAGACTTTTGAGAGTCAGCCGACTCTAGGGTCGATAGATAGAGTTTAGAGAGTTCGAAGATCCATGGAGAGATCGTGACGCCATCCTTCCACATCGGAGAACTCTGAGCTTAAAGTTGAAGATCTAGGAGATTGAAGCTTCGCGGGAGTCGTCAGAATTAGGTTTTTCAGTTCTTATCTGTTCTTCCTCTGTATGATGATCTTCATTGTTGCCTTTGATTCTCTTGTTTCTGATATGAGTGACTGAACTTGTAGAGCTTAGATTAGATGAACCCTAAGTGACCCAGGGCTTTAAAGCGGCCACAGATCGGCGGTAATTAGATTCGAAGTTCAATCAGTTTCTCTTTGCATGTTTGATTCGTTCTTCATTGTTCATGTTTCTTGTCTGGATTGATCCCCTAGATTAGATTTTGGTTAAGCTAAGGATAGAAGCGAACGCTCGCCTTACTTTAGAACATCGAATTGAACAATTAACCTTATAATTGGAGTGTGCCTTTCGTAGGAACCGGTTAGGGTTAATTCACTGCAAGAGTAACTCATTAATCACTAGTAATTACACCAATTAATTAAGTCGTTGCGAGAGGCGACCGTACCCGGGCGGCTAGTTAATCTTGGTAGTTAGAACGGATAGAGCGAACGTTCGCCGGTCTTAAACCTAAGGGTAAGGAGTTATGGTGGTGTATAGAAATTGATTGAGTTAGAATTGAAAAACCGCTAATCTTGTGATTGCCGTTGCTCTGGTGAATATCTCATCAGGATAAACCAAAGATGTATATACTAGCTCATCAGCATCGACAAACAGCGACAAGAATAGAATCCTTCTTGGAGAATATCTTACAGAGCTGCAAGCTCACAAAGAGATAAACTCACAAAGTTCATCAAAATCGACAACAGACGGCAAGAGTAGAATCCGCCTTGGATGATCTCATTTCGAAGCTGCAAGCTCGTAACGTAGTGGATATCGAGCTCGAGCAACCAAATCCACTAATGGAAGAAGATGCTCAAGAGCTGTATGAAGATGAACATGACAATCTCACCGATGACTATTGTGAGCTAGAAGCATCTGATGAAGAATCCTTGGCAGTGGTGGTTGATGAAGACATAGAGCCAATCCATCTTGAAGTTGAAGCTGAAGAGGAGCACGAAGGAATCGAGGAGATATCCTCAATCGAGCTCCCGCCGAACCAACCTATAGATCAAGCCAGAGACGAGCACGTGGGGATCGAAGACGTCAAGGATTTGGAAGTATACACACTCGATCCCGAGAGACATCTGGATGATCATCAGGTAGAGAAGATGGAGCTCATTGATCATGTCGCGCCGTACCACCTCTTTCCTCCTCCAAAAGGAGAATTCAAGAAGAACTGGTCATCCAACCAGAACCACGATCTACTGGAGCACTACCGGTTACATCACCCTGCTGGAGTGCTACATGGCACTCAACCGCTATCCTTGAAGAAGACAATTGACTTCAAGGAACTTCTGAGTTGGGGTCCCTAACAGGTACCGTCCGGCTCAAGGGCGTTAAAAGAGAGCGCTTCGTGGGAGGCAACCCACGGCTGGAGTCCGTTTTTTTTTTGAATTTTTGAGTCAGTCTTTTCGTCGTTCGAGTCAGGTTCGGGGGAGCCAAAGTGTCAGTTTGTTTGATTTATTATTTTTCGTGTAGAGTCTGCGTGTCATAGAGTCAGTTGCAAGTTGATTGAGGTCGTTCCGATTTTTGTGGATTTAACTGTGATTTTCTGAAGTTGGCCGGATTTGAGCAAATATTTTAAACCCGAACAGTTCAAAATTTTCGGCGAAATCACCCTACCATTTTCGGCGAAATCACCTTTTGGATTTTCAACTGAGTCTCCCTGTTTCATATTTTCGGTCTGAAGTGTATAATGTTTTCGTCGAAATTGATTTTGAAAACCAAGCAGTGATTTGAACTAAAGTTTTCGGCGAAACCATATGGTTATTTTCGGCGAAAACGCCTTCGAAAATCCGGCAGTGCATTTGAACTAAAATTTTCGGCGAAAACACCCTCTTTTTTTCGCCGAAAACTCTTTTGAAAATCACCCAAAATATTCACTTTAAAATCCGGATTCAACCTCTCTCTCTTCCTTCTTTCAGTTTCTCATTCAATCGTCAAAATATTTTTAAAAATTTCCCTTAACCTTCTTTGTTCGACTTTTATTCTGTGTGGATCCGGGACACTTGTCCCGGTATCCTTTTGATCTTTTTTGTTGTTTTTCTTTGTAGGATCCTGAGTAGCTACTCCGCTCCGCTCCGGGCTATCCGTGTTCATCCCCTACACCGACCATCTCGTCACAGGTTCTTCGTATCTCTCTACTCTAGATTAGTTCTGTGAGGACACAGAACCGTTTAAGTGTGGGGTAGGAGTCTACGATTATGCATGATCTTGCTTGCTATCTATGATTCTGTGGTTCAAATTTGAAATTTCTCTTGCATAGAATTGCTCAATTCTTGACTTTTGATGTTAAACTGACTTCAATTTTGAACAATGACGTCTAGACTGTTCCACTTAGAACCTGTAACCAATGTGTCGGAACTGATATTAAATGAGTCTAGGTCAGAACAGATCATAAATCACTTCAGTAGCTGAAACTTGAATTAATTGAATTGATTGGTTTGTTAATAACAAAGCTCGATAACACCGTTCTAAGATGATAGATGCTAGCTTCTCCCATGTTTTTCACTCCATATTTGTTCACCTGTGATTGTGGCTAGAGATTAGACGGAAATCCAATTCGAAATCTTGTGTAAAAAGTTATAACTAGCTAGGATCAAGTGGCTAAATTGGTTAAATCAAGTAATTAAGTGTTGCAAATCAATGCTAAGTTTTTGAAGTGCTGAAAATAAAGCTAGGCAAGCCCGACACCTAAGTGAAGTGTTCGGGTTGAGCACTAGCAAAGGCACAAATACTGTGAGCTAGGCAGGTCCAACACCTAAGTGAAGTGTTTGGTATCGAGCACTAGTATGCAGTAAATAAATTGAAGGAATAAGTTGAAGCTTGAACGAAATTGTTGTTAAAAAGCGGTCCTAGCTAGCACATGTAACGTACAGATCTAGAAACGGATGAAGTCGAGTCGATAGCCACGTCACTTTTCCTACCTCCGCACCCACATCATGGCTAGAGCTTAAAGTCTTTTTGATTAGAATTGGTGTTATCGTAGTCGGTTAATTATGATTAATTGTTTTGCCAAGAAACGAGCTTTGTTAAAACCACTACTTGAAGTGTGCAGAAAATAGTGAGATCAAAAATTTGTTTGGTTGATGTTCTTGCATGTGTAGGTCACTCTTTCTACGTGGAACAGTCTAAACCAAATTGTTAGAATTGAATCTCGGTTTAATCTCGTGTCATTTGTGAATTTGAGTGTGTTCTAGTTCAGTTTGCTTGAGGACAAGCAAAAGCTTAAGTGTGGGGTATTTGATGACACTCGATTTGACGTGATTATCAGCCTCATTTAAGCGACATTTCCTTGCTTGAAACGTGGTTTTAGGAGTAAAATAGCGAATATTCACTCAACTACCCTATTTCCTACCGATTTGGTTACTTTGGCCCTTTTCGGTCTATTTGATGGTTTTCTAGTGTTTTTGCGTAAGCACAGGTTTTTGCCGTCAAATAAAGTAGCCATGGACGTGTCTAAGGCATAGGAACATCGAGGAACTGAACTGGAATCGATCAAAGGAGCCAATCAAAGTCAAACCGAAAATCTGCCCATTCACACTTACAGTTTCGGCGAAACCAGGCCTCCAATTTCGGCGAAACCAGCAGTTCAAATCAACTGATGCCAAGAGAAGGATGGTTTTGGCGAAACCAATCAACTGCTCGGACCGAAGACATTGAACAGCCGGCGGAGCATTGAACTCAAAGCCAGTTTCGCCGAAACTATCCCTATGGTTTCGGCGAAATCATCATCAAACAACAACTCATTATTCTTATTTTCTCAAATCAGACTTTTGAGAGTCAGCCGACTCAAGGGTCGATAGATAGAGTTTAGAGAGTTCGAAGATCCGTGGAGAGATCATGATGCCATCCTTCCACATCGGAGAACTCGAAGCTTAAAGTTGAAGATCCAGGAGATTGAAGCTTCGCGGGAGTCGTCAGAATTAGGTTTTTCAGTTCTTATCTGTTCTTCCTCTGTATGATGATCTTCATTGTTGCCTTTGATTCTCTTGTTTCTGATATGAGTGACTGAACTTGTAGAGCTTAGATTAGATGAACCCTAAGTGACCCAGGGCTTTAAAGCGGTCACAGATCGGCGGTAATTAGATTCGAAGTTCAATCAGTTTCTCTTTGCATGTTTGATTCGTTCTTCATTGTTCATGTTTCTTGTCTAGATTGATCCTCTAGATTAGATTCTGGTTAAGCTAAGGATAGAAGCGAACGCTCGCCTTACTTTAGAACATCGAATTGAACAATTAACCTTATAATTGGAGTGTGCCTTTTGTAGGAACCGGTTAGGGTTAATTCACCGCAAGAGTAACTCATTAATCACTAGTAATTACACCAATTAATTAAGTCGTTGCGAGAGGCGACCGTACCCGGCGGCTAGTTAATCTTGGTAGTTAGAACGGATAGAGCGAACGTTCGCCGGTCTTAAACCTAAGGGTAAGGAGTTATGGTGGTGTATAGAAATTGATTGAGTTAGAATTGAAAACCGTTGATCTTGTGATTGCCGTTGCTCTGGTGATCTAAGGGGGATTCGAAATCTAAGTTCGTCTATCTTCCCGTTAGTCAATCTTTTAATCTTTCTGTCTTTTGTTTTCCTTTGCTTAATAGATTAGAAGTCGTGGAACTCACACCACGCACAACGTGTTTTAACTTGAGTAATTTGCCAGCTTCTTCAAAGTAGTCGATTAGAAGAAACCTCGAGTTGAATACGATCTGCTATACGCTTTTTCTTAGCATTAGTAGTTTTTATTTGGTTGAACGCATCACAACGACACGTTCACCAATATGCTCCCATCCTCGGAGTTGTTGAAAGCAAAGTCAAGAAATTGTTCAACTCCCACAATATTATCTCAAGTGTAGCGTGGTTGTGTAATCCAAGATTTGTCCATAATTACTAGCTCAACCTATTGAAACCCTATTCAGTAAAGACAAATTAAAGTTAGAATTCAATGTCAGAAGTTAATTAGTTAGTCTTAGCTGAATTATTATTCAGCCTATACAAATCATAGTAGTCTAATTAAGTTCAAAGCATGTTTACAACATATTTGTCATATTCAAATCATGTTCAAATACTATTAACTAAGTTCAAGATCACAAGATATTTAGTCTAATTGAGCTTAGATATGCAGTTAAAGTTTTTATTTGACATTGAATAACACATTTGAATCAAATTTACATACAAATTAGCATATTATATGAACATGGTTGAATATGCATTTTTGTAAAAGTTATACTACACAATTTTAATGCTTAGTTGACTATATGGTAATGATCTTATTATGCTAAATATTATAATTAGTGTTGTACTAATAATTTTTTTTTTTTGATGAATAAGAAGGGTTTTATATCATCAAAAGCAAAGAATAGCTGTACAAGAATCCACAACTAACTACTCAAAAACAAAGTGGCCTCTAAATAATTGATCCTATACTACTCTCAAACTTATGCCTATGAGCAAAGGAAATGATTTCATGTTTTATCTCCTGTACAAGACCTACCGCAGGTATCTCACCCCCTTTATAGACCCTCTTACAACGTTCTATCCAGATTCTACAAATAGCAACTCTCCACATTAGCCTCTTTGCATTATGAGCTGGACTTTGAAGACTCCATCCCATCATACTAGCAATTGATTGTGTAAGATTCTGGCCGGAGAGCTCTGGGAAAAGACTGTCCAAAACTTCCCTTGCATAGCTGCAATCTCCAAATAAATTGTCTATAGTTTCTTCTCCCTGCTTGCATAACACACATGTAACATCAACCTCAGCATTCCATTTCTTAATTCTGTCCGCTGTCATAAGTTTTCTGTTTATTATTATCCAAGCAACTACTCCTCTTCTAGGGATGGAGTATCCAGACCAAACAGCATCATACCAATCCACTACCTCACCAATTGGCCTAATGGAGTTCCAGACTTCTGTTAATTTGAACCTGCTCATTAGCTTCCCATCCCAAAGAAGGTCTCCATCAGCATCCATCTGCACATGCGGCCTAACAATATCCCTGATTTTCATCAGCCTCTTCCAGTGCCAAGATCCTGTTTCAGAGTTAAACTCCCAGATACTTGCACCTTTGAGACGATACCTATTAACCCATGCCACCCATAGAGACCCTGCACGCATAAGTAACTGCCACAAATGCTTGATCACAGCTGCCACATTCCAGCTACGAAAGTCTCTAATACCTACACCTCCTTCTTTCTTTGGCTTGGCAATCTGCCCCCAAGCTACTTTCGACTTCCCTCCATCCAGCTTCCCCCATAGGAATTTATTGCATATAGTCTCCACATCCTTAATCAGTTCAGTAGGCAGAATAAAAGAGCTCATCCAGTAATTCAACGTACCTGTAACAACTGAATCAATAAGCTGAAGTTTCCCAGCATATGATAGCTTCTTTGCTTTCCAATCTGTTACTCGGTTTGTAATTTTATCTAGTAGGGCTTTACAGTCACTACGCCTTAGCTTCCCTGATGTTAAAGGGATTCCAAGATAACGGAAAGGCAATTCTCCTCTACAGAAACCCGAAGCTTCAATCACAGCCCTTTTATCCTCCTGATTTAGTCCAGCAACATAAATCTTGCTCTTCTCTGAGTTGAATCTCAAACCAGAAAGCTGATGAAACCTTTCTAGGATGGCAGTTACCTCCCTAACTCCATCAACAGAGACCTTAGCAAACACTAGAAGGTCATCAGCAAAACTCAAGTGGGTTAAACTTATGCCTTTACATTGCGGATGGACTGCATACCTCTTCTCTTCAACAGAACGTAGCAAAAAGACTGCTTAGGACCTCCATAGAAAGCACGAAAAGGAAGGGGGAGATGGGATCCCCCTGCCTAAACCCTCTTCTTGCAGGGAAGTATCCGCTTAAGGATCCATTGATGTTTACTGAGATTCTAGAGGCATTCAAGCAAGCTGAGACCCATTTAACAAAAATCTCCAGGATCTTCATAGCAGTCAGGACAGCCAGAATAAAATTCAATTCAACGAGTCAAAGGCTTTTTGCAGATCAATCTGAATTGCACACCTTAAAGTAGCATTAGCTTTGTACGTGCTAAGCAGTTCATGAGCTAGTAGAATCCCATCACCTATATTCCTTCCTTTGATAAAAGCAGTTTGATTCTTACTTACAAGATAAGGAAGAACCACAGAGAGTCTATTGGCCATAATTTTTTATATTACCTTGTAGACCACAGAACAGCAGGAGATAGGTCTGAAGTGCCCCATATCTTCTGCATTCTTCTTTTTAGGGATCAATGCAAGATAAATCGAATTGGCATAGGGAGGCATTTTACCCTCATCAAAGAAACCCATTACTGCAGCCAGTAGATCCTTCTCAATGACTTTCCAGCTATCTTTGAAGAATAAGGCATTATAGCCGTCAGGCCCGGGGGCCTTTTCATTAGGAATGCTAAATAGGGCTTTCCTTATCTCTTCCCTCGAAACAGGGGAAACCATGTTTGCTGCCTGCTCTTCAGTGATCTTTAGAGTCAAAATAGAATCATAACAGGTCGTTGTTCACCAAGGAGCCTCTTATAAAAAGCTACTGCTACTTTTGCTATTCCCTCCTGCGAATCCACCATTACACCATTTGCATCTTTCACTTGCCTGATGGTATTTATAGAATGTCTAGCTTTAACATGATTGAAGAAGAAAGCTGTATTCTGATCACCTAGTTTGATCCAGTTCAAATTTGCTTTCTGCCTTAACATACTTTCCTCATCCAACTGCAACTGATCAAACTCCATCTTACAGGTCTTCAATCTGTCCACGTCCGCAGCAGAAGGAGAGGTATAAAGCCTATTCTTAATATCCAGCAGTTCCTGCTCTTTATCCTTAACTCTCGAGTGAATATCAGAGTAGCATCTTTTGTTAAGATCTTTCAAGGCATTCTTCAACCTCCTCAATTTTTCAAAGATCACATAAAAGTCATTTCCTTGCACATCTGAGTCCCAAACTCTTTTCACAATGTCTCTATATTCAATATTCTGAATCCAGCAAGAGAAGAATTTAAATGGTTTTGGGTTAGTACCCCCATTTCTTTCATTGTTTATAAACAGCGCACAGTGGTCTGATTCAGTCGAAGCAATCACAGCAACCTTACTATCAGGGAAAGCATTCTGCCAGCCAATGTTTACTAGCACCCTGTCCAATTTCCTAGAAACCAACCCCTCCGATCGATTATTGATCCAAGTAAAATGTGGCCCTACGGCAGCATGCTCAATTAGCTCACAACTACTCACACAATCCTTAAAATCTTCCATACTTTCATAAGACGAAGGAGGAGGCATAGCATCTGACATATCCAAAAAAGCATTGAAATCTCCAGATAACATCCAAGGACCATCCATCCTCCCTTTTATCTGTTACAGTGAAGTATATAATCTCCTTCTATTCATTGCTTCATTAGAACCATAAACAAAGGTAGCATAAAAAGGACAAGCCAACTCCACCTTGACATGGATATATTGCCCACTTTTTTCTATAACTCTCAGCGGGACATCCTGCTTCCAAAGAAGCCAAATCTTCCCTAAATCCCCCTCATAAGCAAAGTCAACATTCCAAGTAGGGAACCTTTCTTTATACAATGTCATGGCATTAGACAATCTCACCCTAGGTTCAAGGATGGCTAGAATATCTATATTATGCTTACTGATAAAAGAAGAGACAGCATTGTACTTACTTTTTTTTGTTAAATCCCCTTGTATTCCAAGTCCAAACTCTCATCTGTATTTATTTTTATGTCTTGTTTTTACACCTGATACCCTCTGCACAAAACTCTGAGGCATTTCCCTCCTCTGAGCAACTTGCTCCGCAGACTTTGCTATTTTACTTGCTGTTTTCCCCTCTATTGCATCACACTCATCTGCAGATGTCCACTTCCTTATCTCACATTCCATATTACCATGTACCTCTTCCTCAAGCGAAGTATCTGGCAAGAGAGCATCTACAGGTTGACTCTCTTTCTCTCCACTCCCTTTTGTATAACAAGTTTCATCAGTGAGAGTGTCTCCTTCACCAGCAGGAGTAACCACATTATTCAAAGAATCTGTTAATGCTTTTTAGCAGTTTTCTTCTTCTTTCTTTCCAGTCTCCTATACTACTAATAATTTAAAGAATCACTAACTTGGAATGTTCGGTGAAAAAGTCATATTAAGCCAAAAGCCTTCCTAAATCCTGATATAAAACCAACTAAAATTAATCTAATATTCAAATATTAACAAAAAGCTAGAAAATTTTTGAGCGACCTAGTAGGATAAAAAACCAACCTGATCAATGTCACACACTAAGATCAAAGGAATGAACTAACTATGTGATTCCCAATCAAAGTCAACCCAACCTGCAATACAATCAAACAACGAATGCCAACTTTAATAACAGATTGGAGAACAAAATATCAACTCAACGTCCAAACCCTACGGTCAGAAATATATGAAATAATAGTAGAATACAAAGGGAGGGTTATAACTTATACAAGGACAAAAAACAAAGCAAGACAGGAAAGGAAACTGAATTTTTTCCAAACAGAAAACCGCCAAATATATTGCATAGAATTTTGATCAAGCCTTCTCGAAGATTTGAAAAGAAACACAAGTACATAATTGGAAAACTCAATCGAAAAAATCCAACTCATAGAACTCAATCGAAGAAATCCAATTCATATATAGAACACTAACCTTCTTACATTAAACAGAAAACTTTACATCTATTTATAAGAGTCATTAACCTTTTCCAGTTAATTACAAAGTTGTTGCTCTGTCCTAATCTCTAACTAACAACAAAGACTAAGAGACCAAATTTAACGGACAAGGTTGAAGTCGAGAAAAGTATTCTTAATTCATCATTTAAGCATTCCAACATATCTATAAACATCATTCTCAAACCAACAAATCATCCAAATTCAACCATATGCAAAAAATCACAATTTAGAACAATTTAGGTAGAAAAAGTCTATCGAAATGCACAATTAAAGGGTTAAACAATATCCAAACGATCCTAAATTCAAAATTTAGTCTCAATATACTACCAATTCAATGAATATCAACTCAATTTCACGAAACCACAATTTTTAAAAATTAGGATTTCGGTCAAGAACACTCAAGTTCATTCACATACCTGACTTCGGAGGAGGAGGACGAAGGAGGCTGAGTTGGAGGAGAAGGTATCGTCTTGGCGAGAGCGTGAGATTTTTCGTACAATGAGATCCGAGAGTGAGAGAGAGGGAGTTCAGTCACATACCTGACCGGCGGACGAGGCACCGTCGAAGGAGGAGGCGTCGTCGCAGGCGGCGTCAGAGACTGGCCGGCGGCTTGTGCGAGAGTCGGCTCTTCGGGAGAGAGTTATGAAGAGAGAGAATGTTGTAGAGAAATTCTGAAATCGTTCAGTTGGGATTGGGGATTAAATACAGACAATAGTTGTAGTTGTGTACTGGCCACAATGATTTAAATTAATTGTGGTGGTTTTAAGCGCTAGTATACAACCGCCATGTCCATAAAACATATTGGCAGTTGTACAACCGCCACTGTTGCATCCGCCATCCTCTCCTATTTTTGTTGTAGTGGATCCTTCATTGGGATCATTCCCGTGCATCCACCATACAACAGTACGAAATCACAACCACCAATCAAACACACAAATGCAGAAATTAATCTTTCAATCTATCCAACAAGTCAACCATTCAATCAATCAAGTCAACCAAAGCACACAGTCCACACATCATCAATCAATCACCACATCAAATAATTAACAATTTCAACTCTTCAATTCATACATTCCTATCATTACTAGATCTGATTATAATTCCTCACCTCACTACCTATTGACGATAGGCCTTCACCTTACCCTAACTGTAGATTCTGAATTCTGTCTGAGAACTTTCGTCTCGTCTCCTGGTTCCAAAGGTTCTGTTGGTGCATCGTTTGGACTTCAACGAGCAAGTTATGTTCCAAAAACGAAATGTTGCCTCCTAGAAACTTCAGTGACTAACTCTGCCATTTTCCCAAATTCCATCAGTAGTCCCGATATTTCCTCAGTTAAGCAGAGGAGTCAATAAACTTTGACAGTTACCAAATTCAGCCCAGATCCTCAACTGCCACAGTCCGCAGTTAGGGACCAAACAACAAGGGTGCTGCTATTTGCAGTCCGCGTTTTACTAACGTGGTCCGTATTTTTAACATAATGGACAACTATGTCCTTGCAGTCTGTATTTACTAACGCAGTCCTTTTTTACTAACGTAGTCCGTTTTTACTAACGCAGTCTGTTTTTTACTAACGTAGTCCGTTTTTACTAACGCAGTCCTTTTTTACTAACGCGGTCCGTTTTTTACTAACGCAATCCGTTTTTACTAACGCATCCATTTTTACTAACGCAGTCCATTTTTACTAACGCAGTCCATTTTTTACTAAAGTAGTCCGTTTTTACTAACGCAGTTCGTTTTTACTAACATAGTTCATTTTTTACTAACGCAGTCCGTTTTTACTAACTCAGTCTGTTTTTTACTAACATAGCTCATTTTTACTAACGCAGTCCATTTTTATTAAAAAGGACAAAACAATTCAAATAGCACTTTAAAAATTTAAAATAAATTAATAATATTGATAAAAAATACTGATGAAAAATATAAATGTTGAAATAAATTCATAATAATTATGTAAAATTATATACGTCTAAAAATTAATCTTTGATGGAAAATATTATATTGATTAAAATTATATACTTCTTAAAATTAATAATATTGAGAGAAATTATGTAATAAAAAAGAAAAATTACACATTCAAAACTACAAAACTAAAATACATGATATATCATTAAAATAAAAAATAATTTAATATCTTAAAAAAATTGAGCAACTATAAACTATTACATATATCTGAAAATATCCGAAAATATAGATGTTATTGTTTACATTTAGTTTGATGCCCCAAAATACTTTTTCCATAATTCAATTCTATCTATGTAAATAGATTCGAATTGAGTCACTATTACGTCCTTATTGTACTTCCACAAAATATTGATGGGAGGCATAGGGCAGCCATCACGAACATGTATCCACATGAAGTGGTTTCCTGTATGCAAAATCCACAAAAAACCGTACGGTGCAGCACAACCAGGAGCAACACGTAGTGGAAGGTTAGTGGTTGAAGCATCCCACTTACTTTTCCCGTCTTGCTTACGGATACTAACAGAGCATATGACCCAATTATACATGGTAGAGAACCCTATCAAGTCAAGTGTATCCATCCAATGATCTGGGCCGCATGGTGTTTGTGTTGTGAAATTAATTCTTCTGATGTTATGGTCGACGCCGTCGTAGATATTTTGATAACAAGGATGTGATCCTAATTCCGTAGACAACGTTTTCCTCATCAGTGTATAGTGATTTTCATCCCCACGAAGTGCGTACGAAATAACTCTAAAACCATAATGACCATCCGGAACTGGGTTATACCAATGGTCAAAGTAATCTTGAACAACCGATGGAAGAGCCCAATCATACTCGAAATCACCTGCATATCCTACATAGTTCATCTCGAGAGGCGCACAATGTTCTAATTTGAAATAAATATTAGTTAGTTCACACACACACACATATATATAAGAATTGTATATGTATAGAAAGTCAACCTGACAGAAGATTGAAGGTAGAATATGTAGACCCATGTTGTGTGGACGTCGATCTACTTTGTGATGAAGTCGTGTCAGGCCGTTTGAAATTGGGGGAATTATTTGGCGTAGGGTACTTTTTTCTTGCATATTCCACTCCATAAGGGTTTCGGCTTGTAGACTTCCTTGGTCGGCCTTTGCGAGTTTCATTTTCTACTGGGTCCTCAAGATCTTCATCTTCGGGATGCAATTGTCTATGTATGGTTTCAGCTATGATTCTTCTTAATGATGGATCAGACGCACAGACTCCTTCGAAGAGACTATCTAGATGAGCAAGATCTAATTCTGGCATCGAACCCGCTTGGTTGTAGCGTAATCTTCTCCAGAACAAATGTACATCCTGCAAATGGACTCGTTGACCTTTGCGATGCAGATCATGTAGTTTGCAAGCACATAATAAGTCATGTGTTGTAACAATTGTACAACCACACCTTTCATTCAATCCTACACCAAGGACCACACCCCTGTCATACTCTTCATGCATCAAAATGATGGCATACGTAACCACATGACCAGCCAAGGATGAGAACAGACGACCGTGATTGGAGGATATGTGAACGCTGCATGATTGCTCCAACGAATTCCGTATATCAACATGTTTCCCCTCCAACAAAGTGTGCGTACGTTTCCAAACAGTATCCAATGCGAGTGCAGAGTTAACTAAACACAATTTTAAAGCAGCACGAGAAGACTCAACCCTTGAAGTAGTAGTGTTTCCAAACCTTGTTTGTGTAACACTTGACAAACTTCTTAGAATGCGGCATCCATGTATTGTTTAGATAACTAACCATACCTGGCCATGTTTTCTGAAAATCTTCTCATCCGCTCTGAAATTCACCATCTGTACTAGCTTCCAACACATCTTTCCACCATCTATTCTTGATATTTTTTCCCAATTGGCCATCTTTTACCATATTCTTCGCTCTCATTTCCACGGCATTCGAAATGTGCCATATGCATAACAAATGCACTGAGTGTGGAAATGTCTCCTTAATTGCAGCAAGCAATCCTAACTCTTGATCGGTGACGATAACGTTTGGTACTGAATCTTCCTCCACCAACATCTTCAACTTCTCTAAGACCCATTTGTAGCTGTCAATTGACTCATCCTTCATGATAACATATGCAATAGTAAAACTTTTCCTCACTGGTGTAATCCCAATCAACTTGACCAGTGGGTAACCGTACCTATTAGTCTTGTGCGTCGAATTCAGTAAAACCACATAAGGATATGCTCGATACAATTTCACTGCCTCCGGATGAGCCATAAAAACATGGGTAACAGAAGCAGATTCAACACTTTGGTCAAAAAAGACCACATACTGGTGTTGAATAGCCAATGCCAACGTATGTTGTGTGTGATTTCTCCCCCCTCTTTCTAATGACCTCAATTTACATGTAGAGTTTTAAATCTGCTTTATGGCTGATGTGGCTCTTAAGGATTTCGTACATGCATTCCATGTCTTATCTTGGACGGCTTTACTTGAGAAGTATATTGAACTCGTATATATTTCAATTGATCATCATCAATAGCAGCTCGTCGCCTATGTCCATCATGATAAATCGTTGGTTGATGATTGTGTGTTCCTCTGATGACGATTAGCAAAAAGTTTCCACGCATCTCCTCATTTATCTTCAACATAAATGGACATCCACATTTCTTTGGAGCTGTATGTTTCCGCTTCTTAGCTCCTTGATCTGCCTTACTACCTCGATATTTCCCAGCTCTGTCACAAGTAACGTAGAAATAAGCTAGACCTGTCCCCAATAGTATCTTTTTACTCGCCTTGACCAAGTTAAAACCCATTTCCAATGCAATTACGTTAGCCCAACCAAATGCAATAACATGAGACTCGAAGATTTCTGCGGTTGTGAACAAATGTGAGTAATCAATATTATGATTTTCTACCTGCATAATTGAAGCAAAAAAATTATAAAAAGAATATGAAATTAAATCATCAATGCTAAATAATAATATAAAATACACAAAATCTATGATATACCTCTTCTACATCATTAGGATTCTCTTCTAAATCATTAGGATTCACCGGTTCCATTTCAATAACTTTTGTATCTTGCTTGAGAAAATAAATAACAATGTGTTAAGATAAAAATTATAAATAATTTGATAAATATAAAAAAATCACCCAAAAATAAGTTTGAAATTGATAATATTGAATAATTTAATTTATAAATATATCAAATTTTTAGTGAAATTCATGAGCCTACAAACAGGCCCACCTTCTACTTATGGAGCCTCAAAATAAGACCAACCATATTAGGGTTAACTCTCCTCTTTCCTTCCTCGTATGACTCCAAACATTTCCCTACTCTCATAATTCAGTCGCCTCTTCTCTTCTTCTTACCATAACCGCTCCGGCTCCGGCAGCCTCGCCGCCTCGTCTGTTCTATTGTCTTTTTCTTACCGTCATCGACTCCGGATCCGCAGTCACAACCTCCATAATCGCCGCCTCACCCTTAGTCTCCGCCTCCGCCATCTTCATCCCTTCCATCGTCGGTTTCCCTTCGCCGGATCAATCCTCGCCGCCTCATCCTCTTCCACCTCCGTCGGATCTGACTTTGCTTCCTCAGTTTTCGACTCAAAAGCCGCTGGAGCCGCCCTTGCTACCTCTGCCGGTTATGCATCCACCTTCGTCGGCTACTGCTTACAATAACGAGATTCGATCTTTGAGGGAGCAAGACGTTTGGAATTGAGGATGATAGGATACATTTGGAATCGTGCATACACATTCGGTGTACTCTATTTCGTTGAGGTCAGTTGATGATACCATAAACTATTCGTCCTCTGTTGATGTTATTTGAATGGTGTTTTCGTGTAACAGAGGAGCTGCCGCTGAAAGATGCTCATGCTCACTGCAGATAAAGATCGAAGAGCTCCCCGAAGTGGAGAGGGCATTTGTGCACCTAGATTACGAGTGCACTCACAAGTCAAATAGATGATGTATAGATGATTAGACGAATTTTTTATAGCCGAATAGTGTGCTCTGTTCTGAGCTGAACACCATGATTTTCTTTTATCGATTATTATAGGAATTGATGAGTATAGATGATGTATAGATGATTGTTAAATGATGTATAGATGATGTTTGTTCATGGAGAAAGGAAGCAGTTAATCGTCTTCATTATTCATTAATATATGGGTTTTACTTTAAAGAGCTAAGTGTCTCAATTATTCGTTAGTTTTGGATACGGTTTCAAGATGTTCCTAATTGTACCAATACATAAGAAACACTACAATATTCAACAACATAGTTTACGGATGTTCGGAAAACCAAACGAAAACACGATATTCACTAACTTAGAATCCAAACAATGGTATTATAAAAATTTTATAAATAGACTTACCTGAATGATTAGATGAATGATGGACTTGACAAAAAATTAAGAACGATTTATTCATTCATTCGTGAAGAATCTCTATTTATTAACAAGTTTATCCTTTTCCGTTTATGTTTAGGATTTGTGTTATGTTATCTTTTAGTTTAGGTTTTGGATTTGTGTTATGTGATCCTTTTTAGTTTAAGTTTTGGATTTGTATTTTTGAATAATTGATATAATCTAAATTTATTTTTCGTTTTTACTAACGCAGTCCGTAATTACTAATGCAGTTCGTCTTTTACTACACGCAGTCCGTCTTTTACTACACGCAGTCCGTATTAAATATTATTTTTAATTAAGGGTATATTTATCCATTTATGTTAAAATACGGACTGCGTACAGTAAAACACGGACCGCAAATAGCAATCCGCAACAACAATTATTCCCAAAGTTCAAAACAATCCTCAAGGTTCAATGAATGGGTCAGGGGTCACTTATCTTTCGGGAATCACCGACCAGTCACCAAGAGCTCCCGCCGCTGCCGATCGTTCCCACGCTCTTGGAACGCCGATTCGGCTGCCGCCGATATCTTTCACATCACCGTCAAGTTTCCTCTAGACCGAATCAGAAAGAGCCGCCACCTCCTCCTTCCGGTTGCTGGAATCAAACCGTCGTCGACCCCCCATCTCTCTCTCGTTGGAACCACCGTCGGAACGTCAGTACTCGTCAGACGAGTTCCGAAAAACGCCGGCAAACTCCGTTCCCTCCCTTCCTCTCACGATTTCTGAACCTTCCCATCTCCTATTCCACACCCTGCTCCAACTCTGTCCTTGTTGTCGCCAGAACCGTCGCCACGATGCATGACCCTTGCTTCTCCTCCTCTTTCCGCCCAAATTCCTTCACCCCTCTCTCACCCTTTTTCGGGCTTAAGCCCGCCTTCCCCTCAATTAAAACCAGCCCCGGGCCTAAGGCCCACAACTTCCGCAAGCTGGTTGGGCCTCCTTCCATCTCACCTTTGCTGGGCCGAGTAGCCCTTTCCTCCTCCATTTAGCCAAACCCACGGAGCCATCCCAAGTCCCATTTAAAATGGGCAGCCACAAGCCGCTTTGGATTGGGTAGGACCTTTTAAACGGTTAATGTAACACCCATCCCAGATTAACTCGGTTAAATTTGTGTTTGAATCGGTTATGAGTATCACTAACGGAATAGCGCAGAAATCGAGTAGAAACAAACATAAAAAAAAAAAAATCCGAAGGAGCCACCAATAATGAAATCCGATTACAAAACCGATATACGGTAAATACAAATAATTCTTAAAACGAGTACAAAATTCCCCAAATCATAAATAGTCTACTAAACGCAAAAATGGAAAGATCAACTCCAAGTAAATCGTCAGTCTTCACCTCAAAGTTCCACACGACAACCTTCCTGAACTCAACCTGCAACTCACAAACTCCAACCCACAGACTAGCCACAAGAACTTGAAAGGGGGAAGATGGGAGCATCAATTTCCTAATGAAACTGAGTGAACCCACTGGGCCTAACTATGCGCCGAACTAAACCACAAGGAGTTGTTCCAGCACTCCACAATCAACACTGATAGTAGGACAAACTTACGTCAAACAATTTATTAACCTAGAGCAGTCTAAGTGATCACATAGGTGCATTTCACTAAACAGTAGTCGTGCTCCACATTATTAACATCATAAAAAATGTAACCAACATCAAAACACAATACAGTACAACATTACATATCATATCACCATCACATCCAGCACAACACACAACAGTTCACCTTTCATTTAACTAGGTGAGATAATTAGGCGCCAAGGACTTGCTCCACACCACCATTGCCAGCCACAACACGACGCATCCTCAACGGATCTCAATTCCATGGACAATCTCAAATCCTCCCTCGGAGTTAGCAACTAATCCTTGGTACTCGACCAAGGTGATCTACACATGTAGACCGGACTCAAAACTAATCCTTGGTATCCGACCAAGGTGATCTACCCAGCGTAGACCGAACTCATCATATCACAAGTGGGCAAGGTGGACTCTTTCAGGTTCTATCAGTTCACAATCAACGATTAAACTCAACTCAATTCCCAGTCTATCAATCACAACATTAAATCTAGTCCCAACATTTTCGCATCATCATCATCAATACCATCACAACACAACACCAATTCTCACAATCATTTCCCAAGCATCACTTCATGAATTCATAATCACACAAGGGTAAACTGCTAACCTTGTCGGCCACCCCACCTGCATAAACAGGGGAGAGAGGTAGCCATGTCGCAAGGTCTAGGATTACCCTCCTTGTCCGTCCTTCATAAGACGATCCCTCATTGGAGGAACCATCCTCCTGCAATCACAACTGACAAAAACAGAACTGCATAACAGAACCAAATCCCATTCCCTCATATCACTAACTTCTATCTCAATTCATTAATATCAATGTTCATTTACTATCCCCGAATACATAGCACAACATCACAACCAACCAATTAGCTCTCTTTCAGTTTCATGCAAAAATTTCTAATTTCTTCTAAGTCCGATTACAAATCCTCATGTTACTCGTCTTGTCCTATCCACTCCAAGCCCTCACCTACAATCGAAGACGAGGCTCTAATCGTCTTTTAGATTCCCGGATGAACGAATCTCCTAAAATTGCCTTTCTCTTCCCACTAACATAAAACAGAGTAGCGATCCTTCTCCTCCTTCGCCAGAACCACAGAAAAACGACATTAATCGACGCACTTTCATTTCTTGTGAGTTCATTAGCGCCATGGAAGTTACCATACGACCACCTCAGACCCATCAGAGCAAGACGCATCCTATCGTAGAGAGATCCAGGCCCACATACATCACACATCAACAACAACACAATAGATCACGCCACTCTTCCAGGAGGCATGACCGCACCTCACTCTTCCAGGAGAGGTGACTGTTTGGGGGCAGTGTAGGCTCCAATCCGATTCTATCATTTATTAATCACAATCACACATTCATCACATAAATCCAACGACCAAAACCATCCATCAATTTCCCATCAAATCCATCTAAAACCCACAACCATCACCTTTCCACGTCAACATCATGCTTAAATTCTTATTCAAGACCAACATCAATACCATTCATCGAATTCCACATCAAAGCCATCCATCAAATTCCTCAACAATACCACCCAATTCCAATCATCAAGTCCATCAACAATTCCAACGTCAATTCCATCATTAACCAATTCCAACCCACATGCATAATCACAAGCCAAACAAACACGCATAGCAACCAAGCAATGTCAAACAATCAACCCAAGCCCCCAAATCCTTCATCCAATTCTATTGTCCAATTCCATTTAGCAATTTCCTAAGCCAATTCCACGTACCAATTCCATTAGCCAATTCCATTAACTAATTCCAAGTACCAATTCTATCATCCACTTCCATGTACAAATTCCCTTACCAATTCTATTAGTCAATTCTAAGTCATAAGTCTACCACCCTAAACACATTAGCAACCATCTTCACACGCACATCAATTCTACCTAAAAGGCACGTTGCATAATTCATACATCAACACCTAGCATCATCTCAATCCCAACATCACATAAACCAACACAATCCAAAACATTCAGTAATCCCACATCACACATAACCACACATCACAAGACATTCAACGCCTCCCACGGCACAAACAGTTTAAGGGTAAACGGCTAGCTCACCGGCCACCCCCACCTGCAAGTACAGGGGAAGCCATGTCATGAGTGGTAGGGTTACCCTCCTGTACGTCCTTCATTGGACGACCCCACATTGGTGGAGCCATCCACCTGTTCATCAATTAAGGGCGACCCCACATTGGCAGGTCCACCCTCCTGCAACCACAGATTAACAATTCGAAGCAGAAATACAGTTACAGCATCATACCCCAACCCTACTACACTCGTTACTACATCCAATCCATTAAGCATCAAGGTTAATCTTTCCCCCATTCATGGCACATAACAAACAGCCCGCTATCATCACACAATTCATCATATCGACAAGCATACAACAATCACCAATAATCACAATTATACAACAATCAATCCCAGAACAAAATCCCCTTTTACTCTCTTCCAATTCATGCAAAATCCTAAGTTCATCTAGGTTGAAATTGCAACTCCTCACACCGACCATACTACCTATCGTACGCTAAACCCTCACCTGACAAGAAGACGAGGCTCTAAAACAACTCCCGGAACCCGAACCGCCAAGTTCTACAACTCCAAACTCGTAGCTCTTCCTTCTTGTCAGGTGAGGGTTTAGCGTACGATAGGTAGTATGGTCGGTGTGAGGAGTTGCAATTTCAACCTAGATGAACTTAGGATTTTGCATGAATTGGAAGAGAGTAAAAGGGGATTTTGTTCTGGGATTGATTGTTGTATAATTGTGATTATTGGTGGTTGTTGTATGCTTGTCGATATGATGAATTGTGTGATGATAGCGGGCTGTTTGTTATGTGCCATGAATGGGGGAAATATTAACCTTGATGCTTAATGGATTGGATGTAGTAATGAGTGTAGTAGGGTTGGGGTATGATGCTGTAACTGTATTTCTGCTTCGAATTGTTAATCTGTGGTTGCAGGAGGGTGGACCTGCCAATGTGGGGTCGCCCTTAATTGATGAACAGGTGGATGGCTCCACCAATGTGGGGTCGTCCAATGAAGGACGTACAGGAGGGTAACCCTACCACTCATGACATGGCTTCCCCTGTACTTGCAGGTGGGGGTGGCCGGTGAGCTAGCCGTTTACCCTTAAACTGTTTGTGCCGTGGGAGGCGTTGAATGTCTTGTGATGTGTGGTTATGTGTGATGTGGGATTACTGAATGTTTTGGATTGTGTTGGTTTATGTGATGTTGGGATTGAGATGATGCTAGGTGTTGATGTATGAATTATGCAACGTGCCTTTTAGGTAGAATTGATGTGCGTGTGAAGATGGTTGCTAATGTGTTTAGGGTGGTAGACTTATGACTTAGAATTGACTAATAGAATTGGTAAGGGAATTTGTACATGGAAGTGGATGATAGAATTGGTACTTGGAATTAGTTAATGGAATTGGCTAATGGAATTGGTACGTGGAATTGGCTTAGGAAATTGCTAAATGGAATTGGACAATAGAATTGGATGAAGGATTTGGGGGCTTGGGTTGATTGTTTGACATTGCTTGGTTGCTATGCGTGTTTGTTTGGCTTGTGATTATGCATGTGGGTTGGAATTGGTTAATAATTGAATTGACGTTGGAATTGTTGATGGACTTGATGATTGGAATTGGGTGGTATTGTTGAGGAATTTGATGGATGGCTTTGATGTGGAATTCGATGAATGGTATTGATGTTGGTCTTGAATAATCAATTTAAGCATGATGTTGACGTGGAAAGTGATGTTGGTTTTAGATGGATTTGATGGGAAATTGATGGATGGTTTTGGTCGTTGGATTTATGTGATGAATGTGTGATTGTGATTAATAAATGATAGAATCGGATTGGAGCCTACACTGCCCCCAAATAGTCACCTCTCCTGGAAGAGTGAGGTGCGGTCATGCCTCCTGGAAGAGTGGCGTGATCTATTGTGGTGTATGGATAAACTCCAATGGCGCCTAATGAACTCACATAGATAAATGAATATGTGCTTTCGATTAAGTGTCGTTTCTTCCTGTGGATTCCTGGCAAAGAGGAGAAGGGATCGCTACTCTTGGTTTCTACTGTTAGTGAGGAAGGAGAAAAGGCACATTTTTTTAGGAAGAGGATTCGTTCATCCGGGAATCTAAAAGATGATTAGAGCCTCGTCTTCGATTGTAGGTGAGGGCTTGGAGTGGATAGGACAAGACGAGTAACATGAGGATTTGTAATCGGACTTAGAAGAAATTGGAAATTTTTGCATGAAACTGAAAGAGAGCTAATTGGTTGGTTGTGATGTTGTGCTATGTATTCGGGGATAGTAAATGAACATTGATATTAATGAATTGAGATAGAAGTTAGTGATATGAGGGAATGGGATTTGGTTCTGTTATGCAGTTTTGTTGTTGTCAGTTGTGATTGCAGAGGATGGTTCCTCCAATGAGGGATCGTCTTATGAAGGACGGACAGGAGGGTAATCCTAGACCTTGCGACATGGCTACCTCTCTCCCTGTTTATGCAGGTGGGGTGGCCGACAAGGTTAGCAGTTTACCCTTGTTATTTGGGGATTTGGCTCATTTTGAGATTTGTATTCGGATTCTTTGTTCATTGGTTTTGTACTCGGATTTTATTTATCGGATGACTCCTTTCGGATTATTCAATCAGATGTTTGATTCTATTTTGTTTTCTCTTTTTCTTTCGTTATTGATGCTCATAACTGGTTCAACCTTGGGTTAATCTGGGTTGATTCGGGATGGGTCTTACATGTAACATCCCGTTTCTGGCCTTCTATTTCGGGTTGAAATGAGTGGAAATGAATTTGTTGCTGTAACTGCATAAGTTGTTGTGTTCTGTACAACTGACGAGCATAACGGGAGTTACACATAGTGTAACAGTCATAGTCTCCCTTTAGACAACGGGTGTTACCATTTATGTAACGGCCATAGTCTTCCATAGGTAACTGGCGTTACAGTACATGTAACGGCCGTTATGTCAGTCTGTATAAAACAGTTTAGTCAACTTCAGCCTTCATATTACATTCTAAATTTCTCTCTTTAACCCTTTGACGAACAGCGAGAGTTCAAGGCGGGGACTTAGATCTCGGGGCTTTAGTTCAGAAAGGGAACGTGAAGGAAGGTGCAGGAATCGATCTAGGTTAATCGCCCAGACTCTAATTCAGGTAAATTCTTCTCGTTCAAGCGGATTAAGCTCTTCCAATTAGGGTTTTGTAGTTTGGGGGTTTTGGCATTCTTCTCATCTTTGATCAGTTCTAATGATCGAGTTGGTTAGGGAACTTGTGTATGAAGGTTGTGGTGCAGTGCTCGGGGTTGGAAGCTGTCTTGGTCTGTCCGAATTCAGGATGCGACTAAGGAAGCTGTGAGGGGGTTTCATTGAAATGTTTCTCTTTCACTACTATGATCCATACTCTGCTTTAATTGCCTATTGTGGTTGTTATTGAATTACATCTATTATAATTCGGGTTTAGGTTGTTATACTACCTCGATTGATATCGGTAGGGATTGCGTGCATGTTTAGACTGATCTCACAGGTTGTAATTAGGTGTGAGCACGGGTGATCTGTTATGGATTGCGCAATCCCCTAGGTAATAAAAGGGCTAAAGGGGGTCTTAATGACCAGGAACAGGGCATATATGGCACCGGGTTGGTCAATAAACCTTATAGGCTTATTTGATCCTTTTAAAGGATCGGGATAGGGATTGCTCGGGCTACCAACCTCTAACTGATCTGATCTTTCTTGATTGGTTTGACTTACTAGTTTACTGCTTATAGCATGTGGGATTATTATTACTGGTTCACTCAGTGCATGTCACTGACCCCTTTTCTTTGGTTTCTTTTCTGCTTCATTTTGGCATATGGTGAGTAGGTCATCATACCACCTAGGAGAGGTGTTGTCATGCATGTCGTCGAGTCGGTTCATGCTAGGTACTACCAAGATGTTCAGACCCATTTGACTTATCAGTTTTAGCCGGGCTTCAGGGGATTTCTTTATGATTTTGGATTATGGATGTATTGGATTGATTGTTGATTTCTCTTTTTTGGTTTTGCTCATGGGTTATTGATTGTATTGTTTATTGATTCTAGATGTTCCGGTTTGGCCATTTCTCCTTTCTATTTCATTGATTGGTTCATGTGTTCATGTGATGTCTTGATGTATATTTGTTTTGGCTTGAGTCTATGGCTCCTCATTAGTAAGCATGGTTAAACTTGTGTTTAACCAGGTCGTCTAAGGGTGGGTGTTACATTGACCATGTGAGAAAACATTAAGTGAGCATAGCTGAGGGGCTTCAACTGACAGCATTGTTCGTGAACAAGCCGAGCTGAACCCCTCGGCTTGGATTCAGGTCATTTATAAATAATTTGTTCGTGAACAGGTTCGCTTCAAACAAAATCAATTCATGAACGCATTTTTCCCAAGCCGAAACACTGAGCGAATCTCGACTCTTTTCGTTAACAGCCCTAGTAATTGCTATATATGTTGCAGTGGGAGTAACGACTTTCATGATCCAATCTATAAATAAAAGAAACAAATTGAATGACAAAGTAACATGCGCATCTTATATTTTCTTAATTGGTTGAAACCAAACCCAATAATAGTAGATAGGAATGTTATGAAAATACCCACATCTAAATAATTGAAGGAGTAATGATATTTGAATAAAAAAAATAATGAAAGTGGAGATCATACATGAATCTTATAATTAGATGGATTAAATGAGTGAGTGAGCCACACACCCGCTTTGGGATTCAATCAACATCAGCACTACTAACTACAATTACAATACCCTCCCAACTAATCATTAACATCATCACCCACTTTGAAATTAAATATACTACAACTTCCCCCAACAACTTCTCTCTTATTTACCTACCTCACTTAGAATTATACTACAATTACAATACCCCTCCCAACTCACCATTTATTTTGCATTCCTATACTTGTTTTTTTTAATGTGGAAAAAACAGAATAAATATCAAGGAACCAGAGAAAAAAATACAAATAACACAGCTACTTGGGTGGTGGTACAATACTACCATTACCATAGTACCATTCTTGCATCTCTAAAAAATGTTGTATCACGCGGGGGGTTTAATAACCCAAATTGGCTAAATGGGCTGAAGGGGATTTTTTCTCAGCTTGAGCTAAGACCCTTTAAGCCAATGAAGAGAAGACAAGTGGCCTAAGGGGACCACCAATAAATAAAATAATAATAATTAAATGAAATAAATTTTTATGAAAGGTGCCCACATGTCCCATCCATTGTCCGGGCAGCTCCCCGAAAAGTAATTTTTTTTGTTTAAAAAAAAACTCTGACTTGTTTTCTCTCTCTTATTTTCCCCTACAATTGATTAATGGTTAATTACGCATTTATAACATAGCTTAAAATAGATTTTTTCCTTCATAAAAGTTGTTTGTTTTATTTTTTCGAGTCTAATGACTTCAATTTTGATATGTTTTGTTGAAGTTTTTGTGAAAAAAATCAAACCTCTACGTAAGTGTTATGTCGGTCATATAACATATCAAATCTCGTAACTGTCGCATAACATGTATATCGTAGCAATATAAATGTATATGACACTGTTATAACATAATCAATGATATATCATCTTATAACACAAATGTATTAGTGTCATAACAGTTGACAATCTCTTTCTTCCAATTTCTCTCTCCTCCCTCTCACTCTACTTATCTCTCTCACCTTGAGCTGAGATTTTAACCTCTCAGCCCATTAGCCGACCCCTCTTTCCCTTTCCCTTTCTACTGTTTTAGAAAGGACCTAATCGTCCGCTACTGCTTGTCCTTATTCTATACCTGCTCTGCTCTGGCCTGCCCTGCTCCATCCAATCATTTATTTTACCAAAACCATACCCACATTTTCCTCTACTTCCAAATAACTCCATTTTTATATTTCATCCTTCTACATATATTATAAATTTATAATATCTCCCCATCCCAATCCCTTTTCATTTCTTTTTTTTTTATTACAATTTCCTGACCGACCCTAATTTTTCTAATTAAATTTAAAACAAAAGCAATTATTGTAAAAATTAATCAAAATCTTGCGTTCTCGAAGCCGTGCAAATCGCTCACTCTGTTCATGTGCTTCCTCATAATAGCCAACTTAGCCAACTTCTCCGCTGCTCGCCAAGCCGACGTCGGAGTCAACGCCTCCGCCTTATCCTCCACTTGTACTTGCTGCTGCTGTTGAGTTTGTTGGTTCCCACTCCTCTGCTGCTGCTGCTGCTGGTTCGGCCTCCCAGCCAGCGGCTTCCTCTTCTGCAGCTCGCCTAGCTCGGCCTCCACGCACCTTAGACACTCCCCAGCCGAGCCATCGCTCCGCTGCATCAACAATGCTCGAGCAGATGATAACAAGTGATACGCCCCTGATAAATCTCCGTGCTCCACTAATCTCCGAGATTCCGCTACTGCTCGAACCGACACGTGTACGTTCTTCAGCTTTCCTGTCCCGTTGGCCGACGATCGGACGTCTTCTGGGCGGGGTATCAGAAGACCGTGCTCTTTACCGTTGATTAGCTCCTGAGATGAAGTGTCCCTATACGACGATCGGACGGACAACAGGCGTCGTGACCTGCCAGAAGAGGAAGATGATGGCACCTTCAGTTCCACTAGAACCTCCCTCTCTTCCTCCACGTGCAGATCTCCGAGTCCGATCGATCCGGGTCCGAACACAGTCGGGGGACCCGTGAGCGGATACGCTGCTACTATTTCCGCCGGGGAGGAACCCGAAACGAAACCGAGTTGAATCTTGAGATCCTGAACCACGACTCGTAACAACCGGCCCAAGCACTTGGAGAAGGCATCTTCAACCGCCGCGTGCTTGTATGCTCCCAAATCTCCGAAGCTAATCGAGTGAACGGGAGTTCCGAATTGCGAGTATCGCATGGAAGAAACCAACGCCGGTGATGAAGTAGCATTCTGTTGGAGAGTAGTGATCTGGGACCGATGCTGGTGACCGTCTGATAGGATTAAGACGGTGGAGACGGGGTTCTTGTCGCGACGGTCTTCTATCACTTTCAGTGCCTTTTTCAACGCGTCGTTGACAGTCATCCCTTGACCAGTCGCGGTGGTAGTCCCCACCAACGCTTCCACAACTCGACGGGCAGATCTCCGCCCGTTCGTCGTCATCCGCCGCAGCGGCATCAGACGCTTGGAGCCACCGGAGAACGCAACAATCGAAAGACGATCTGTTCCGGTGAGCGAAGCTAGCACCAACCTCATCGCCCTTTTCATAACCTGTGACTTGGCTACTCCGCACATTTTGTCGCTGACATCCAGAACAGTGACTAAATCGACTGGTGCCCGACGAAAGCCGCGCTGGGACGGTGGAGCTCTGACTTTCATGACCATAACGTGTGTCTCGTAGCCTCTGACGGCGGCCACCACCGTAGATTCCGGTAACAAGCTAACCTCCACGTTTTTCGCACCCATCACGAGACGATGATTGTTGTTAGCTTTTCCGGGAGACGGATTTACGAAAAAACCCTGAAACACCAATCCTCGGGCGCTTTCGTCGTCTTCGGTTTCGTTCTCTTCCAATTCCGGTATGGGATTGAACAGAGAGCCAGGAGATGGAGACATCAAGGGCTCGTCGTCATCGTAAACCCTGAGATTCTTTGATTTGGAGTCAATTGCTAAACAGGATTCACCTTTGCGGAATTGGGAACTAGGGTAGATGGAGAGCAATGGAAGCTCCTTCCAGGGGGAGTTGCAGACGGGGCAGAGGAGGAGATGGTGCTTAGTGAAGTGGGAAGTGACACAAGGGAAATGGAAGACATGGTTACATTCCGCCGTAAAAATGGCCGTCCCTTGACCGCTCCTGATGCTGTGAGCACATATTCCACATCGACTCTGAATATTCAATCCAAAAAAAGAACAGAGAGAAAAACGAAATCAATCATTAGCAAATGACAAGATAACTAAATAGGCACTAAAATCACAAACAGAAATCAGAGGATTAGGAAGAGTTAATTACTTTGGAGAGGCGGAGGGTGGATTTGAGAAGGGAGAAACTAGAAGGGGATTTGGGAGAGGAAGGGTTAGAGAAATTGAAGAAACGAGGGCTGGAAGAAGAAGAAGAAGAAGTACCAGGTGTGGAGTTGGAAGAAAGTTTGGGGCTATTAGGGAGGGAAGTAGCCGGAGAGGCGGAGGTAGTGCGGCAGCGGAGGGTTGAAACAGGAAGAGATTGGAGACGGGGACGAGGAGTAGATGTGTTTGAGAAGAAACCGAACTTGGAGCTTATTCTTGGGCTATTAGTGTTGCTGCAATGTTGTTGTTGTTGTTGCTGGTTGTCTGAAGAAGACGGTGTACTAGGGGCGGCGGAATCCCTTTGGTCCTTGGGGATTGAAGTGCAGAAGGCTCGTCTCCAGGCAGTGACCATTGCTGATCGATCTTTGGAAATGGGATTTCGATGATGTTGTTTAATTTTGTTGATTGGAAATTGGGTCAGGAAGTAAGTAGTAGGTGGTGTGCTTGGGAATGGAGGAGGAAGAGATGTATGAACATGGATTGAAGGAAATGGAACTGTGAGAAGAGAGAAAGAGAGGATGGGTGTTTGGAAATTGGAAAGGAAAGGAAAGAAGGAAGGAGAGAGATAATAATGGAGGACTTTGGATTGTAGTTGGCTGTTATGGTCTCTGTTATGTAAATAAATAAATGCTGCTATGCTATCTCACAAAGCCAGAATGTATTCAACTCAAGAACACAGAAGGGAAAATATTTTATAACAAAATAAATAAAAATAAAAATAAAATTGGGATTTGGGAAGAAAAGAAAAGGTGATACAACGGACAAGTGCCGGTTGGAATTGGATGGATAACGTACAGGTACAGTAAAAAAATTAAACAAGTCAACGAGGTTGAGTGAGAGGAAAGCAAGAGAGAGAGAGAGAGAGAGAGAGAAGGGTGGGGGTTCTCTGTTCCGAGTATTTTTATTTTTTAACAAAGAGACAAATAACTTTCTCTTTCTCACGTCTGTGTTACCTCCCCTTCTTTCTTTCTCTCTGCACAAACATTAAATCACACGGCCCATCTTTCTTTCTCTCTCACTGCTTCCTAATTTAATGTCCACTTAAAGCTCTTCACATTTCCATCAAGGAGAAAATAATTTATGCTTTTCAAAAAATCATTTTGATTAAGTGGTTCTAATTTTGGGGAGAAAAAAAAAATGAAAAGTAACTATATTTTCTTGCATTGGATTCATCACCACCCACTAGACTCTACCACCAATTTTTCAAATATGTTGTTGGTCTTTCAAATTTGTCGGGGTTCATCTCATTCATTGTCAGATATTGTTATTGTTTATAATATTCGTGCACGTGCATACATAATATTTGTATGTAGGTGTGTGTACACAAGTACATAGAACATATACACGTGTACAAATAAATATACACATGTCAAACTGGACTTCGGGTCGCTCGAAATCCGGGTCAAATATGTATAGGTCCCTATAATGGCTTTATAAAAGAATTATAGTTAGACTTCTTCTTCAATCTTTGTTGAGGATCTTGTTTTTTGTGGAGGAGTCCGAGAAAACTCATTATCACTTTTTTGCTTCAACAATCTTTTGGAGAGCAAAGCTAGATTGAAATTTTTGTTCATACTTTAGCAAATTGAAGTTCATATACGACCCTACTCACTGCTACAACTGAGCCTGGTTCCACCGTTTGAAGACCAGGGCGTTGATGATGTTTCATTGGCTTTAAATGAGAACATGATGAAAAGTGGGGGAGCGGAAGAAAGAAAAATATTATTAGTAAATGTTGATGTGGCAATTTTAACCTGTAAAGTAGTCATGCCAGCTTTGTTGCACCATCATTTACACCGTCATGTCACATATACAAACTAACATGAAAATTGACAACATACATTTTTTAAAATATTTGCATAATAAGTTATGTCATATATGTAATTTTTTTTATGAAATGAGCAAATTTTATTCATCAAAACAGGGAATTACAGTACATGAAGTCAACAAACAAAACTAATCCTGGAACTATACTAACTATACTCCTCTCATTAAGGGTGGGAGTCGGTCGGTTCGGTCAAAAACCAATTTTTATCGGTCGGTCAAAGGTTAGCTAATTTTATAAAGTCTTAACCGTTGCCGGTAGTCTTCACACCCTAGGTAGATTGTAGTTAATTTACCGCTTACTGCCTTGATTCTCCACTAGGAGCTATCTTCGTTAAAAAAAACCGTTGCTCGACCGATTTTAAAAACTGCCTTGGCCGACTATTTTTTTGACCGACTGAATTTTAACCATGACCAAAACGTGAACCTTTTGACCGACCGTTTGCTGCCCGAAGGAATTTTTAACCGAACTTCATATTAACGATTACTACACCAACAAACTAAAGAAATATAGTGAGCATAGAACTGGTCAATTGACCCAACAACAACAAGATCAATAATCGTAAACAACTAATCTCCAAATTGCCAAATCGTAAACACCAAACCACCGAATCGTCAAATCGTAAACACCAAACCACCAAATCTACAAATCGTGAACACCAAATCGTACTCAACACTCACTAGTCACTTACTTTGACAATTGATTGATGGAGATCTTCTCCTGTCTTGTAAAGAAAAGGGAATGTACTCGTTGATGCACAAACTAGGTCAAGTGGATGAATGAAGGGAAATCGTCAATGATTTTCGATTCCATGGTGTCGGGTTGTCAGTGTCAGTCGTGAGTCGCCGGGCTCGGATAGTAGCCCAGCAGCTCAGTCCTCGGAGATTTCGACAGTCGCCTGTTGGGACGCAGGGGCTCAACTGTAGTGGATGGCCGTCGAGAGTGAAAGAGTGACTCGGGAATCGTAGACGAAGAGAGAGATTGAGATTTGAGAGACTTGGGTAACTGGGTAAGGGAACAGGAAAATGGGATTGAATTAGGGATTGTTGGGGGGGACTCACGACTTAGACAGATACACACAAAGACAAGGTTATAGGTCGGTTAGGCGGTCAATTGATGTTTAACTGCATTTGACCGATTAACCGACATATCTTCATTTGCTTAACCTTTGCCTGACCGAATAGTAAGTCGGTTGAATGATGGTTAACCAATTTCGGTCGGTCAAATTGGTTTTACCCAATAACCTTAAATGTATTGCCAGACCTACCTCTCATGGATATACCCTCTAGCAAAATCACATAACTCCCTCTTAATGTCCTCTACAATAACTTGGATATCTCTATGCCCATCCCTTTGGAACACTCGGTAGCATCGCTCCTTCCAAATTGAAGTGATCCACAAGTGCACTCCTCAAGCCGATATCCACAACTGACAATCTCGACAATATAACTAGAATCATCACGTACACGGTTCAACATCATACCACAATACATCTCATTATCACCAGGCAACGCTTCCACACACACATCAACCACAACACAACATTACACAGATTCACACCCATCATCATCATCAATCCTAAACCATTCAACCTCTATCTCACCTCTCAACACGACAACACAATTCACAACACATCAGAAGGCACATCACAACCACAATCCAATACATACATCATACACAGATCACACTTACAATCACATACATTCACCTTACACACAATCATACATCACACTTCAATTCACTAGGTGAGTAAATTAGGCGCCATAAGAAGTTGTTCCCCCGCTACCCCGTCGACCATCACATCATCCAGACGCATCCATAAAGGATCCTTCCCCGAAGGAGTATACCAACAGACGCATCCATATAGGATCCTTCCACGAAGGAGAACGACAACCGACCTTGGTAACCCAACCAAGGGATTCACCCCAGTGAATCAGACTCAATCTCAACCAGTACTTCGGGTGGGGTAACGTTGGCTCCTTCCGGTTCTATCAATTTAATTCTAATAAACACAACCATACCATTTACACACATCACAAAGCAAATCCAGGAAACCAATACCATTTCACAATTCCTTTTCTCAATTCCACCACACAATTCCACGATCAAAGTCCACAACATAATTCCATGTACCAATTCTATTATCCAATTCAATGTATCGATTCCACACTAACCACAATTTGCAATGATAAATACAAATTACAGTAATTCATCTCATCCCATCCCATCCTATCTCACATTCCTAGTTCAAATTCATTAGCCATCATCGTTCATCCCAATCCCCACATCACATATCAATTGGCACAAACATCACACAGTAATCAGAAGTCAGTTATTCAGTTTTACTCTCAAGGTTTCATGCATGACATAGTTCTATTCCAAGTCCTGTTTCAACTCCTCACTCCCATTTCTAGCCACCTAGTCAACCTACATTCAGACAAGTCAACCACACGTATAGACAAGTCGATCATCCACTCAAACAAGTCAACTCAACACCACATAACAACAACAATTACAATAACACCAATTTGCCATTTCTACTTCCCAATTCAAACAAATCCTAAATTAAATTGCATAGTCCGCCTAATCCATTTGACTCGATTTCCATTCATGAATCATCCAATCCCGCCATCCTAGTTCTCCTCAAGCATTTCCCAAAACACATTCAAGACTCCAACCTTATTGCAATAGCACATGTCACGCTATCAATCACCATCACACATAACATCAATTTCACTCAAATCAATCCACAACAGCAATAAACCAATTCATGTAATCACACCACCCAATTCCATTACTCAATCCCTTAACCGATTCTATGTCATAAACCAACACCCCAATCACATTATAGACCCCTCATTACACATATCATCCATATTACCCAAATCAGCACATAGCATATACTTCATCCCAACATACATAGCATCAACTCATCCAATCTTACATTCACAATAACATTCCACTACATACAACATTTCACATAGCACAAACAGTTTAAGGGTAAACGGCTAGCTCACCGGCCACGCCCACCTGCAAGTATAGGGTTAGCCATGTCGTGAGTCTCAGGGTTACCCTCCTTTCATCCTTCATAGGACGACCCCACATTGGCAGGGCCATCCACATGTTCGTCATTTATAGGGTGACCCCATATTAGCAGGACCACCCTCCTGCAACCACAGCTGACATCACAGAGTATTCATATACAATTTGACATGATCACAACCCATCCCTCCTACACTCATTACTAGTTCTGATCGGTTTATCA
Source organism: Linum lewisii (assembly GCA_034768395.1). NCBI lineage: Eukaryota > Viridiplantae > Streptophyta > Magnoliopsida > Malpighiales > Linaceae > Linum > Linum lewisii. Next base: position 29,982,727 of record CM068303.1, on the reverse strand, counting down.
TCATTGTTAATTATTTCCCCAATCAAACACATCACCAACAGCCCATAATCACCAACCAATCCTTCAATTAACAAACATCCAACAATCATCAAACATCATATTTCAAAGAATAGTCAATTACAGAATAGTTTTCCCCTTTTACTCTCTTTCAATTTCCATGCAATTCCTACATTCATCTAACTCCTAATTTCAACTCCTCACGCCAACCATTAATACCTATCGTATGCTAAACCCTCACCTGACAAGAAGACGAGGCTCTAAACACTTCTAGGGACCGGAACAGCCAAGCTCTCAGACACAAAAAACGTAGCTCTTCTTCTCTTCAACGACAGAAGCCTACTCCGAAATACCAGAACCTCAGGGTGTGATCTCTTCCTTTCGTCGCCAGTAGCGCGTAGCAAGAAACGGATCGCCAATCGGAGCTCTACAACTCCCGGAATCAAGGATTGAAATAGTTCGTCAAAGGGATTTTCGGGGAAAGAGAAAGAAGGGGAAGTTGAGAATTTCTGTAAAAAATCCGTCTTTTATAGTCAGGTCATGATACACTGCGGTATCATGATACACGCGTGTATTGCTGATACACGGCCGTGTATCACAGTCTGCCACCTTGACCAATTTTCGCGTACTCGCTTGTAACTTCGACCCAACCCAATTATGAACGTCCAGAACTTCGATGGGGCCTCAAGAACATTGTTTCCAACGTCTCAAACACTCAAACTCGAGTTCCAAACCATTCGGTTGGGCGGGGATGTTACAGTTCCTATCTGTTCTTCCTTTGTATGATGAACTCCTTGGTTGTTTTTTATTCTTTTGTTATCAACATGAGTAGCTAAACTCGTAGAGCTTAGATTAGATGAACCCTAAGTGATCCGGGGCTTTAAAGCGGTCACGGATTGGTGGTAATTAGATCTTAATTCAGACAGTTTCTCTTGCGTGATTGTTTGATCTTCGTTTCTAGTGTTTCTTGTCTACTTGACGCCTAAATTAGATTCGTGTTAAGCTAAGGTTAGTCGCCAGACATCCGCCTTACTTTGGAACTTCAAATTAATCAATTAACCTATTCATTGGAGTGTGCTTTCGTAGGAACCATTTAGGGTTGATCCGCTGCTAGAGTGACTCACTATTCTTAATTAACGCACGAACGGTTAATTAATCTGGTAGCTAGATCCGATAGAGCGAACGTTCGCGAAACTTAGACCTAAGGGAAAGGAGTTATGGTGGTGTTTGAGAACTGAATGAATTAGGATTAAAAACTGCTGGTCTTGTGATTGCCAATGCTCCAGTGATCTTAGGGGGATTCGAGTCTAAGCTTGTCTATCTTCTCGTTAGTCAAACCTTTAATTTTTCTGTCTTTTAATTTCCTTTTCCTTTTTCTCTCTTAAAGGCGCAACTAAGAGGTGGCTCACTGGCAAGCCACCCGGTTACTACACAGATTGGGATACTCTTGCTCAAGACTTCGTGGACGAGTACTTCCCTCCCTCAAGAACAACCGCCTACAAGGTCAGCATCTCTAGATTTGCCCAGAAGGAAGGTGCGAGCTTATATGACACTTGGAATGAATTCCAAGAACTTCTCTATAATTGCCCTCACCATGGTGTCGAGCAGAGCAATTAGCTGAAATCTTTGCTCGAAGTCTACGTGAAGAATCTGCTAAATGGGTCAATTCCTTAGCTGAAGGGATTGTACTACCTCACACCTGAAGTTGCCCTTCTCCATTTTGCAAACTGTGCTTCCAAGTCAAGGAATTGGGAATGACAATCAGAAGGATCAAGAAGCAAGCTCGATATTGAAGCAACCATTAAAGCAGAAGTTGAAAAGCATTTGAAGAAGTCTACTACACCTATTAAGCCTCCATCAACCTCCGTTCTTGTAGCTGATTACGAGTGGTGTGGAGCTTGTGCTCATAACGGAGGAAGATGCCAGAACTTTGGCAAGGCAGAAGTATGGTCTATTGAAGAAGTCAACTTCATCTCCCAAGGCTTCAATAACAATCAACAAGGTTATGTTGGCTACCGCAACTACAGACAACAGGGAAATTTCCAAGAGCAACCTCCCTATAATGTTGGCGCCAACCAGAACCAAGGTCAGAATCAAAATAACTGACCAGCTGGTTCATTCCAAGATCAGAAGCCTAACAATCCAACTGGAGGCATCTACCAGCCGCCTCACAGAAATCAAGGCAACTATGGAACAGCTCCTGGCAATCGCCAGAATCAATACTTGAACAACAATTACCCAGGACAGAAGCATTAGAAAGACAACAAGGATAATGACCGAGACAAGAAGCTCCACCAGATCATCACTAGACTTGATGATCATGATAGTCAGTTCAAGGCTCAAGCCCTCCTCAACCAAGAACAAATCGCTTCTGGACAACGAATAGAGCATGCGGTGAACCAGATCTCCAACATGTTAGCAAATGGCCGCCCCTCTGGCCAGCTTCCGAGCCAGACCGAGCCAAATCCAAGGAAGGAATAGGTCAAGATGATCTCTACCCAAAGTCTGAAGAGCTCACCTTTTCATATTCCCTCTGCTCCAGACATGGCCATTAACGTACCAGAGAAAAAGGAAGAAGAAGAGAACACGCTAAAATACTATGATCTTCCTCTTGCTCCATATTACGAGAAGGTTCCCTTCCCCAATGTTGTGCTACCAAACGCAAGGATCGAGACCGGCATGTGGGGGAGAAGAGAAGAACGCTCTGCCGTCCGTAGCAAAAAGTCTTCCTCGCCATACCCAGCTAAGTGCCCTGATCCTGGTTCTTTCACTTTACCTCTTATCATTAATAATATTCAAGTAGAGCGTAGCTTAGTTGATCTAGGTGCTTCCATAAATGTCATGTTGATGACACTCGATTTGACGTGATTATCAGCCTCATTTAAGCGACATTTCTTTGCTTAAGACATGGTTTTTAGGGTAGAATGACGAATATTCAATCAATTGCCCTATCTCGTGCCATTTGTGTTACCTTGGCCCTTTTCGGGTCTATTTGATGGTTTTCTAGTGTTTTTGCGTAAGCACAGGTTTTTGCCGTCAAATAAAGTAGCCATGGACGTGTCTAAGGCATAGGAACATCGAGGAACTGAACCGGAATTGATCAAAGGAACCAATCAAAGTCCAACCAAAATCCTGCCCGATTACAAAGACACTTTCGCCGAAAATGTCCTATGGATTTCGGCGAAAATATTAGTGCATTCAGACTGGTGCCAAGACAAAGGAGATTTCGCCGAAACTAAGTATATGTTTTCGGCGAAAACATTAGTGCAAACCGGCTGATGTCAAGTGAAGAAAGTTTTCGCCGAAAACTTTGAGTTTTCGGACCGAAAAGGATGAAAAGAAGGATCAGTCGGCGGACGTCCATTCACACAAGAGTTTTCGCCGAAACTACCCCTATGGTTTCGGCGAAAATACCATCTCAGCCCGGCCCAACTAGGGTTAAGTATTTATACTTAACCCGGCTGCCAATATAGAATATACAATTCATAATTCGAAAAACACAACTTTTCGAGATCAGATTTCTCTGAAGTTCTGGAGCGAAGAGTTGGAGTTCGAAGAGCCGGATAGAGATCGTGACGCCATCCCTTCCATCTCGGAGAACCGGAGCTAGGAGTGTAACTTACCGAAGATCGGAGTCTGTCAGAGTCGTCCGAATTAGGTTTTTCAGATCCTTTTCTGTTCTTCCTTTGAATGATGAACTCTTTCTTTGTCTTTGTTTCTTTTGTAATGATCATGAGTAGCTAAACTCGTCAGAGCTTAGACTAGATGAACCCTAAGTGACCCAGGGCTTTAAAGCGGTCACGGATCGGCGGTGATTAGATTCGAAATTCAATCAGTTCTTTTTCATGTTTGATTCGTTCTTCATTGTTCATGTTTCTTGTCTGGATTGATCACCTAGATTAGATTCTTGTTAAGCTAAGGATAGAAGCGAACGCTCGCCTTACTTTAGAACATCGAATTGAACAATTAACCTTATAATTGGAGTGTGCCTTTCGTAGGAACCGGTTAGGGTTAATCCACTGCAAGAGTAACTCATTAATCACTAGTAATTACGCCAGTTAGCTAAGTCGTTGCGAGAGGCGACCGTACCCGGGCGGCTAGTTAATCTTGGTAGTTAGAACGGATAGAGCGAACGTTCACCGGTCTTAAACCTAAGGGGAAGGGGTTATGGTGGTGTTTTAGTAATTGATTGAATAAGAATCGAAATCCGCTGATCTGTTGATTGCCAATGCTCTGGGGAACGAAGGGGATTCAAAGTCTAAGTTCGTCTGCCATTCTTGTTTCCAAACCCTAATTCTCAATCTGCTTTAGCTTAATTTGTTTTAATTTTCCTGCATTCCTTAGAATTAGAAGTCGTGGAACTCACACCACGCACAACGTGTTTTCCTTGAGTAATTTGTTAGTTCTGAAGTAGCCAATCAATTGAAGGCCCGTGGAATACGATCTATCCTAGCTCTTGAGCTTGATAGTTATTTGATAGAACCAGCTCATCACAACGACGGTTCTCATCAAATTGGCGCCGTTGCCGGGGACTTCTTTTGATTGTTGAAAGAAGATCTGGCAATTTATTCTTCTATTTTCCATCTTTCATTTTTCCATCCACTTCGATTTTACACTGGTTTTGTTTGTCTTTGTTATCTGTAGGTTTACAGGTGTATGCCTCACCGTCCTTGGACTCGCTCTCAGACCGAACAGGCTAAGATTGCAGGGAATCCAGGCAGTTCTGCTACACCTCTACGATCACAGATTCTGAAGGAAGGCAGATCCAATCCATTCATCACTCCGATCAAGATCGAGGAACCGAAGGAGAGTTCCTCATCTCCGTCTTCACCACACTCTTCATCCGCTTCATACACCGAGTCACTTTCACCGCCTCCATCTCCCACCATGACCAATAGATTACCACCAAATGGCGATCAACCGCCGCCACCCCCACCTGCACAGAAGAGTCTAGCAGACTATAACAAGCCGAGCGCGACTAGCGTTCGATCTGCCATTGCGTTCCGCGCATTGAAGGAGATCCTGACTATGAGATCAAAATTCCATTCTTGACCATGATCTCTAGGGATTTACAGTTTGAAGGCAGGCCCCTAGACAATCCGTGCATTCATCTTGCAGACTTCCTTGATCTCTGCGTACTTTTAAAAACGGAAACCTCGACAAAAACACTCTTTGTCTGAGAGCTTTCCCGTTCTCTTTGAAAGGCGCTGCTAAGAGGTGGCTTACTGGCAAACCACCTGGCTACTACACTAACTGGGATACTCTGGCTCAGGACTTTGTTGAAGAATACTTCCCTCCGGCCAGAACGACCGCCATCAAGGACAGCATCGCCAGATTCTCCCAGAAAGAAGGAGAAAGTTTATATGATACTTGGAATCGTTTCCAAGAACTCCTCTACACCTGCCCTCATCATGGATTCGAGCAGAGGCAGTTAGCTGAAATCTTCTCTCGAGGACTTAGAGAAGAATCTGCCAAGTGGGTCAATTCTCTAGCTGAAGGGGATTGCACTACACTCACCCCTGAAGCTGCTCTTCTGCACTTCGAAACTGTGCCTCCAAGTCAAGGAACTGGGAGCGACAATATGAAGGGTCAAGGAGCAAGCTAGATTTCGAAGCAGCTATCAAGGCAGAGGTAGAGAAGCATTTGAAGAAGTCAACCACACCAATCAAGCCACCGGCAGCTTCTGTCTATGTTGCCGATTGCGAGTGGTGTGGAGCTTGCGCACATAACGGAGGCCGTTGTCAGAATTTTGGTAAAGCAGAAATCTGGTCTGCCGAAGAGGTAAATTTCATTCAACAAGGCTTCGTCAATAATCAGAACGGTTATGCTGGTTACCGTAACTTCAGACAGCAAGGGACCTATCAAGACAGACCTCCCTACAATGCTGGCGCCAATCATAACCAGAACCAAAACAACCGCCCGGCTGTTCCAGCTCAGGATCAGAAGCCTAATCATCCGCGGCAGGTGTCTACCAGCCAGCCGCATCGCAATCCGGGTAACTATGGAACTGCTCCTGGCAATCGCCAGAACCAATACTTCAATAATACCTATCCAGGACAGCAGCAGCAAAGAGAGAACAATGTCAGTGACCTGGATAAGAAGCTCAACCAGATTATCACCAGACTCGATGATCACGATAGTCAGTTCAAGGCTCAAGCTCTTCTCAATCAAGAACAAATAGCATCTGGACAACGGATTGAGCAAGTCGTGAACAACATCTCGAGCATGCTAGCATCTGGTCGACCATTTGGCCAGCTTCCAAGCCAGACAGAGCCAAACCCGAGAAAAGAACAGGCTAAAATGGTAACTGCTCGAAAACTTCCGAACTTAATTGCTGATGCTTTTTCTGTTTTACGCAGGATCGCTGAAACGCCGGAAGAAGAAGAAGAAGAGGAGCGGGAACCAGCGCCTAAGGATGATCCTCCTCTTGCACCATACGTCGTGAAGCCTCCTTTTCCTAGAGCATTGCTGCCAAACGCAAGGATCGAGACTGGCATGAAGGGGAACAAGGAAGGATACCCTGACATTCGTGCTAAGAAACCCGTTTCTCCATATCCAGCTAAGTTATCTGATCCTGGTTCTTTTACTTTACCCTTGGTCATCAATGATGTTGCAAATTGAACGTTGCTTAGTTGACCTAGGAGCATCTGTTAATGTCATGCCTGTGAGCTTGTTTAAAAAGTTAAACCTAGGAGAACTTGAACCACCTAGTATGCAACTTGTCTTTGCTGATAGATCGCTTAAAACCCTAAGGGAGAAATCAAAGATGTTGTTACAAAATGTGGTCCGTTCACATTTCTAGCTGACTATGTGATTATGGATACCGGTACAGAAGATTCAACCATTCTTATAGGTCGACCGTTCATGGCTACTACTGGAATGAATATTAATGTTCCTAATGGTTCTTTGACTTTAAGAATTGGTAAAGAAACAAAAACGTTCCGTCTTAAAGATGACATGAAACATGACTTTAGGAATGAAGAATCTCACTGCCTTGCTGTTGAAACTGTGGAGTTGACTCCGGTCAACTCCGTTACTAATACTTCTTCCAGTGTCTCTAGATCAATTGTTGCTGCAGGTATTAAGCAGGTTATAAGGAAGAAGCCAGAAGCCTCGGTTCAGAAGCCACAAAAGAAGAAGGAACTGCAAGCCTCTTCGAAACCGCCACGCAAGGAATCTGGTAGATCGAGGAGGAAGAATCACAAGGAGAAGCAAGCTCAAATGGTCTGGAGACCAAAAATTCCGCCGTCTTCCACCAAGCCAGCTGCACCACCAATTCGTTCCGAGAAACCGGCGCCGGAACAAGTATGGAGGGAGAAGCCGAAAGCGTCTCCTAAGGACGTACTAACGATCACCGATCCTGGTGATACCAAGCCGAAGACTGAAGTTAAGAAGAAGCCGACAGTCCTCATTCCTTCCATCGTCATACTCAAGAAGGATGATCTCTCTAGAGAGCTATTTCGGACCATTCAAGTTCGTTGATCATCTTCCCGACGGACGTACCAAGCTTTTGCATGCAAACGGGAAGAAATTCACGTTTACCGGAGAAGTCCCGAAGCTGTACTTCATGAACTCCGACGCGAGCGTGAAGGAGAATCTTAGTTGGATGTCTCCTAATACCGTCCAGGTATCGTCCAGCTCAAGGACGTTAATAAAAGAGCGCTTCGTGGGAAGCAACCCACGGCTGGAGTCAGTTTTGTTTTGTTTCAACCTTGGTATTTTAGAGTCGGTTCGGGAGAGCCAAAAGTGTCAGTTTGTTTGAGTTATTATTTTTCGTGTGTAGTCTGTGTGTCATACAGTCAGTAGCAAGTTGATTGAGGTCGTTCCGATTTTTCTGGATTTAACGGTGATTTTCTGAAGTTGGCCTGATTTGCGAAAATATTTTAAACCCGAACAGTTCAAAATTTTCGGCGAAACTACCAGTGTTTTCGGCGAAACCGATTTTCAAACTTCGAACCTGTTTCTCCTGTTTCTCTTTTTCGGTTCGAAAACTTTATGATTTGGCGAAACCACTTCAACCAAGATTTTCGGCGAAACCAAGCTTAAATTTTCGGCGAAACCGCCAGTTCAAATCAGCCAATTCTTGTTAACCTGTAGTTTCGGCGAAACCACTGCCCTATTTTCGCCGAAATGATTTGCAATTTCGCCTAATTATCCTTTAAAATTCGGACCAACTCCTCTCTCACCTTATCTCACTTTCGCTCATATCACCGAACCCCCCTTATCTGTTTAAAATCGCCGCCGACCCTCCACTAAAACCCGCCGTCACCGCCGTTTCACCCGCCGCCGCCATCGCCGACCGCCGCCGCTCACTCCCCCTCCTCATTCCGATCCCACCAAGCCCTAGAACAACCAAATCGGAGCTTTGCAGCTCCAGTTCACCGAAAACCTAGTTTTCAACGTTTTTCACCGATTCCTCCCAACCCGTTCAGCTTTTGCTTCCATGGCTTCAAGGTAACGTGCATAACTTTTCAATACGAATCTTTTGACATATGGATTGCTGAATTTGTCGGGGTTGACTTTCGGTTGACTTTTCGGTTTACCTCGTTTTGCGTGTGACTGTTTCGTGTGAACTAGGACTGACTGAACTTATAGAACTGTTCCAGGATGCTTAGGGAGTTCCGTGCTTAATTTCCACATCATTTGGTCATGTGTTGCTATGCATACGATTGATTCGTTGTTTTGTTGACTTGTGAGATATACCGGTTTGCCGTTGACTTGTTATTGATCGTTTGGCTGTCATCAGTGTTTATTCTTGTTCATATTATCGTGCCGCCATTTGAAATCGTATGATGCCGTCAATTTCCAAGTTGTGATAGTCTTGCCATGATTAGGGTTCAATATGACTTAATGTTGACTTTCTAAAAATGTCGGTTTGAATTTTTGAACTCTGATTGCGCTTCCCTAATTATAGCTGTTCTTAAGACATGTGCTCTATTGTCTATGATTACCGGTTACTCCGCTTTACTTACCCCACTTAGTTTCCCTCGTTTCCTTGTGAAATTGAGTTTTTCTACTAAGTGTGGGGTAGGATCTTAGTTGACTAATCTGGTTTCATTCTGGTTTTAGGAACACTTTTGAGCGCAGGACTAAGGCACGCCTTGATGGCGCCTAGAGCTCAGGAGCTGCCGCTCCCGTCACACCCGCCATTCTGGGTCCCCCACCTGCACTCCCTCGCCATGCTGGATACCATCCCACCATCGCCCGTCTTCCGGACTTCTACTTTGAGAACTTCCAGAAGATCGCGCACATCCGGGGAGCTGACGTGCGTCCTTTATCCATGGAGTCGCTCCAGGAGCATGACAGGATTCCTACCGGAACGTGCATGACGCCTTCGCACCGGCCGGTCTCCTAGAGCTGACCACCATAGCCGCCGAGTTCCCAGACATTGCTCTCCAGGAGTTCTGGGCGACATTTGACTTGGACGAGCATAAAAAGAGACGGGGCCAGAAGGTGATCACTTTCTTTCTTGGTGGGGTGTACAGGTAGCTCACTTACGATGAGTTTGCCGCTCATCTGGGCATCCCCTACGAGCACTATCACGATCACCACCTCGGTTGGGGCGAGGATGATGACGACGAGGCATTGCACGCCCTCTGGAGCCACATGACAGGCGTGCCTGGCGATCTCCTCAGGAAGAACAACTTAGTTAAGTCCCTCTCTCACCCGCTCTATAAGTTTATTCATATGGTTTGGCGGAGGTCACTTTTATATGTCAGAGACAAGGATCGCCACCATATCCTTAAAGAGGAGCTCGTGCTTCACCGAGCCATCCGAGAGAGCTACCCTCTCCACCCCGGCTGGGTGCTAGCTCACATCTTCAGTCAGAGGACCAAGAGAAAGAAGCAACCACGCAAACTCTTGGGAGGCAACTTCATAGGACAGCTCATCCTCTCCTTCGGCATCGGCCATGAATATGGTCCTCACATTCCACGACATCCAATTCGGACCGTTGGAGGAGACTTGGCGGTCGAGTACGACTTAGAACTCGACCTCAGTCCCCATGTAGCAGCAGATCCTCCACTCCAACCTGCGGTCGAGTCGGAGGACGACGATGATGCTGAGGAGCAGCAGCCGCAGCCGCCGCCCGAGTTTCAAGATTACATACCCTCGCCACACCATGAGGCAGGGTACATCCACCAGTCGCCGCCATACATTCCAGATCCATACCAGGCACAGCAGCCTCAGCCTCGACCGCATCCCGCGGACATTGGTGAGCTGTACGAGCGACTGCAGGAGTGGCGCATCACCGACAACGCCACTCAACAGGCTAGGTGGACTATTATGCAACAACACATGCGCCGAGCCGACCGGCGATATGAGCGACAGCTGGAGTGGCAGCGACAGCTCGGCGATTACTTCCACTTCCCCCACCCTGACACCTCTGACCAGTGATGATCAGGTGGTGTCCTTTTCCTTATCCTTTCTTTTTATTTATTCTTTTCGGACTTCGGTCCAACTTTTTTCTGTGTGGATCCGGGGCACTTGTCCCGGTTTCCTTTTTATGTTTTATTTGTTTTTGTTTTGTAGGCAGTTGGGAGGTTCCCTTTGCTTCACTTGGGTAGATTACCTCCGCTCCGAGGATCCGTGCTCATCCACTACGCCAATCATCTCGGTCCAGGTTCTTCCATTCCACTCTGAACTCTAGAATTAGTCCTGTGAGGACACAGTCCGATTTAAGTGTGGGGTAGGATGCTAGAGAACCTTGCATGAACTTGATTGCCCTTGATTGTGTTTTATGTGCCTCGTGATTCCATTCCAGTCTCTCTAGCATTAGAATGGCTCAGTTATTGATTTTTGATGTTAAGTTGTTGTTCAACCTTTCATAATGATGCTTAGACTGCTTAACCTAGAACTTGAGAACCAACCTGTATGCTTTGATGCTAAATTGCCTGGTCAGAACAGAATTTTAAAATCACACTTGTAGTTTGTAGCCTTGATTGCATGAAAATGACCGAATCCGACTAGCAAACCAACTGTGAGCTTTTGATCCATTGCACGTAACTTGCAATTTAAATTCTTTCTGAGTGGTTTTCTGTTTACTTGAATGAGTTAGAATTTGCATGAGACCTACTCGAGACCACACGATGACACGAGTTCTAGAAGGATAGGGGCACCTAGATTCAGCTACTAAGCCAGATAGCCTACCTTAATGATAAAATCCACTAGGTTTAGACCCTTGAGCTTGGCCTGTTCTTTCGGTTCGATAATACATTACAGCCATTTCCCATTTCTTTCATTCCCCGTTGATCCCCGATTGACCTACCGGAAGTCGGTTTGTGGTAACCTGCCTATAGCCATTAAACAGGTGGTCTTAGCTATTATGTCCAGACGTGTAAACCCCTCTAGCAACTAAAAGAAATCGGCACAAAAGAAAAAAATGTACAAAAGAAAAGAAAGAAAAAAAAAAGAAAATTTTCGAAAAAAGAGAAAAGAAGAAAAATCAGAAAAAGTTCAAAGTTTAGTTCAAATAAAACGTTCTTCTCCCTACAAATGGAAGAACGAAGTCGTAAGAAAAGTTGAAAAGAAAAATGTATGCAAAAGAAAAAGAATAAGTGCTAGGTTGCTTGAGGGTATCATAGGACGAGCGTTCATCATTCCACCAGTGTTTGGTTAGACGGTAGGAAGCCATAGATTAGATTCGAGGGAAGTTAGTCGAAAGCTACACCGCACCAAGCCATCATCATTCATTCCCATCATCCATCTCATTATAAACCCGAGTAGTGTAGATTTCATTACGGTCCTAGCAGGGAAGTCCTTCTTGACTAGATACTCGTGTTGTCACAGTGGTGGAGATGTGGTCGAAATACAAACCTATGACAGAATTCGGTAACAGAAAATGATCGAGAGCAGAAACACGTCCTTAAACACAGAGAGTGAGAGTTCCCATTGTACTATATATATCCTGTGTGAGGAGTCTGGTCGGTCAGATCAAATTCGTGCATAATTGGTTGCTAATTACTTGTCGTGTGCAGTTTATTAGTGAGACCAGGTAATTTGGTTGATCTGTATGCATGTTAGGTTTCTTGTTCTAGGATCGATCTGTCTAATAATTCATGTTTGATTGAGCTCTAATTTAATCTATCTTATCATTTATGAACATGAGCGTTTCTATTCAGTTTGCTTGAGGACAAGCAAAAGCTTAAGTGTGGGGTATTTGATGACACTCGATTTGACGTGATTATCAGCCTCATTTAAGCGACATTTCTTTGCTTAAGACATGGTTTTTAGGGTAGAATGACGAATATTCAATCAATTGCCCTATCTCGTGCCATTTGTGTTACCTTGGCCCTTTTCGGGTCTATTTGATGGTTTTCTAGTGTTTTTGCGTAAGCACAGGTTTTTGCCGTCAAATAAAGTAGCCATGGACGTGTCTAAGGCATAGGAACATCGAGGAACTGAACCGGAATCGATCAAAGGAACCAATCAAAGTCCAACCAAAATCCTGCCCGATTACAAAGACACTTTCACCGAAAATGTCCTATGGATTTCGGCGAAAATATTAGTGCATTCAGACTGGTGCCAAGACAAAGGAGATTTCGCCGAAACTAAGTATATGTTTTCGGTGAAAACATTAGTGCAAACCGGCTGATGTCAAGTGAAGAAAGTTTTCGCCGAAAAACTTTGAGTTTTCGGACCGAAAAGGATGAACAGAAGGATCAGTCGGCGGACGTCCATTCACACAAGAGTTTTCGCCGAAACTACCCCCATGGTTTCGGCGAAAATACCATCTCAGCCCGGCCCAACTAGGGTTAAGTATTTATACTTAACCCGGCGGCCAATATAGAATATACAATTCATAATTCGAAAAACACAACTTTTCGAGATCAGATTTCTCTGAAGTTCTGGAGCGAAGAGTTGGAGTTCGAAGAGCCGGATAGAGATCGTGACGCCATCCCTTCCATCTCGGAGAACCGGAGCTAGGAGTGTAACTTACCGAAGATCGGAGTCTGTCAGAGTCGTCCGAATTAGGTTTTTCAGATCCTTTTCTGTTCTTCCTTTGAATGATGAACTCTTTCTTTGTCTTTGTTTCTTTTGTAATGATCATGAGTAGCTAAACTCGTCAGAGCTTAGACTAGATGAACCCTAAGTGACCCAGGGCTTTAAAGCGGTCACAGATCGGCGGTGATTAGATTCGAAATTCAATCAGTTCTTTTTAATGTTTGATTCGTTCTTCATTGTTCATGTTTCTTGTCTGGATTGATCACCTAGATTAGATTCTTGTTAAGCTAAGGATAGAAGCGAATGCTCGCCTTACTTTAGAACATCGAATTGAACAATTAACCTTATAATTGGAGTGTGCCTTTCGTAGGAACCGGTTAGGGTTAATCCACTGCAAGAGTAACTCATTAATCACTAGTAATTACGCCAGTTAGCTAAGTCGTTGCGAGAGGCGACCGTACCCGGGCGGCTAGTTAATCTTGGTAGTTAGAACGGATAGAGCGAACGTTCGCCGGTCTTAAACCTAAGGGTAAGGGGTTATGGTGGTGTTTTAGTAATTGATTGAATAAGAATCGAAATCCGCTGATCTGTTGATTGCCAATGCTCTGGGGAACGAAGGGGGATTCAAAGTCTAAGTTCGTCTGCCATTCTTGTTTCCAAACCCTAATTCTCAATCTGCTTTAGCTTAATTTGTTTTAATTTTCCTGCATTCCTTAGAATTAGAAGTCGTGGAACTCACACCACGCACAACGTGTTTTCCTTGAGTAATTTGTTAGTTCTGAAGTAGCCAATCAATTGAAGGCCCGTGGAATACGATCTATCCTAGCTCTTGAGCTTGATTGTTATTTGATAGAACCAGCTCATCACAACGACGGTTCTCATCACATGCCTATGAGTTTATTCGAAAAATTGAATCTAGGAGAACTTAAACCAACTAGAATGCAACTTGTTTTTGCTGATAGATCATTAAAAACACCTAGGGGAGAAATTAAAGATGTTGTCACTCGATGTGGTCCTTTTACATTTCTAGCTGATTTCGTGGTAATGGATACTCGAGAGGAGGATACTACTATCCTCATAGGTCGACCCTTCATGGCAACATCTGGGATGCAAATCAATGTCCTGAATGGTTCCTTGACTTTAAGGGTTGGTAAGGATACGATAACATTCCGCCTCAAGGACGGTATGAAATACATCCCTAAGGAAGAAGAAGCTCACTGTCTTTCTGTTGAAACCATGGAGTTGACCGAGGTCAAATCCGTTACTAATGTATCTTCTAGTGTTTCTCCAAAGACTGTTGTCACAGGTGCTGAACAGGTCATCAAGCAGGCGAACGGATCTACGACACATAAGCCACAGAAGAAGAAGGAACTGAAAGCCTCCCCTTCTAAATCGTCACCAAGCAAGGATCCTGGCGGGCTAAGAAAGAAGAATCCAAAGAAAGCTAAAATGGTATGGATGCCAGTTGCTCCGCCATCTTCTTCCGAGCCAATTGCGCCACCAATTCCTATCAAGCTACCGACACAAAAGCCAGTTGATGACACTCGATTTAACAGTGATTATCAGCCTCATTTAAGCGACATTTCCTTGCTTAAGACATGGTTTTTAGGGTAGAATAGCGAATATTCAATCAATTGCCCTATCTCGTGCCATTTGTGTTACCTTGGCCCGTTTCGGGTCTATTTGATGGTTTTCTAGTGTTTCTATGTTAGCACAGGTTTTTGCCGTCAAATAAAGTAGCCAAGGACGTGTCTAAGGCTTGGAACCTCGAGGAATTGCACCGGAATCGATCCAAGGAGCCAATCGAGTCGAACCAAAGTCTGCCCCGGTTTACAAAGGAATTTTCGGCGAAAATACATGCACAAATACACTGATGACAACTGAAGGGTGTTTTCGGCGAAAACACTAAGTTTTTGCCGAAAAATGTTGGACCGAAAATCACAGAAGAAAAGCAGCCGGCGGACCATCCATTTACACTAAGATTTTCGGTGAAAATTCCTTATAATTTTCGGCGAAAATATCAGTTAAAATCCGGCGGTATTAGGGTTAAGTATAAATACTTAACCGGCGGCCCAAAATAGATATACCTCATAATTCCAACTAATACGATATACTTCAGAGTTCTCTCAAGTTCTGGAGCAGAGTTAGAGTACGAAGAGACGGGAAGAGATCGTGACGCCATCCCTTCCATCTCGGAGACCTCGGAGCTAGGATTACAGATTACCGAAGATCGAAGTTCTACTAGAGTCGTCTCAATTAGGTTTTTCAAATTCTTTTCTGTTC
Source organism: Linum lewisii (assembly GCA_034768395.1). NCBI lineage: Eukaryota > Viridiplantae > Streptophyta > Magnoliopsida > Malpighiales > Linaceae > Linum > Linum lewisii. Next base: position 29,967,505 of record CM068303.1, on the reverse strand, counting down.
TTCCTCTGGATGATGAACTCTGTCTTTGCCTTTGACTCTTTTTGTATGAACATGAGTAGCTAAACTCGTAGAGCTTAGATTAGATGAACCCTAAGTGACCCAGGGCTTTAAAGCGGTCACGGATCGGCGATGATTAGATTCGAAGTTCAATCAGTTTCTCTTTGCATGGTTGTTTTGTTCTTGATTGTTTATGTTTCTTTTTGGTTGATCGCCTAGATTAGGTTTTTGCAAGCTAAGGTTAGTTGCCAGACGTAGTCACTAGACGTAGTCGTTAGAAAAGTTCCCTGCTTTGACGCTTAAACTTGTCTTCCTTGATCACCTAGTTTAGATTCTTGTTAAGATGAGGATAGAAGCGAACGCTCGCCTCTCTTTAAAACATCGATTCAACCAGTTAACCTTATGATTGGAGTGTGACTTTCGTAGGAACCGATTAGGGTTAATTCACTGCAAGAGTTACTCATAAATCGTTAGTAATTCCACCAGTTAGTTAAGTCGTGCGAGAGGCGACCGTACCCGGGCGGCTAATTAATCTTGGTAGTTAGAACGGATAGAGCGAACGTTCGCCGGTCTTAAACCTAAGGGTAAGGAGTTATGGTGGTGTCTTAGAAATTGATTGAACGAGAATTGGAATCCGCTGATCTGTTGATTGTTGTTGCCTTGGTGAACGAAGGGGGATTCGAAATCTAAGCTTGTCTGTCGTCTGTTTAAACCAACCGATCATTCTGTCTTTTAATTTCATTTTAATTTTCCTGCATCTTAGTTTAGAAGTCGTGGAACTCACACCACGCACAACGTGTTCAAACTTGGATAAATTGCCAGCTTCTTTGAGTAGTCAATTAGAAGAAACCCTGTGGAATACGATCTACCCTAGCTTTCCAGCTTGGTAGTTATTTGATACCGCTAAAACTGCAGCATCACCAGTAACGAAGGAGAAGCCAAGAGCATCTCCCAAAGATGCACCGAAGATCTCAAATCCAGGTGAAATGAAGCAGAAAACCAAGGAAAAGGCGAAGACTGCTTTGAAGCCAATTGCTCTAATTCCTTCTACCACCACCCTTGCGAAGGATGATCCCTCACGAGAACTGTTCGGGCCATTCGAGATTGCTGGCCATCTTCCCGATGGACGTACCAAGCTCATTCATGCTAACAGGGAGATATTCACCCTCGCCGGAGGTACCCCGAAGCTTTATTTCATGAATTCCGACGCGAGCGTAAGAGAGATCCTGAGTTGGGATGTCTCCTAACACCGTCCAGGTATCTTCCAGCTCAAGGACGTTAATCAAGAGCACTTCGTTGGAGGCAACCCACGGCTGGAGTCAGTTTTAATTCGTGTGTCTACTTTCGTGTTTTAGAGTCGGTTCGGGGGAGCCAAAAGTGTCCTTTGTTTAATCTTTTATTTTTCTTGTGTGAATTGTGTGTCCTCGGTTCAATTCCAAGTTGTTTGAGGTTGTTTCGATTTTTGTTGATTTAGTTCTGATTTTCCAAAGTTTGTTGGAATTGCGAAAAAATGTTTTAAAACTGCAGGTCAAAGTTTTCGCCGAAAACTTGCACCTATTTTGGTGAAAACTCCCTTTTAAAAACTAGAGCTGTCAAACGGGCGGGTTCGGCGGGCCACGGGTCGGGTTCATCGGGTTGTGGGTTCATCGGGTTGCGGGTTCGTCGGGTTGCGGTTCGTCGGGCTGCGGGTTCATCGGTTGCGGGTTCGTCGGGTTGCGGGTTAGTCGGGTCGCGGGTTAGTCGGGTCGCGAGTTCATCGAGTTGCGGGTTCATCGGTCTCAGGCCAGGCGAGTCTCGGGTTGCCCACGGGTTACTACTTACTAGTCTCAACTCTCAACTACAATTTGCAAAATTCTATATAATTTTTTTATGTGATAAATAATTTAAAATAATATTAAATTTTTATTCGCGTCTGGTAGGCTTAAGGCTTGTGGTCGCTGTTCATATATTAAAAATAATAATTCATTTTCATAAATTACATATACTTACAATAAATGAAATGAAATTGAATATAATTTAGTTTTTAAGGTCTAGGGTTTAATATTAGACTAATTTATAAATTTAGTCAATTCTTTCAAAAAAATATCAAATCTAGCCACTTCCTTTTTATGACATTTTTAGGCCAAACGTTTTACTTTTATGTTAAACTAGAAATTACCCTGCCCGATGCTACGGAAAAAAAAATTCTGTATAGTTGGTCAAGTAAAATTGATAACCATCAAGTTTTTAGTATACACTTTCATAACTTAATAACCATAACTTTAGGTAATTTCAAATTTGAAACAAAAAAATGTACTTTTCAAATACGATGGTGAATTGTTGAATCTTTTTAGATGTGGTTTCTTAGTTACATTATGACCTCGTGAAAGATTAATAAAAGTAAACGATCGTAGAATCTTCACCGTTGTGAGATAAGACTCTTGCCCCCGCCGCCGTAATGTTAAGAGTTAGCCACATATGTAAAGTCCAATCCAAAACCCAAATTGTATATCCAACACATTACTACAATATTCTATACGTTTGACTTATGTGAGATTGAAAAATGGGAGGATGAGAAAATATATTAAGCGTTGAATTCTGATTCATTAGTGGTTGATGGTGAATAGACGATCATTGACGATTGGTAGCATATGTATTAGTGTAAGGTGAAACTGAATTTAGTTTCATTAATTTTTTTTGATGAATAATTAGTGGTTATATTTCATCAAAAAAAGTGAGGATCATACAAGCTAATCTAGCTACTCAACACCCAAAGAGGCCGGTTCAAACAATGTACCAACCATACAAGCTAATTACAAGTTCAATGCCTCACAGATCTCTCTCCCATTCTTGTGACAACTAGCAAACAATTTGAGGTCCTGTCTAACCCTTCCACATAGACCTAACTCATCCACCTTAGTCTTCGTAAAAACTCTTCGACACGTTTCTCGCCAAATCTCACTGATCATGGCACACCACCCTAGCTTCTTGGCTTTACTCTTCGGGCTGGAATCACTCCATTTAGTCATCACCATGTCCACCATATTGCCCCAGGAAGAGGCTAGCCAGCCCTGGGAAGAAACTCTGCAAACAGCTCATAGCAAAGGTACAGCTGACAAACAGATGATCTCTGCTTTCAGCATTCAAATTACATAACGTACAGGTCATGTCTACACCAGGATTCCATTTAATCACCTTATCAATCGTAGAGATTCGATCTTTGAGGATAGTCCAGAGGAGTAGACTGTTTCTTGGTATGAAATAGCCTTTCCACAACAAGGAACTCCAGCTGACCAGAGGGTTTCTCTCCCTAATTGACTCCCAAACCATAGAAACCTTGTACTTGGGCATATACTGTCCATCCCACATTACATCCCCTTCAGCATCAAAAGTGATATGCCTCCTTGCCTCCTCTCCGAGTTTCATAACCTCCCCCAATGCCAAGAGCCTGAAGAGCTATTAAAGTTCCAAATATCACGACCTTTCACTCTGTAGGCAAGCACCCAAGCTACCCAAAGAGACCCACTCTGGGTTAGTATATCCCAGAAATGTCTCATAACATGAGCATAATTCCAGCTACCCAATTCCTTGAACCCAAGGCCCCCCTCAGTGCGTGGGAATGCCATGTGATACCAAGCAACCTTCACTCGCTGTCCTTCCTTCTTGCCCCACATGAATCTAGCACAAATGCTTTCAATTTCTTTCAGTACTGTCTTAGGAATAATAAACATGGATAACCAGTATTGTAGGATCCCATGGACGACTGAATTGATCAATTGTACCCTTCCTGCATAGTTCAGACACTTAGCCTTCCAATCTTTAACACGACCTGCAATCTTATCCACTAGAACCCTGCAGTCTGCCTTAGTAATCTTCCCTGCAGAAATAGGCATTCCCAGGTATTTCATAGGCAGCTCCCCCTTACGAAAACCAGAAACAACCACTAGCTCATCTTGATCCTCTCTTCTCAGCCCAACAAAGTAAATATCAGTTTTTTCTGGGTTGAATCTTAGCCCTGATAAAGCATGGAACTTATCTAGGATGGACTTCACTTGGAGGATAGCTTCAGAAGAACCTTTAGTGAATACCAGTAGATCATCAGCAAAGCAGAGATGGGTTATACCTACTTTCTTGCATTAGGGATGATACTGGAAATTCTTCTTCTGAATAGCTTCAGTAAACAAGCAATCTAGAACTTGCATAGCTAGGACAAAGAGGTAAGGTGAAATGGGGTCACCTTGCCTCAAACCTCTCCCACCACTGAAATAGCCATAGAGAGTCCCGTTGAGATTCACTGAGAACTTGGAGGAGTGGAAACAGGCCATGATCCATTTTATGAAGGTATGGGGGAAATTCATAGCCTGCAAGAAACTATTCACAAAAGACCACTCAACCGAGTCAAAAGCTTTCATTAAATCAATTTTGATAGCACATCTTGGAGAGACCTTTTTGATCTTATATCTAGCAAGCAGCTCATGAGTCAAGATGACATTCTCAGAGATAATCCTTCCCTTAATAAAAGCTGTCTGAGACCGACTAACTAAATCAGGCAGGACTTGGCTCAACCTATTTGCAAGAACCTTAGACAAAGCTTTATATATGATATTGCAGCAGGAGATAGGTCTGTAATCTTTCATACTAGTTCCATTTGCTTTCTTAGGAATCAACGTGAGGATAGTAGAGTTAATAGAGGGATGGAGAGAACCTGAGGTGAAGAAGCTGTCCATTGCAGAGTAGACATCCTCACTTATTGTATCCCAACAACCCTTGTAGAAAGTAGCTGTATAGCCATCAGGGCCTGGGGCTTTTTCAGAGGCCATACTAAAGAGAGCAGCTTTCATTTCTTCTCTAGTAACAGGTGCTTCCAACATATCAGAATGGCTAGGGGAAAGTTTCTTAGAGACAATTCCACCTAAGTCTGTACAGTTTGTAGCAGAAGTACCAAGAAGCTTTTCATAAAAACGAACAACAATTTCTGCCATCTCCTTTGTATTATCAGTAAGAACACCATGTTCATCTGCCAACTGCTTGATAGTGTTCTGAGAATTCCTTGCAGAGACATAGCGAGCAAAGAATCTACTATTTCTATCCCCCTCCAGAATCCAGAGAGCCCTAGCTTTAAGTCTGAGAATGTTCTCTTCAGCTTTAACAAGGCCCTCCAAATCTTTTTCACAGTCTTTCACCTTAGCCATATTATCTTGAGTTGGAGAGTCAAAAAGTTTAGCCTTATTCCTTACCAGCTCACCCCTCTTATCCTCCACACTTTGCTGGATATTAGAATAGCAATCCTTATTCAAACTCTTCAAGGACCCTTTTAAGAACTGAAGTTTCTTGGAGAGGATAAAGAAAGGATCTCCTCTAACTTTTCTCCTCCAAACCTCTCTTAGTAGCTCTTTAAACCTAGGGTCATTCATCCAACAAGTGTAAAACTTGAAAGGTTTAGGTTGAGTGTCCACCTTCTGACCAATGTTAATCATTAAAGCACAATGGTCAGACTCCTCAGCAGGAATTACAGTAACTGTACTATTCACAGCACTCCAATCCAGGTTCACAAGTGCTCTGTCTAGTTTCCTAGCAATAGGGATCTCCTGGTTATTAGTCCAGGTGAAAAGAGGCCCTTGAGAAGGATGTTCCAGCAACTGACCCTTGTCAACAAAATCAACTAAATCGTCCATTCCTCTAAAGGATGACGGAGTGTTTGACGCCTCAGAGAGTCTCAAGATAGCATTAAAGTCTCCAACTATCATCCAGGGGGTGCTACTAGGAGAGATACTTAACAGATTATCATACAGCTCCCTTCTTTTCCCATGGTCATTCGAAGCATAAACCACTGTCATCATGTAAGGGGTTGGCAACTCAACCACAAAGTGAAAAAATTGAGAGTCCTTCAGCAGAATTCTAATAGGGACATCCTTCTTCCATAAGAGCCATATTTTTCCAAGATCCCCCTCATAACAAAATGTTGCTGACCACCCCAAAAATCTCTTGTTATAAAGCAATTCTGTATTTTTCATCCTTATCCGAGGCTCAAGAAGGGCAACTATATCAATTTTGTTTTTGTGTATGTAAGTATTTATAGTATTTACCTTAGAATCCTTATTAAACCCTCGTATATTCCAGATCCAGAGCTTAATCATTTCTTTGTCTGCTGTCTGGTCTTCACTCCACCTAACACTGCACCCTTACGCTTCTTGCTCTTACCCCTTGGCATGAAATCACTTAGAGTAGGCTTTTCAGGTATCTGCAGAGCCTCATTTCCAGAGTCCTCCTCACTCTCATCAGAGCACAACATCTCAAAACCTGTCCTATGGACCTCAATTCCTCTTACAGGGCTATGAATCTCCAATCCCTCCGTTTCTAACGAGACTTCAGGTGAGTTCACTTGGACTGGAGTACCCTCCACTTCAGATGAAGTCTCAGGTTCTTTACCAGCCCCCCCTTCAACCTCCGAGTCAGTAGGTTCTTTAGTAGGCACCGTCTCCCCTTCATCAGAAGGCTTAACCATGTCTGCCTCAGAAGCCACACTGACCGGATCAGCAACAGGCTGGGATACCACTCGAGTCCAATCTTTCCTTACCGGAGCCTTATACGAACGGTTTTGCGGGAACAAGATCCTTAAACATCTAACCTCCCCACCGCCCACATGAACCTTCAATTCATTTGCATCATTATGATTACCTCCTCTCAATACACACACACGAATATGTGATCCTTCTCTAACAGACTTATGAATAGGTTTCCCATATTGGCTCGCTAACCAGCTAATACCCTTGTTCGTGAGCAAAACTGAGGGAACATCACAAAAAGTAATCCAAGAGGGCTTTTCTTGCGGAGAAAGATCGATAGGAACAATACCTTTGCACCACTTCCGTAGAATCATGGGCTGATGATGAACGTGCCATGATCGAGCCAATACCCAATCGCGAGTTTCCAGAGATGGGAGTTCTATGAGCAAGAATCCCGGGGAAATCTGTGAGACAAAGATCGGGTCTCCCAAACCCCAGAGGCGATTCATGAGAGACATAATTACCTTGAGGGGGGAGTAGTACCGACGAATTGAGCAACGATCACACTCTCCAGCCTTTGCACACCCAAATCAATCACATCCTCGGGGATCTGCAAAACCCCGTCTACCACCGCATCAGAGGCTTCTGCAACAAAACTTAGATCAGACTGCAAATCAGAAGCAATCTGCGCCCAAGTTTTCGCCTCCAAATCCGCTGAAGAGCTAGCAATCATGGGAAAAAAAAGTGAGCCCGAAGGCCAGAAGCAAAACAAAGCAATGGAACAGTAGACCTGGAAGGCCAGAGGATTAGGCCAGGGAGTTATTCGCGACCGATTGATACTTTTTCCTGTTGAAATCTTTGATGTTTGGGGAATTGATTTTATGGGTCCGTTCACACCCTCCAATGGAAACTAGTTTCATTAATTAATTACATTAATCTATATTTATTGTACTCAACTAAATGAGTGATTAATTATGTGATTATAAGTTTCATCTATATCATGATTCTAGCAAGAAAAAAAATTAAAACAATAATCTATTTAGAAAACATAAGATAAAAAATTAAGCTCATCTTTTTTTCTCTCGAATGAGAGCGTTACCCCTTTTGAGGGTTTAGGGTTTTGCAACCTTGCGTGGCCGCCGCTTGCCTGAGTCCGTCGCCGCCGTTTTTCTTCTCGAAACTCAAGTCTTCCTACAACATCGATTCTCCCTGCTCGATTTACTTCACGTGTCTCGTTGGAGTAGATCGGGGCCTAGTCTTCGGTTCCGGTAACTAGCTTATCATTGAATAGAATTCCTAGGATCGGGTTGAGAACTCAGGTTGAAGGGACTGTGTTTTTTTCACTGGCATTTTTTGCTTGAAAACAAGGACTCTCGGTGATGTCTGATAACCCTAACGACACTATGGAACGGGAACTGGAAGCCCTACGCCTGCTGGCTGAAGAAGACGAAGGATTGATGCTCCCGAATAAAGATGCGGTTGATGCTACCTGACTTTATGAGTTCTGTTTGATAGGGTTTGTGTTGACTCGCAAACAGTACAATTTCAATATACTGAAGAGCCGTATGGCCTCGATATGGCAACCGGGCCGTGGAGTAACGATACAGGAAATTCATAGCAACGTGGAGGAGAGAATGATGCTCTTCCGATTCTACCATGCTAAAGATGTGAGCTGGGTTGCGGAGAATGGTCCATGGACGTTCGATGGAAACTTGATCGTGTTACACGAACTCAAGAAAGGAGAACACCCCGCTGATGTTGCTCTCAAGACAGCAAATTTTGGGTGAAGGTCCATAACCTTAATAATGGCTTCTTCTCGGAAACTGTCGCCAAAGCACTCGGAAACATTGTTGGAGAGTTTGTTAAATATGATGAGCGCGGCACTATGAGCTCAATGGATATGGTGATGAGGGTGCGCGTCCGTTTGGATATCCGAGAGCCACTCAAGAGAGAGAAGAAGCTCAAGCAGCCTAGAGGTGAAGTGGCCGTGGCTAAATTCCGCTATGAAAAACTCCCCACTTTCTGTTTCATTTGTGGTCGGCTTGGCCATATAGATCGACACTGTGAGATCTATTTCAGATTGCCGGATGAACAAATTATTTGACTTTGGAGTTTATTTCTTAGAGCGCCAACCAAGAGAGGCAGTATGATGGGTGGCGAGAAGTGGTTGGTGGAAGAGGTGGAGGATGGTGAGGGGAAGAAGGCGTTGACCGAGCGATCTCTGAATCATGAGACCCGCAAAGACAGACCTGCCAGTAACTTCTTGGCTAACCTTGGAGCGACAAAATTCACAAGGGAGCTGGCCCTTGAGAACATTGGGGGGCAAGGGCAGGGAAGTGCAGAGGCAATTGTGGTTTCGGACAACCGAAAAAGGCCTAGATCATCTGCACCTGAGTCGATGATCCTGGAGGTAATGGAAGTGGACGCTAGAGCTATGGCGGGAGCGAGCACGGAAACAAATGGAATCCAGGACCCTTTAAACCTGGCAACGGCAAGCCTGCAGAATGTCAGGACCTGCCAGAAGCAATGATCATTATGAGCTGGAACTGCCGGGGACTTGGCCAAACCCGTGCGGTTAATGTGTTAGGTGATCTCATTCAAGATCACCGGCCGGATGTGATTTTACTTTTTGAAACTTTGGTTTGTAGACAGAGAATGGAGTCTATCAGGAGTCAATTGAAGTATGAGGGATGTTTTACAGTAGATGCAGTAGGTCGTAGTGGAGGAGTCATTGTTTTATGGAAGAAAGAAATAAATGTAGTTTTGATCTCGTACTCGCGCACCTTTGTTAACCTACTGATCTCTACTACTGAGATGGAACCCTTTAGGTTAATGGCTTTCTATGGCCTTCCTGAGCGGAATAGAAGAAGAGAGTCGTGGACTATGCTGCGGGAGCTGGCAGGAGCGGGTGGCGATGCATGGCTCTGCATGGGGGATTTCAACGATCTTTAAGCAACGATGAGAAGCGTGGTCTTCATGACCATCCGAACTGGCTTCTGGCAGGTTTCCGAGAAATGGTTATTGAGTGTGGTTTGATCGACATTCCTTTACAGGGTTACCCATACACTTGGATCCGGGGACGTGGAACGCCGGAAGTGGTCGAAGAGAAGTTGGATCGCGCTATGGGTACCCGCGGGTGGCATGATCGTTTTCCGGTGGCGGTCCTTAAAAATCTCTTAGCCACGGTGTCGGATCATAATCCTATATTACTTGACACGGCGGGGCATGAGAATGAAAGAATCGTTAAACCGTTCCGTTTCGAAAATGCTTGGATGCTGGAACCAACGTTCAAAAGCATCTTTGAGGAGGAGTGGCGAGCACTGGGCAGAATTAATGTGGTAGTTAAATTGGAGAGATGTGTTGAGTTTCTGAAGTCTTGGGGGCGTGACTATTCTCAACGTTTCAGGAAAGGTATCAAAGAGAGGCAGGAATGCCTGAAATGTTTAAGAGAAAACACTTCAACGGAAGCAGCTGCAGAGTATATCGAGAAGCAGAAAGAAGTCACGAATTTGCTGGAAATTGAACAAAAATACTGGCGGCAACGGGCGAAGGTCAATTGGTACCATGATGGCGACCATAATACATGGTACTTCCACGCCACTGCCTCGGCGAGGAAGAAGAAAAAACAACTTACTACCCTCCTCGACGAGAACGGTAGGGAGCAGGAGGGTAACCGAGATCTTGGGGAGGTGGCTGTCCGCTATTTCAAACATCTTTTTCAGGCAGGGGAGACGGATGTGAATCCGGTCATTGATTGCCTTGAAACAAAAGTCACAAGTACGGATAATGAGCTGTTAAACAGAAGGTTCACGCCGGAAGAGGTAAAAGATGCGATTTTTAGCATGGGGAAGGAGAAGGCACCGGGACCGATGGATTCAATCCGGGGTTTCTTCCAACATTTCTGGGAAACTATAGGGGGGAAGTGACGGAAGCCTGCCTGCAGTGGCTGGAGGCGGGTAGGATGCCGCCTGCAATGGCTGGAGGCGGGTAGGATGCCGCCTGCAATTTATGAGACTACTATAGTCCTCATACCGAAGAATGACAACCATATTTCCATGAAAGATTTGAGGCCGATCTCACTGTGTAACGTTCTGTACAGAATAGTTGCCAAGGTGGTGGTGAATCGAATGAGAGAAGTCGTCCCGAAGCTCATTACCCACGAGCAATCGGCTTTTATCAAAGGCCGATCCATTGTGGACAATATCATGATAGCTTTCGAAGCCCTGCATAGCATGAAACGGCGCCCTAATGTCAAGCTTGGTGAACTTGCCCTCAAGATTGATATCTCCAAGGCTTATGATAGGGTTGAATGGAGCTACCTTGAAGGAGTGCTTAAGAAGTTTGGGTTCTCAGATCGATGAATCAGGTTGGTTATGAGCTGTGTGATGTCAGTGGAGTACCGAGTGAGTATAAATTCCAGCTTAACTGACAGATTTCGGCCTGATCGGGGATCGGATGGATTCAATCCGGGTTTCTTCCAACATTTCTGGGAAACTATAGGGGGGAAGTGACGGAAGCCTGCCTGCAATGGCTGGAGGCGGGTAGGATGCCGCCTGCAATTCATGAGACTACTATAGTCCTCATACCGAAGAATGACAACCCTATTTCCATGAAAGATTTGAGGCCGATCTCACTGTGTAACGTTATGTACAGAATAGTTGCCAAGGTGGTGGCGAATCGAATGAGAGAAGTCGTCCCGAAGCTCATTACCCACGAGCAATCAGCTTTTATCAAAGGCCGATCCATTGTGGACAATATCATGATAGCTTTCGAAGCCCTGCATAGCATGAAATGGCGCCCTAATGTCAAGCTTGGTGAACTTGCCCTCAAGATTGATATCTCCAAGGCTTATGATAGGGTTGAATGGAGCTACCTTGAAGGAGTGCTTAAGAAGTTTGGGTTCTCAGATCGATGGATCCGGTTGGTTATGAGCTGTGTGATGTCAGTGGAGTACCGAGTGAGTATAAATTCTAGCTTAACTGACAGATTTCGGCCTGATCGGGGGCTACGCCAGGGCTGTCCACTGTCGCCTTTTCTTTTTATTCTCTGTGCAGAAGGTTTGTCAGCCATTCTGGTAAAGGAGACGCTGCAGCAGAATCTGCAAGGATGTAAAATTGGAGGAGGTGCGCCAAGAATCTCACACCTACTCTTTGCTGATGATTGTCTTCTTTTCTGTCGCGCCACTATTGCGGAAGCCAGATGTTTACGGTGGGTTCTAGATAGGTATGCCAGGGCTTCAGGCCAGATTATTAATTATGATAAGTCGGGTATGCTTCTCACAAAAAGCACAGATCAGATGTTGGAGAATGGTATTAGGCATATCCTGGGAGTGTTTGGTGAGATGGATACGGTTAAGTACCTCGGTATGCCGGCCATGGTGGGTGCGAAGAAGAAAAAAAGTTTGCCTTCATGCGAGAGAAACTGTGGCAGCAAATTCGATCATGGCTTGGTAGGCGTATGTCGAAGGGAGGCAAAGAAGTGATGATTAAAGCGGTTGCACAAGCTCTGCCAGTTTACTGTATGAAGTGTTCAGAATCCCTGTAACCCTGGCTGCCGAGCTAGAATGTATGATAACTCATTTTGGTGGGGTATGAAAAGTGATCGAAGAAGAGGTATGAACTGGCTTACGTGGGAAAAGTTATGTGTGAGCAAGGAAGATGGCGGGATGGGCTTCCGCAATCTCCACGGATTTAATAAGGCATTGCTGGCTAAGCAACGTTGGCATCTCTTAACCAACCCAGATGCGCTTGTCTCCAAAATTTACAAAGCTAAATACTATCCAAGAGGTGATTTTCTCTCGGCAGAACGTGGTTCAAACCTGAGTGATGTCTGGCAAAGCATCTGGCGAGCAAAGCCAATTATTTGAGGAGGTCTGAGGTGGCGAGTGGGAGATGGCAAATCTATAAATGTCTGGGAGGATCCGTGGGTAATGGATGACAGCAATCGCCATGTGCAAACCCCGAATCGAAGACCTGGAGAATTTGCGGGTCAATGACCTGCTCATACCAGAGCTACCCCAATGGGACGTAGGCCTTATTGAGGAACTTTTTGACCAAAGGGATGCGGAGGCGATTTTGAAAATCCCTTTAAGACGACTTGATAGAACTGACTGCATCATTTGGCACCTCGGTAAGACAGGGAGCTATACAGTGAGATCCGGATATCGTTGGTGGCATGAGAATGTGAGTAACATTAATAGCCACAGACAGGAAGGCGATTGGCGGAAATTGTGGACAGTAGCCACCCCCCAAGGTTCCAGATTATGGGTTGGAGACTCACAAAGAACATCGTTCCGACACGCACAGTCCTGAATTGGCGTCATATTGAGGTTCCTCCGGAGTGTGGAATTTGTGGGCAGAGGGAGGAAACTAACCGTCATCTATTTCTCGATTGTGGATATGCTCATGATTGCTGGAAGGAGGCGGGTCTAGAGGCTTTCCTTGAAGAGGCATTGAACAGAACCACCACGTTTGAAGAGTGGTTGTCCGATGTTCTTAAGCATGGGACCGATCCGCAACTTGAGAGTAGCCTGGCATTGCTGTGGAGTCTTTGGCGAGAGAGGAACGCCCGAGTTTGGCAAATGAATCTACTCCGGCGTTCATTCTGGTAAGACAGACAATGAAGAGTTTAAATGATTGGAGATCGGCTAGACACCCAGCGCCGGTGGCACCATCTGGGACGATTCCAGCTCAATGTCGTAAATGGCATCCCCCTCCACGAGGTACACTAAAATGCAATGTGGATTGGGCTTCTTTTCAAGACCGTCGTCTGTCTGGTATTGGGGTGAGTCTACGGAACTCCTCAGGTCAACTTATTAGCCTACATGATGAAGACAAATCAGGGGCTGCTGATGTGAACCGCTGCAACCGTGGGCAGACGACCCTAACCACCGCAAGTTGATGATCGTGGAATGAGGTAGAAACCGTCGGGAACCGGGGGCGGATGAGGACTTTGACCCGCTAGCTATATAACAGCTAGGAACCAGAAGTATCAAGTAGATGACGCCACGCCAAGAGATGGATGCTCTTGATGATAAGTCGATCTAAACGACAGTCAATTCCATGAAATTCGAGAAGAGATTAGCAATTCCATGCTAGAGAGAAAACCGAAGTTTAAGTGTTTATTCAATTCAAAGGTGTGTTTACAAGAGAGGCGAAGGCCTCTATTTATAGGGAGGAGATAGGGAACAAGCTCTCCTAATCCTCCTAAATAACTAATAAATAAATAATAAAAGAGTCCTAATTAAACTACTAAAAAGGACTTAAACTAATCCTAATCTAGACTAAAAATAAGGTAAATTCGGACTCCTATCCCACAAGGAATAAGAATCCTATTTAGAGAAGAACTCCTAACTTGGGAGCCAAGTTTCCCCAAAAACAGCCTAAACGGTTCTGAAATTATGGGCCTAATAAATACGAAACAAATTCCTAAAATTCTGATCTTTTGCAGATCCGTAGTAGACTCCATGGGCTACAACTTTCATGTTGGACATCAGTCCAAATTCTGTCTCCAAGTAGCCCATATTCGTCAATCCTTGTCGGACTAGGAATCTGTCCAGAAATCCGGGTTTGGCCCTTGTTCACTTTAGTTCTAGCCCGTAGCTTCTTAGTCGTGGGCTGAACTCTTGGCTCTCCTCCAAGGTTGGATTCTCCTTGATCCTCTCCTCTTGGATCAGGCTCAGGTGGTGGCCTGATCACAGCTCCTTGATTGGCCTTCCTCGGATCAGCATCCTGGCTCCATTTACTGATGCGTAGGCCATGCATCACTAAGACTTGCTTTAGCCCTAACTTCTTCAATACTCCTCCGAATTGAGCTCCGTTTGTTGGAGGGTGCTCCTGAGTCTTTAAGCTATCCAGGGATATTGGAAGTTCCCAGAAGGCACGAGCCAATTGTTGGATGGGCCATAAGTTCTCCTCTGTGGCATCCTGGCCCGGGAACACATCTAGTGTCGAGTCTAGCTCTTGGCCTTCTTCAAATCTGTTCGGGCCCTTTGAGTTCTGCTTTGGCCAAGTGTTCAGGAATGCTCTCAGGAGGTCTTCAAGGGCTGGTGCTGGTCCAGGATCGTGGCTCCGATCCTTAAGCTTAGTTCTGGTATTTGGCCCGGTCCGGGGCTCGTACCGGGGTCTATCTTCGAGTGCCAGCTTCTTCTGGCCAGGCTTTCTTCATTATGCTTCATCGTCATCTTCTGGAAATGGGCTCGTGGCATTTGTCCTGAGGTCTTGTTCAGGCTCTCGGCTCGGGGTTGACACTAGGGTGGTCAGGATCACATCAGCTGCCCCCTCCCCAAAGATGGTGAAGCGATCGCGATGTACGAGGCACTGCAATGGCTACGAGGTATGAATATTTCAGATGTTATTATCGAAACTGATGCTCAATCAGTGATTAATGGCATCCAAAGCAGCGAGCCGGACAGAACGGAGTTTGGCATCACCATCGAAGAATGTAAGAAGCTCCAGTTGCCTACCTTTCGTTTTGCCTTTGTTAAGAGGGATAGGAATGAGATAGCTCATGTTTTAGCTAGACAATCTTGTTACTTTGCATCACCTACTCAAGGTAATGCCCCTCTGGATTGGATGGAAGAGGCTTTGAGTAATGTTTGCTCAAACCCCGACCACTGATGTTGAATGAAATTGATGATATTTACCCTAAAAAAAAACATAAGATAAAAATTTGTTCATGTTTTTCACTATTAAAAAATCTTTCAATTAGAGAGAGAAGACTCAACAAAGTCCTTAGAAACAAATTATTGAAAAACTTAAAAAATCACATGAAAATGGTGTAAGAGTTTTAGGGGATTTCATCATCATTGTATAGTAATTCATTGTGGATAAATAGTCTATCACTATTAAAGAGAGATGACTCAATAAAAGACATGTGGAAAAGACTTTAGAAGAGTACACATGATAGTAGTGTATAATTTTTTTAGGGAACTCTATGATGAACCGGTCGTTGACGACTCAATCAAATAACTAACAAATCTAACAAAAGCTAGGGTAGATCGTATTCCACGGGCCTTCTAATGATTGACTACTCAAATAAGCTAGCAAATTACTCAGGTTAAACACTTCGTGCGTGGTGTGAGTTCCACGACTTCTAATTCTAAGAAATGCAAAGAAATTAAAAATTGAAACTAAAAACAGATTGGAAATTGGTTAATTAAAACAGAGATGACAGACGAACTTAGATTTCGAATCCCCCTTCGTTCACCAGAGCATAGGCAATCAACAGATCAGCAGATTTTGATTCTCATTCAATCAATTCTAAGACACCACCATAACTCCTGACCCTTAGGTTTAAGACCGACGAACGTTCGCTCTATCTGTTCTAGCTACCAAGATTAATTAGTCGCCCGGGTACGGTCGCCTCTCGCAACGACTTAACTTAACTGGTGGAATTACTAACGATTTATGAGTTACTCTTGCAGTGGATTAACCCTAACCGGTTCCTACGAAAGGCACGCTCCAATTATAAGGTTAATTGTTCAATTTGATGTTTTAAAGTAAGGCGAGCGTTCGCTTCTATCCTTAGCTTAACAAGAATCTAATCTAGGTGACCAATCCAGACAAAAAACATGAACAATGAAGAACAAACCAAACATGAAAGAGAAACTGATTGAACTTTGAATCTAATCACCGCGACCCGTGACCGCTTTAAAGCCCTGGGTCACTTAGGGTTCATCTAGTCTAAGCTCTAAGAGTTTAGCTACTCATGTTTATCACAAAAGAATCAAAGACAAAGAAAGAGTTCATCATCCAGAGGAAGAACAGAAAAGAATCTGAAAAACCTAATTAAGACGACTCTGGTAGACTTCGATCTTCGGTAAACTGCAATCCTAGCTCCGAGTCTTCGAGATGGAAGGGATGGCGTCACGATCTCTTTCCGGCTCTTCGAACTCTAAACTCTCTGCTCCAGAACTTGAGAGAATTATGAAGTTTGGTATTAGTTGGTAATTATCATGTGTTATCAGGTATGGCCCGCCGGTTAAGTATTTATACTTAACCCTAATACCGCCAGATTTTAACTGATATTTTCGCCGAAAATTATAAGGAATTTTCGCCGAAAATCTTAGTGTAAATGGATGGTCCGCCGGCTGCTTTTCTCCTGTGATTTTCGCCGAAAACTTCCTTTGATGAGCATCAGTCGATTTGTGCTGGGATTTTCGCCGAAAACACTAAGTCGGAAAACTTTAGTGTAAACCGGGGCAGGCTTTGGTTCGACTCGATTGACTCCTCGGATCGATTCCGGTGCAATTCCTCGAGGTTCCAACGCCTTAGACACGTCCTTGGCTACTTTATTTGACGGCAAAAACCTGTGCTAACATAAAAACACTAGAAAACCATCAAATAGACCCGAAACGGGCCAAAGTAACACAAATGGCACGAGATAGGGCAATCGATTGAATATTCACTATTCTACCCTAAAAAACCATGTCTTAAGCAAGGAAATGTCGCTTAAATGAGGCTGATAATCACGTCAAATCGAGTGTCATCAAAATACCCCACACTTAAGCTTTTGCTTGTCCTCAAGCAAACTGAATAGAAACGCTCATGTTCACAAATTAAAAGATCGATTAAATTGGAGTTCAATCAAACACAATGAATTATTAGACAGATAGATCCTAGAACAAGAAACCTAACATGCATACTGATCAGCCAAACAACCTGGTCTCACTAATAAACTGCACACGACAAGTAGTAGCAACCAATTATGCACGAATTTGACCTGACCGACCAGACTCCTCACACAGGAAATATTTAGTAAATGGGGAACTCTCACTCTCTGTGTTTAAGGACGTGTTTCTGCTCTCAATCATTTTCTGTTACTAAATTCTTTCATAAGTTTGCATTTCAACCACATCTCCACCATTGTAACAACACGAGTAACCAGTCAAGAAGGACTTCCCTGCTAGGACTGTAACGAATTCTACACTACATGGGTTTATAATGAGATGGATGATGGGAATGTATGATGATGGCTTTGTGCGGTGTAGCTTTCGACTAACTTCCCTCGAATCTAATCTGTGGCTTCCTACCGTCTAACCAGACACGGGTGGAATAATGAACGCTCGTCCTATGATACCCTCAAGCAACCTAGCACTTATTATTTTTCTTTACACAATTTTTTTCTGACTTTTCTTTTGACTTCGTTCTTCCATTTGTAGGGAGAAGAACGTTTTATTGAACTTGAAACCTTTTTGGCTTTTCTGAGTTTTCTTCTTTTCATTTTTTTTCGAAACTTGCTTCTTTTCTTCTTTTTCTATATTTTTTTTTCTTTTGTGCCGATTCTTTCTTTTAGTTGCTAGAGGGGTTTACACGTCTGGACATAATAGCTAAGACCACATGTTTAATGGCTATAGGCAGGTTACCACAAACCGACTTCCGGTAGGTCAATCTAGAACTACAACCACAGGGGATCAACGGGGAATGAAAGAATGGGGAATGGCTGTAATGTATTATCGAACCGAAAGAACAGGCAAGCTCAAGGGTTTAAACCTAATGGATTTAACGTTTGCTAGGCTATTTGGCTTAGTAGCTGAATCTAGGTGCCCCTATCATTCTAGAACTCGTGTCATCGTGTGGTCTCGAGTAAGTCTCATGCAAATTCTAACTCATTCAAGCAAACAGAAAACCACTCAAAAAGAATTAAAATTGCAAGTTACGTGCAATGGATCAAAAGCTCGCAGTTGGTTTGCTAGTCGGATTCGGTCATTTTCATGCAATCAAGGCTACAAACTACAAGTGTGATTTTAAAAATTCTGTTCTGATCAGGCAATTTAGCATCAAAGTATACAAGTTGGTTCTCAAGCTCTAGGTTAAGCAGTCTAAGCATCATTATGAAAGTTTGAACAACAACTTAACATCAAAAATCAAGAACTGAGCCATTCTAATGCTAGAGAGACTGGAATGGAATCACGAGGCACACAAAAAACACAATCAAGGGCAATCAAGTTCATGCAAGGTTCTCTAGCATCCTACCCCACACTTAAATCGGACTGTGTCCTCACAGGACTAATTCTAGAGTTCAGAGTGAAGTAGAAGAACCTGGACCGAGATGGTTGGCGTAGGGAATGAGCACGGGTCCTCGGAGCGGAGGGAATCTACCAAAGCGAAGCAAAGGGAGTCTCCCTACTGCCTACAAAACAAAAACAAATGAAATATAAAAAGGAAACCGGACAAGTGTCCCGAGTCCACACAGAAAAAATTTGGATCGAAATCCGAAAAGAATAAATAAAAAGAAGGGACAAGAAAGAGGATACAACTCGGTCACTGCTCGTCAGGCGCGCCGGGAGGTGGAAAGTGGAGGAAATCGCCGAGCTGACGTTGCCACGCCAGCTGTGCCTCATACCGCCTGTCGGCGCGGTGCATATGTTGCTGCATAATAGTCCATCTCGCCTCTTGAGTGGCGTTGTCGGTGATGCGCTACTCCTGCAGTCGCTCATACAGCTCTCCAACATCCGCGGGGTGCGGGTGAGGCTGCGGGTGAGGCGCCTGATATGGATCTGGGATGGCCGGCGGTGACTGGTGTGCATACCTGATGACACTCGATTTGACGTGATTATCAGCCTCATTTAAGCGACATTTCTTTGCTTAAGACATGGTTTTTAGGATAGAATAACGAATATTCAATCGATTGCCCTATCTCGTGCCATTTGTGTTACCTTGGCCCGTTTCGGGTCTATTTGATGGTTTTCTAGTGTTTTTACGTTAGCACAGGTTTTTGCCATCGAATAAGTAACCAAGAATGTGTCTAAGGCATTGGAATAACGAAGGATTGCACCGGGATCGATCAAAGGAGCCAACCAAGTTCAAACAAATCCCTGCCCGATTTACAAAGGAATTTTCGCCGAAAATACCCTTGTATTTTCGGCAAAAATATGTTCACAAATCGGCTATTGGCAGCTGAAGGAATTTTCGGCGAAAGGATTAAGTTTCGAACCGAGAAAGAAGTTCAGGAGAATCAGCCGGCGGACCCTTCATTTGCAAAGGAATTTTCGCCAAAATTCCTCAATATTTTCTGGCGAAAATAATAGAAGAAATCCGGCTGATTAGGGTTAAGTATAAATACTTAACCCGGCGGCCCAAAGAAAAAGACAACATAATTTACATCATAATATACTTTTCGAAATCAGAATCCTAAGAATTCTCTGGAGTTCAGGAGTGAAGAGTTAGAGTTCGAAGAGCCGGAAAGAGATCGTGATGCCATCCTTTCATCTCGGAGAACCGGAGCTAGGAGTGTAGTTTACCGAAGATCGAAGTCTGCCGGAGTCGTCTAAATTAGGTTTTTTCAGATTCTTTTCTGTTCTTCCTCTGAATGATGAACTCCTTCTTTGTCTTTGATTCTTTTGTGATAAACATGAGTAGCTAAACTCGTTAGAGCTTAGACTAGATGAACCCTAAGTGACCCAGGGCTTTAAAGCGGTCACGGATCGGCGGTGATTAGATTCGAAATTCAATCAGTTTCTCATTCATGTTTGATTTGTTCTTCATTGTTCATGTTTCTTGTCTGGATTGATCACCTAGATTAGATTCTGGTTAAGCTAAGGATAGAAGCGAACGCTCGCCTTACTTTAGAACATCGAATTGAACAATTAACCTTATAATTGGAGTGTGCCTTTCGTAGGAACCGGTTAGGGTTAATCCACTGCAAGAGTAACTCATAAATCATTAGTAATGCACCAGTTAAGTTAAGTCATTGCTAGAGGCGACCGTACCCGGGCGACTAATTAATCTTGGTAGCTAGAACGGATAGAGCGAACGTTCGCCGGTCTTAAACCTAAGGGTAAGGAGTTATGGTGGTGTCTTAGTAATTGATTGAATGAGAATCGAAATCCGCTAATCTGTTGATTGCCAATGCTCTAGGGAACGAATGGGGATTCAAAGTCTAAGTTCGTTTGTCATCTCTGTTTTCAAACCCTAATTTCCAATCTGCTTTAGTTTAATTTGTTTTAATTTCTCTGCATTTCTTAGAATTAGAAGTCGTGGAACTCACACCACGCACAACTTGTCTGCATTCGAGTATTTTGCCAGTTTTGAAGTAGTCAATCTTAGAAGACCCTTGGAATACGATCTACCCTAGCTTTTGTTAGCTTTGTTAGTTATTTGTGTGAAACGCATCACAACGAACTGCGCGTTCACCAAATTGGCGCCGTTGCCGGGGAACTTCTTTTGATTGTTCGAAAGAAGAACTGGCAATTTATTCTTCTATTTTCCATCTTTCACCTTTCCATCCACTTTGATTTTACGCCGGTATGTTTGCTTTTGTTGCTTGTAGGTTGTTCTACAGGTTTATGAACCGCTCGATCGCTCATTCTCAGTTTAAGCCGGGTAATTCTACTCCACCAAAGAAACCGCGAGCTCAGAAGCAAGTCATAGTCATTCCGCCTACACCACCTATCCCTAATAAGATTGAGGAGTTGAAGGAGAACTCCTCATTTTCATCCGTTTCATCCACTACTTCAGATTCACCACCACTTTCTCCTCCTGTACTAGCTACTCAGCGCACCATGGCAGATTACTGTAGACCAATTCGACTAACTTTCGAGCTAGCATCGTCGTGCCGCACAACGATGACGACCCTGACTATGAGATCACAATCTCCATCCTGAACATGGTCTCTAAGAATCTTCGATTCGAAGGGAAGCCGCAAGAAAACCCCTGCACACATTTGGAGAACTTCCTAGACATGTGCGAGACGTTTAAGAGCGGGAATCTCGGTAAGAACAATCTTTGCTTGTGAGTATTCCCATTCTCTCTTAAAGGCAACGCCAAGGTATGGCTCAGCTCGAAACCACCTGGCTACTACACTGACTGGGATAATCTAGCTCAGGACTTCATAGAGGAATACTACCCCCCTTCAAGAACGACATTCTACAAGGATAGCATCGCTAGTTTCTCTCAGAAGGAAGGAGTAAGCTTATACGATGCTTGGAACGAATTCCAAGAGCTTCTCTCTGAATGCCCTCATCATGGATTCAACCAGAGTCAGCTAGCCGAAATATTTACCCAAGGTATGAATGAGGAAACGGCTGAATGGGTCAACATTTTAGCTAAGGGCAACTGCACAGCACTTGAACCAGAAGCTGCTCTACTTCACTTTGCGGACTGCGCATCTAAGTCCAGAAATAGGGAGAGACAGTTGGGAGCAATTAAGAGCCAACCGAGCTGTGAAGAGCAGATCAAGATCGAAGTGCAGAAACACATGGAAGAGATCTTCGGAACATCTAATAACTGGTCTAAAGAGGAAGTTAATTTCATTGATCAAGGCTTCACCAAGGATCAAAGAGGCTACCCCGACTACCATCAGTTCAAACACCTCCTCAACAACAGGGAAGCTTCCTTGAGCGTTCTCCTCACAACTTTGGGCCCTACCAGAGTCAGAATCAACGCTGGAACAATAGTTATCAAGATCCTCCCAGATTCACCAGTGCACAACATCCTCAGGATTTTACGTCTGAAGACATGTGGGAGAAGAGAATGGCCCAGAAGTTTGATCTGATTGCAGCACGGCTTAAGGATCACGAAGAAAAGTTTAAAGCCCAAGAAGCTTTTAACCAAGGACAGATCGCACAAGGACAGAGAATAGAGAGCATGATAAATAAAGTTGCTAGCTTGTTAGCCAACCTTCCTCTCTTCAATCAGGAGCCGTCTCAAAACAACTCTTCCATGAAGAACGAGCATGCTAAAGTCATCACAACCAGGAGCAATGAGCAGAACAGCCTGGAGAAGAAGAAGGGAGCACTATCCATTCCCTCTACAGGAGAGTGTTCGGCCATCGTCTCTCAATCACCACCCATACCTATCCCAGCTAAGTGCTCTGATCTTGGTCCTTTTACATTACCTTTAATCATTAATAGCATTGAAATTGAGCATAGTTTGGTTGATCTAGGTGCGTCTATAAATGTCATGCCTATATGTTTATATAAGAAACTGAACCTGGGTGAATTACAACCTGCTAGCATGCATGTAGTGTTCGCCGACATAACTCTAAAGGAACCTAGAGGAATAATCAAGGATGTAATCACTTGTTGTGGCCCTTTCCGATTTTTCGCTGATTATGTAGTAATGGATACTCAAGAGACATATTCTACCCTTCTCTTAGGCCGGCCATTTATGGCGACAGCCGGCATTAACATTAATGTTCCAAATGGTTCGTTAACATTAAGAGTTGGGATGGATACTGCAACATTCCGTCTCAAGGATAATATGAAATACATTCCTAAGGGAGAATCACATTGTTTATCCGTAGAAACTGTGGAGTTGGCTTCGGTCAACTTCATTACTGACATCTCTTCTAGTGTTCCTAGCTCGATTGTTGTTACAGGTGCTGGACAGGTTATCAAGCAGAAGCTGAGATCTGTACCTCCCGAGCCGCCCAAGAAGAAGAAGGAACTGCAAGCTTCTTCTAAGCCACCGAGCACTAAACCGAGCAGACCTCGGGGAAAGAACAAGAAGACGAAGACCCAAATGGTCTGGAGGCCAAAAATTATGCCGTCTTCCACCGAGCCAGCTGCACCACCAATTCGTTCCAAGAAACCGGCGCCGGGACAAGTATGGAAGGAGAAGCCGAAAGCATCTCCTAAAGAAATACTGACAATCACCGATCCTGGTGATACCAAGCCAGAGATAAAAGAAAAGAAGAAGCCGACAGTCCTCATTACTTCCATCGTAACACTCAAGAAGGATGACCTCTCCAGTGAGCTGTTCGGACCGTTCAAGATCATTGATCATCTTCCCGATGGACGTACCAAGCTCTTGCATGCGAACGGGAAGAGATTCACGCTTACCGGAGAAGTCCCGAAGCTGTACTTCATGAACTCCGACGCAAGCGTTAAGGAGAATCTGAGTTGGGATGTCTCCTAATACCGTCCAGGTATCGTCCAGCTCAAGGACGTTAATAAAAGAGTGCTTCGTGGGAGGCAACCCACGGCTGGAGTCCGTTTTTGATTTGTGTCAACTTTAGTGTTTTAGAGTCGGTTCGGGGGAGCCAAAAGTGTTAGTTTGTTTGTTTTCTTATTTTTCATGTGTAGACTGCGTGTCGTAGTGTCAGTCGCAAGTTGATTGAGGTCGTTCCGATTTTTGTGGATTTAACTGTGATTTTCTGAAGTTGGCCGGATTTGCGAAAATATTTTCACTCGAGTAGTTCAAAATTTTCGGCGAAATCACCCCAATTTTTGGCGAAATCGCCTTTTGAATTTTCGAACCCGGTCTCCTGTTTCATATTTTCGGTTCGAAAAGTTGAGTGTTTTCGGCGAAAATCTCTTTGAAAACCGGCAGTGCATTTGAACGTTTGTTTTCGGCGAAAACACCCTTTTATTTTCGCCGAAAATCGTTTTGAAAACCACCCAATCCTCCACTTAAAAATCCGGACTTCAGACCCTCTCTCTCCACCTGCCATTTTCGTTCCAAACCCGAAAAAAAAAACCCCCTCCCCTTTGTTTTTCAATATCGCCGACCGCCAACACTATTTCTCACCGCCGCCGCCGTTTGCCGCCGCCGTCACCATCGCCGACCGCCGCCGCTCAACTCCTCTCTTCCTTCCGATCATTTTGAGCCCTAGAACGTTCGAATCGGAGCTCTACAGCTCTAGTTCACCGAAACCCTTGTTTTCAGAGTTTTTCACCGATTTCTCCCAAACCGTTCATTTTTAGCATCCATGGCTTCAAGGTAAGTTGTAGAACTTTTCAATACGAATCTTTTGACATATGGATTGCTGAATTTCGGTTGACTTTTCTGTTTGCCTCGATTTGTGTGCCGACTAATTTCGTGTGAACTAGGTTAGCTGAACTTGTTGAACTGTTCTGGCATGCTTAGGGAGTTCCGTGCTTAATTTCCATATCATTTGATCATGTGTTGCTATGCATACGATTGACTCTTCGTTATGTTGACTTGTGAGAAATGTCGGTTTGACCATGAACTGTTTTTGATCATTTGGCTGCCGTACGTGTTCATTCTCGTTCAGATTATCGTGTTTGCCATCTGAGATCATATTATGCCGTCATTCTCCGCTTTGTGATAGTCTTGCCATGATTAGGGTCCACTTTGCTATAATGTTGACTTTTTGAATGTCGGTTTGACTCTTTGAACTCTGATTGTGCTTATCCGATTCTGGCTGTTTCCTAAGCATGTATTTTATTGTCTATGATTACCGGTTAATCGGCTTTGCTTACCCCCACTTGGTTTCCCTCATTTCTTCGTGAAATTGAGTTTTTCTACTAAGTGTGGGGTATGGTTTAAGTTTGACTAATCTGGTTTCATTCTGCTTTTAGGAACACCGCTTATGAGCGCAGGACTAAGGCGCGACTTGATGGCGCCTCGAGCTCCGGAGCTGCCGCTCCCGTCACATCCGCCGTTCTGGGTCCTCCTCCAACATTACCCCGCCGGGCTGGATACCATCGCACTCTAGCTCGTCTACCTGACTTCTACTTTGAGTGCTTCCAGAAGATCCAGCACATTCGTGGAGCTGACGTGCGCCCTCTTTCCATGGAGTCCTTCTCCGAGCACGACGAGGACTACCACCGGAATGTGGATGACGCCCTAGCACCGGCCGGCCTCCTAGAGCTGACCACCATAGCTGCCGATTTCCTAGACATTGCTCTCCAGGAGTTCTGGGCAACCTTTGATCTGGATGAGCACAAGAGGAAGCAGCGCCAGAAGGTTGTGACCTTCTATCTTGGTGGGGTGTACATGCAGCTCACCTACGATGAGTTTGCTGCTCATCTTGGCATCCCCTACGAGCATTATCACGACCATCACCTAGGCTGGGGCGACGATGATGACGACGAGGAGTACCACGCGCTCTGGAGCCACATGACTGGAGTGCCTGGTGATCGCCTCACGGGCCACGACTCAGTTAAGTACCTCTCTCACCCACTCTTTAAATTTATTCATATGGTTTGGCGTAGATCGCTTTTGTATGTTCCAGAGAAGGATCGCCACCATATCCTCAAGGAGGAGCTTATGCTTCTTCGAGCCATCCGAGAGAGCTACCCTCTCCACCCCGGCTGGGTGCTGGCACGCATCTTCCGCCAGAAGACCGGAGGCGGACGCCACCTCGCAGACTCCTGGGGGGTAACTTCATAGGTCAGCTCATCATCTCCTTCGGCATCAGCCATGAATATGGCCCGCACATTCCACGACGCCAAGTTAGGACCGTTGGAGGAGATTTGGCAGTCGAATACGACTTAGAGCTGGACCTCAGTCCCCATGTAGCAGCAGATCCTCCACTCCAGCCTGTGGTCGAGTCGGAGGAAGAAGATGATACTGAGCAGCAGCAGCCCCAGCCGCCGCCAGAATTCCAAGACTATATACCCTCGCCGCATCACCAGGCAGGGTATGCTCACCAGTCACCGCCGCACATTCCCGATCCATACCAGGCGCCTCACCATCAGCACCGACCGCACCCCGCGGACATTGGTGAGTTGTATGAGCGACTGCAGGAGTGGCGCATCACTGACAACGCCACTCAAGAGGCGAGATGGACTATTATGCAGCAACATATGCACCGCGCCGACAGGCGATATGAGGCACAGCTAGCATGGCAACGTCAGCTCGGCGAGCACCTCCACTTTCCACCCCCCGACACTCCTGACCAGCCATGATCAGTGGTGTCCTTTTCCTTGTCCTTTCTTTTTATTTATTCTTTTCCGATTTCGGTCCAACTTTTTTCTGTGTGGATCCGGGACACTTGTCCCGGTTTCCTTTTTATGTTTCATTTGTTTTTGTTTTGCAGGCAATCGGTAGATTCCCTTTGCTTCGCTTGGGTAGATTCCCTCTGCTGCGAGGACCCGTGCTCATCCCCTACACCAATCATCTCGGTCAAGGTTCTTCTACTTCACTCTGAACTCTAGAATTAGTCCTGTGAGGACACAGTCCGATTTAAGTGTGGGGTAGGATGCTAGAGAACCTTGCATGAACTTGATTGCCCTTGAATTGTGTTTTTGTGTGCCTCGTGATTCCATTCCAGTCTCTCTAGCATTATAATGCTCAGTTCTTGATTTTTGATGTT
Organism: Linum lewisii; assembly: GCA_034768395.1. NCBI lineage: Eukaryota > Viridiplantae > Streptophyta > Magnoliopsida > Malpighiales > Linaceae > Linum > Linum lewisii. The sequence goes on along the minus strand of CM068303.1, from coordinate 29,941,019 downwards.
AAGTTGTTGTTCAAACCTTTATAATGATGCTTAGACTGCTTAACCTAGAACTTGAGAACCAACTTGTATACTTTGATGCTAAATTGCCTGGTCGGAACAGAATTTTTAAATCACACTTGTAGTTTGTAGCCTTGATTGCATGAAAATGACCGAATCCGACTAGCAAACCAACTGTGAGCTTTTGATCCATTGCACGTAACTTGCAATTTTAATTCTTTCTGAGTGTTTTCTGTTTGCCTGAATGAGTTAGAATTTGCATGAGACCTACTCGAGACCACACAATGACACGAGTTCTAGAAGGATAGGGGCACCTAGATTCAGCTACTAAGCCAGATAGCCTACCAAACGATAAAATCCACCTGGTTTAGACCCTTGAGCTTAGCCTGTTCTTTCGGTTCGATAATATATTACAGCCATTTCCCATTTCTTTCATTCCCCGTTGATCCTCTGTGGTTGTAGTTCTAGATTGACCTACCAGAAGTCGATTTGTGGTAACCTGACTATAGCCATTAAACAGGTGGTCTTAGCTAATATGTCCAGACGTGTAAACCCCTCTAGCAACTAAAAGAAGAAAATCGGCACAAAAAGAAAAGAAAAAGTAAAGTAAGAAAAGAAAGGAAATTTCAAAAAAAAGTGAAGAAAAGAAAACACTACAAGAAACTGTGTCCGTTGTAGGGGTTATGGATTGACACCGGTAGGGGTTATAACCCCTGCACGACCGTTGTACCGGTTATTTGAAACCGCTGCTAAATCGTCCGGTTCAAACGGCCAGTTGTAGCAGTTATGGAATCCCTACAACGGGATCTACGATTGTAAAGGCTCTGTTCTAGCGATTTTAACCCCTACAACTAGTGATTGATCAACGGTCCAGATTTATAGTCATATAAAATTATTAATTTTTAGTCTTAATTTATTTCATTGTAATTATTAATAATTAATTTTAATTTATTCCATTGTAGGGGTTCTGGAATTTCCAGAACCCCTACAACGGAATAAATTAAAATTAAAAAAAAATTTGTACCTATTGTTTATTTTCCTGAAATAGATTTAGATCCAAATTACTTTTTTCTCGTTACCACCTCCGGCTTCGACGATTGTAGCTAGATCAATCATCTTTGTTTTTTTCCTTTCTCTATTCTCCTGCTCAAGCTTTATGAGAGTGATTAGTTGGTGAAATAGACTTGGGAAAGCAAAGAGGGAAAAGGATTAGGTTTATCACTTCTCAGTGCAGCAGCCACCGCCACTTTTATTGGCATAATCGTTGGAGATTATTAGTCCTATAGAGAGAGTTGATGCAACAGAAAGGAAGATCCAATAACCATAGATCCCTGAGATTTTCTAGATCTTGTGCCCCTAAGAAAGAAGAACAAAAGGAGATCCCTGATTTACAAGCATCATTGGTGACACAAGGAAGAGGGAGGCATTATATGGGAGTTCGCTGGCCAAGCGATGAGTTCGAACTAGGGAAGAGGATCGGAGGGAAGAAACTCCTCTGATAGTGGTTTAGATGCCGATGATGGAGGTCGATATAGTGCTTTCCTAGAAAATGGGAGGTCGACGATGGAAGCTCAATCTCGTCGGCGACGATTACAAATCTGTCAGAGGAGGTTAAAGAAGAGGGGGCTATTTTCAAGTTGTTTCTAGAAAATGAATAGAGAAGAGAGATATAAGCTAAGAAGAATAATAAAAAATGAGAGATCATATGGAAATAATAATAAAAAGGAGAGAGAATATGGGAATGATAATTTAAGAAGATATTGACGTTGGATTTATCCCTTGGAAGGTTGGTTTAATGGTTATCTTTGTGAAATAGAGTTAGCCAATGGGAGTGTTTGGTGAAAGTGACACGGATCATTGATTTGGGAGATCTGAACCATTGATTTAAAAATTTCATTGTAGCAGTTCCGTTGTAGGGGTTAAATTTCGTTGTATCAGTTCCCATTGTAGCGGTTATGCATAACCCCTACAACGGAATCCTTGTAGGGGTTCCGTTGTAGCAGTTATTTATAACCCCTACAACAGTCCCGTTTCTAGAATCCATTGTAGCAATTAGTAAACCCCCTACAATGGAACCCCTACAATAGACCCTGTTTCTTATAGTGAAAATCAGAAAAGTTTCAAAGTTTCTAGTTCAATAAAACGTTCTTCTCCCTACAAATGGAAGAACGAAGTCAAAAGAAAAAGTTCAAAAGAAAAGAAAAAATCGTGTAAAGAAAAAGAATAAGTGCTAGGTTGCTTGAGGGTATCATAGGACGAGCGTTCATTATTCCACCCGTGTTTGGTTAGACGGTAGGAAGCCATAGATTAGATTCGAGGGAAGTTAGTCGAAAGCTACACCGCACAAAGCCATCATCATACATTCCCATCATCCATCTCATTATAAACCCGAGTAGTGTAGAATTCATTACGGTCCTAGCAGGGAAGTCCTTCTTGACTAGATACTCGTGTTGTCACAGTGGTGGAGATGTGGTCGAAATGCAAACCTATGACAGAATTTGGTAACAGAAAAAGATTGAGAGCAGAAACACGTCCTTAAACACAGAGAGTGAGAGTTCCCATTGTACTATACATACCCTGTGTGAGGAGTCTGGTCGATCAGGTCAAATTCGTGCATAATTGGTTGCTAATTACTTGTCGTGTGCAGTTTATTAGTGAGACCAGGTAGTTTGGCTGATCTGTATGCATGTTAGGTTTCTTGATCTAGGATCGATCTGTCTAATAATTCATTGTGTTTGATTGATTAGCTCCATTTAATCGATCTTATCATTTGTGAACATGAGCGTTTCTATCAGTTTGCTTGAGGACAAGCAAAAGCTTAAGTGTGGGGTATTTGATTGACACTCGATTTGACGTGATTATCAGCCTCATTTAAGCGACATTTCTTTGCTTAAGACATGGTTTTTGGGTTTGGAATAACGAATTGCAATCGATTGCCCTATCTGTGCCATTTGTGTTTACCTTGGCCCGTTTCGGGTCTTATTTGATGGTTTTCAAGTGTTTTTACGTTAGCACAGGTTTTTGCCATCGAATAAGTAACCAAGGAGTGTCTAAGGCATTGGATCTCGAAGGATTGCACCGGGATCGATCAAAGAGCCAACCAAGTTCAGTTTGATTCCTCGAGGTTCCAACCAAGTTCAGATTTCGGGTCATCGTGTGGTTTCGAGTAGGTCTCATGCAAATTCTAACTCATTCAAGTAAACAGAAAACCACTCAGAAAGAATTAAAATTGCAAGTTACGTGCAATGGATCAAAAGCTCACAGTTGGTTCGCTAGTCGGATTCGGTCATTTTTCATGCAATCAGGCTACAAACTACAAGTTGATTTTAAAATTCTGTTCTGACCAAGCAATTTAGCATCAAAGTATACAAGTTGTTCTCAAGTTCTAGTCAAGCATCTAAGCATCATTATGAAGGTTTGACACAACTTCACGTAAAAAATCAAGAACTGAGCCATTCTAATGCTAGAGAGACTGGAATGGATCACGTAGGCACACAAAAACACAATCAAGGAAATCAAGTTCTGCAAGGTTTCTAGCATCCTACCCTACACTTAATCGGACTGTGTCCTCACAGGACTAATTTAGAGTTCAGAGTGAAGTAGAAGAACCTGGACCGAGATGATTGGCGTAGGGATGAGCACGGGTCCTCGGCGAGGGTTCTACCAAGCGAAGCAAGGGAATCTCAACTGCCTACAAAACAAAACAAATATAACATAAAAAGGTAAACGGACAGTGTCCCGGATACACACTGAAAAAGTTGGACCGAAATCCGAAAAGAATAAATAAAAAGAGATACCAGAAAAGGATTACAACCCGATCACTGCTAGTCCGTGAACCGGGAGTGAAGTGGAGGTGCCGCCGACTGACGTTGCCACGCCAGCTGTGCCTCATATCGCCTGTCGACGCGGCGCATATGTTGCTGCATAATAGTCCATCGCGCCTCTTGATTGGCGTTGTCGGTGATGCGCCACTCCTGCAGTCGCTCGTACAGCTCTCCAACATCCGCGGGGTGGTGTCGGGGCTGCTGGGGAGGCGCCTGGTATGCATCAGGAATGTGCAGCGGCGACTAGTGAGCATACCCTGCCTGGTGATGTGGCGAGGGTATATAGTCTTGGAATTCTGGCGGCGGCTGGGGCTGCTCCTGCTCAGCATCATCTTCTTCCTCCGACTCGACCACAGGCTGGAGTGGAGGATCTGCTGCTACATGGGGACTGAGGTCGAGTTCTAAGTCGTACTCAATCGCTAAGTCTCCTCCAACAGTCCTAACTCAGTGTCGTGGAATGTTCGGGCCATATTCATGCTGATGCCGAAGGAGAGGATGAGCTATCTATGAAGTTACCCCCCAGGAGTCTACGAGGTGGCGTCTTCCTCCTGGTCTTCTGGCGGAAGATGCGTGCCAGCACCCAGCCGGGGTGGAGAGGGTAGCTCTCTCGGATGGCTCGAAGAAGCATAAGCTCCTCCTTGAGGATATGATGGCGGTCCTTATCTAGAACATATAAAAGCGACCTACGCCAAACTATATGAATGAATTTAAAAAGCGGGTGGGAGAGCGACTTAACTGAGTTGTGCTCCCCAAGGCGAACGCCAGGCACTCCTGTCATGTGGCTCCAGAGCGCGTGGTACTCCATGTCATCATCATCGTCGCCCCAGCCTAGATGATGATGGTGATAATGCTGGTAGGGGATTCCAAGATGAGCAGCAAACTCATCGTAGGTGAGCTGCCTGTACACCCCACCAAGATAGAAGGTCACAACCTTCTGGCGCTGCTTCCTCTTGTGCTCATCCAGATCAAAGGTTGCCCAGAACTCCTGGAGGGCAATGTCTGGGAACTCAGCAGCGATGGTGGTCAGCTCTAGGAGACCTGCCGGTGCTAGGGCGTCATGCACGTTCCGGTGGTAGTCCTCGTCGTGATCGAAGAGGGACTCCATGGAAAGAGGGCGCACGTCAGCTCCCCGAATGTGCTCGATCTTCTGGAAGCACTCGAAGTAGAAGTCAGGTAGACGGGCGATAGTGCGATGGTATCCAGCCCGGCGAGGTAATGCGGTGGAGGACCCAGAACGGTGGGTGTGACGGGGGCGGCAGCTCCTGAGCTCGAGGCGCCATCAAGTCGCGCCTTAGTCCTGCGCTCATAAGTGGTGTTCCTAAAACCAGAGTGTAACCAGATTAGTCAACTAAAACCCTACCCCACACTTAGTAGAAAAACTCAATTTCACAAAGAAATGAGGGAAACTAAGTGGGGTAAGCAAAGCGGAGTAACCGGTAGTCATAGACAGTAAAGTACATGCTTAGGAACAGCCAGAATCGGATAAGCACAATCAGAGTCCAAAGAGTCAAACCGACATTCAGAAAGTCAACATTTAAGCATATTGAACCCTAATCATGGCAAGACTATCACAAGGTGGATAACGACGGTAATATATGATCTCAGATGGCAAACACGATAATCTGAACGAGAATGAACACGTACGGCAGCCAAATGATCAAAAAAAGTTCATGGTCAAACCGACATTTCTCACAAGTCAACATAACAAAGAATTAATCGTATGCATAGCAACACATGATCAAATGATATGGAAATTAAGCACGGAACTCCCTAAGCATGCTAGAACAGTTCTATAAGTTCAGCTAACCTAGTTCACACGAAAACAGTCAGCACGCAAATCGAGGCAAACCGAAAAGTCAACTGAAAGTCACCCGACGAAATTCAGCAATGCATATGTCAAAAGATTCGTATTGAAAAGTTCTACAACTTACCTTGAAGCCATGGATGCTAAAAACGAACGGTTTGGGAGGAATCGGTGAAAAACTCTGAAAACAAGGGTTTCGGTGAACTGGAGCTGTAGAGCTCCGATTTGGCTGTTCTAGGGCTCGAATCGATCGGAATTGGGAGGGGAGTTGAGCGGCGGTGGTCGGTGATGGCGGTGGCGAAGGAAACAGCGTTGACGGCGGTTTTAAAGAGGGGTGGCGGCGGCGATTTGAAAAAGAAAAGGGGAGGGAGGGGTTTTCAGTTTTATGTTCGAAAATGAGATAAGGGAAGAGAGAGGATGGACCGATTTTTTAAAGTGAAAATTTGGCTGATTTTCAAGGTATTTTCGGCGAAAATAAAGGGGTGTTTTCGCGAAAATAGGAGTTAAAATGGCTCGCCGAAAACACTAAACTTTTCGAACCGAAAATATGAAACAGGAGACCGGGTTCGAGAATTCTAAAACGATTTCGCCAAAAATAGGGTTTAATTTTCGCCAAAATTTTGAACTGTTCGGGTTAAAATATTTTCGCAAATCCGGCCAACTTCAGAAAATCAGAGTTAAATCCACAAAAATCGGAACGACCTCAATCAACTTGCAAACGACACTACGACACGCAGACTCTACACAAAAAATAATAAATAAAACAAACTGACACTTTTGGCTCCCCCGAACCGACTCTAAAATACCAAGTTTGACAATAATTAAAAACAGACTCCAGCCGTGGGTTGCCTCCCGCAAAGCGCTCTTTTATTAACGTCCTTGAGCTGGACGATACCTGGACGGTATTAGGAGACATCCCAACTCAGATTCTCCTTAACGCTCGCGTCGGAGTTCATGAAGTACAGCTTCGGGACTTCTCCGGTAAGCGTGAATCTCTTCCCGTTCGCATGCAGCAGCTTGGTACGTCCATCGGGAAGATGATCGACGAACTTGAACAGTCTGAACAGTTCTCTGGAGAGGTCATCCTTCTTGATTGTTACGATGGAAGGAATGAGGACTGTCGGCTTCTTCTTTTCTTTTATCTTCGGCTTGGTATCACCAGGATCGGTGATCGTCAGTACTTCTTAGGAGATGCTTTCGGCTTCTCCTTCCATACTTGTTCCGGCGCCGGTTTCTCGGAACTAATTGGTGGTGCAGCTGGCTCGGTGGAAGATGGCGGAATTTTTGGCCTTTAGACCATTTGGGTCTTCGTCTTCTTGTTCTTTCCCCGAGGTCTGCTCGGTTTTGTGCTCGGTGGCTTAGAAGAGGCTTGCAGTTCCTTCTTCTTCTTGGGCAGCTTCTGAACCGAAGTTCCTGGCTTCTTCTTAATAGCCTGTTTAATATCTGCAGCAACAACTGATCTAGAAACACTGGAAGAAGCATTAGTAACGGAGTTGACCGGAGTCAACTCCACAGTTTCAACAGCTAGGCAGTGAGATTCTTCATTCTTAGAGTCGTATTTCATGCCATCCTTAAGACGGAACGTTTTCGTTTCTTTACCGACCCTTAGAGTTAAAGAACCATTTGGAACGTTAATATTCATTCCAGTAGTAGCCATGAAAGGTCGACCTATGAGAATGGTGAATCATCTGTACTGGTATCCATAATCACATAGTCAGCTAAGAACGTGAACGGACCACATTTAGTAACAACGTCTTTAATCTCTCCCTTAGGGGTTTTAAGTGATCTATCAGCAAAGACGAGTTGCATACTAGGCGGTTCAAGTTCTCCTAGGTTTAACTTTTCAAACAGGCTCATAGGCATGACATTAACAGACGCTCCTAGATCAACTAAACAACGTTCAATCTCAACATCATTGATGACCAAAGGCAAAGTAAAAGAACCAGGATCAGATAACTTAGCTGGATATGGAGAGGTAGGTTTCTTAATACGAATGTCAAGATATCCTTCCTTGTTCCCCGTCATGCCAGTCTCGATCCTTGCATTTGGCAGCAATGCTCTAGGAAAAGGAGGCTTCACGACGTACGGTGCAAGAGGAGGATCATCCTCCTTAGGCGCCGGTTCCTGTTCTTCTTCTTCCTCCGGAGTTTCAGCGATCCTGCGTAAGACAGAACAAGCATCAACAATTAAGTTTGGGAGTTTCCGAGCGTTTACCATCTTGGCTTGCTCCTTTCTCGGATTCGCTCTGTCTGGCTTGGAAGTTGGCCAAATGGTTGACCAGATGCTAGCATGCTCGAGATGTTGTTCACGGCTTGGTCAATTCTTTGTCCAGATGCTATCTGTTCTTGATTGAGAAGAGCTTGAGCCTTGAACTGACTGTCATGATCATCGAGTCTAGTGATGATCTGGCTGAGCTTCTTATCCAGGTCACTGACATTGTTTTCTCTTTGATGCTGCTGCCCTGGATAGGTATTGTTAAGGTATTGATTATGGCGATTGCCAGGAGCAGTTCCATAATTACCCGGATTGCGATGCGGCGGCTGGTAGACACCTGCCGGCGGATGGTTAGGCTTCTGATCCTGAGCTGGACCAGCTGGGCGGTTATTCTGGTTCTGGTTATGGTTGGCGCCAGCATTGTAGGGAGGTCTGTCTTGATAGTTCCCTTGCTGTCTGAAGTTACAGTAGCCAGCATAACCATTCTGATTATTGACGAAGCCTTGTTGGATGAAATTTACCTCTTCGGCAGACCAGACTTCTGCCTTACCAAAATTCTGACAACGGCCTCCGTTATGTGCGCAAGCTCCACACCACTCGCAATCGGCAACGTAGACAGAGGCTGCCGACGACTTGATCGGTGTGGTAGACTTCTTCAAATGCTTCTCTACCTCTGCTTTGATTGTAGCTTCGAGATCTAGCTTGCTCCTTGATCCTTCAGATTGTCGTTCCCAGTTCCTTGACTTGGAAGGACAGTTTGCGAAGTGAAGAAGAGCAGCTTCAGGTGTTAGTGTAGTGCAATCCTCTTCAGCTAGAGAATTGACGCACTTGGCAGATTCTTCTCGAAGTCCTCGAGAAAAGATTTCAGCTAACTGCCTCTGCTCGAATCCATGATGACGGCAGGTGTAGAGAAATTCTTGGAATCGATTCCAAGTATCATATAAGCTTTCTCCTTATTTATGGGAGAATCTGGCGATACTGTCCTTGATGGCGGTTGTTCTGGCCGGGGGAAAGTATTCTTCAACGAAGTCCTGAGCCAGAGTATCCCAATCAGTGTAGTAGCAGGTGGTTTGCCAGTAAGCCACCTCTTAGCAGGGCCTTTCAGAGAGAACGGGAAAGCTCTCAGACAAAGAGTGTTTTTGTCGAGGTTTCCGCTCTTGAAAGTGCTGCAGAGATCAAGGAAGTCTCCAAGATGAGTGCACGGATTGTCTAGGGGTGATGGAACCGTCGTTGTGCTGAGCAGGTTCAATCAAATAACTATCAAGCTCAAGAGCTAGGATAGATCGTATTCCACGGGCCTTCGAATGATTGGCTACTTCAGAACTAACAAATTATTCAAGGAAAAACACGTTGAGCGTGGTGTGAGTTCCACGACTTCTAATTCTAAGGAATGCAGAGAAATTAAAAAGATTAAACTAAAGCAGATTGAGAATTAGGGTTTGGAAATAAGAATGACAGACGAACTTAGACTTTGAATCCCCCTTCGTTCCCCAGAGCATTGGCAATCAACAGATCAACGGATTTCGATTCTTATTCAATCAATTACTAAGACACCACCATAACTCCTTACCCTTAGGTTTAAGACCGGCGAACGTTCACTCTATCCGTTCTAACTACCAAGATTAACTAGCCGCCCGGGTACGGTCGCCTCTCGCAACGACTTAATTAATTGGTGTAATTACTAGTGATTAATGAGTTACTCTTGCAGTGAATTAACCCTAACAGGTTCCTACGAAAGGCACACTCCAATTATAAGGTTAATTGTTTAATTCGATGTTCTAAAGTAAGGCGAGCGTTCGCTTCTATCCTTAGCTTAACAAGAATCTAATCTAGGTGATCAATCCAGACAAGAAACACGAATAATGAAGAACGAATCAAACATGAAAAAGAACTGATTGAATTTCGAATCTAATCACCACCGATCCGTGACCGCTTTAAAGCCCTGGGTCACTTAGGGTTCATCTAGTCTAAGCTCTAAAGGGTTTAGCTACTCATGATCATTACAAAAGACACAAAGACAAAGAAAGAGTTCATCATTCAGAGGAAGAACAGAAAAGGATCTGAAAAACCTAATTCAGACGACTCTGACAGACTCCGATCTTCGGTAAGTTACACTCCTAGCTCCGGTTCTCCAAGGTGGAAGGGATGGCGTCACGATCTCTATCCGGCTCTTTGAACTCCAACTCTTCGCTCCCAACTTCAGAGAATTCTGATCTCGAAAAGTTGTATTATGATTAATTATGGATTGTCTCTCTTTCCTCGGGCCGCCGGATTAAGTATAAATACTTAACCCTAGTTGGGTCGGGCTGAGCTGATGTTTTCGCCGAAACCATAGGGATAGTTTCGGCGAAACTGGCTTTGAGTTCAGGGCTCCGCCGGCTGTTCATTATTTTCGGTCCGAGCAGTTGAGTGGTTTCGCCGAAACCATTCTTCACTTGGCACTGGCTGATTTGAACTGCTGGTTTCGCCGAATCTGGGGGTCTGGTTTCGCCAAAACTGTAAGTGTGAATGGCAGATTTTCGGTTTGACTTGATTGACTCCTTTGATTGATTCCGGTTTGATTCCTCGAGGTTCCTACGCCTTAGACACGTCCATGGCTACGCTATTTTACGGCAAAAACCTGTGCTAACACAAAAACACTAGAAAACCATCAAATAGACCCGAAACGGGCCAAGGTAACACAAATGGCACGAGATAGGGCAATCGATTGAATATTCGTTATTCTACCCTAAAAACCATGTCTTAAGCAAAGAAATGTCGCTTAAACGAGGCTGATAATCACGTCAAATCGAGTGTCATCAAATACCCCACACATAAGCCTTTGCTTGTCCTCAAGCAAACTGAATAGAAACGCTCATGTTCATAAATGATAAGATCGATTAAATTGGAGCTCAATCAAGCACAATGAATTATTAGACAGATCGATCCTAGAACAAGAAACCTAACATGCATACTGATCAGCCAAACTACCTGGTCTCACTAATAAACTGCACACGACAAGTAATTAGCAATCGATCATGCACGAATTTGACCTGACCGACCAGACTTCTCACACAGGATATATTTAGTACAATGGGGACTCTCACTCTCTGTGTTTAAGGACGTGTTTCTGCTCTCGATCATTCTCTGTTACCGAATTCTGTCATAGGTTTGCATTTCGACCACATCTCCACCACCGAGACAACACGAGTATCTAGTCAAGAAGGACTTCCCTGCTAGGACCGTAATGAATTCTACACTACTCGGGTTTATAATGAGATGGATGATGGGAATGAATGATGATGGCTTTGTGCGGTGTAGCTTTCGACTAACTTCCCTCGAATCTAATCTATGGCTTCCTACCGTCTAACCAAACACTGGTGGAATAATGAACGCTCGTCCTATGATACCCTCAAGCAACCTAGCACTTATTCTTTTTCTTTACACCATTTTTCTTCTTTTGCTTTCTTTTGAACTTTTCTTTTGACTTCGTTCTTCCTTTGTAGGGAGAAGAACGTTTTATTGAACCACACTTTGAACTTTTTCATATTTTTCTTCTTTCTTCATTTTTTTCTGAAGCTTGCTTCTTTTCTTACTTTATTTTTTTCTTTTGTGTCGATTTTTCTTTTAGTTGCTAGAGGGGTTTACACGTCTGGACATATTAGCTAAGACCACCTGTTTAATGGCTATATGCAGGTTACCACAAACCGACTTCCGGTAGGTCAATCTAGAACTATAACCACAGGGGATCAACGGGGAATGAAAGAAATGGGGAATGGCTGTAATGTATTATCGAACCGAAAGAACATGCCAAGCTCAAGGGTCTAAACCTAGTGGATTTATCGTTTGGTAGGCTATCTGGCTTAGTAGCTGAATCTAGGTGCCCCTATCCTTCTAGAACTCGTGTCATCGTGTGGTCTCGAGTAGGTCTCACGCAAATTCTAACTCATTCAAGTAAACAGAGAACCACTCAGAAAGAATTTAAATTGCAAGTTACGTGCAATGGATCAAAAGCTCACAGTTGGTTTGCTAGTCGGATTCGGTCATTTTCATGCAATCAAGGCTACAAACTACAAGTGTGATTTTAAAATTCTGTTCTGACCAGGCAATTTAGCATCAAAGCATACAAGTTGGTTCTCAAGTTCTAGGTTAAGCAGTCTAAGCATCATTATGAAAGGTTGAACAACAACTTAACATCAAAAATCAAGAACTGAGCCATTCTAATGCTAGAGAGACTAGAATGGAATCACGAGGCACACAAAACACAATCAAGGGCAATCAAGTTCATGCAAGGTTCTCTAGCATCCTACCCCACACTTAAATCGGACTGTGTCCTCACAGGACTAATTCTAGAGTTCAGAGTGAAGTAGAAGAACCTGGACCGAGATGATTGGTGTAGGGGATGAGCACGGGTCCTCGGAGCGGAGGGAATCTACCCAAGCGAAGCAAAGGGAATCTCCCAACTGCCTACAAAACAAAAACAAATGAAACATAAAAAGGAAACCGGGACAAGTGCCCCGGATCCACACAGAAAAAAGTTGGACCGAAGTCCGAAAAGAATAAATAAAAAGAAAGGACAAGGAAAAGGACACCATCTGATCATCACTGGTCAGAGGTGTCAGGGTGGGGGAAGTGGAAGTAATCGCCGAGCTGTCGCTGCCACTCCAGCTGTCGCTCATATCACTGGTCGGCTCGGTGCATATGTTGCTGCATAATAGTCCACCTAGCCTCTTGAGTGGCGTTGTCGGTGATGCGCCACTCCTGCAGTCGCTCGTACAACTCGCCAATGTCCGGGGGTGATGTCGCGGCTGGTGAGTATGCGTCGGAAATGGATCTGGAATGCGCGGCAGCGACTGGTGGATGTACCCTGCCTGATGGTGTGGCGAGGGTATATAATCTTGAAACTCAGGCGGCGGCTGCGGCTGCTGCTCCTCAGCATCATCTTCATCCTCCGACTCGACCGCAGGTTGGAGTGGAGGATCTGCTGCTACATGGGGACTGAGGTCAAGTTCTAAGTCGTACTCGACCGCCAAGTCTCCTCCAACGGTCATAATTGGGTGTCGTGGAATGTTAGGGCCATATTCATGGCTGATGCCGAAGGAGAGGATGAGCTGACCTATGAAGTTGCCTCCCAAGAGTTTGCGTGGTAGCTTCTTCCTCTTGGTCCTCTGGCTGAAGATGTGAGCTAGCACCCAGCCGGGGAGGAAGGGTAGCTCTCTCGGATGGCTCAGTGAAGCACGAGCTCCTCCTTAAGGATATGGTGGCGATCCTTGTCTCTGACATATAAAAGTGACCTCCGCCAAACCATATGAATAAACTTATAGAGCGGGTGAGAGAGAGACTTAACTGAGTTGTTCTTCCCGAGGCGATCGCCAGGCACGCCTGTCATGTGGCTCCAGAGGGCGTGTAACTCCTCGTCGTCATCATCATCGCCCCAGCCGAGGTGGTGATCGTGATAGTGCTCGTAGGGGATGCCCAGATGAGCGGCAAACTCATCGTAGGTGAGCTGCCTGTACACCCCACCAAGAAAGAAGGTGATCACCTTCTGGCCCCGTCTCCTCTTATGCTCGTCCAAGTCAAATGTCGCCCAGAACTCCTGGAGAGCAATGTCTGGGAACTCGGCGGCTATGGTGGTCAGCTCTAGGAGACCGACCGGTGCTAGGGCGTCATGCACATTCCGGTAGGAATCCTCGTCATGCTCCTGGAGTGACTCCATGGATAAAGGACGCACGTCAGCTCCACGGATGTGTTCGATCTTCTGGAAGTTCCCAAAGTAGAAGTCCGGTAGACGGGCGATGGTGGGATGGTATCCATCATGGCGAGGGAGTGCAGGTGGAGGACCCAGAATGGCGGGTGTGACGGGAGCGGCAGCTCCTGAGCTCGAGGCGCCATCAAGGCGTGCCTTAGTCCTGCGCTCAAAAGTGTTCCTAAAACCAGAAGTGAAACCAGATTAGTCAACTAAGATCCTACCCCACACTTAGTAGAAAAACTCAATTTCACAAAGAATTGAGGGAAACTAAGTGGGGTAAGCAAAGTAAGGTAACCGGTAATCATAGACAATAGAACACATGTTTTAAGAACAGCTATAATCAGGTAAGCGCAATCAGAGTTCAAAAAGGCAAACCGACATTTAGAAAGTCAACATTAAGCATATCGGACCCTAATCATAGCAAGACTGTCACAACTTGGAAATTGACGGCATTATATGATCCCAAATGGCGGCACGAGAATATGAACAAGAATGAACACTTATGACAGCCAAACGATCAACAACAATCCAACGTCAAACCGACATATCTCACAAGTCAACATAACAAGGAATCAATCATATGCATAGCAACACATGACCAAATGATATGGAGATTAAGCACGGAACTTCCTAAGCATCCTAGAACAGTTCTATAAGTTCAATCAATCCTAGTTCACACGAAACAGTCGGCACGCAAAACGAGGCAAACCGAAAAGTCAACCAAAGTCAACCCTGGTGAAATTCAGCAATCCATATGTCAAAAGATTCGTATTGAAAAGTTGTACACTTTACCTTGAAGCCATGATTGCAAAAAGTGGACGGAATGGGAGGAATCAGTGAAAAACTTGAAAACTGGGGTTTCGGAGAACTGGAGCTGCAAAGCTCCGATTCGAACGTTCTAGGGCTTGTTGGGAGCGGAATGAGGAGGGGAGAGGTGCAGCGGCGGTCGCGAGGCGGCGGCCAGTGAAACGGCGGCGACGGTGGGTTTTGAAAGTGGGGCGGTCGGCGATTTGAAAAGGAGAGGGGGGTTTCGGGTAGGCTGAGCGAAAATAAGATAAAGAAGAGAGAGGTCCGGATTTTAAAGGGAATAATTAAGTGATTTTGCAAATCAGTTTCGGCGAAAGTAGGGGGGTGGTTTCGCCGAAACTACTAGTTAAAATGGATTGACCGATTTGAACAGGCGGTTTCGCCGAAAATGGAAGCTCAGTTTCGCCAAAAATTTTAGTTGGGATGGTTTCGCCGAAATCAGAAAATTTTCGAACCGAAAATGAGGAACAGGAGAATAGGTTCGAAATTTGAAGATCGGTTTCGCCGAGAATAAGGGTGGTTTCGCCGAAAATTTTGAACTGTTCGGGTTTTAAATATTTTTGTAAATCTGGCCAAATTCAGAAAATCACAGTTAAATCCACAAAAATCGGAACGACCTCAATCAACTTGCGACTGACTCTATGACATGCAGACTCTACACGAAAAATAATAAATCAAACAAACTGACACTTTTGGCTCTCCCGAACTGACTCTAAAATACCAAGGTTGAAACAAAACAAAACTGACTCCAGCCGTGGGTTGCCTCCCACGAAGCGCTCTTTTATTAACGTCCTTGAGCTGGACGATACCTGGACGGTATTAGGAGACATCCTAACTTAGATTCTCCTTCATGCTCGCGTCGGAGTTCATAAAGTACAGCTTCGGGACTTCTCCGGTAAACGTGAATTTCTTCCCGTTCGCATGTAGTAGTTTGGTACGTCCGTCGGGAAGATGACCAACGAACTTGAATGGTCCGAACAGCTCTCTAGAGAGATCATCCTTCTTGAGTGTGACGATGGAAGGAATGAGAACTGTCGGTTTCTCTTTTTCTTTCTTCTTCGGCTTGTTATCACCAGGATCGGTGATCGTTAGTACTTCTTTAGGAGACGCTTTCGGCTTCTCCTTCCATACTTGTTCCGGCGCCGGTTTCTTGGAACTAACAGGTGGTGCAGCTGGCTCGGTGGAAGACGGTGGAATTTTTGGTCTCCAGACCATTTGGGTCTTCGTCTTCTTATTCTTTCCTCGAGGTTTGCTCGGTGATTTAGAAGATGCTTGCAGTTCCTTCTTCTTTTAGGTGGCTTCTGAACTGAAACTTCTGGCTTCTTCTTTATAACCTGCTTAATACCTGCAGCAACAACTGATCTAGAGACACTGGAAGAAACATTAGAAATGAAGTTGACCGAGGCCAACTCCACAATCTCTAGAGATAAACAATTTAATTCTTCCTTAGGAATGTATTTCATCCCGTCCTTGAGACGGAATGTTGCAGTATCCTTCCCACCCTTACAGTTAAAGAGCCATTAGGGACATTGACATTAATTCCGGCTGTCGCCATGAATGACCGACCCAAGAGAAGGGTAGAATATGTCTCTTGAGTATCCATAACTATATAATCAACGAAAAACCGGAACGGGCCACAACAAGTGATTACATCCTGGATCATTCCTTTAGGTTCTCTTAGAGTTTTGTCAGCGAACACTAAATTCATGTTGGCAGGTTGTAATTCCCCTAGGTTCAGTTTCTTATATAAACACATAGGCATGACATTTATAGAAGCACCTAGGTCTATTATGCTACGCTCGATTTCAATGTCATTAATGCTCAAAGGTAAAGTAAAAGGACCAGGGTCGGGGCACTTAGCTGGAATAGGTATGGGTGGTGGTCGAGGAATGATAGCCGAGCACTCTCCCTCATCAACAGCGGGCGGTTTCTCCTCCTTAAGCCGGCTGGTCTGCTCACTGCTCCTGGTTGTTACGACTTTAGCTTGCTCGTTCTTCTCAGAGGAGCTGCTTTGAGATGGAGCCTGATTGAAGATGGGAATACGAGCCATCGCACTAGTAATTTTATTTATCATATCCTCAATTCTTTGTCCAGATGCTATCAGTTCTTGATTGAGAAGAGCTTGCGCTTTGAATCTTTCCTCGTGATCATCAAGTCTTGCTGTAATTGGATCAAACTTCCTGGCTATTCTCCTCTCCCAATTGTCCTCATATATAAGATTCAGAGGCTGCTGTACTCTGGTGAATCTGGAAGGATCTTGATAACCATTGTCCATGTATTGATTTCGGCTCTGGTTGAGTTGGAAGTTGTAGGGAGGGCGCTCATAGAAGCCTTCCCGTTGTTGAGGAGGTGTTCTAAACTGACGGTAGTCGGAGTAGCCTCTTTGATCCCTGGTGAAGCGGTGGTCAATAAAGTTGACTTCCTTTTTAGGCCAGTTATTAGTTGTACCGAGGATCTCTTCCATTTGTTTTTGTACTGCGATCTTAATCTGATCTTCACTACTTGGTTGACTCTTGGCTGCTCCAAACTGTCTTTCCTTATTTCTGGACTTAGATGCGCAGTCCGCAAATGAAGTAGAGCAGCTTCTGGTTCAAGTGTTGTGCAGTCGCCATCAGCTAAGATGTTGACCCATTCAGCTGTTTCTTCATTCATCCCTTGGGCAAAGATTTCGGCTAGCTGACTCTGGTTGAATCCATGATGAGGGCATTCAGATAGAAGCTCTTGGAATTCGTTCCACGCGTCGTGTAAACTTACTCCTTCCTTCTGAGAGAATCTAGCGATACTATCCTTGTAGAATGTAGTTCTTGAAAGGGGATAGTATTCTTCTATGAAGTCTTGAGCTAGACTATCCCAGTCAGTGTAGTAGCCTGGTGGTTTCGAGCTGAGCCATATCTTGGCATTGCCTTTAAGAGAGAATGGGAATGCCCGTAAGCAAAGATTGTTCTTACTGAGATTCCCGCTCTTAAACGTCTTGCACATGTCCAGAAAGTTAGCCAGATGTGTGCGGGGGTTTTCTTGCAGCTTCCCTTCGAATCGAAGATTCTTAGTGACCATGTTCAGGACGAAGGTTGTGATATTATAATCAGGGTCGTCATCGTTGTGCGGCACGACGACGCTAGCTCGGAGGTAAGCCGCATTTGGTCTACAGTAATCCGCCACGGTGCGCTGAGCAACTAGTACGGGAGGAGAAGGTGGTGGTGAATCTGAAGTAGTGGATGAAGCGGATGAAGATGAGGAGTTCTCCTTCAACTCCTCAATCTTTTGAGGGATAGGTGGTGTAGGCGGTGTGGTTATGACTTGCTTCTGAGCTCGCGGTTTCTTTGGCAGAGCAGAATTGCCCGCTTAAACTGAGAATGAGCAATCGAGCGGTTCATGAACCTGTAGAACAACCTACAAGCAACAAAAGCAAACATACCGGCGTAAAATCGAAGTGGGTGAAAAAATGAAAGATGGAAAATAGAAGAATAAATTGTCAGATCTTCTTTCAACAATCAAAAGAAGTCCCCGGCAACGGCGCCAATTTGATGGAACCGTCGTTGTGCTGAGCAGGTTCAATCAAATAACTATCAAGCTCAAGAGCTAGGATAGATCGTATTCCACGGGCCTTCGAATGATTGGCTACTTCAGAACTAACAAATTATTCAAGGAAAAACACGTTGTGCGTGGTGTGAGTTCCACGACTTCTAATTCTAAGGAATGCAGAGAAATTAAAAAGATTAAACTAAAGCAGATTGAGAATTAGGGTTTGGAAATAAGAATGACAGACGAACTTAGACTTTGAATCCCCCTTCGTTACCCAGAGCATTGGCAATCAACAGATCAGCGGATTTCGATTCTTAATCAATCAATTACTAAGACACCACCATAACTCCTTACCCTTAGGTTTAAGACCGGCGAACGTTCGCTCTATCCGTTCTAACTACCAAGATTAACTAGCCGCCCGGGTACGGTCTCCTCTCGCAACGACTTAATTAATTGGTGTAATTACTAGTGATTAATGAGTTACTCTTGCAGTGAATTAACCCTAACCGGTTCCTACGAAAGGCACACTCCAATTATAAGGTTAATTGTTTAATTCGATGTTCTAAAGTAAGGCGAGCGTTCGCTTCTATCCTTAGCTTAACAAGAATCTAATCTAGGTGATCAATCCAGACAAGAAACACGAATAATGAAGAACGAATCAAACATGAAAAAGAACTGATTGAATTTCGAATCTAATCACCACCGATCCGTGACCGCTTTAAAGCCCTGGGTCACATAGGGTTCATCTAGTCTAAGCTCTAAAGGGTTTAGCTACTCATGATCATTACAAAAGACACAAAGACAAAGAAAGAGTTCATCATTCAGAGGAAGAACAGAAAAGGATCTGAAAAACCTAATTCAGACGACTCTGACAGACTCCGATCTTCGGTAAGTTACACTCCTAGCTCCGGTTCTCCAAGGTGGAAGGGATGGCGTCACGATCTCTATCCGGCTCTTCGAACTCCAACTCTTCGCTCCCGACTTCAGAGAATTCTGATCTCGAAAAGTTGTATTATGATTAATTATGGATTGTCACTCTTTCCTCGGGCCGCCGGATTAAGTATAAATACTTAACCCTAGTTGGGCCGGGCTGAGCTGATGTTTTCGCCGAAACCATAGGGATAGTTTCGGCGAAACTGGCTTTGAGTTCAGGGCTCCGTCGGCTGTTCATTATTTTCGGTCCGAGCAGTTGAGTGGTTCTCAAGAGGCTACGACGAGTGCCACTCCGGTCTCTCCTCCCCACCGGGTGTGCCTCCGTACAAGCCTAAACCACCTTATCCTTCTCGCTTGAAGTCGGATTCCATGGAAAAAGATTTCAAGAGGTTTGTTGAGATTCTTGACAAGGTGCAATTCACAATGCCCTTTGGAGAAGCAATCACCAAGATGCCTCAATATGCAAAGTTCATGAAGGAGATCTTCACCAACAAGCGCAAGCTAACGGATGTCACCTCGGCAAAGCTTAACGAATAATGCTCCGCCATTCTCTCTAAGCAACCACCGAAGAAGCTTAAGGATCCAGGTAGCTTTACTATTCCTTGCACTATTGGTGAGCATGCAATAAGTAGAGGCTTAGCCGATTTGGGTGCTTGTATCAATGTTATGCCGTATTGCATGTTTAAGAAGTTAGGCCTAGGGAAACTAAAACCAACCCATTGCTTCCACTTCACCATCCGGGAAACCCATGCTCATTCCTCCGAAGTTGGTAAGGTTCAATTTAAGTTCCGTGTGCCATGCGAAGGTAATGATATTGACTTCAAGGAGGTAATGAGTTGGGATGGTTTTACTTAGCTTATTCCTTGTGCTTTCGTCTAGCTAGAGACGTTAAAGAAGCGCTTCATGGGAGGCACCCCATGTTATCCCTACTTCTCGCTTTTGTGTTTTGTGTTGTTTTAGTTCTTTGAGTTGGCTGTTGGCAAGCACTTAGGCGATCACTCTTCACAATGAGCGCTATGGGTCTCTTCCACTCCTTTGTTCCTAAGCTTTTCTCTACCAATGCGGTAACCTCGTTCCACCTTACCCTCTCTCTCTCGATCATTGAGGACAATGCTCGTGTTAGTCGTAGGGAGTTTGAGGTTTGATGTGATTAATTCTTGGTAGAAGTCTAATGTTTTTCTTGGTTGATTTGCATGATCTTAATTGAATGTCGTTTCCCTCTACTTTAGAATCATTCGGTTCTTGAATTTTGGTGTTTGATTGGCTTCAAGCTTTCACAATGACGTTTGGACTGTTCCACTTAGAACCTATAACCAGCATGTTAGCGCTAATATCAAATTGAGTCTAGGCCAGAACAGAGATTTCATCACTCTTGTATGTTGGTTGATTGGCTTGATAACACCGGTCTAAGATGATGAAGGCAGTCAGTATTCTCACCCCTTTCCCATGTTTTTCTTAAACGTGATTGTGGCTTGAGATTAGACGGAATCCAATTCGAAATCTTGTGTTGAAGTTGTAAGGGGCTAGGGATCAAGTGGCTAATGAAAATAAAAGAAAAGAAAAGCTAAGCTAGCAAGCTCGGCACCTAAGTGAAGTGTCGGGTTGAGCACTAGCAAAAGGGCAAAGGCTGTGAGCTAGGCAGGTTCAACACCTAAGTGAAGTGTTGAATCGAGCACTAGTATGCAGTAAGGAAAAAAGAAAAAAAAAGAAGGAAAAAAAATGAAGAAGAAAAGAAAAAAAAAAGAGTTCTCAAAATGTAGCCCTTGATCCTAGTCCGAGTTTGTAAAGTGTGGATCTAGAAGCGGATGAAGTCGAGTCGATAGCCATGTCATGATCACTCACCACTTACAATCCATTTCCCGATTTCAAGTCCTTTTGATTAGAATTGGTGTTGTCGTGATTGGTTTTGCTGTGTCCCATTCAACCACTACTTGAAGTGTGCAGAAAATAGTGAGGTCTAGACTTGTTTGGTTGACGTTCTTGCATGTGTAGGTTTAGTTTGTTCGTGGAACAGTTTTAAGCGAATTGTTGTTGCTTGAATTTCAATGGACCGATCTTGTCATTTGTGAACTTGGAAGTTTTCTGATTCTTTTGCTTGAGGACAAGCAAAGCTTAGTCGTAGGGGAATTTGATGTGATTATATTTAGTGCATTTTAAGTCCTTGATTGATCTATGAAACGCTCGTGTTTGATCCTTAAATGCCATGCTTAATATGCTTTTATCGAAGTTTTGTGCTAAGTGCTATTTTGTTGCCCGGTTGCCACTTTGAGGCCAATTCCATGTCTATTGGAGGTGTTTTCTTTGTATTTCAGGTCCTGGCAT
The DNA here is from genome assembly GCA_034768395.1 of Linum lewisii. NCBI lineage: Eukaryota > Viridiplantae > Streptophyta > Magnoliopsida > Malpighiales > Linaceae > Linum > Linum lewisii. The sequence goes on along the minus strand of CM068303.1, from coordinate 29,919,868 downwards.
TGTAGTACTGGTGACAAGGAGCACGTAGGATCAAACGGGAGGTCAATCGGAGCTAGGACGGAGGAGATATGGCCGTTGCAAGATCGAGAAAAATGGACTTTTAACTGAAGAAATTTTCGGCGAAAATGTCATAGCATTTTCGCCGAAGAAGAAATTTTCGGCGAAGCCTTCAAGTCCTCGGAAACCAAAAAACTCGAACGACGGATGGCCTTTGCTCTTTGACAACATTTTCGGCGAAATAAATTCTATGTTTTCACCGAAAATCTATGAAGGAATGTCAAGCCGTTTTTTTAAAAAGACAGTTTCGGCGAAAATTATATGTGATTTTCGCGGAAAATTCCAGGTCTTTTCACCCGGCTATATAAAGAGGAGCGGACGAAAGTTAGGGGGATCAATTCATTAATTACACAACACCATCGGCCGATTGCCCTCTCTCTCTCAATTTTCATCATCAATCCATCATCTCCTCTCCTCAACACACACCAACCCTCCCTCAATTGTTGTCAACTTGAAGATCTAAGTGAAGCCTTCCACCCTTGGATTGGAGCTTGAAAGAGCAAGTGAGAAGATCCTCCTGGAAGCAAGGATGATTCCTCTCCTCAATTTCAAGTTTCCCCATGGTTAAGTAAAAATTAGGTTAGTTTATGATGGAGAAAAACTAGGATAGGTGTTGATTGTTTGGATTGATGTTTTATACCATTTGGTAAGATGATGATCCTGACCTTGTGTTTGTAGCCATTTGGTTGATTGTTTTTTGGTATTTTTATGTTTTCAAAATGAGAATTTTGTTTGATGTTTGATTAAGGTTGTAGGTTGAATTGGAATTTTTTTGAGAGATTGGATTATCAAGTTCAACCATTTTGGTTGTTTTTCCTTGTTGTATTTTATCAAACACTTTGGGTGCATTTAGTTTTTTTCATTTGAAGGTTGAAAGACCCTTGTGATTGCTAGACTGGTTTTGATTGACATGAAGTGTCTTGTCATTATTGTGCTAATGATTGTTAGCATAGAATTTCAAGTTCAAGCATTTCTTGAATAGTTTAAAGTTCCATTCCCTTTGTTCACATAACGAGAGATGGTGCTTTGGTTAGGAATAGAAGCAATTGTGCGAGAGTTCGTTGTTTATTGAGGAGATGCTTTTCATTATTTATACCCGTTTTGGAATCAATCCAGCTTTATGAACCTAGGCTTGAAGAAACCCTTGTAATAAACCCCTTTTCTTTGTTTGATCCTCAATTTACTTGTAATTTTCCCCTTGTTTGCTTATTTTTTTAAAATTGTCTCCTTTCAAAAACAAAATTCAATTTAAAATGTTGGACCGTTTTACGAACGTTGTGAGTATTAGCCTATGGGGGGACCCTGGGAATAAACCTTGATAAATTCCTTATAGGAACCTCCTTCAGTTCCTCGAACTTGATCGGTTGGGATGAATGGATTTGATCGGAGTATTAGCCGATATTGAATCTGTATCGTAGAGGGGAGCAGAACTGCCTGGTTTCCCTCTGCACTCTTAGCCATTGGGTTTTTGAGAGCGAGTCCAAGGACGGCGAGGCATAACTGTAAAAACTACAGAAACAAAGACAAACAAACCAGTGTAAATCGAATGAGGAAGGGTGGAAAGAGGAAAGTGAAGAAAAATTGCCATTTTCTTTCGAACAATCAAAAGAAGTCCCCGGCAACGGCGCCAATTGATGGACGTGCAAGCGGTGATCAAATACTACAAAGCTAAAAGAGTAAGCAGATCATTCCAAGGATCTTCTAAAATTGATACTTCAAAACTGGCAAAATAAATGAATGCAACCAAGTTGTGCGCGGTTGTAGTTCCAGACTTTTATTCTAAGAAATGAGACATACAAAAAAGGGATTTTGGAGGCCGGTGTTGCTTTTGTGGCAGGCAGCCTGCCACTAAACACAGTGTTACCGCAGGCGGGCCTGCCACTAAGCAGACGCGGCCTGCGAGTAAAGCACTGCAGGAAGCCCAACAGTGGCAGGCCCCGCCTGCGAGTAAGCTCTGAGGCAGGGGTTAGTGGAGGCGCCGCCCTAAGCTTAGTCAGGGGTGTTTTAGTGGCAAGGCGTGCCAATAAGCTTATGGCAGGCCATTGGTTGTGGCAGGGCCCTGCCATAAGCTTGTGGCAGGGCGGGTTAGTTGCAGGCCGCCTGCCACTAACTTGTGGAGGCGGGGTTAGTGGGGCGCCTGCCACTAAGCAAAAACCCAATTTCTGTTCCACCAGTCCAATTCCGGGGCGGAATTAAAATTTTCGTCAGAATTGATTTTAAAGTTAATTCTATGGGATGGTCGATTCCGTTGATTCAAAAGGGGAATTAAGTGATCAAATTTTTCTAGGGAATTAAATGTGGAGTTTTGAAAGGGAAATGATCTATCTGTTGATGGGAATGAAATTTTTCAATTGTGGATTCATTTGGAAAAAGAAAAAACATTGATCTTACCCAAAATGAAAAAACCCCAAATATCATTTGCAGAGAAGGGTTGCATTTGATAGAAATAGGAGAAAAGAAAAGAATAGGAAAATAACATACCATTTATTTGATTTTATAATTTGGTTTATGTACATAGAGAGAGATTACACCCGAACAAAAAAAAGAAAGCTTGAGAAAGAAAATGATATGGCGTGGATGGACAAGGATAGGAGGGAAGGCCTATTGCAAATGCACATGTTCCTTGGGTTGGGTTGGGGGAGGAAGCTCGGTGGTTGTGATCGGATCTTGGTGGCGGAATCCTGAATTCTCCTGGGACCTCGTTTAGAAAACCCCAAGCTTTTGCCTGTGGTGGCAGGATTGGGGAGGGAGGAGGGAGTCGGCGCTCTGCTGCCGCCCGATTGGCTGTCTCCGAAGCGGAGGGAAACAGAGGAGGGAGAAACAGAAGGAAGAGTAGGAGGAGGAAGCTTCAAAGTAGAAGACCTAGCTGAGGAGGTAGGAACGATCTGGCATGTGGGCGGTGTGGTGAAGAATCCGAAAGAAAGAAAGAAAGAACGGGGGGAAGGGAAAAAGGGTGAAAAAGCAAGAGGAACTTGGAGCAGCAGGTTGTGCTTAGTGGAGACAAGTGCCACAAGAAGGGAGGCGGCTTAGTGGAGGCCCCCCTGAACAAGCTAGGGCAGGCCGGGGCTTAGTGGGCCCCTGCCGCCTGCCACAACTGTGGCAGGCCGTGCTTAGTGGCAGACCGCCTGCCACAAGCAGTGGAGGCCGTGCTTAGTGGAGGCCGCCTGCCACAAGATGGCAGGCCGTGTTTTGGAGGGCTGCCAAAGCTATGGCAGGCCGTGTTAGTCAGGCCGCCTGCCAAACTGTGGCAGAAATCGTCTGCAGTATCGGCCCTGCCACAAGAAATGCGCCCCGTCCCTGCCACAAAATCACTTTTTTTCTTGTATAGAGAAATTAAAAATTAAATAAAGCAGATTGGAAATTAGGGTTTGAAAACAGGATAAAAAACGAACTTAGACTTTGAATCCCCCTTCGTTCCCAAGCATTGGCAACAACAATCAGCGGATTCGATTCTATTCTTAAAAATTCTAAGACACCACCATAACCCTTACCCTTAGTTTTAGCCGGGAACGTTCGCCTCTACCTTTAATACCAAGATTAACTAGCCGGGGTACGGTGCCCTCGCAACGATTAATTAATGGTGCAATTACTAATGATTAAATAGTTATCTTGCAATGAATTTAACCGTAAGGTTCCTCGAAAGGCAGCCCCAAAATTTATAAGGTTAATTGTTCAATTTGTGCTCTAAAGTAAGGGAGTGTTTGCTTTATCCTTAGTTAACCAGAATTAATCTAGGTGATCAATCCAGACAAAAAATGAACAAAGAAGAACAAATCAACATGAATGAGAAACTGATTGATTTCAAATCTAATCACCGCGATCCGTGACCGCTTTAAAGCCCTGGGTATTAGGGTTCATCTTCTAAGCTCTAACGAGTTTAGTATCATGTTTATCACAAAAGAAAAAAAGACAAAGAAAGAGTTCTCATCCAGAGGAAGAACAGAAAAATCTGAAAAAAACCCAATTTAGCGACCAGCAACTTCGTCTTCGGTAAATAAAAACTCCTAGCCCCCATTCGTCGAGTGGAAGGGATGGCTCAGATCTCTCTGGCTCTTGAACTCTAACTCTTCGCCCCCAAATTGAGAGGATTCTCTGAATTCTGATCTCAAAAGTTTATTTTGCGAATTATGATATGTATCTTTTTGGGGCCGCGGGTTAAGTATTTAATTAACCCTAATCACCGGATTTTTCTAACTTTTTTCCCCCAAAAAAGTGAATTATTTTCGTCAAAAAAAGTTGTGAATGGAAGTGCCGGGTTTCTCCTTGTTTTGTTTTGGTCCAAAAACCCAACTTTTCGCCGAAAACTTCTTTGGGTGACTCAGTGAATTGTTTTTTGCTTTTCGTCGAAAAATAGGTCATTTTCGCCAAAAATGTAAGTGTGAAGGGCAAACTTTTGGTTTGACTTGATCGCTCCTTGGATCGATTCCGGTTTGATTCCTCAGGTTCCAACGCCTTAGCACTCCTTGTTATTATTCATGGCAAAAACCTGTGCTAACATAAAAAACATAGAAACCATCAAAATAGCCCAAAGGGCCAAGGTAAACAAATGGCACAATAGGGCAAACGATTGAATATCGTTATTTACCCTTAAAACCATGTCTTAAGCAAAGAAAATGTCGTTAAATGAGGCTGATAATCCGCAAATGAGTGTCATCAATTTTGCTAGTTTTGAATAGGCAATCTTCGAAGACCCTTGGAATACATCTACCCGCTTTTTTACTTTGTAGTTATTTGTGGAAAACACAACACCAGGGGTTCACCAAATTGGGCCGTTGGGGAATTTTTTGTTGTTGAAAGAAGAACGCAATTTATTCTTTATTTTCCATCTTTCACCTTTCCATCCACTTCGATTTACGCCGGTTGTTTGCTTTTGTTGTTGTAGGTTGTTCTCAGGTTTATGAAACCCCGATCGCTCATTCTCAGTTTAAGCCGGGCAATTCTACTCCACCAAAGAAACCGCGAGCTCAAAGCAAGCATGTCATTCCCCTCCCACCATCCCTAATAAGATTGAGGAGTTGAAGGAGAATCCTCTCTTCATCCGTTTCATCCCTACTTCAGATTCACCACCCCTTTCCCTCCCGTTATAGTATCAGCGCACCATGGCAGATTATGTAGACCAATTGCGACTAACTTTGAGCTAGCATCGTCGTCCACACAACGATGGAAACCCCCGACATGAGATCACAATCTCCATCTTAACATGG